>CM022083.1:9746228-10946228 GCA_011114355.1 Carex littledalei | reverse complement strand
AGTTCCAAATTTACCCCTCTTTTCCCTAATTTAAATTGGGGTTTTGTTTTCACTGGATGCAATTTGTTATGTTTTATAGAGTGCCTGACAATTATAACATGGGAAATTTCCCATGAACCCTGTAAAAAATTCAGAATTGCTATGCATTCTGCACAGTGATATATGTGATGTCAAGCCTACAAATAATTTCTATGTATGCATCATTGTCCCCGTTTTCTTCAAGGGATGCCTAAAATACCCTCCTTGACACCTTATATTTAGAGAAATGAGGCAAAAAGAGGGATTTTTTGGGGGCATGAGAGATGTTTTGATTCTTTGTGGAAACAAGTATGAAATTATTTCTACTATTGTTATATGATTGGGTCAATTAATGAGCAGGTTGCATAAAAAGTAAAATGGGAGTGTATTTGAGTACCCCAAAGACTGACAAGGCGTCAGAGGATGGAGAGAACAATAGACTTAGATTCGGTTTATCATCCATGCAAGGCTGGAGGTCTACTATGGAAGATGCGGTTAGTTTTTTCTTTTAGTTGAATTAATATATTGATTTCATCTTTCGTTTTCACTTTTGACGCTCTAAATCAAGCATTGAAGTTTTTTCAGTCTGTAAATGTGGCCAGTTGAGACATAAAATTACCCAAATAGATCCAAAAGCAACTCAAATTTACTTGAATAAATCCAAAAGCGATTAGCCTTGCCTTCTCTTTCAACATTTAGCAGAACAATAATGCTTTATTACTTGTTGACTATTGATTTTTTCATCTTTAGCACACGGCTCTGTTGGATCTTGACAAAGGAACATGCTTCTTTGGTGTATTTGATGGCCATGGAGGTTTGTGTTCGCACATTAGTTGATTCAAATTTCTTTTACTGTGATGCAATTTTAATTGTTTTAAAAGTTGCTACTTTATTGAATCTAGGAACATGGTACTTCAACAATACCTTAATAAAATGTATAAAATCATAAAATATTATTAATACAACTGAATATTGTTCTATTATTTTAGGTAAAGCTGTAGCTAAGTTTTGTGCAAAATACTTGCATGCTGAGACATTGAAGAATGATGCTGTCACTGGTGACATGGTTGAGTCATTAAGAAAATCCTTTTTCAGGTATTTTGATGTTGGATTGTTTTACTAATTGTACCGAAACTTACAGTCACCAATTTGTTTTCCTTGCTACTAGTACCCTAATTTTTTTGGGTTAGTTGCAAATTAAAAAAAATAGTATTGTATAATATTGGTACAACTTGCAAATACCGTTACTCAATTGGAAACCGAGTGACCAAAGTTTTCTGTTTTGTTTGCTATATCTTTGGGTTGATCATCAATTGTGAATTCATTGATATGTTTGTTGATATATATAGTAGTGATGCTTAATAGCATACCATAAAGTTGTCTGATTTTTAAATAACAAACAGAGAGATTGCAATCAGGTGGTATCTTAATAACAATAACTGACATTTCTCATTAATTACCAATGTGCTGTTCCAAAAAACTTTCTTTGGTTGACTTGGTATGTGATGTGTGATGAGATGATGTATAAATGGGTGAATTGATAGGATGGATGAGATGATGCAAGGGCAAAGGGGTTGGAGAGAGATTGCTCTTCTAGGAGATAAGATGCATAAATTGAGTGGAATGATCGAGACTTGGATTTATTCCCCAAGAGGCGGTGATTCTCAAAACCGTGTCGATGATTGGGCTTTTGAGGAGGTACTTCTTTGACACAAGTAATTGAGCAATTAAAAAAAGTTCATTTTTTGTTATTTGGCTTTTTTTCTTGGAGAAATTCATTTTAGAATTCAGATCAACATAGCATGAACCAATTTTTTTTTCTATAGCACCAAAAAAATAAAAAGAAAATTCCATCCATACCATCTTTTTCAGCAAATTCCGATTTATACCAGGACGCGGTTGAAATATACAATATCAGCAGTCCTGATATAAATCAAAATTTGCTAAAAAAGATGGTATGGATGGAATTTTTTTTGTATGCTAATGATGAAAAAATCAGCAGCATGAAACTGCGACTACCAGAATTTCTTTAGTTGAGGGCCTTTGTTGCAGACAAAAATAAAATTGACATCCAATTTCCGTCTTTTTTTGTAAGTTTTGTTTTTATTATGTAATAGGTTAGTAGTACATGAAGCATGCAATGTAAAACTAATGCATGACTTGTGTACTTTTTCCAGGGACCACACTCTGACTACCCAGGCCCCACTGAAGGGAGCACAGCTTGTGTGGCTGTTATAAGAGATAACAAACTCTTTGTCAGTAATGCAGGAGACTCTCGTTGTGTCCTCTCAAGAAACAAACAGGTATAGTCCTAGCATCCTAATTTCTTCGTACTAATAATTCCTTAGCAGCATAGAAATAGTGGTCGATAGTATATTAATAGTGTATTACCAATACTGGTTTATCTGGTTCAGGTTATGACTAGACAACCAGTATATCTATAGTACAACTCTTTGAATGAGTCTATGGTACTATGCATAGCGCATAATGGTCCGTACTATGGAACAATATCTCCATTTTCAAAGTCCAAATAGTCGATATGAACCGTTCAACATGATCTCCATATCAAAATGTACTCGTAGATTTACATTTTTTAGAATTTTTTTACTATTTTTTAGATATGTAGAAAATCACTTTATCTAAAAATTCTAGACCATTCAAAAGTAATGATTTTCTACCTATCTAAAAAAATAGTAAAACAATTCTAAAAAAAATATAAAATTTAGTCTGCAACTACATTTTCATATGGAGATCCCGTGAACGGTTCAGATTGACTATTTGGAATCTGGAAATAAATATATTGATCTGTAGTGTGGACCAATCTGCGCTATGCATACTACCATAGCCTCACTCCAACTCTTATCTAGTGTGTTTTCCTGTAATTTGTTATTATATATGTTTTAGGCAATTGATATGTCGAAGGATCACAAGCCAGACCTTGCATTGGAGAGAGAAAGGATTCTAGAAGCTGGTGGTTTTGTGCATGTCGGTCGAGTTAATGGCACTCTAAGCCTTGCAAGAGCCATCGGTATGGTACCGTTTCCTAATAAATCAGTTCTCCTAGGTTACTATGTACATAGAATTTGATTGGTAGATACAATTATTTTTCTCTCTTGTTGTTTATTCTGACTTGAGTTGATGTTTGAGGATTCCCGGCCTCTTGCTATACTATAAAATGAAACTAAACTGTAATTGTTCTGTGAACTATTGGGTCCTGGTACAAGCTACCTGCAATGCATATTAGAAGTGGAGAAATGACCAATTTGCCCTCGGAAACTGACCAATTAGAAGCAGGGTTCTAAATAGCTAGCTATAGCTTTTTCTGACCTTCAAAGCTATAGCACTATCAGCCGTTTTCTATGCTATAGCGTTTTTTTAGACTTTCCGCGATGATATGATAAACGCTGATTAGAACCTTGATTAGAAGACTTGACATTTCTCTGAAACATGCTACATATTTTTATTTTTCTTAATAAAGGGAAAAATGGGTGCTTTATAAATTTAAAATAAGTTTTAATAGAAAAGACAATAAAATGGTTATATATGTGAGTTATGGAAATTTAGAAGGGTAAATATGATATTATGAATTTTAGAGGGGGAAATACGTACTTTTGAAAATTTTGAGGGGTATACATGAAATTCCCCCTTTTTATAATTAAAGCGTTGCCAATAATGATTTTATTTTGTTTCAGGTGATATGGAATTTAAGCATAACAAGTTCTTGCCAGCTGAGAAGCAGATTGTGACATGTAATCCTGATGTTAATGTGGTAGGTATTACATTATACTGTTTTAACTGTGTATTAGTCTGGTCTGGTAACAGTACCTCAAAACTTTAATATGGCGAAAATTGCTGTCTTTGAATGGTAAGTATTACAGTCTACAGTTTATCTATTTCTTAGATAGGTAGAACATTGCTGTTTTTGAATTGTCCAGAATCTTCTGAAGTAATTGATTTTCTACCTATCTAAAATAATAGTAAAAAAAGTTCTTAAAAAATATGGAATTTGGTCTCCAAACACATTTTAATATGGCGATCATATTGAATGGTTTGGATCGACTCTTTGGACTTTGAAAACATAGATATGGACATTTAGTAAAACATGACATTTACTTCATGAAGCACAATATAGCCCAACTCTTAAGTATTACATTCTACAGTTTTAACTGTGTATTAGTCTGGTCTGGTAACAGTACCTTACACACTGGAGTGACTGAATTCTTAATTTTTTTAAGTTTTTTTTTTTCTCCATTTTTCTAAATTAGATGTAGTATATGAAATAGAAGGTCAATGCGAACTAAATTTGTTAGTATTTTTCTAAATTGCATTCATTTTGCTAGATTGACATTACTGACGAAGATGAGTTCCTTATCCTGGCGTGTGATGGAATCTGGTAACATCTCTTTTCTTGAAACTTGAGGTCTTCTTATTTTTAAACATACTGAATAGTGAAAACCAGTTCCTTAAATTCAGGTCTGGTAAGAGTATAATAGCATGAGGATTTAATGCTTCAATTGTGAATTAAACTATTACATGCAACTTGTAGGGATTGTATGACGAGTCAGCAGCTGGTGGATTTCATTCATGAGCAACTTAAAACTGTAAGCTCTCTCTCTGTTTTTTTGTTTTGTTTTGGACAATGTTGGCAGCGGCTGGCAATCAATCTCTCTTTGAAATGTCTCTCTCTATCTCTCTCCTTCCTCTCTCTCTCTATATATATATATATTCTCTCTCATCCTGGGTGTGGCAAAGGGAGTTCCCTTTTCATCTAAATAAAATTTTGTTGGGGTTTTGGTTTAATCTAGGAGAATTGCATTTTGTTTTCTTTTTTTGAGTGAGGCTATGGTACTATTCATAGCGCATGTTGGTTTGTACTATGGATCAATATCTTTGTGTTCAAGGCCCAAACAGTTGATCTGCACCGTTCAACATGATCTCCATATGGAGATGTATCTGAAGACTAATTTTTATATTTTTTTAGAACTGTTTTACTATTATTTTAGATAGGTAGAAAATCACTACTTGAATGGTCAATCAAGTGATTTTCTAACTATCTAATCTACAAGTACATTTTCATATGTAGATCATGTTGAACGGTTTAGATCGACTTTTTGACTTTAAAAATGAAGATACTGATCCATAGTACAGACTAATATCTGCTATCCATAGTACCATAATATTTCATTGTTTTGGACTTCTAAATTCTTATAATAGTTCCGGATGGGTCTCTAGTCGGGTCAGCTATTTCTCTAATTAGTAAAGGCAAGCTCCTGTTTTAGTGCCTTCATGCACTACCATTGTACAAGCTAATTTTGCAATTTAAAAAAGGCAAGCTCCTGTTACAGTGTCGAAACAAAAAAAAAATGCATAAAAAAATTCCTTTTATGAAGGCCTAGCTAATTTTGCAATTTAAAATGCAGGAGACCCGCTTGTCTGGAATTTGTGAGAAGGTAATGGACCACTGTCTGGCCCCACCATCATCGGTGCATGGCGAAGGATGTGATAACATGACCATGATTCTGGTTCAGTTCAAGAAACCCGACCAATCACCCACTGCCACCTCATCCTCTTAAGTGTTTCGCCATGGAAATACCTGACTACACACTAACCCTTGCGTTCACACAATTTAATATCTCTGGTTTGGGTGTAAATAGAACTTGTTGGTACATTTATACCTTTTGGTTCATGGCTATGAATTTAGACGGTAATCTTGTTATTTTTTTTTTCTGGGCCTTTTGGAATTGTAAGAGCTTTATAAAATGCCCGTACCTGGCCGTCTCACGGTCTGAATTCTTGTGCTGTCGGATTTAAATGATGTCAAATGGGATTTTTCATGGTTTTTTCTTTCTTTTGAAAATGTGGTTTTATAGTTTCCTCATTGTGCTTATCGTCTAAGTGTCGGAATTCAATAAATTAACGACGCAATCCCATAACCATACAAGGTATTAAAATAATAAAATGGCGCAACAAAATGTTCATGATGGAAGCACAAGTTTTGAACCCATGGGCTAAAGGTGATCTTAAAAGGCACAAACCCAAGCAAAAACTGTTTCAGAATTACTTCATAATTTGAAAAGCAGTTATTCTTACAAGAGTTGAGGTTATGATACTTTGCAAAGCGCACATTGATCAGTGCTATAGATCCATATCTTCAGTGGTTTTAAAGTCCAAACAATCGATCCGAACCATTCAACATATTGCACATATGAAAATGTACTTAAAATGTACTTAAAAGTAGAAAATCACTTAATTTAAAAATTCTCAACCAAAACTAGTAAAAATATTCTAAAAAATGTAAAATCCGATCTCCAACTATAGAGATCATGTTGAGCAATTTGAATCAATGGTTTGAACTTCAAAAACATAAATATGAATCAAAAGTTGACATTTTCATAAGACAGGCTGATCCGCAATTTACAAGTACCATAGTCTCACTCTTCTTACAATTCGTTTTTGGCAATATTAACAGAAAGTAACAAACACTGTTAAACTTGATATTGAATATACTTCTGATAATTTGTTGTGAGTGTATCAAAAGTTGACATTTCAAAGAAAATGAAGAATCAACAGTTCTATCAAGTTTAAACTCAAAAACCACTACTAAAAGTAAACTATTTTTTATTAGCATAATAGCATTCGTTTGATTCTGCATAGAAGACATGCACTTCACATTTGACAAAATTGGTAGATATACAAACATCTACCTAACTAACAGTGCATTAGAAAGGTTCCTTAGTTTAGAAACTCTAATAATCAAACCTCCATTTCTTGAGCTTTTGATTTTGCTTTCTTTACCCTTTTCTTTCTCTCTCTCCTTTTCCCTTTAAATGCACTTTTAATTCGTTCTTGCTCTGGTGGTTGTGTCTCCAGTAATCGCAGGTGTATGGTTTCAAAAGGATCCTTTATAAAAGAAGGGTCATTTAGTACTGCTTGCATTTTAGCTGCTTCTCTTTGTCTAAAAATAAAGGGACAAAAAAATTGTCAGCTAATATTTATAATAGGAGTGAGGCTATGGTACTATGCACAGCACATATTGGTCCGTACTATGGATCAATATCTCTATTTTCAAAGTCTAAACAATTGATCTAAACCGTTCAACATGATCTCCATGTGAAAGTACAAAAAGTACTTGTAGGTCAAAATTTTCATTTTTTTTACAATTTTTTTAGATTCGAGATCATTAAAAAGTAGTGATATTCTACCTATCTAAAAAAATATAAAATTCAGTCTGTAGGTATATATTTATATGAAGATCATGATGAATGGTTCAGATTGATTGTTTGAATTTCGAAAATAAAGATATTGATCCATAGTACGGACCAACCCGTGGTATGCATAGTACCATAGCCTCATATTATAAAATACTTTTTGATTGTTTGTTCAATGAGTTGGCAATATCAGATCAATCTTTTACACCAGCCTAAACTGTTGTATTCAACCCGATCCAACACACATTTACCAGTAACCCAACAAACCCAAGTTCAAGCAATCCATAACCTGCTAAAATAGATCTAGCAATCACTTTTGATAGAAAAATTAAATGACTGGAATAAAAAACCTAACATACCAAACCCAAATTGACATATTTAAAGCACTGAAACTGTAACATAATGGATAAAGCATTCTAGAAGAAAGAAAAAAGGTTGAAAAGAACATACACTAAGCTTTGTCTAGTCTTGCAATTGATCTTCTCTTCTTTGATTACGCCTGTTTCTTTTGTTTTTGCTAAGGTTTCCAAGTCAGGAAGAAACTCAGCAAGAGCTGATAGATTGTACGCCTTCATTTTTTTTTTCCGGCTCCTCAATTTCTTTGTCTGCACAAAAGAAAAATAAAAGACAAATATATCAGCTTTTAATGGCTTAAATTGACAACTTAGAGAATGTTTCAAGAGAGAAGATATTAGAGAATAACTTGTCCGCTCAATCAGACCATTCTTTTATAGATCACCTTTCCAATCTGTACATTAAATCTAATTTATTCTAATCCTTATAATCTAGCCTGTAATTTAGGAAGTAAATCATATCTCAAATTATATTCTCAACCAAAACTACTAAATATACAATATTGACATCAGATCAGAACATTGTGAGGGATTTTACCATACACTTGGGACTGCATCTTAGTATTTCCCGTACCAGTATATAACATCTGATATCAAGGTATAGGTACAAGTAGGTGTCTAGGCGTTCTGTTGGAAGAAAAAAATAATATTTTAGGAGTAGGGTTAAAATGCCCATTAGTTTAACCCAATCATGCCTCGCATTCTTATCTCTATTTTCAAAGTCTAAACAGTTGATCCGAACTGCTCAACATAATCTCCATATTAAAATGTGCTTGGAAATTTTTACTATTTTTTAGATAGGTAGAAAATCACTGTTTTTCAGAAGATTCTAGACCATCCAAAAACAGTGATTTTGTACCTATCTAAAAAAATAGTAAAATAATTCCAAAAAAATATTAAATTTGGTCTCCAAGCACATTTTAATATGAAGACATGTTGAGCGGTTCGGATCAACTATTTGGACTTTAAAAACGGAGAAAAGAATGTGAGGCATGACTGAAACACGGAAATAATGGGGCATTTTAACCCTACTCAAATATTAGCCTCAATTAAACATCAAAAAGCTAAACAGCATCAGCCCTAGAAAAGAAAAAAAAAATATTGCAGATCTATTCTGTCCAAAGTGGCACAGCACTAAAATAGCGCTAACAATTAAATACAAAAATCAATTAGATGTAAATATCATTTACCTTGGTCTCCTTTTTCACTATAGCATCTTGCACTTCTGAAAATTGAAAAGAAAGAACACAGGTTCATTGACAGCAACTTTTATATATATATCAATCAATCAATGAACAAAGGGAGAGACAATTAAAAAGAGTAAATTGTAGAGAAAGTACTGTTATAGAAGCCCAATTTCTTCTCGACTTTGCGCTTGAAGCTGCTCTTTGAATCTTTACTTTTTGATTCAGATCTAAAAAAAAATCATTTTTAACAATTAAACAAACAAAATGCTAAGCATGTCAAAGGTATTTGCTTAATTTAGCAAGAACATTTATATCTCAACAAAATAGAAGTACCTCACACCAGTTAATCCCATTGATTCAAATCCTCTTCAAAGAAGCAACACAATTCCTGAAAAATAAAATAAAATTGGAGACTTTTTAAATTGAGAATCCAATTTGACTATCTAATTATCTCTTTCTACCACCTATCTAAAATACAAATCAGTTGCAAGATTATTATTCTGACACAATTTACCTTAATAATCTCAAAGATAATCTTCACATAACTATCTAAATTAAAATTATATACCCACCACTGGGAATTTACAACACAATCACATACAATATCTCAACATGTATGAAGAAAATAGTTGGTATATATCTTTGCATCAAGATCTTATACAACACTCAACTTAAACGCAATTTCGAAAGAAAATTAGTAAGACGACAAGCAATATTTGGCGCTAATTTTGGAGAAAATAACATTATCTGAAAATGCAGACACCGAACAACTTCTTACCAGTAAACACCGCAATTCAATTTGACTATCCAATTTTCTCTTTCTACCACCTATCTATAATACAAATCAGTTGCAAGATTAATTATTCTGACACAATTCACCTTTTGAATCTCATAGATAATTTTCACATAACTATCTAAATTAAAATTATATACCCACAACTGGGAATTTACAACACAATCACATACAATATCTGAACATCTATGAAGCAAATAGTTAGTATCTACAACTCTCAACTGAAACGCAATTTCTGAAAGAAAATTAGTAAGACGACAAGCAATATTTGGTGCTAATTTTGGAGAAAATGACATTATCTGAAAATGCATCAAATACTGACAACACATTATTATCAGAGAAACAACAACTTCTTACCAGTAAACACTGCAATTCAATTTGACTATCCAATTTTCTCTTTCTACCACCTATCTAAAATACAAATCAGTTGCAAGATCATTATTCTGATACAATTTACCTTATGAATCTCATAGATAATTTTCACATAACTAGCTAAACTAAAATTATACCCACCACTGGGAATTTACCACACAATCACATACAATATCTCAACATCTATGAAGCAAATGGTGGGTATATATATCTTTGCATCAAGATCTTATACAACTCTCAACTGAAACGCAATTTCTGAAATAAGATTAGTAAGACGACCCGCAATATTTCATGCTAATTTTGGAGAAAATCTGAAAATGCATCATTATCAGAGAAACAACATCCTCTTACCAGTAAAAGCGCACAGTGAATTCTGTACTGGAGCGGGCAAGGTTGATCGAGATTCGGGTTCGGGTCGGAGTGAGGTTAAGGATCGGATTCGATTAAATGAGTTTCGCTTTCTGGATCGAGTAGAGAGAGAGAGATGAAAGCGGTGATGGTGGCGGCGATATCTCTTCTTGTTGGTTATTTTCGCACAGCGGAGAGGGAGGAGAGAGGAATTCAGGTTTTTTATATGAGTTTGAATCCGGATCGTTCGTTATAAATAGGCACGAATCTTACAGCTTAACCGTAAATTTTCGTGTTGGTCTGGAATCTGGATTGATCCCGATTCTGATCGGATGGTTCAGAATGAGTTGGAGATTAGACCGGTGTAGTCTGTAGTGTAGTGTAACGAAAAAAAAATCAAAGATCAGACTGATGGGTCCAGATCTATGAGGTAACACAAATTTTGAGAATAGATCTGGGCCGGATAAAATGCACAATTCCCTTCAATATTCGTGTCAAAGGGAGTGGACGGTGTAGATATAAAATCAAAATTTGAGTTACCTTAGGTGATAGGACTTCTTGATTGGGTCGGGTCTGGGCTTATGGTCAAGCTCGTCTATGCATGAAAACTGATGGGATCTTGTTCAGATTGTATATGTATTTATTTCTACTATTATTTTTGTATGAATACGGATCCTAATAAATCTGAATCATAAATGGAGACATGATACGGATACAGATTGAAATTGAATCATAAATGGATATAAATATTATGTTGGTCATAAAATAATACTTGTCAGAATCTCATTAAATACATGACACCTATTACATCCGATCATTTATGCGATTATAAATAAATGACCAACTTTTTTGATTACTAAGTTATAATATAAAAAATATTCATATCTATTTAATTAAATATTCTCATATTTGGAAAATATAAACACAGATAATATTTGCATACAAATCCACTTAATTACTTAAATCATATATATCTAACTCGTATCTACAAATATTCATACATCAGATATTCTTTCAATTAAAAATCTAGATGCAGATCGAGATATAAATGGATAATATTTAATTTGTTTTCATCATTAGGCTCATTTGTTCACTAGGTTGTTCTTAGAGCATCTACATCTCTGAAACTCTTAGAGTTTCTAAATAACTGTTAACTGTTTTTAAGAAATTATAGACTCTGGAGTTTCTAAATGTTCATATTTCTGAAACTAATTTTAGAGTTACGTTTTTGATAAACCACATCAACAGTAAATTAAACTAATTTTAGCGAATACAGGCCAATCGTTTTGCCACGTCAGAGTTTATAAACGATTTCTTAATAATAAATTATTGAGCAAAGTTGCTAAATAAGAAATCCATCAACATCCCTGAAACTGATTTAGCAACTACCACGTCATATTAGAAACTCTAATAGTTTCAGGGATGCAGATGCTCTTAGGTCACCAAATTCTGTAGTGAGTTTTAACTTCAAAATATATTAGATTGACTTCAAATAATGAATTCAAATTGTTAAAATTAATTTACTTCAAGTAATGTATTTACATATCAACTTTATAAATTTTCGAATTTATTTAATATAAAGCTGTTATTATAAAATTGTGTTATCTCTATTTGTAATATTTAAAAGTAGTAACGACCCAAAACTTTAGTTACACATTGTGTCATTAAAAGTAGACTTAATCAAAATAGGCGCTATCTTTCAGTAATATTTAATTCAGTATTTAAATTTTAAAGTAAAAAATTTACAATTGAAAACAAGTAAATAGTGAATAGTTGGCTTAAAATTTTTAGGCCTAACGAGATAAGGAACCTGAACCTCCAAATCTTTTATTCTTTGAAAGGAACTATTAAGCATAAAATTGAGATGATAGCTTCTTTTTTGAAGAACCGGAAAAGTTCACCGGTTTTGACATGGAGATATGTAGCATTTTAGCAAAAATCCCTTTTATTTTTTTTCCAAATTTCTTATCAGAAAAGCCTCTAAATTATAGTTTTTTTTTTCATACTTTTTAAGTACAAAAAAGTTGTTGTAAAAGAAAAAAAAAATGACAAAGAAACAAAAAACTTACAACAACTAGGCTTAAAGCTGATTTAATGTTTCAATATTTTCAAGTACTAATAATCTATCCACAAACTCTAATAAGATGATATTTAACCAATCATCAGGTGCCTTGGCAGCTTTATATAACAATCAGATCAGTAATAAATCAAACATCAGTAAAACCAGTGCTTTATGTTATTTTATTTTATTTTTTTGGGGTGGGGGGGTTGATGCAGGTAGACAATTAACTAACGATATCGACTATTGCGTGAAAGGTTGGATATGATACATGACATCTTCAAACTCGGTCCGGAGATCACCCAAATACAGAGAAGGTTCTCATTTCGCTTCACTTATTGCCTTCAATATCTCTGCTGCCGCCAGTATCTCACTTGGCAGTGCTGAGATGTGCATTTCGTCTCTGCATCAGTTAATTTTTTGAAAAACTATCAGCATGCAATTCTAGCTGTTTATTTACTTATACACCATTGTAAACGTATCTGAACTTACGTAAAGGATGTATTAGCCCGGTCTCGACACTTTTGTATTGCAGTAAACAAGTCGACAACTTTGAAGTTTGGGTTGTATGGCTCAGTTCAGTACACATTTGTATACAAGTGTTATAGATATCCTCTACATGCTTCGTATATATATCCTAATTCAGGGAAAAAAATATAATTAAATAGCTTCGCACATATGTGGTGATATAAGAAATAAACTGAAAGGGTGAAAGCATAATAGGTTAGTTTGATAAATCACCTTGCTGAAAAATGTGGTTACACTTACACGCAACCTTAAGTTGCATGGATATTTGTTCTTTAGGGAAATGGGGTTGGAGGTACTTTTTTTTTTTTTTTTTTTTTTTGCAAAATAGTTAATTTTAGAGCATAGTCTGTACAGGGCATAAAACATCGGCGTCACATTTCTAATTTGCAATTAAACATCGATGCATCGCTACTGGAATTAACCTCGATCTGTATAAAACATTGACACATCATCGATATTTATTTAAACGACCAAATATATTAGTAGGAAACTCCAATTTGAGTGTATAACCACAATTCAGAAAGCTCGCGAAGAGGAAGCTAGCACAAGCCCAAGGAAAATGACAAAATCATAATTGCAGAAAAACGTCGTTTAGAATCTGAAAACTTCAGTTAACGTATCTGATTCCCAGCAATTATGTATTTTTCTTTTATTTCAACTAGAAACGGCCCGTTAATTATTCATCAGAATATTTACTTTGACAATAACCAACATCTTAAAATTAAGTACTAATATTTGAAAGTTTGTCTTATTTATGTCTGTCATTCTATACTATGGTCCATTAATTAACCATTAAAAAAAAATCCACACATCCTTATCATTATATACCATCACCTGTTAATTAACCATTTAAAAAAAAAATAATCTAGACTGCGTGGAACCCCTGGCTCTGCAAAGCCTGGGACCGTATAAATTGCAATATTGAAAAAAATCAGAAGTCATAATAAGTTTAAATTTCTCAAATTTGAGAGCAGTAACTAAAAATTTAAGTTACTTATTTAAATACTAGATCTGTGCACAAAAAACAAATATCTACTCTACTGTAAGCACCTACTTATTTAAATACTCCATGTGCACAACAAAAATATCTTCCCTACTTTCATGCACCTACTTATTTAAATACCCGAAATTTTCATTCATATAAAAAAAAATTAAAAATGCTGTGTGAGAAATTTAAAAATAAAAAGGCAGAAAGGAGTAATAACCGTCATAACACATCTCAAACTAGAAAAAATACAAAAAAATAAAAAATACTCATAAGACACCATGACCCATCCTAACTGAAAAAAAAAGAAAAAAGAAAACAACTAGACCACCCATTCCAACTAAAGAAGTACTGTTCATAAGCAAACTTTCTACGAACTCAAAACCTTGGTATTCCAAAATTAGTTGGTATAAAGTGGGGTTAAGAAAAAAATAGCTCGATTAGGCACACAAGGCCTTGATCGGGACCACTAGCTTCTATCACCTTATTGAAGGGGAGGGGGCGAGGCACCTCAACCTTAGTTCACTCAAAGGAGGCTTGGGTCAGTTCCAAGGGAAGCATCCCCTTGTGCCAGGGCTACTTGAGCATCTAGATCCCCGGGCGCGTTATCATGGACCAAAGAAGTCAAGAAAGGGACTTGGGATGTCAATCGCTTCGGTTCGGTCCTGCGCTAAGGAAGTTTACACGAGTCGTTAAATTCTCATAAATCCTGCATGTGAAGAAACACGATTTATTAGTAGAGGTGTTACTTTTACCCCATTATCCGAATCCGACCTGGAACCGACTTGGATCCGATTAATTTGGATAGGATATGGTTTAAAAAATATAACCGGTTAAATTATGAGTACGGTTACAAAATTAATACTTAAATATCCGATCTAGATCCGAACTGGAACCGATACTGTAATGGATAGGATATGAGTTTGATTTAGTTATTCGACCCATAACCGAACCCAACCCAATATCCGTATAAATACCCGATAAAATGATAATACCATTTCTTTATAATCATTTAATATAAACACATATTAATAACTATGAAAAGACAATCATTTGCGGTATTTTTTAATTTCTTGAATGGAATTTATTGTTCTTTTCGCACAGATTATTGAAATCAAATGTCATGTTCACCTTTGGCCTATGAATTTTCGAAGCTAATTAATTTCTTTCTTGATCTCTTTATCTACCATGTATCTACATTTCTGTACAGATAATTGAAATTTATTGCTCTCTTCGCTGATTGAAACAAATTCATGATATTAATATTTTATTCCTGAATTTTTGAAACCATATAATGAAATCACCATCTCCAATATTTTACTTTCTAAAATTATCTCACCTTCAATATTTTGGAGCAGATTTTAATTTATATTATAATGATATATTATGTGAGATGTTTAAGAAATTATAATTATAATTAAACGTAAAATGTTTCTCAATTCTTGTGAGTTGCTACATGTACCTACTTCGGATCCGGAAGGGGCAGATCCGAATCGGACCCAATAATCCATAAACAAGTTATGGGTATATATATACCCGGAACCGAAAGACTAGATCCGAAATATCTACGGGTAGATAGGTATCCAGATCCGGACCCGATCCGATTTGAATATAATAAGTATATGGATCAAAATTCGGACCCGAATACTTTTAGGATATGGATCCAAATATAATAATATCCGGACCCTACCCGACCCAATAGCACCTCTATGTATTAGTACATTTTACATAAGGCATGCAAATTGAGGTAAAAGGAAAAATAGTGTTCACTCTGTGGAGTTTGCTTATGTAAAAAAAAGCTCCCAAAACATATTAGTTTAATCCCAAATAAGGTTTGTAAGTTTCAAATGGCAATAAAGCTGGAATTTATTCTGATTTTACATTAGGCAATTTTCAGTTTTGGAAAATTCGGTTATGTTTCAATTTGGGCTAAAATTCTGCAAGCCACAAACCATTATTGAAATAATAACCAGCACAGTTGTATTCCAAGTTTTCAACTAATTCTGATACCAGCCCCTGGCTGGTACAATAACCAAGATACTACAACCAATGACAAGTAACAGATCAACTTCCAGTTCAAAAACAACAGGACAATCTTTATCTGTAATGACTAAGCACCAAAGTTTGATTCAAAAGAAAACAAAATGAAATTTGAGAATAGATAAATCAAGTGAGAAGTACCCTGATGTAAATCCCGATTCATCACATAATGAAGAAAGAACGAAAAAAGAAGATGAAAACCTGGTGAGAATAGAAGTGGAGTGGACCAGAGTGGCACCCCAGCCGCCATGGCCAAAGCTGTACTGCACAATCGATGATCCAAACAGCACTATCACTGGCCTCCTGGGTCCCACCATACCTTCCCTAATCTCTCATTAACTGATTGATTCCAATGTACGATAATAGAGCTAAAAAATGTGAACTAATCAGCCTGACTAGAGATGGAAATAATAATATTGTTATGTGATGAATAACAAATTCCAATCCATTGCCAAAGCATTTTATTGATTGGGATTTCAAAAATTTAGAAGAAAGTAACTTGTGAATACAGAGCTGTTACATAATGAAGCATTACCCCATTGAACACGGAACCAAATCTCCTGCCCCTAAAGTCACTGACACGTGGGTCCAGACCCACGTGTCAGTGACTTTAGGGGCAAAAATTTCCTACCCACAGAGGAGCAGGTGATCCGGTTCCCTGAACACACCTGGTTTTGTTTCTTCAACATGAGTTAGGGATCCGTTATAAAGCAGAGTGTCCTTATGTTTTGTAGCCGCCAGCCATCACGACCTTCAATTTTCTTCCAAGTCCGTTTTCTCCGAGTAAGGGAATATATCTGTTTAGATCTGGAGCGTCCGATCAGAATCTTAGTCAATCTAGTCGGAGAAAGAATGCACAAGATCTCTTTAATATGCGCGCAACTAACTTCTAATTGAACGGTCCCGATCTAAACAGGTATATTTTGTTACCTTCGGTGATATGAATTCATAAAAAAAATATAAATTGTATGGATTGTACGGAGGTTTTCAACCAATCTGGGTTCCTATTTCAACAATTCGATTTCTTTTTTGTTACCTTCGGTGATATGAATTCTAATTGTACGGAAGTTTTCAACAAATAAAATTTTCTTAATTTTCAAAAATAACATTCCATATATATTTAATTGATCTAATACTAATGATAACTTGAGGTTTCACTCACTGATAGCCACTATCAGTTTTACAAAAAAAAAAGATAACTTGAGGTTTCAAATTAATCTAATACTAATGATAACATTGGATTTTGGAAAAACCCTTAAAAATATTTAAAATAAAAAAACTTAACTTTCACCTTTATCTAAAAAATAATAATAATTAGCTTATGTAAAAGTTGACACCAGTTCTATGTAAACTGATTCTAATTAAAAAATTCAAAAAAACAAATGACCTAATTCGACCCGAAACCGGCCTACTTAAATTGAGCCCAATTAAACTGAAAGCAAGTTCGGTCATTTTGTTTAATTGGGCTCAATTTGTTTCCAAAATGACCGATCACACTCTTAAGCCCAGCTCAATATCAGACACCAAGTTAAAAGAAAATTTTACAACTAATTTGAACACATATCAGTTATTTTTTAAAATCGCACTCGCCGAGTGTCTCCCTCCCTTATAAACACATCTATATACTTCTCCAAAATCACAAGCAAGAACCTCATCAAAGAAACCCCATTGCAAATCTTTCATCTCTCCTCCTCTCCTCTTCCTTCTACCATCTCTCAGAACAAGAGCTATCTCGACAGATTGCACATGGCGTGCAACTTTCTCAGGCGCTTTTTGTTAGAATGCTTTGGAGGCGAGCCAGAAAGCCTAGAGACGTCGATTCAAGGTTCTGATGGAAACATATTCAGCAAATATTATTGGCAGAGGAGGCTGGCCCGGCACTTGTACGGCCGGATTTCTACGGCCGTGGCGCAAGCTAACTTACAGATAGAGGATCACAGCCAGCTGGTTTCTGAAGGCGAGACAGAAAGCTCAGAGACGTCGATTCAAGGTTCCAGTGGAAACACGTTAAGCCAATTGGGGTTGGCCCGCCACTTGTACGGCATGTTTTCAATGGCCGGGGTGGGACCACCTGCTAACTTCCCAAACAAGGATCGCAGCCAGCTGGTTTCTGGGACTCTGACAGAACGAGAAGATGGGCCCCGTGGGGTGTTCGTCGGCATCTACGACGGCCATGGCGGGACCACCTGCTCTCAGTTCGTGCTTGACCATCTTTTCCCTAACTTGAAGTGTGAGTAGCTTTTCAAATTTTATTTTCTTGTTGTTTTGAGGGAGTCTTGGAAATTTCTTGTTTTGGAAAGAACTGGAGAGGCAATGTTGTAAATAAGGTTCTGCTTTAATTAGAGTTTTAGTGCTCTGTTCGAAAATGATAGAGTGCAACTTTTTATTGTATTTGTTGAATTTTGTGGTTTATATGCGGACTTCGTTAAATTAACATTAATTCGATCTTGGAGTTAAACTGATCTTGGCAGCCAAGTATGATTCTTGGAATTTCTTTATCATCTAAGTTGTTTTCTTGAATTTTGAATTATCAGGTATCTGTTAACAGTGCAAAAGCACGTTAGCAATTTCCCAAGAACTCCATATCTGATTTTATTTTACATAGTGAGATGTTGAGCACAGTTCATTTTCACTTGTTCTGTTTCTTGAACAAACAAGTCGCGCATGCATTTTAAACCGATATATTATTTTATCTTTGGTCTGCTGTGCAATGGTAATTAACATGTGATAAGCGGTTCAAATAACTTCAGAATATACTTAAATTTCTTGACAGTATACTGCCTTAAAATTTTTCTATCTTTGTTTGCTCTGGTCACTTGACATTTGTAATTAACAAATATCTTAAAGGTGCACATGCAGTTTTTATTTCTGGCAGCTTATTAATTTAACACTTTTCTCAAAAGAAATAGAAAAGAACAGAAAGAGTAGCCATATATTACATTTATTTAAGTACTAAGATAAGACAAACAACATCTTTCTATTTACAAACATGCATGGGCTAATTTATCATTTTGTTAACTGTAGGTGCTATTGCAAATCAAAATGGCGTGATCAATGAAAAAGTGTTCCAGGAGACGTATCGCAGAACTGAGCTAACATTCGTGAATCACGTGAGAACTAATTGGCAAAACGAACCACAACTTGCAGTGTTAGGGTCGTGTTGTCTGGTTGGTGTCGTGTTCGACAAAGTTCTCCATGTGGCAAATGCCGGCGATTCTCGTGCAGTTCTGGCAAGATGGCCGGACGGGGGTGACTTGGAGGTGATTCAGCTGTCAGTTGATTATAACGCTAAATATAGAGAAAGAAGGGATGAGGTTTCAGCAGAGCATCCTCACGGTACTAGCCTCTTTGAAGAATTTGAGGGATGTTTTTGTGTCAGGGGGTCTCTTCCGGTAATTACTTTCCCATGACCGATGATCAATTGTTCCGTATCGATAAAAATTCTTGTTTATCATTTTAAATTAAAAAATATTCAGGTGACTAGGGCAATTGGGCACGCATATCTGAAATACGATGAATTCAACCAGGAGCCGCTACCTGTTGCCTACATACAAAAGGAGCCGATTGTCCGGCCTATTTTGAAGGCGGAACCGACGATTCGATCACGCCAACTTGGTCCTGACGACAGATTTGTCATTTTCGCCTCAGACGGGCTCTGGGATGAGATTAGCAACGAAGATGCTGCCACTCTTGTCAAAAACAACCCTCGTGATGTATGTGCCCCCAGTAGAGAAGTACTTTATTTGTTTTAGTTGTTGATTTTCTGTACTTCTTTTTGTACCAGTAGAGATGTTGCTTTGCCTAATACTAGAGTTATTACTGCTTGCCGCCATCTGTATACGAACCAAAGGTTTCCAACTACAGCATGCTTTCATTCATCTCATGAAAGCGAAGTCATTGTTTATTCTTTCATATTATATATCAAGTCCAAAATATGAAAACCAAGGTTTCCAACCTTTTACTCTGCAAAATATGATATGCATATTTAATTAGTTCGTTTATCACCTAACCTATTGAATATTTCTATTGTACAGGGTGCAGCTGGGATGCTATTGAAGGAAGCGTTGCGCAAAGCAGCTGCCAAACATGAGATGGAGTATCTAGATTTAAGATCTTTCTTGCCTAGTGATAAGCGCTGCTATCATGATGACATCAGTATTGTCATTCTTTTCTTTGACAACTTGCAGCCACCAGCACCATCATTATTTTCTTTGGTGCGATTTGGAGAAGGAGATGAAAGTTCTTCTAGTTGATTTTGGATGAATTTTTTTTATTATTTTAAAATGGTGTGAAAATCTGAACTGGGCATTTTATCTGTGAAACTAAAACAATTAATTGACAATGATTTTTTTTTTTCTTTCTTTCAGATTTAGCTCTGTAAATATATCCAATTTTGGACTTGCTATCTTAAGTTTTATCTTTCCTTCGTTTAATTTTTGTTAAAGTTCCTGTGTAATATGTGGTTTTGCCAACATATATTGGTTCATGAGTTTTTATGTTGTTGTTCTATATATCTTTTGAAAATTGATTCACTTTAGTGAGTGTTCGGTGATAAAGCCATGGAATTAATGTAGATAATAAGAAGTAAATATAAAAGTACTTAATTTTGACGGTCTGTACTTGTTTCTTTGTTGATAAAACTGATTTGCAGCTCATGGATTAATTAAACTCAAATCAAAATTTTAAAGACTGATTTGGTATTAGTAAAAGAATACTTGTCAACTCATATTAAAAAAAATACTTGTCAACTTATTGTTATTTTGGGGCTTCTTGGTTTTCAAATTAAATGGAGATCTAGTGTGACCCATTTTGACAGACCTGTTTTCACTTAAATTGGGCTCAATTAAGTTGTTTCTTAAATTACAATGAGTTTAGACAGAACTTGTGTCAACTATATACATGCTAATTATTAATATTTACTATAGTATCATCCCAAGCATTTGACAATCAAATAAGAGAGTTTAGGAAAATACATGTGGCAAGTATGTGTCTAAGTATATTTAGATTTCTAAACATAAAACTACATAAAAAATGCAAAGAATAAAAAATAGGTCGGAGGGCTGATATTCAATCCGAATTTTCATCTTTTAATCACAGCCGTTGGCGGATCAAGTTATCTACATGCTTAATAAGAGAGAAGATATTTTAGATAAAGATAAAATTAAGATTTTTTTTTTACTTTTAAATATTTATAAGGATTTGTTAATTGGATTTTGAAACCATGGTTTTATTTAGAGAATATTATCATTTATCGTTAGATTAAATGTTGGTTGTCAGAGCTACTAATATTATTTATGCTTTACTGAGAAAATTAATTATATACACAATCAAATGTTACGATTTTTATTTGCATGGACCTCGAGTAGAATATATACAACTTACTGCTAACTTTCCACTTATTTTGAAATATTGTTAACTTACACGAGGTATTCTAGTTCTCTACTGCATATATTTTCTTAAATAATTATACGATGAAAGTTCTTTTTTTGAAATATTAATTGTCTATAATTGTAAAAACAACAAAAACAATATTTAAAGAAACAAAGATATTAAAGCTCTACAATCGTTCAAGAAAAATAAAGAAGTTATTATGATGACTATGATAGAAAAATTATATCATTTAATTAACACACATTAATCGGAAGTGTACCGTTTTAATGCTCCAGCAAATCAATCTAAATAAAATCCTACAAATTACAATTTGCTTACATAATTATTAATATTTAATTACCACGTCGTTTGATAAATATTTGTCTATTCATCCTATATACATAAAAATAAAGAAATACAATATTATGCTTATCTTAGCCGTTCCTAGGCATTAAGCATTTCAATGCGCCAGGTGCACTTAAGTCTCCCTCCCTTGATAAACAGAAATCAGTTAGTTATATTTCACCAACCAACAGACCTTAATCCCTCTCACTCTTCTCGCTTGTGGGATTTGACAAATCCCACGGTCTATATACTTGTCCAAAATCCCACACAAGAACCTCCATTGCAAATCTTTCATCTTTCCTCCTCTCCTCTTCCTTCTACCATCTCTCAGAACAAGAACTACCCTCTCCAATTCTTGTAATATACACTTCCTTCTACCATCTCGATTGCCAGATTGCACATGGCAGCCAACTATCTCAATCGCTGGTTGTCATCATGCTTTGAAGGCGAGCTCAACTACCCTTATGGCATTGGAAACATGTGCAGCTCTCTCTTTCGCTGGATGAAACAATGCTTTGTAGGCGAAGAAGTAAACCGAGAGACGTCAATTCAAGGCTCCAGCGGAGACTGGTTCAGCCAATATTATTGGCATAAGAGCTTGGCCCACCACCTCTACGGCACGTTTTCAATGGCCGTGGCGCAAGCTAATGTACAGAACGAGGATCGCAGTCAACTGGTGTCTGGGTCTCTGACAGATGGAGACAATGTGCGCCGCGGGGTGTTTGTCGGCATCTACGATGGCCATGGCGGGACTGCCTGCTCTCAGTTCGTCCTTGACCATCTCTTCAGCAACTTCAAGAGTGAGTTTCTTTTCAAATTTTATTTTTTTCCTTTTATATTTCTTGTTGTTTTGAGGGAGTCTTCAAAATTTCTTGTTTTGGAAAGAACTGGAAAAGATCAAGTGAAATTTTTTATCTTATTCGTTGTTTTGAGGGGCAATGTGGTAAATTTGGTTCTGTTTGAATTAGAGTTTAGTCCTCTGTTGGAAAAGATCAAGTGCAAAATTTTATTGTATTCGTTGAATTTTGTTGGTTTAATTAACATTCAATCTTGAACTCAAAATCTTGGCAGCCAAGTACGATTCTTGGAATTTCTTTATCATCTAAATTGTTTTCCTGAACTTCAATTTATCAGGTATCTGTTTAGTGTTTACAGTGCAAAAGCAAGTAAGAAATTTCACAATAAATCCATATCTGACTTGTTTTGTTTCTTCAACAAACAAGTCGCGCATGCAATAAAAAGATTGACCGATTATTTTATCTTTGGTCTGCTGTGTAATGGTAATTTAACATGCGATAAGCAGTCAAATAACTTTGAAATTCTTGACTGTATAATGCATTAATTTATCATTTTTCAATTTACAAACATGGGTTAATTTCATTTCTTTAACTGTAGGTGCTATTGCAAATCAAAATGGTGTGATCAATACAGAAGTGTTTGAGGAGGCGTATCACAGAACCGAGCTAATGTTCGTGAATCACGTGAGAAGGAATTGGCAAAACGAACCACAACTTGCAGTGTTAGGGTCGTGTTGTCTGGTCGGGGTCGTGTTTAACAATGTTCTCTATGTGACGAATGCCGGCGATTCTCGTGCAGTTCTGGCAAGATGGCCGAACGGGGGTGGCTTGGATGACATGGAGGTGATTCAGCTGTCAGTTGATTATAATGCTAAACATATAGAAAGAAGGAGTGAGGTCTGTGAGGAGCATCCTGGCACTAACCTCTTCCCAGAAGGCGAGGGATGTTTTCTTCTCAGGGGGTCTCTTCAGGTAATTACTTTCTATTATTTTTGTTAATAGATTTTTAGTTATTCTATTTCTAGTGTTTTCTGTGAGCTGTGGTTGTTGTGTAATTCAGTAAGTACTAATCGACTGCTCTACTTGTGGTACTTCAATTGTGCTTGTGGTTGAAAGTGGCACAGTTGAAGGTTGTCAAAATATCTTCTATTTATTTTCAACATGACTGCGCTTTGTTTTGCACTCTTTCTAAAAATGGCAACTAGATGTTACTACTGTAGTCTAAACCCCAATTAAGCACCCAAATTAAAAAAAGGAATGTTCAAAAAAAAAAAGGCCAGCATCAACATGTATCGATAAAAGTTCTTGTTTATCATTTTAAATTAAAAAAATTTCAGGTGACTAGGGCAATTGGACACGTGTACCTGAAATACAATGAATTCAACAAGGCGCCGCTACCTGCTCAGTACATACAAGAGGAGCCAATTGTGCAGCCTATTTTGAAGGCCAAACCGACAGTTCAAACACACCAACTTGGTCCTGATGACAGATTTGTCATTTTCGCCTCACACGGGTTCTGGGATGAGATCAACAACGAAGAGGCTGCCGCTTTTGTCCGAAACTTCACTAGCGATGTAAGTGCTACTCAGTCCTGACGGCAGAGTTGTTATTTGTTTTTGATTTTTTTTTTTGTTTTTGGTTTTCTGTATTTTTAGGTACCAGTTGAGTACTACTTTTAATATGGCCTGAGATTAGAACGAATGTTCAGCTTGCCCTAATACTTGAGTTATTACTGCTTGCCGCCATCTGGATACGAACCAAGGTTTCCAAGTACAGCATGCATGAAAATTATTTATTCTTTAGTTTGTTTATCACCTAACCTATTGAATATTACTATTGTAAAGGGTGCAGCGGCGATGCTAATGAGGAAAGCATTGGAGAGAGCAGCCAGGAAACATGGGAGGGGGTACTATGATTTAAGATATTTCGATCCTGGTGCTAAGCGGGAGTATCATGATGACATCAGTGTCGTCATTCTTTTCTTTGACAGCGCTTTCTTTAACAACGCTTTCTTTGACAGCCATTTCTCTAAATTCTTGACATAGAGATGTACTGGCTGTAGTTTTGTGACTCTCTTTGGTGCGATTTGGAGCGG
Source organism: Carex littledalei (assembly GCA_011114355.1). Lineage (NCBI taxonomy): Eukaryota > Viridiplantae > Streptophyta > Magnoliopsida > Poales > Cyperaceae > Carex > Carex littledalei. The sequence goes on along the minus strand of CM022083.1, from coordinate 10,921,730 downwards.
TTAGGCTTGTGGAATCAGAACTTGGCCTTTTTTTTTTTTCCGAACATATCTAGGAATTTTATCTGTGAAGGGTTTTAACAATTGAAATATAGTATGCTCAAGTTTTTACATAATGCAATCGATTTAATTTTCCTTAGTTTAATTTTTGTGAAGTTCTTTGAATTATGTGTTTTTGGCAAAATCGCTTCATGGGTTTTATGTTTTTGTGAAGTTCTTTGAAAAATGATTCAGTTTAGTCAGTGTTCGCTGATATCAGCCATGGAATGTTTGTTGTTTTATGGAATGTAGTTAGTAATAAGTAAATAAGCAATAAAATTTGTCCAACAAAATTGGTATTTTCGTAAAAGAAATATTGTATCAATAAGTTTCTAAATAAAATACTAATATTTTTTGTTCTAAAAGTTTGATCACCAAGCATATAGGAATGTATCATCTGATCTTCTAATTCCAACGCCTCCCCTCCTCTTCATTTCTCTCTTATCCTTCTCATGTGAATTGCTTGATTGTTTTACACCCAGAAACAGAAAGACATGTAATTCAAGTTCAAGACCAAAAACCCCATCCTTCCGAATGACAAACTCACAGTGAAACCGAGGTAAATGGGGTGCAAATTTGGAAAATTTGAATTTTGGATATAGGCGGGTGTTAACTAATTTGACCCAAGTAATCAACCAATGAATTCATATCATCCGAGTAACAGAATATTTCAGTTTAGATCAGGACTGTCCTATCAGAATCTGGATCAATACAGTCGGATAAGGAAAGAACAAGGTCCTTTAATATTCGTACAAATTCAGATTGAACGGTCCGGATCAAAACAGAAATATTTTGTTACCTCTGGTGATATGAATTCATCAACCAATAGGAAGTTCAGGAGTCTATATAATTGCAATTATTTAGGGCGATGATTTTATTTTTTTTTAAAATCGAATTTTACGGATTGATATCCTTACTAGTTGAAAGATTATTTGGTCAGGACTCCGAAATATAAATTGAAAAATTTATAGTTTGACTCAGTCATAATATTAAAATTTCAACGAAAATACTAAAAGCCTAAAAAATTTACTGGTTAGGCCTTAAACGAATAATTCTAATAGTTCAAATTGATCTATTTCTTGAGTGATGCGTTTACATACAAAATATGAACTTCAAATTCATTTAGTATCAAGTCAAGCGGTCAAAATGATGAAAAGTTAATGCATTAAAATTAATTGAAAATCTTCTATTTTCATCCTTTTTTACTCCTTGACTCGATACTAAATGAATTTAAAAGTTCAATTTTTTTTAAGTAATCGAAGCTCTTTATGAAGGAGATCTGTTTGAACGGTTTGAATTCTTCGTTTGAGGACTAATTGCTAGGGTTTGTGAGGAGATGCGAGAAAGAAAGAAGAAACAAGAGACATAATTTATGAGGAAGCTTAATTATATTTTTGACTTCATTATTATATAGAGTACAAATAAGATATATATTTATAACAACATAAATCTCTAAGAAGAGAAACTTATAAATGACACTTTCTAAAATATCATATACTAAAATACTAAAATTTTCCTTCTTAATATAGCCTGCTAAATTAAGCCTGATGAAAATATATAATAAGATGAGAAACATGCATAACATTAATGGTGCATTTTGTATTTTGATCTAGAAGTATTTATGTAAATTACAATTTTTATTGAAACATTTTGTTCCAAATGGTACTAACTTGTCATATTCTCTCTCTGTCGCGCAATTATTTAATTCTGTAAGAAATATTATTATAATATTAAATTACATGAATAAGTACTTTTTAGTGAAGTTGGAGCTCCAATTTATGTTCCCAACAGTACAAGCTGTGGGCCGGGTCCAGAAACGGAAACATAAATTGGGATCAATTTAAAAATCAATAAATTGGAGCTCCAACTTCACTAAAGTGCTTATTCATGTAATTGGGATCAATTTAAAAATCCACAAGACCTTTCTAATATTTACCTGATCAGAAACGGACGGTCCGATGTCCAAAACTCAAATTTTGAATTACTTTTAAGGGATCCAAATTCCTTAGGACCTCAGGAGATTTCTGTTGATGAGTCATAAATTAAAATTAATTATACTAAGTTCCCATTTGGATAATATAGTTCACTCTCTATTTTTTTTAAATAAAAAAATAAAATTATTGATATTTGAGAACTGATTAACAATTTAATTTTTTCTATTAAAAAATGACAACTTTAAAGTAAAAAGAACTTTTTACAACTATATATCTGTTGTCACAATTTTCAACAAATATGGTTGTTAAGTAATATTTAATAATATACTTTTCCAGCTTTAGTTGTTCTATACTTCATTATATGGTAATTAAGAATTGAGGATGCCATTCATTTATATGATTACATGTAATGTTTATGTTGGAATTATCTTTGGTCATGTTTGGTTTTGGGGTGAAGTTAACGAGAATTAAATTGCTTACTCTATTTTACTACTCGTATTTTACACCTCATTTGGTAGTTAAAATTATGGCTTAAATTAATCTATTTCGAGGAGTAAGATGTTCGAAAATAAACCTCTATCTGTGACAGTGAGTCATACATGCAGAATAAGTGTGAAGTAAGTTAATCCACTTAGAGAGATGAAGTAACTTACTCCAGCTTAACTCACATTTTACTCGATCTTACTTCTATTTTGTTCCTCATTTGACATGGCTTAAATGTAGAATAAGTGGTTTACTCCACTTATTATTTCACAATCAAACATGACCTTACAGTCTAAATTATGCTGATAATAAAGAACAATAATTCATTCCTAAACAAGACCAACGACTGTGATTCGATTCGCACAGATCGCTCCATAATTTTTGAATTTTTTATTTTTAGAAAAATATATAAGTATTCTTTAAAGAACAGAAAGACATAATATTTTTTTGTTAGTCCTACGATTACTTGAAAATCAAGGAAAGATAATACATATTACAATATATGAACAATAAAACAATAATGGGCTAAACTACGAAAGCCAACTTTTACCATTACTTTTGACTAAGATCATTAACTATTTGATTCGAATTGACTAAAATATCTTCGGTTCTGATTTTGTAATTCTTGTTAAACTTGTGTTATCAGTTGGGAGTTATCATAAAATAAGAAAAATGGCTAACTGTTTTTTAAAGTTAAAAACGGTCTACATACATATTCACTGTGAAACAAAGCTAAAAGATACTTTATGAATTAAGAAAGTAAAAATCCCACGCAAGAACCTCCTCAAAGAAACCCCATTGCCAATCTTTCATCTCTCCTCCTTTCCTCTTCCTTGTACCATCTCTCAGAACCAGAACTATCCTCTCCAATTCTTGTTTAATAAACACCTCGACGGATTGCACATGGCGTGCAACTTTCTCAGGCGCTTATTGTTAGAATGCTTTGGAGGCGAGCTGAACAACACCAATGGCAATGGAAACATGTCCGGCTCTCTCCTTCTCAGACGCTTTATGTTAGCATGCTTTGGAGGTGAACCACAAAGGACAGAGACATCGTGCGAAGGTTCCAGTGGAAACACATTCATCCAATTGGGGTTGACTCGCCACATGTACGGCATGTTTTCCATGGCCGTGGTGGGACCACCTGATAACTCACAGAATGAGGATCGCTGCCAGCTGGTATCCGGGTCTCTGACAGATGGGGTCGATGGGGTGTTCGTCGGTATCTACGACGGCCATGGCGGGACCACCTGCTCTCAGTTCGTCCTTGACCATCTCTTAAACAACTTCAAGGGTGAGTTGCTTTTCAAATTTTATTTTTTCGTTTTCTTTTTATTTCTAGTTGTTTTGAGGGAGTCTTGGATATTTCTTGTTTTGGAAAGAACTGGAGGGGCAATGTGGTAAATTTGGTTCTGCTTGAATTAGAGTTTAGTCCTCTGTTGGAAAAGATCAAGTGCAAAATTTTATTGTATTCGTTGAATTTTGTTGGTTTAATTAACATTCAATCTTGAACTCAAAATCTTGGCAGCCAAGTACAATTCTTGGAATTTCTTTATCATCTAAATTGTTTTCTTGAATTTTAAATTATCTGTTTAGTGTTTACAGTGCCAAAGCACGTAAGAAATTTCATTTTACTTGTTCTGTTTCTTGAACAAACAAGTCACGCATGCAATTTAAAAGATAGACCAATTATTTTATCTTTGGTTTGCTGTGCAATGGTAATTTAACATGCGATAAGCGTTCAAATAACTTTGCAATATACTTAATTTTTTGACAGTATACTACCTTAATTTATCATCTTTCAATTTACAAACATGGGCTAATTTATCATTTCCTTAACTGTAGGTGCTATTGCAAATCAAAATGGTCTGATCAATGCAGAAGTCTTCCAGGAGGCATATCACAGAACCGAGCTAATGTTCGTGAATCACGTGAGAACTAATTGGCACAACAAACCACAACTTGCAGTGTTAGGGTCGTGTTGTCTGGTTGGGGTAGTGTTCAACAATGTTCTCTATGTAGCGAATGCTGGTGATTCTCGTGCAGTTCTGGCAAGATGGCCGAACGGGAGTGGCTTGGATGACATGGAGGTGATTCAGCTGTCAGTTGATTATAATGCAAAACATATAGAAAGAAGGAATGAGGTCTGTGAGGAGCATCCTGGCACTAACCTCTTCCCAGAAGGCGAGGGAAGTTTTCTTCTCAGGGGCTCTATTCATGTAATTACTTTCTATATTCATGAAAATTGATTTTAATTTCTCTATTTCTAGTGTTTTCTGTGACCTGGGATTGTTTTGTAATTAAGTCAGTCCTAATCAACTTCTCTGTTTGTGATACTTCAATTGTGCTTGTGGTTGAAAGTGGCACAGTTGAAAGTTGTCAAAATATCTTCTATTTCAACATGACTAGTTGACTACACTTTGTTCTGCACTCTTCCTAAAAATGGCAACTCTGACTAGTCTAGTCTAAACCCCAATTAATCACACAAATAAAAAAAGGAATGTGAGAAAAAGTGAAAAACAGACCAGCATCAACCATGTATCGATAAAAATTCTTGTTTATCATTTTAAATTAATTTTTTTTCAGGTGACTAGAGCAATTGGACACGTGTATCTGAAATACGAAGAATTCAACCGGGCACCGCTACCTGCTGAATACATACAAGAGGAGCCGATTGTCCAGCCTATTGTGAAGGCCGAACCGACGGTTCGAACACACCAACTTGGTCCTGACGACAGATTTATCATTTTTGCCTCAGACGGGCTCTGGGATGTGATGAACAACAAACAAGCTGCCGATCTGGTAAAAAACAACCCTCGCAATGTAAGTGCCCCCAGTAGAGAATGACTTTATTTGGGTTTTACTTTTTTCAAGTTTTTGATTTTCTGTACTTCTTTGTACCAGTAGAGAACTACTTTTAATATGGCTTGAGGTTGAAATGAAATGTTATTACTGTTTGCTGCCATCTGTATACGAACCAAGGTTTCCATCTACATAATGCTTTCATTTCATGAAAAGCAAAGTCATTGTTTATTCTTTCATATTATATGATATGCATATTTAATTAGTTGGTTTATCACCTAACCTATTGAATATTTCTTTTGTAAAGGGTGCAGCTGCGAAGCTAATGAGGGAAGCGATGAAAATAACAGCCAGCAAATATGACATGGAGGAATATCATAATGACATGAGTATCGTCATTCTTTTCTTTGACAACTTGCAGGCACCAGCACCATCAGCTGAGAACCCATTGATAGACCTGAATGCATTCAAAGAGTATCATGTGACTCTTTTTGGTGCGAATTGGAGCAGGGAATGAAAGTTCTTCTAGTTGATTTTGGAGGAAATATTCTTTTTTATATTATAAAGGAAACTGGTTGCAGTTAGTCTTGTGGAATCTGAACTTTGCATTTCTTTTGTGGACATATCTAGGCATTTTATCTGTGAAGGGTTCAGAACTATTAATGTCAATGAGTTATTTTTCTTTCTTTATATTATGTTTTAGCTCTGTAATATAGATATCCAAATTTTGGAATTGCTAATGCCGGGTTAGGTTAAATATATATATAGATGCTCAAATTTTTTATTAATGCATTCATTTAATTTTTGTTAAGTTCTGTGTAATATGTGCTTTTGGCAACATCGCTTCATTCTTAATAACATGTTATTAAGAATGCTAAATGAACTCAAACATACATATTTAAACAAATTTATATACATATTTGAGGCATAATTAAAATACAGCACTGGCAATTGCTATTTTATTATAATGTTTATTAATTTGATATATTAGTTGGCAAATATTCAATTAATGGTATCTCTTAAATTTGTTGCAAGTAAAGATGAAATATAAATACTTTTTTAATTATTGTCTTTTCTACTACTCGTGTTCGTGCACAGTGCACACAGTTATGTTTCTGGTTTTGTAGATTTCGGGATGGGGTAGTTACTTGTTTTTGGACAAATAACCAGAAATGTGTTGGTCCAGGATCCAATATAAGTATGACAAAATAATCAAATTTTAAAAGGAAAATGACCCAAGAGATGTTACTTCTCATTCTTGGTTTCTTTCTTTGTTTAAAGACTACCAGTTGCCATCCAAGAAAATAATCCCCTGTCATTCTCTCCACGTACTAATCCATCTAAACCTCTCTTGGATTGGATTGGAGAATTAATTTTTTTTCAATTAAATACACAATAGTGTTATTTGCCTTCCATATACATTTGAGGATTTCATGCCTATCAATGTTATGAGAACCGGACCGAAAGTTGAACTAGTAAAGCTTCGGGTCATCGGTTCACTGCTGGTTGTACAAAAAACTCGTGGTTCGTGAGCCACTCGAACTTAGCTCGGAGATGAAATCGCTAACAAATCGTTCGTTAAAAACTCGAGTTACCCTGGCTCGAGTTGAGTACGTAACTCGTTCAACTCACGAGTTGAGTTCAAGTTGGATTCAACTCACTCATTACAACTCGGACTCGGTTGAGTACCTGTGTCCCATACTCAGATTCGGTTGAGTTCGAGTTGTTTTTAATTTGTGAATTGTTTGTTAAGTTGTTGTGGACTGGCAAGGGTTCTCACTTCACTTTGTTAGCTGTGTTGCAATTCCATATCCTTGCTGATGGGTCGATTGTATCGTTTCTGTGTATGTACTTTTGTATATTTTCTATGTATGTACACAACTATGTGTGTACTTGTGAAATAGTGATTACATGGGCAAACGAAACTTAATTGATAACATGAAAGTAGCATATAACGGTCTTTCAACGACGCTAATTTCTTTAAAATTCAACAGTTAAATACCTTAAAATTCAAAGTGATAGACTGCTATTAGTTAATTAGGATTACTGATCATGAGTTGATTTTACGAGTCACAAGTCAACTCGAGTTACTCGCGAGTTGAATTTGAGTCAGTGAGCCAGTTTGGTTCGACTTCTCAATTTGAGGCAACTCGACTCGCTATTTTCCGAAGTTGAATTCGAGTTACCCTTAACTCGAGCTAACTCGGCTAGTTAGCAACCCTAAACCGACAGGTCAACCAGTTCTACCGCTAATTTTTTAAATACTTATATTTATGAAATATGATTATTATTATAAAATAAATCATGTTTTCAAATAGTGAAAATTCCTACTTACATTTTACACTATAAAAATAAATTTATAGATTAATAAAATTTTCTCAACCAAATATAATAAAAGTACTTATTTTATCAAGAAATGACAAAATATTTGCTTTAAGAAGAGAAAATATAACATTTTAAATTTTTGTATCATAAGTTTACTACAACTATGAAGGTATATGAATTGAGGACTTCCAGTAGTATTTAAAAATAAAAATGCAAATATAGATAAGTTTTAAGTCACTACAGCAAAATAAATAAATAAAAAATAACTGGTTTTGGCGACCAATATTGCAGCGACCATTCTCCCCCGGGAGCTGAAAGTGTTGAGTTAAAAAAAAAAACCACTCGATTTTGGGCGCCAGTACTGAATCGCGCGCCACCCCTTTTCTCTCACGCAATTCCGCCAGACCCAAAAAAAACCTCTCCTCCGTGCAAACAAGATTTCGGAGAAGAGCTCCGCCGATCCGCTGATCTACCTCCATCGCTCTCCACCTCGACCCAACCCAACGCGAGGAGCTCCGCCGATCCGCCACTACCTCCTCGCCTCGCAGCTCAACCAACTCGAGGAGCTCCGCCGCTCCGCGCCACCCCTCTCCTCTCCTCGCCAGATCTGAGCCGAGCCGCCCTGAGAAATCCCTTGCCTCCTCGTCTCCTCGTCAGCTCCCTGGGAAATCCCTCGCCACCTCTTCAGCTCAGTCGGTCTCAGGTCTCACCTCACTTCTCTCGCTTAGTCGCTTTCACTTTTCTTAGAAATTTCTTTAAATTTAATCAATCAACGCTGCTAACTTCAATCAATCACTTTTCTTAGATATGACCGACTGACCTTAGATATCATGTCTTTCCCCTTTTAATTTTGAGTTGGTTAATTTTTGTCAAAATTGGCAATTGGTTACTGGAAAGAAATTATACAGAAAAGTTTTGTTAACTGATGCAAGCTCTCTCTCTCTCTCTCTCTCTCTCTCTCGGTCTCTCCTTGTTTCTTGATCAAAGTTAGTTCTTGTGCTCGTTTCTTAAAGCAACTGTTGAATTTAGTGTATCAGTCGGCTCAATTACTCATAGAGTTCATGGGTGTTAATTTTATTGTGGTTGAGAATCAATAAATTACTAGATGTATTGTCTGATAAAGGTGGTGACTTTGTGTCAGTGGTTCTCTTTTCTGATAGTAGCAGATTGGTCATAATTAATGATGCAGATTGGTCATAATTAATTTTTCTGATGTCAGATAAATTAATGATGCAGAATTAAGTTGCAATTTGTCTTAATTGCACATTTTTTATGCCCAAAGATTATCTATTTTAATACAATTGGTCATATGCTGCAAATGCTTAAATTCATCAAAGATATTTCAACAAGAAAAAAGTTGTCAGGTTACGGCTGTCATTCAATTGCCAAAATTATATTTTGGGGGGACATGTCACAAGTAAAAAATTAGATGATCTGAGCTGATATTTTAATGAAATAAATTTGACATGTTTATTTGTGATAATATGGTAGGTTTTTAAAAGATTTGGAGGAGGTACAAAGGATATCGAAATTGAGCAGTGTATAGATTTGGTGCTGATCTTAGCCTTTCCGCGCAAGTAAGGAGGTATGCTGAACCATTTAGTAGCCAGAAGAGCAACGGATTTCCTTAGTTTTGTTTAAGTCCAACTCAGGCAGGCCCAACTTATTGTCTCGCTACAACCTTCTAAGTTCTTAGAAATTATAAGATCTGAACAAACTTCTGGGTTCATTTTATTTTGAAAAAGATGCTTTCTGGTAAGTGATCGGGCAACCGGAAAAGAGGAGATATTTATTTAATGTTCGAGATGTGAACCTTGGGACAGATAAGCTAAAAAATCAACACGTTCGTATTCATGCTATTTCTTTCTACTGAGTCCTACTATTTTGCATTTTTTTTCTCCTTGTATATTTAGGTAAAGCAGATGTAGGTACCGAGTTTTTCTCCTTGTGAACCAGATCCTGTCTCCTGCCCTGGCTGTACCGATCTCTGCTTCTAGGTACCGAGTTTACCATAATAATGTCCAAGTATAATTATTAGTCTAATTGCTTAGCAAACTGACTCTATAATATAAATATATGTTTTTATATATTTAAATACTTAATGACATATTAATGTATTATAAAACAGGAAAGCAAACTCAGAGAGAAAGGAGCAAAATTTTATGATTTCCATCACAACACCAGATTTGTGACATCCACCAGGTAATTGACTAAATTCTTAAGGTACTGTTTTGTATCTTAACTCTTTTTAAATATGTAAGATGCTTGGAAAAACACAAAATATTTCCTTTGTTTGGATACTGTGAGGATGTATAAATCAAGAGTACTAAACTTTGGCTATGAGGGCTATTTTCATATTTTTGTTGAAACTTTGGTTATATAGTGAAGATTGTAAAATGTTAAAGATATGAATGTAAGAGCTGCACTTGTTAGCTAGCAGCTGGATGTACTTTGAATTTTTTGTTATAAAACTAGATGTACTTTGACAATTTTACCCTTTTCTGACAGTCCATTTTTGAAAAATGATTGTGGTCAATTGACTACATAGAATTTTTGGTTCTTTATATGAAAATGATTGTTAGGTCATGAATTGTATGCTTAAAAATTGTCAAAAATTATAAAGGTCCAGAACTCAGTGGAATCCACTGTTTTGTGAAGGTCAGATTTGTGCCAGCTCACTATTTATTGTGCAGTTTTCTTCTTCGCTGGCTGAGATTTCGATAATTACTTAAAAATCCTTAAAATTCCAATAAATGGAAAGTTTTGTACCGGAGTACTTATCAGGTCATGTCATAACTATGTATGCAATTTGTAAAATTTTAGTTTTATTGGGACTTTTTTGGAAGTGGTATTTGCACCAGTATAATGAAACCGTACCGAGTTAGAAATTTATAGTTTTTTTGCATGAATGACCTTGTACTTGTTTCTATTTATATGTTTATCTGGGAATAACTTATAATTTTGATTTGTATTAATGTAGGTATATGACGTGATGCAATCCTTAACAATGCCGGTCGTGACTCCACTGGGTCCAGATCCCCTAAAGTAACCCAATTTTTGGGTTTTGGATCGGGACCGTCCGATTCGAATCTGTTGCTCGGGATGTGTGCGCTCTATTTCAGGATGGATTGTTGCGGATTCGAATCGGACGGTCCCGATCTAAAACCCAAAAATTGGGTTACTTCACTGGATCTGAATTCGACTCCACTGAGGGTTTCTACGGGTACGTAGTAACTGTCTTCATCATATAAGCATTTTTTTCTTTTCTTTTGGGATACAAGTTTCCTATTTATATAAATGATTGCTCAAAATTCAACACATTGCTGACAGTTTTCACAGTAATATGATTGTTATATTGAACAGTATTTCAATCAACATAGCAAATGTTATTGAACGATACAAAATGACTTCATATGTTGCATTGGTACGTGATATTTATATTACATTTTTTCCATCCATATACAGGCCGCAACATGCTACCATGATATTTATATTACATTTTTTCCATCTATATACAGGCCACAGCATGCTACCAGTATTTTTTTGCCATTTCTTGTGAGTGAGGTGTCAATGATAATAAGAAATGAAAGACTGTAATTTCGGAATTTTGTTTCAATTTACATTTCATAATATGAAGTTCTAAATATGCAGGATAACTTTGTCGGTTAGTTTTTGCTTTTTAATTTTATGACTTGAGATGAGGAAATTGTAATTGGTACTATGGCAAAATTAGAATTGTTGTGTCGATATTGTTACTGTTGTATCTCAAAATAGAATTGTAATGTGTATGATATTTGATATTACAATTGAATCGATCTATTGTGTATGTTTTGAGAAAATAAAATGAAAAAAATTAACAAAAATAAATAATGCTGGCAAGAGCATTGGAAACCGGTTTTTGACCATTTCAATAGTTGGTCACTGAAACAAGTATCAGCGACTGGATATTAAATATCAGTGACATACTGTTGGTCACTGAAAATAGGTATCAGTGATCGGATTTCAAATATCAGCGACCAATAGTTGGTTGCTGAAAATATCAGCGACCAAATATCAGAGGCTGAAGGCCCTATATGATGTCAGCAATTAGTATCAGCGACAAAAAAAATCGGTCTCTGAAAGCTCAAAGTGATCGGTGACGTCATCACGTGAGTATCAGTGACCAGCCTTTTGCGACCGGCTATCTACGACCAATTTCGGTAAATCGGTCGCTAATATTTTTTTTGCTGTAGTGAGTTCATATAAAAGCTCAAAGTGCAAGTTCTTCAATAAAATAACATTTTTTTGTATTTAAAACATGAGGTATCAGTGCATCACTTCATTAACTAAGTTCATGACACATAGTAGTAGTTCAAAAAAAAAAAAAAACAGTCCTCATACAGTAGGAATCAAAATAAAAAGGGTAAAATGCATGTGATCTAAAGAGTTACATGATTACATCTTAATTCATCTCTCTAGGCACTACGTTGTGAGCATGTGACCTTCTATCTCATTGGATGCTGAAAGAAGACAAAATTTAAACCAATTTTTTTTTAAAGACTTGGTTTGCAGTTTTCATTAAAAACAGGTTAAATGAATGGTTTCTTCCGGTTCAACTTCAAAAACGACCCTTCATGCGAACCGAACCGGACTGATGACTGGGTCCGGTTTTTTCGGTCCAACTGACCAGTCCAGTCAGGTTCTGATAACAGTAATACTTATTATATCTAGGATTGCGTAAAAAAAATTATTGATCTTCTGTGTCAAATTCGAAGCGACTGACAATGTGACAAGAAATAATTGGCAGTTAATAACCATATATCAGTGGGACTATCACGTCAGTTAGATGCCGCACAGTATATCTTTCATTGTCTTTGTCTAGAAAGCTTGTAAGAAGAAGTTAGTTATTAATTACATATTCTGTTACACTCAATTTAAGTCCTAACGAACTTCTTCTTACAAAGCTGCATTAATTAAACAAAGATTAGCCTTCCGCAAGAAGGCAAGAACCAGCATTAATCGAGTGTTTTCACTTGCATAATCTTTACAAGCACTTACTGCTCACTTCCCTCCTTACCATTTAACAAACTATATATGACTCTTCTCTTGCTCTCCTCCTTTTGATATCCATAACCCAAGAAAAAAACACATTTCTTTTACCAATCTAAAATGTCTAAACCTAGGAAACAAGAGAGTACAAACACCAAGAAAGACGGCAAAACAATAGTGGAATCAAGTTCAAACCTTCAATTGGGATCATCAAGCACTAGCAATGCCGACAGAATCAACTGGGAATCATTTACCATTAGCGGTTCAAACCCTCATTGGGGTTCATCAAGCACTAGCAATGTCAACACAATCAGCCGGAAATCATCTATCATTAACGGTAAATCGTACAAAGATGCATGTCTGGGCATTGACCCTGTGGTACGCAACTCTCAGACAAATACAATTAATAGTATGTGTCAGGTTGATACTCTCTTTAATGGGGGCCAGTTTGAGGAGGCCTTGAAAGGGTATGAGGAAATTCACCGTCTCGATCCCACTAATCCTGAAGTCAACGATAAGATATCTCGTTGCCATCTAAGGTTAGTGGTATAATGTAAACTGCTATTTTTTTGTGGTATTATTTTTCTCATTTTTCTGTGCTCTCATTCAAGACTTGATCTTAGTGAGGGGTCTCATTGTGAATAACAATCTGAGGCAGTACAGTGAGGTTTAACAGACTTTAGGTATTGTTTTTTTTTTGTGTGGTGTTTTTGATGTCTCAAGATTTCATATTTGTGATAACTCGTCAGATTATTATAGATTCAAATTCTTATATAAAAACTCACAGTCAAATTGAATTAGTGTTATCATTATGTACCTTTCGACATGTAAAGATTTGATCTTTATAATAGTTAGTGTAACTTAGAGCTGATGGTGTACAGACATGCTTTTTTAGTAACCATTTCTATTTCAGGCAATTTTTTCTTATGTACTTTTCTCAATATGAAGCAAATAGAAGAAATTGGCATTTACTGGCTTCTTTCTGATAATTTAATTTTTTGTACAATCTTGTCCTTTTTATCCAAGCTATTATCAGGATACAGTAAAATAAACAATCAAAGAAATATACTCATCATTTCACTGTTTTCTCCTAGTACTTCAAAATTTAATATTATTACTACACCGTTTTGAAAACTGTTTTCTCCACGCGCATCGGTAGTTGTCTGTCACCCCAATATATACTATATTTTCTGCATTAATGTCCCTTTAATTTTCTTAGAAATACTTAAGATTCTTCTGATCATTCCATCTAATTTTAATTGCAGCCTTAGAATTCTCAAATACTGGGAGGCATTACCCAAAAAAATAAAGAAACTGGAGGACCGACTGGAGAAGAAGCTATCTGAAAAAACAAAAGAAGTGGAAGACCAGCTGGATAATTCTTACATGACTGCTCTGAAGGAAGTCGACAGCTCCATTGCGGCTGGAACAACATCTCGATATGTAATTAACCGTTATTTTTTTTTAGATAATGCTAATGTAAATGCACTGAAGTCTGTTACCAGTGGTACATACTCAGTCGGTATATCCTGGTACATTCAGGTGCAGGAAGCATAGATAGCAACATGTACACATTTTTGCTGAATTCAATGATTTTTTTACTCTGAGCTGTTAGTTCTAACAATAAAATTGGTACAGAAAATGTATCACATTATCCTATCCTTCAAAAATCAAAATTATAATAACAAATTTTACATAGTTTGAATTGCTTAAAATTTTTTGCGATAATATCTGTATTTTCCAGATCCTCGCAATTAAGGCCGACCTTCTTCTATGTCTTAATAGACCTGACCAAGCCGAGGAAACAATCTCCAAAGCTCTCAAGCTGGAACCAGAACTGCAATCTCCATTATCTCTTGGTATGGTATCGGAGTCGTACGTATGCATCATTCAAGCAAAGGTTGAGTTGGCATTAGGAAGGTACGATGCAAACTTGGCCTCTAACTTGTACTCTGTAACCAATTCTTTAGGCATGCACCGGGTTTTACTAATACACGGTGCCAGTATGTACTAGCTGATTCGATACTGACTGAAACCAGATTTTGGTCATTACAAATAGCAAGTGACCATTGAACTCACACAGGGCTTCATAATTATTGTTTTCTAATACAAAAAAAAAATTTCTCCAATGTGGATGAAGTTTTAACCGGCATTTACTTGTCAGGTTTGAGAATGCAGTTGTAGCGGCACGGCAGGCCCACATATTAGACCCATTAAATGACGAAGTCAACACCATATTGGAGAATGTACACATGGCAAAATTAGCTCGCGATAAAGGAGATAATATGTTTCGCTCAGGAAAGTACATGGAAGCGTCTGAAAAATACATGATTGGGTTGAATTATGCTTGGCCTAATATTGCATTGCTCTATAAACTGGCCACTTGTCACCGTAGATTGTGTCAATGGGAAAAGTGCATCAAATTTTGCAATCATGCCCTTAAATTCTCTGAAAATAACCCTGTAGATCCCTGCCTATTTGCCAATCCATTTACTGAGGTAGCTATTCTCTTTCCCAAAAGAATCACTCATCTTACTTAATTTGGAATAAAAAGATAATGTTCAGTACGAAACTCGAGAAAAGTTTGGATCTGATGCCTATCGAAAGCAAATTTGGATCTGATGAGCATCGGAGCCGTTCGATGCCCATCAGACCCAAACCGCACTATCTTTACTCATGATGCAAATGTTAAAATCAAAGTTAAAAGGAACATTTGTTCTAACATTAAAAAGATTCTGATTGCGTGCTTAGTTAAAGATTGATCGTTGATATGCCCAATTTTTTTGTACTTTTTTCAGATTGATTTTATTATATTTATACTTCATTTACAAAATTAGCTAGGGAAATCGGATGAAAGTGTGAAGGACTATGAGGAACAAGTTCCATTAAAAGCTTCACTCGGTGAGGACATTTCAGACATCAAATTTAAAAGAGGGGTTGAGGAGGTAAACAGCATAGAACAGTATAAGGTTGCCATATCTGCACCTGGTGAGCACTCAATCTATATCATTTACCACTTTTCAAAACCACTAGTGGTATCATATTTACCACCTGTTGCAAGTAAATATGTTGATTAACTCTTGTAGTCATTGAAAGCATGGATTTTATATATGAGTGCTGCTTATAATATGATGTAAATGCCATTATGCAGGGCCTACAATTGTCTTTTTTATGGATCCATCCAAGGCTGAATGTACCGAGTTCTCATCCTTTGTTGAATCCTTGTGCATCTCGTTTCCATTAGCTAACTTCTTAGAGGTACTATTCTCACTGGCATCATAAATCCTTATAAAATACTCTTACAAGTACCGAACAAATGAAGTAGTAAGGTGATGTCCATTAGAACAAATTAAATATAACTTCCTTCATTGTACTAATTATTTGCTTTCTTGGGTCGCAGGTGGATATAAACCGGTGCCCCCTAATTGCAAAATCTGAGAATGTTCAGGTTGTACCGGCATTCAAAATCTACAACTGTAGGAAGAATGTGAAGTTCATGATTAACCCTGAACGAATATACCTTAAATTCTGGGTTCAAATCTATACTGTCTAGGGTTGAAACCACAGTCCTAGGATTATGTTGTCTCTTTCTTTCCTACAAGGATTTTTATTAGGTTATGTTCTTTTTCTTGTAAATTGTCCTGTTATAATTAGGCTAAGACTAAACTAATTGCCTTTTACATACTTTCATATATATTGTTTAGCTTCAATATTTGGAATTGTAACTACTGGTATGGTTGTGAGTCGTGCTATATATATTCTTAGTTTGTTTTGATGCTCCAGTTTTCAAACAGAAGCGTGCATATTCTTTAGTTAGAAAAATTGTTGTTGGAAACCGCAATGTTACTGCACAAACTAAAACATATATATTAATGGGAGAATTTCTAGTTTGTCCGTACAAACTATAAATTTTAGAGCAGAATATTTTTTGGGATCCATCTATCTATAATCTTAGTTATTCTCTCTGTTTTTCTATATTATTTAATAAAAATTTCTATTAATAAATAATTCTACAAGATTTCCAAATCTACAGAAAATTCATGCATTCAATTATGGCATAACAGACATATAAAAGTAATTTCGAATATATATATATATATATATTTCATATCTGTTCTATCTTAGATGGTTTCAATATTTTCAAATATTTAATTAATTATTTTATAATTCAAAATTGTATATATAAAATCAAGAAGATTTGTATAATATTGAAAGTTATTTTTATAAATTGTTCCTTTTCATCAAAAGTTCTAATAAAATATCATTCTTTTAAAATTAGTTGTAAGTATATATATATAGAATCCAAATTATGAGTATCCATCAATGTTATCATCATTAGACCAGCCATGGATTGTGAATATAAATGACTCAATGGATTGTGAATAGCAATCACATTTCACATGATACGTACCGACATCATATATATCATATCATATTAATTATTATATCTGGCACAAAATGGATAAGAGTATCATGTGAAGTATATGCACTAGTTGTGACTATAAACTGAAGTATCAATGCGTTGTAATGTTTTAAGTTGAGTAATTACCTCATTTTTATTTTATGTGTGAGGATAGTAATTACCTCATTCTTCAGTTAAGCATTGCAACTAACAGCTTGGATATAAAAAAGTAATATTTTATAGAACTTCGAACAAAATTTTAATATGTTACCTTTATTATTGACAGTAAATGTGTGCTACTAAGTGATACAATTAATTCTAAAATTGACAGTAAATGTGTACTACTTAGCGATGCAATTAATTCTGAAGGAAATAATCCACTACTACAGAAATGGTCATTGTACACGGCACATTGTATACGGATTTGACAATTTTATACAAAAACCGTGTGCTATTGTAATTTTTTGGAAGCCCGAAATATCTGTGGGATCTATTACACGGATATTTATTAAAGAATCAGTGAAGAAAGCCTTGAGAGAGCTACACGGACGTTTATCAGGAATTGTAAACGGATTATTGTTTAACTAACAGTGTAGATAGCCATGAGAGAGCTACACGGGTATTTATGGTGAGAACCGTGTAGAAATATGTAAAATGCACACGGATTTTTGTTTAAATAACAGTGTAGAAACCTTTGACAGAGCTACACGGCTGTTCACATAATAATCCGTGGAGAAACGTTATTTTAGGCTTTTGATTATCGATACACGGTTTTGCCAATTTTATACACTGCACATTGTACACGGTTTTGTTAAGTATAAATCCGTTTAGAAAAGTGTAGGGTTTTGGTATAAAAGGCCTTCTCCTTCCCCCGCCGTATAAAAGGCCTTCTCCTTCCAGCGCCGTTTTGATCAAGTAATTCAACAAACGGAAAGGTTAGAGTTTTTTCAATTCATAGGTAAATTGTAGGTTCTCCTGTATAACCTTAGGAAGAGAGAAAGACCGGTCACTTTACATATCGCTTTTGATCAACTTTGATAATCATTTCACGGTTAATAATTGGAATTTTGATTTAGGTTTATCAATTATGTCAGATCGCTTATCTATCAAGATAAGTCGCTATCTTTGGAGCTCATCTATCAAGATGAGCGATGTGATATAATTGATAACCTACATCTGGACTTCACTTCTGGCATGAATATCTCCTTCATCTCTGGCATGTATTTTCCGTTTCTTCCTCTAATTTTCTGTTACTTATTGTTGCTTACTTACTCATCATTTTTTTTATTTACAGATTGTGATGAACTTTCCGATGGACAGCATGTGATGAATTTCATTTTCTTTTTATTTTCACTATATTTTATTTGACACTTGACAAGAACATGTTTTTTCTTGGTTAGGTTCCAAAGAAATGGGTAAAACTAACTTTCAATAATAAAACATGTTCTTTAAATTAAATCATGTTTCGATCACTTGTTTTTGGCGGTGTATAAATGGCATGTGGCAGTGCATTGTTGTTTAATTTCTTACACAAACCCCCTTTGAATAAGATGTGGTTTGCGAAAGAATTTAAACAACAACGTAAGAACACTGCCACATGTCCATTTATGCATCGCCAAAAACAAGGGACTAAAACATAATTTAATTTTCAGAAAATGTTTTGTTAGGTGAAAGTTAGTATGCCTCATTTCTTTGGAACCTAACCAGGATAAAGCATGCTCTTGTAAGGTGTTAAATAAAATATGAATTTATGCATATTAGTAATGTTTTATTAGTGAATTTAGTAATGTTCTTGTAATGTTTTATTAGTGAATTTAGTAATTTTTGTGAATTATAGTAATGTTCTTGTAAGCATTTTCTTGTAATGTTTTATTAGTGAATTTAGTAATTTTTGTGCTGTAATAGTAAATAAGGAGTTGAATTTATGAATTTTGTAATGCTAAATATGAATTTATGAATTTTGTAATGCTAAGTATAATTTTTGTGCTGTAATTGGAAAACTGGATGACAAAATTATCTGAAAAACTGGAGGGTAATCTCAATACTGAACATATCTGGCTAGCAAAACTGGAGGCTAGCCCAGAAAAAAAAAATTCTAAAAAAATATATAGGGCAATCATACACGGATATTTACCCAAAAACCGTGTACAAACGGTAATTGTAGAAATATGCGAAATTCACACGGCAGTTTGTTTAAACAGCAGTGTAGAAATCTTTGACAGAGCTACACGGCTGTTTACATAATAATCCGTGGAGAAAGTTATTCTAGGGTTTTGACTTTTGATTATCGATACACGGTTTTGCCAATTTTATACACTGCATATTGTACACGGTTTTATTAAGTATAAATCCGTGTAGAAAAAAGTGTAGGGTTTTGGTATAAAAGGCCTTCTCCTTCCAGCGCCGTTTTGATCAATTAATAATCTCTCTCTCTGTATACGAATTGGTCTGATTTCTGCGCACAAGGAGCCCGGATCTGAGATCTTTGAAGTTAATTTGTATTTCTCCTCTCTATCTTGCTAAGGTTAGTCGTGTATATATTTATCTTTTCTTACTCTAATTTTCTGTTACTTGTTATTGCTTATTTAGGTCAATTAGTAATTAATGCATGCATGCTTGATTTGTTGAGATAATGTAAATAATTAGTATATTAAATAGAGTGATGCATGTATAATTGTGCTTTTTTCTAATAATAGAGTAATGCATGTATAATCAACTAATGCATGTATAATAGAGTAATGCATATATAATTGTTAGTTTAGTGATGATTAGCTTGATAATTGTGCTTGTTTAGTAATGCATGTACAATAGAGTGATGCATGTATAATTGTGCTTGTTTCTAATAATAGAGTAATGCATGTATAATCAACTAATGCATGTATAATACTGGACTGCATGTATAATAGTTATTTTAGTGATTATTTTACTAATGCATGTATAATTGTGCTTGTTTCTAATAATGTTGTTTTTTGTAGAACCATGTCACATTCAGGTGAGCAACGGTGGCTCTTCGCTTTTGGTGCCAGTAGCCAGGGTTTACAGAGGGTAACATGAAGATATATATGTTTTAATAAAGAAAGAGTTGAATAAAAAGTTGGATGAAGGACCTTGGAAAAAAAGGGAAGAGGTGGGATGAAGGACCTTCAGAGCCGGATGAAGAGCCGAATGAAGAGTCAGGCACAATCTTGTCAGACTGACAAGATTGTGTCCGACTCTTCATTCGACTTTTCATCCGGCTCAGAAGGTCCTTCATCCACCTCTTCCCTTTTTTTTAGAAGGTCCTTCATCCAACTTTTTACTCAACTATTTCTTTATTAAAACATGTATATCTTCATATATATTACCCTCTGTAAACCCTGGCTACTGGCACCAAAAGCAAATCTTAAGTTTATATATGAAATCACTATGGGATCGAGTCTCAGGAAGAAGGATATGTCTACCCAGTATGGATTTGTGTAATGTTTCAATTTAAATTTTGTAATACTCAATATGGATTTGTATAATTTAGTGTACATGAATTTTTAGTTTACCCTTATTAATTGACCGGTTTGTATGCCATCCACCTATTTTGTGTTTCAAATATAAAGCATGTTCTTGTAATTAAATAAAATATAGAGAATTTAGTAATTTTTTGTGCTGTAATTGTAAATAAGGAGATGAATTTATGAATTTTGTAATTGCTGAACATGGATTTGTAATGCTAACTATGAATTTTGTAATGCTAAGTATAATTTTTGTGCTGTAATTGGAAAATTGGATGTCAAATTATCTGAAAAACTGGGGGTAAACTCAATATTGAATTTTGTAGCAAACTGGCTAGCAAAACTGGAGGCTAGCCCAGAAAAAAAATTGTTAATTGAAAAATATATAGGATACCATACACGGATATTAAACTTAAAACCGTGTCCAAATAGTAATTGTCACGGATATTCGTTGAATATCCGTGTACGAAATAGCTACAAGGAATTTTTTTTTTTTTTAAATCCGTGTAGAAAAAGACTTTAATTCTATTCATAAATTAAAAAAAAACCCAAAAAATATATAGGACACGAAAACTTTAATTCTATTCATCAATGAACTATAAATTTCCATAATAATTTTTAGCATCCCTAAACAATGGGATTTGCTGCCCGAATTTGCAAAATTAAAAGATAACCTAAACGAAATTAGCTACCATTATACACGGTTCTTAAGTACAAATAGCCGTGTATGATTTGTTAGAGAGCTACACGGATTTCTTAACGAAAGATCCGTGTCACACTACAAGAAATTGGGATAAAAGCGAGGATATCACCTTTTATCACCGTGGGTACTGTAACTACCCACGCTGATAGTAGAACGACGGGAGTGCCTCCAACCAACCTCGGTCAAACAGTGCTATCTACCCTCGGCGATAATAATTATCGGAACTTAGCGAATTTGGAAACCAGAAATTGCTCTCCTCGCGGCTAATATCTTATTAACCACGGGAATAACTTCAGTAAAATTTATTTTAAAATAAACAAGACCTGCTATTATCACCGTGGGTATTTCCACGGGAATAATATGATGCAGACTGCGGAAAACAGGATAGTTTTGTCTTATTTTATAATTTTGTCAAATACTGCAATATATTTTTAATTAACAACACAATATGAAAGAAGTGAATTATTATAGAATTATTAACGATTGATAAATATAAATGCATAGTCGTATAACACAATTGAATAGCCTGATATTTAATTGATTGCTTTTCTAAATTACATCACAGTTGTACCAGTGGTACCAAAAGTTGAATAACAGCAATGTTAATATCCTTTTTTAGATATTCATCTTTGAAGTGTGAGAATCCACACAAATATAATTCTATCAAGTATCATACCAGAATTAAAATAACAAGTCAAAGCATTTTAACAAAGACCTCCCTTAACTTAGTTTTTTATTGTTAAAGGGGCTAGCTGTCAATAAATACAAACAAAAAGAACTGGCAGCAATGTCATAAGCGATATATAGGGATTGCCCAAGTTAAAGAAATCTATTGTTTATGTTAACAAGTATAATATAATATTTGCAGCATATTATAGTATTATACTGTCCTTGGGAAAAGTCCTTGCCTTTCTTTGGCCATTTGCACAAACTAGTGGACATACCCAATCTGTATGTATCATGTTGAATTGAACCCATTCAGTTGAAATAATTCCCTTGCTGACCCCCCCCTAAAAAAACAAGCACAACAGAAAGTTGCTTATCTCATTTTTTTTTTTTTTGATAAAAGTGGGTACACCCCACTGATTTCGTTGGTAGTGAAACCAAGCTTACAATGTTATATCCACAAGTAACATCAAAAGAAAAATGGCTACACACCACAACAAAAGTACCCTAAAGCATTAGAGTTCAGAATTAGCACAAACAGCTAGCATTTACATAACAGGAGTAATATTGCCTTGAAAAAAACTAACACAACAAAAAACCACATAAAGAGTACTTGAACAATCTTGAGGAAACAATATTATATTATAACCACACTTGGTTAGTACTTCAAAAAGAGATTAGTTTAAAGGAAATTAATTCTTCAAAATCAGATCCTTGCCATCTGTCTTCGCTACGGGTTCATCGCATTGCTCTGCGCACCTTGCACTCCACTACATGTGCCCTATTTGAATTTCAGACAAGTTATAAATCAAGTTATGATGTTGTCCTAGTTTTATCGTACTAGGATAATAAAATGACTACCAACATGTTTAATGGTAAACTTACAGGGAATTGTGGATGCTGCAAACCGGACTTATCGTACAGATCCTTGAACAGCAGATGTACTGCATCCATATCCGCGCGATGCTGCTCTGCTAGCTGGGTCATTGCTTCAGTTACCAATCTCTTTGACATTCCCTCTGCCATTCTCTCTGCCTCTTCTAATGTATAGACCCACTTGCTACTGGTGGTAGAAGTTGCCGTACTTCGAGTGGGTCCAGGCTTCGAAGCACAGCTTGTGATCGCTGGGTCAACCAAATTGACGGATCGACCCCCAAGCCCAAAAATTCTCCCTCGCACTGGTCCACCGACAATCTCAGCCCATAGAGCCATGTCTGACATGCCTTGTGCTTCAGGTTGCTCTCTGCATCGATCAAACGACTCCTGCAAGATGTTGTATGCCTTAGTGAAAACTGTGATAATCTTTCGAAAATTGTAATATCAAAACAGAGCAAATTTGTGATTTAGAATCACTTACCCCTACCTCCTGGGCCTTTTTGTTAACATAGACAGGACCACTCGGTCCCTTTCTTTGGTGGGTTCTATCAAAAACATCCTTCAAGCCTACCTCACCTCCGCGTGCTGCACTCTGTCATGGATGCTTTCAATACATCAATAAATAACCCCAGTACAATATTTAAATAAATATCCTAAGCCATTTAAACAAGTACGGTCTTACCAGCGCTTCCATGTGGCCAAATGTGCTCCGAGATCCAGCAATGTGGTGTACTACACCACCGCCTTTTGCTTGATTCTCCTTGCATTTTTGGGATTGTTTTTGCCAGCCCTTTGTTCTCCAAATGTCGCATAAGGCTCTCCAGTAAGCTGGCTCCTTGCACCAATGAGGAGGCTTCAATTTCCACTCTTCAATGTTGTTGCCAAACTTCTTCATGTACTCCTGCCGCCTCTCTGTTAGTTCTCGACAGTACACTTCCGCTGCGATGCTCTCAAACACATCTATACAGGCGGCGACATCTTCACCTTCACCCCACGAATACACCTCCAGGAATTTATCCAGTATCTCCTTTCTTGTAGTGGTTGAGAACTGGTTATAGCTGCGGTAAGGCTCTGGCAACGCCTGACATGTCAACAGGCGGATTGTAGTGACGATCTTTGTGCACTTAGGTACTGCCCGGAATTCTTTGTTACCGACCACATAAAGCAGTGGTCGCCTGCCCGGGGGTGCTGGTTTACGGGGTTTGCTAGGGCCACGTCCCTTGCTTTTTGTACTCTCCGCTGATTGTGAATTACTTTTGTCCTCAGAGTTGGGGGGTTGACTCTGAGGACTAACTTCCTGTTGGGCTGTCTGTTCAGGGGCTTCATTGGGCTCAGCTTGAGGGACTCGATGCATTGTTGTGATCCTACTTAGACGGTACCGCTTACGACCATCATCCCCCACTTCCCCATCATAATTGGAGCCTGTGGGCTCGTACAGCAGGTTCCTCAGTCTTTTGTTATTGAAAACACGACGGCGACCATCATCAATTAGACGGTGCCGCAATAGGGATCCTCCCGTTACATGCTCCTCAACTAGCAGGTTCGACTGTTGCATCATATCCTCACCTGGCTGTTCTGGTTCCAGTTGGTTTGTGTGCTGCAAATTAAAGAGATTATATTACTGTACCAATTCATAATCTTCAGCACAACCCCCAATGAATGAAATTGAGCATCATGTAAAGTAAACAGACCTTTTGTGGTTGTTGCAATGCTGCTTTACGCCTCCTCGTGTACACTGCAGTGCTTTTAAGAGCATTGGTCTCAGCAGGCTGGTATGCTGGCTCGCATGGTTGCTCAGACGTTGCCATGTGCGAATGCTCAGCTGAATCTGTTGCTGCAGGGATTTCCTCTTCTTCCCTAATCTGTACGTAGGTCATTATAGCAATGCTCGTTAGAAATCTCTAGGCAGCATATTCCGAAATTTAAAAAATGTACAAATATGACCCACAATTACAAACCAAACTTGTAGATCTGATCCGAACAGTACAAACAAAGTATGCTAGCAAACCCATGTACTTTATAAATCTAACCTCTTGTACGCTCATTCCTAGGAAATTAATTGACAACAACTAAAGGAATTTTTAGAACCTGACTGAGGCGCTTCGCTCCTGCCCTAGTTCGGGTGTGAACCCCTACATTGTCGCGAGTAGCACACCTATGTGCACCTCCACCTCTTGTACGCGCCATTAACCACTGTCAAAGTGAGATTTACATATTATTGAGGGCATAATTTCCTTAAATTCACCTAAATCATGGAGGTAGATTTCTTATTTCTTCCTTGAAACTTCAATTTTCAAAATATGCCTCTCTAATCCTTGGCCCACACATTAGACAAATTTGTAAAAGTTTCGTGCCTTGTCACATCATATACTAAGAAAATAAGTGTTTAATAGGAACTGTTCACTCTAAATTCAAAAGCTCACAAACGAACTGAGACATAATTTTTTTTCATTGCCTAGAATAATTCCTTGAGCACCCCTTGATCAGAAATTGACGAGCTTGCAAATTTTTCTTCCATGAATAAATATAGGTACAATCTAAAAACAGTTTGCATCAGAAATAGTGAAAATCGAAAGAGCAACCCCCAAATTAGGAACAACTGCCCAAATTTGAGTAATACTATTTAAGAACTACTAATTTAGAAATTAATTTAAAGTTATTACCTGATTAAGACAAGTCCAGCCGCTACGCTTACAAAAGGAGGGGTTGAGAGCAGTGGCGAAAAAGTCGGAATGTGAACAGCTGCACACTTCTTTTGCAGCGTGAAATTGGCGGCGACCGCCGATCGACTCCTCAGACCGGTAATACCAGCTTACTCTCACCTTTTGCAAATGACGGGCCACGAACTGAAGGGTTTAGGGTTCAGATGTGAGAGAGAAACAATGGTGTGGGGCGGGAGTGAAAAAGAGGGAATGTGAACAGACGTGATGTTTTTTTTAGGGATGGAATGAGAAGCTGGGAGACGGGAGAGGGTGAGTTCGTTGAAGGAGGTTAGAAGAGGGAGAGAGGGAATAGGGAATGGCGACGCTCTTTTGAGGAGGAGCCTTAATTTGAAGGAGAGACGACGCCATTAGAGGGACTGGAGAATTTCGCGGCGTGAACAGACGAGATGTTGGAGGGTTTAGGGCTTTGTCCAGATTCTCTAAAGTAACTCAAAGTTTGCACTTGGATACGGACTGTCCGATCGAAATCCGATTTCATCGGAACCCTTTAATATTCGTGTAAATTCTAGTCGGTCGGTTTGTATCTAAATTCAAATCTTCAGTTACTTTATGGAATCTGGAGGTGAGGAGATTACAAACCCTTCTTATCCGATCTAGGGAACAACATATATGATATATAATCTTCAGTCACATATATCAGGTTAATTTTCATTTTGTTCACAAATAATTATTGGAATGATATATGATATGAAATATGAACAACATACATTTATGGAATGATATGTACACAATAATATATATTTATTCAACGATGTTAACAACATAGTCCTCTCATTTGAAGGACTACTAGCGACAATTTATTTCATAATATAATAAATTAGATGAGGGTTCCAATACCTCATTCTTTCATACCTCATCATGCCTCATATTTAATATCTTCGTTTTCAAAGGCTAAATTGTTAATCCGAACCGTTCAACACGATATTCATATTAAAATATGCTTGGAGACTAAATTTTATAATTTTTGAATTTTTTTTACTATTTTTAAGATAGATACAAAATCACTGTTTTTGGACCGTTCAAAAAACAGTAATTTTCTACCCATCTTAAGAAATAGTAAAAATTTCCAAAAATTATAAAATTTCATCCCTTATCATATTTTAGTATTGATATCATGTTAAACGGTTCGGATCGACAATTTAAACTTTGAAAACGAAGATATAAAATATGAGGTATGAAAAACATGAGGCATTGGAACCCTCCTCAATAAATTATTAGACAGAGAATTTAATTAGGGATGAAAATTGTTCAGGACAAAACAATAATTATAAATTACTGCAGAAGTATAGTCTTAGATTTATGATAATCATGTTGTGGAGCAGGGCGTGTCTAATGGATATTGGACTTAAATGAGTCTGATGCTCGTTCAGAACTATCTAATTCAATTCATGATCTGTACGCTACGCGTTAAAATCCCTCCACGCTGCTTCAATATTCGTCCGGATGAAGCATGTACGGATAATGAAGCGAATCGGACATTTCCAAGCGAGCATTAGACCAATTTGACTGTTAAAGTCACTCATATGGTAAATAATTGTAGATTATTTTGAGTACAACTAGAGTGTACTTAAGTTTATCAAGTCCTTTGTAAAATCAACTCTAAAATTTATCATATTGGCTTCAAACGGTAAATCTGAATCGTTGAAACTCATCTACATTACGAGTGATGTGTCTACATGTGAAAATTTTAAATTTTCAAACTAATTTTGTATAGAGTCGAGTTGTCAAAAAAATGTTCAAGAAATGAATGCATTAAAAAAATATTAAATTTGTCATTTAATATGTTATTTCATATGTTATTTAATGAATGTTATTTACGTGTAGATGTTTTTCATTTAAAGAATGTTGTTTGTCATTTAGTTTAAATTTGTTTACGAAAATATGTCATTTTATATAAGATATATTTTTTGTTCTCTTACATATAATATGTCCCCATTATAATGCACGGATACGATAGTAGTAATATATTGACAGATTTTGTACACTTCCTTATTTGTTATAATATTAAATCAAGGTAATCAACGAGAGAATATATGTTTGTTCATCTATATATTACAAATTTTATATGAAAGACAATAAATGAAAACTTACTGCAAATAAAAATTTGCTATAAATTTTATAAAAATAATAATTATTTGGTCAGAATAATGTTATAATATTGAATCAATGTAATTATTATTTTAATGTCCAAGCACATTTTAAAGTCACCGATGTGGTAAATATCTGTACAATATTTGCTATAATATTAAATCAACGTAATCAACAGAGAATGTATGATCGTTCATTTATATTAAAAATTATATGAAAAACATAACAAACAAGTATAAACATGTATAGTCGTAATTATGAAAATATAAGTTAATAAGCACATTATATAACAAAAGTTAAATGTTCAATTTAAAAAAAAGTTAAATGTTAGATACATAATAAATACAACATGTTTGAGAAATTACATAATTATTTTACAATAAAAAAAGAACTTATACATAATAGATAAATGAGAATTAATATTTTCTTTTAATGGGTCCCACTGTTTTAATAGATAAATGAGAATTAACACCAAGCTTTTAATGGGTCCCACTGTTTTAATTTTAAGTTAAACAGCATCCGTACGTAACTTTTAATTGAACGGTCCCATTGTCAGGTTCTCCTTCTCTTTTTCTTTGACATTTCTTCTTTCCGATCTGATTTTTTCGACACATTGAATCTGAAATATTGAAACCCTAAATCAATTGTCTGAACTGGGATTTACCCGGTCAATCCACAAACCTTGATTTTGTCTTTTCCCGCCTGCTATTTTGTCTTTTCCCGCCAAACCTTGATTTACGAGGAAGCACCACCCCTTTCGCGTGGGGTTAACCTCGGAGATAATAAACCCTATGTTCACTCTCAACTATTATTTGTTCCAATCCCACTATTGTTGGCCGTTAGATTGTAATCCGAGATCTAATAAAGGGTGAATTTCACACAAATAGCATTTGTCCCAAATTTTCGGTAGAATTATGGCGCTCTTCAACCCGCGAAAGGAAAGGGGTGGGATATATTTATACTTCAGCGATTATACAAGATCTCAGTCGGCGCCATTTTGGGTGGAAGGCATTTCGTACAGGGTTACGGTTACCCAATCCACACCAATTTTCTGTAAGTTTCTGTAAGTAACATCGTTGTCGAGTATGTGCTCTAGTCTGACCATTGTTTAATTTCTTTTTATGTGTTCATTGTATTTGTTTTATTGTTCTTTATTCTTGATTTTACCGATGGTTAATTGCTCTTGAAGACTGATTTTAATCTATGCTTCGTTAAGCTTTAATTCGATTGCACATTTTTGGGTATGTTGGGATCAATTTTATCTAAGTGAATAGTTTCAGTTTTTTAAGTGCAAAATTGACAATTGAATAATTTAGGACTATACAGCAAGTTCCGAATTGCTGATCTTCCTAAACCTTATTCTAATAATTGAGTGGGCAGGTACACTTTATTTTGCTAAAATGCATGATGTAATTTGCTGACTCTAATTGCTCATCTGTTTCGTACCAGCACAGCCCCTAAACTCATTTGAAATTGCTTATCTCATATAAGTCTTAATTGCTTAATTATCTCACCACAACGGTGTGTTTGATTTACTTATGCCAATTTACTTAGATCCCAAAAAAAATCTATTCCTTTTATTAGATCCCAATTTGTCAGATAATTTATGCACCTACCAACATATGTAATCATAAACTTAGTCTTATGCATATTTATGTTATCTACTAAAATTTCATGCTAATCAATTCCTTCAAAATTGCACTCAGAGTTCCACAAAATGACCAGAAGATTGTGACTGAAGAGGACATGTGCACCCAAGTACTCGAACAATGTGCATGCTTCGGACGTAGACCAACATATTGTAACTGCTAATGGTACCGAAGTATCCCCCACCACTGGAGTTGACCTAGCACCAGCACCTAAGCGCCGTGGACGAGGACCAGGCCTGATGAGACCTGTACCTAAGTTGGGAGAAATAAAACCAGAGGTGTGGCCCGTAGCACCAGATGCATTTGATTGTACAGAATCTGTATTCCAGCTCGTAACAACAATTCGCAGGCTAACATGTATCAACTTGAGCGGACCACATAGGAGCTACAACGAATTTGATCCACTTGTCAGGGAGGATATTCTCAAACAGTTCCTGGTAATGTCAATTTACAAATAAAGCCTAAATATGTTGCAAGTGTTTTTCACAATTACAATCAATTTATAAACTTTCACTCATGTTGCATACTGTGTCAAATTGAGAATTGTGTTCACCACGGGCATGTGGGCTGATATATTGTGATATGTGAGGTAGTTCTATGTTTTGTTTATTTTTGGGAGTAGTAGTGTGTGACCAATTTTCATGTACCAGGCACTTGCCTATTGTGTTTTCCCTAATCAACATTTGGTTTTCTTTGGAAAGGGATATTATTGACAAACTGGAACTCCTCAAAATTGGAATTCAAATGATCATCCTAATAAGCAATAATTCCAATGGTTGTACAAATTAATAACAGTCAAGACGATGTTTTCTTATATGTATTTTGGCAGGAACGGTACCAGTGGCGATCAAATGAGGAACATAACAAATGTCGTGTAGTTTTTGACCGGGTAGCTGCTAAAAGGTACTGTGATGAGTTGTGTGATAGACGCGACGACTGCATTGATGCCCATGGGAACAACTTTGCGAAGTGGAAGTTATTGTTTTTAATGTAAAGATGATCTTTTATTGGTATATGTATGACTTCTTTTAAAAGTATGGTAATTTATTGTTTTTATTGGTATTATTGCTAGTCTCTCTTTTTAGTTTATTCTGATGTTCATGATAATTTAGTGTGATGCAAAAATAATAGGGAATATTCAATGGGATGAAACATGGGTATGGTACTGGTACCGGAACCGGTACAGGAGGTATTATGAATGGGAATGAAATCCATTATATAAATATTGACATCATTCCTGTGCACTTATGCATGGTAATACTATAGTACTCAAAACAATAACCTCGCATTTACTCATCCTCGCAAATAACTAACCTCGGAAATAAATTACAATTCCGTGGAAAATTATATGACATTTCGGTTTGGAAATTTTCGCGCCAAAAATAGCATCTGCGTGGTTATAGCAATCCCGTCGGTACGTGCACGGTGATATCAGCCCAACTTCCACGTAAATAATCCAGTCTGGATCGCGTCTACCCACTTTGACCGACCAACACAGGCCTCGGTGATAGTAACAATTTAACCTCGCGAAAACTAATTGCGAGGACTCCACGGCGATAATTATTAGTCGCGTGGAGACTAATTGGCTGGCTGCTAATAGCGTGGCTATGTCCACGGAGATGGTTATTTCCGACCAACTAACCACGCAGGAGGTCTTTTTTTTTGCCACGCTAATAAAACGATTTCTTGTAGTGTCAAAAGTAAATGTATACGGTTGTTTCTTGAAAATCCGTGTAGAAACGCATTCTCCTATGGGACATAACCCGGATTTTTATAAATTTTCATAGAAGAGGCTAGCATTATAAACACGGTTCTTAAATACAAATAGCCGTGTATGATTTGTGAGAGAGCTACACGGATTTCTTAACGTAAGATCCGTGTAGAAAAGTCTTTGTAGGGTTTTGGTATAAAAGGCCTTCTCCTTCCAGCGCCGTTTTTTTTTTATCAAGTAATTAATACTGTCTCTCTCTCTGTATTGAATGCGCTGATCCGATTTCTGCAAAGGCCAGCAGCTGGTATTATCTGAGATCTTTGAAGTTTGTATTTTCTCCTCTCTATCTTTCTAAGGTTAGTGTATATATATATATATTTTCCTTTTCTTCCTCTATTTTTATGTTACTTATTTGTACTTATTTAGATCGATCATGTGTAAGTAGTGTATTAATTTTGGATAGTCCCCGTTTTGAGACTGCTCTTTGAATATTGGGTCTCATTTAGGATGTGAACACATATTAGCGGAATTTAATTAGTAATTGAGGAAAGTTCGACGGTATTTTCCCTTAAGGCTCCTACGAGTATGTGGTTTTTACGCATACTTGGGGAGTTAAGGGGAAATGCTGCCGAATTTTTCTCAAATACTAATTAAATCTCGCTAATATGTGTTCACATATGGGACCTAATATTCAATGGGTGGGTTAGGATTGTAAACCGGCCCTTTGTAAACCTAGAATTTGGTACCAAATTACATGTTGACCATGATTAATTGAAATCATTTTTTTAATTTAATTTACAGATGGATCGAAGTTGGATGTATGAATTGCGACGTGATAGTGAAGAATATTTGGGTCGCGTTGATGAGTTCATAAAATTTGCTGAGAGGTATAGAGTGAAGATGAAGGAAGCCGACATTTTGTGTCCTTGTAGAGATTGTAAAAAAAATTTAAGATTTGGGGACTCCGAAGAAATTAGAGCTCATCTGATTTGTCGTGGATTTAAGAAAAGATATACATGTTGGTTCATGCATGGTGAGGAATTTGGGGAAAGTAGTTGTACCAATAAGAATTCTAACCGTTGTGAAGAGAGCGATGAGAATGTAGAAATTTTGGATAATTTTGAACTTGATTTCAGCGATGATGATTTGAATGACAAAAATTTTGATAATGTTGAACTTGATCGCAACGACGATGATGAGCTGCAGACGGAAATCGATGAAAATGTAGTACACGAGTATATTGATAATCTGGAGGACATGTTACATGATGTGGAAGATGAAATTACTGATAAAAATTATGATAAATTTCAATATTTGTCTAATGAATCCAAAAAGCCGTTGTATCCCGGGTGTACCAAATTTACGAAACTGTCAGCTGTGTTGAAATTATTTAACCTGAAAGCAGAAAATGGTTGGAGCGATAAGAGTTTCACGTCCTTATTAAAGCTTTTAGGAGAAATGCTCCCAGATAACAACGAGTTACCCCGTACAATATATCAGGCGAAAAAATTGATATGTCCAGTGGGTTTGAAGATCGAAAGAATACATGCATGTCCGAATGACTGTGTATTGTACCGTAATGAGTACGAGGCCATGCATGTTTGTCCTAAGTGCGGTGTTTCTCGGTATAAACGTAAGGACCAGGGCACTACTGATTGTGACGACGGCAAAAAGGGCCGGCCTCCGGCCAAGGTGTTGTGGTATTTGCCGATAATACCGAGATTCAAACGGTTATTTGCAAATCCCAAAGATGCGAAGTTATTGCGTTGGCATGAAGAAGGGCGCAAAAAGGACGGTAAACTAAGACACCCGGCTGATTCTCCTCAGTGGAGAAATTTTGATAGACATTTCAAAGATTTTAGTTCCGAGGTAAGAAACCTCAAGATTGTGGTGAGCACAGATGGAATGAGTCCGTTTGGAAGCATGAGCAGTCGGCACAGTACTTGGCCAGTTCTGTTAGCCATCTACAATCTTCCTCCTTGGTTGTGCATGAAACGCAGGTATATAATGATGTCATTACTAATCCAAGGACCCAGACAACCCGGAAATGACATAGATGTATATCTCGCACCATTAATCGAGGACCTCCAAAAATTATGGCGTGATGGCGTCTCGGTGTGGGATGCGTACATGAAAGAGACCTTTAACTTGCGGGCCATGGTGTTTTGCACCGTAAATGATTTCCCCGCGTACGGGAACTTGTCGGGTTACACTTGTAAAGGAGCAAAAGCGTGCCCTATTTGTGAAGATGATACGCAGGTGCTGAGGTTGAAGAACTGTCAAAAGAATGTATTTATGGGGCACCGTAGGTTTCTTCCAATTAATCACCCATATCGTAAGAAGAAGAAGGCATTCAACGGGAAAGTTGAGCTTGGAGTGGCCCGTCGTCCATTAGATGGGAAGGGTGTCTTCGAGCGTGTTAAAGACCTTGATGTTGTGTTTGGAAAGTGTGCCACAAAACCGCCGAAGAATATTTGGAAAAAGAAGTCCATATTTTGGGCCCTACCTTACTGGGAATATTTAGAAGTGAGACATTGCATAGATGTCATGCATGTTGAAAAAAATGTCTGCGACAGTTTGACTGGTTTATTATTGAACATTCCGGGAAAGACTAAAGATGGTATCAAAGTTCGAAAAGACATGGTAGAAATGGGAATACGACCCGAGCTTGCACCGCAGGAGAAAGGGAAGCGCACATACCTACCCCCCGCAATGTGCACGATGTCGAAGAAAGAGAAAACAAGCTTTTGTGAATGCCTCCGTAGTATTAAGGTCCCATCAGGGTATTCTTCGAATATTAAGAAGCTGGTGTCGATGAAGGACCTGAAACTGGTCGGTCTGAAATCTCACGACTGTCATGTTTTATTGACACATATGATTCCTGTTGCAATTCGGGGGGTTTTACCAAAGCCCGTTCGTCAAACCATTACGAAGCTTTGTTTTTTCTTCAATACAATAAATTCCAAAGTGATAGACCCTCTAATACTGGACTCTTTGGAGGTGGAAGTCGTCGCTACTCTTTGCCAACTTGAGATGTATTTTCCGCCATCTTTTTTCGATGTTATGGTTCACCTTGTTGTTCATCTAGTGAGAGAAATCAAGATCTGTGGTCCTGTGTTCATGCGGTATATGTATCCATTCGAGAGATACATGGGAATTTTGAAAAAATACGTAAGGAACCGACATCGACCCGAAGGTAGCATTGTAGAAGGATATTCCACGGAAGAGGTGATTGATTTTTGCACCAACTACATGACCGGTGTCTGTCCTATTGGCGTTCCAAAGTCTCGATATGAGGGAAGGCTCCAGGGAGTCGGGACAATTGGGTTGAAAGCCGTAGTTGCTGATAGAGATGAACTACAGAAGGCGCATTTTTTGGTACTACAGCACATGACAGATGTTGCTCCCTATATAGATGAGCACATGGCAATCCTTCAACAAGAGTACTACACGAGAAGTCAGAAGTGGCTTACCAACGAGCATAATCGTTCATTTGTAGGATGGCTGAGAGAAAGGGTGCAGTCACACCCCGATAGGGGGCCCGTAAATGAAATTGTTCGACTGCTGGGCGAAGGACCCCGAACTATTGTTAGAACATTCCAAGGATACGAAATTAATGGATATACATTTTACACTAAAACCCAAAGTGATAAGAGCACGATGCAAAATAGTGGGGTGACGTTGGTGGCGACGTCTCAAGAATTCAGTAGATCCGGAGATTCCCGGCCGGTTTTTGCATCAAAGTCGTATTATGGCGTTATTGAGGAAATTTGGGAGCTCATTTACAGTCCTGACTTCAGCATTCCCTTGTTTCGGTGTCAATGGGTCGAAGACCGGGGTGTTAAAGCTGATAACGACGGGTTCACACTCGTTGATTTTAATAAAGTTGGGTATGTTGATGATCTGTTTATACTCGCCAAGCAAGCAACCCAAGTCTTTTATGTCACTGACCCGAGTGATAATAGGTGGAGCATCGTCCTATCTGGGAAAAGAAGAATTGTTGGGGTACAAAACGTCGTCGACGAAGAAGAGTATGACTAGTTCGACGAAATACCTCCATTTTGTACCGACGTGCAAACTGAGGTAGCCTCAATTGAAGAACAAGACGAAGCAAACTATTTGCGATCCGACCACAATGAAGGAATATGGGCCGAATGTAATGTGAAATCAGCGAAAAAAAAGAGAAAAATGAAAAAAAAGAGAGATGTATAATATTTATTTTGTTTAGAAAATAACTTTTTAATTATCTTGTTTGGAAACAACTTTTAAATAATATTCTAGTTAAAATATTTCTATTTCAAAACAACATAAAGGTTTTTACATATTAGTTCACATATTAAATATTAGTAAAATAATATGAGTGAGCCTATAGTGCTATGCATAGCACGGATGGGGTCCGTGCTACGGCTCAAAATTTGACTTTTCAAAATTCTAACAGTCGATCCAACCGTTCAATGTGATAACCATATGAATATGTACTTGCAAACTAAATTTTATATTTTTTCGAATTTTTTTACTATTTTTTTAGATAGGTAGAATTTTGATGGTCCAGAATTTTCAGAAAACACTGATTTTTCTACCTATCTAAAAAAATAGTAAAAAAATTCGAAAAAATATAAAATTTAGTTTGCAAGTACATATTCATATGGTTATCACATTGAACGGTTGGATCGACCGTTAGTATTTTGAAAAGTCAAATTTTGAGCCGTAGCACGGACCCCATCCGTGCTATGCATAGCACCATAGGCTCACTCAAATAATATTTCCAGTTAATATATTTCTATTAGGATTTGAAAATTAGTTGAAATATTATATTTCAGTAAAAAAATACTGGCGTTTCAAACATTTCGAGTTGAAATAATACGTAAACTTATTTATTGTCACTAACAAATAATATAAAAAATAACAAGTTCAACCACGCAATGTTGTCAATTACTTCACACACGGCCTTTTATTTAATAATACGTGAGGAGAATAGTAACGTACACGGATTATTAACTAAAATCCACACAAAATGAGGAGAGCTACACGGCTTTTTAATGAAGGTCCGTGTACAAAGGTAATCACACACGGATGTTAGAGTAAACGTCCGTGTGTAAAGAGTTTAGGGTTTCATGGGGATGGGAGCTACACGGATTGTTAAAGGTAAAATCCGTGGAGCTACACGGTTGTTAGTTTAATATCCGTGTAGAAAGAGGGTTACAATATAATAAATGACCCGGCTCGTGCCGCTTCGAGTCCTTTGCCAATTTCACCTATCTATTTCTCGAAGGCCGAGTACCCTCGTTGCGATTTCTCCAAATGCTCAACCTTCCTCTCCAACTCAGATTGAAGAACTTCTCCCGGGAGGCTGCATGTGCATGTTCTGCCTTCAGAGGAGGGAGAAATCTGAGTTGGGAGAGGAAGGTCGAGCATTTGGAGAAATCGCTTGCTGTGGAGTTGTATTTCTAAAAAGAAAATGATCCCTATGAAGGTTTGGTACAGGAACTCAGTACTCAATTGCAGGTTTTCAAATATCTCGGATGCAAGTTGCAAAGAGTTTAGGGTTTAGATCTCTAGAAGGGTGCTACACGGTCTTTTAAATAAAAGTCCGTGTAGAAAGGGTAAGAGACACGGATGTTAAAATTAAAAAGGGGAGGCAATTAGTGAGAAAGAATAGTTTTTTAATTAGGGATAGATACTTATGTTTGTTGTATATTTTATGTTTTTGTTTTGGTATTAAGTGATGATGTATCCAGTAACTATCCCTATGTTGAAATTAATATATGAAGTATT
Source organism: Carex littledalei (assembly GCA_011114355.1). Classification (NCBI taxonomy): domain Eukaryota; kingdom Viridiplantae; phylum Streptophyta; class Magnoliopsida; order Poales; family Cyperaceae; genus Carex; species Carex littledalei. The sequence goes on along the minus strand of CM022083.1, from coordinate 10,885,047 downwards.
TTTATTTTTTGTGCTCTTGAACTCTATATTATTTAATTTCCAGTTACAAATTAAAACTTGAGAGTAGGTCCGATGAGCATCGGACCTACTCTGCTTACGATGGGCTTAATCACCGTCTATTTGCTTTAAAAGTCATGCGGAATCGTTTAAAAGCACGTTCGTATCTGTTTCAGTTTCCGTGCGGACATATCTTAAACTAGATCGGACGGTCATCATCGTTGAACATGAAAGTAGGTCCGGTGGGCATCGGCCCTACGTCTGTCTCTTTAACTGAACATCTGTGTAGAAATGCAAAGCGAGCTACACGGACGTTTAATTAAAAGTCCGTGTAGAAAGGTATCGTACACGGATATTTAATTAAAAATCCATGTAAAAAGGTGAGGGAAAGTGAGGCGGGGAAAAGCCAACCTAGGCGAAAATTTTCGTAAAATTTGTTTTGAATTTTTGGGAGTTCCATCAGGGAGCTAAAGGAGGGAAATTTGAAAAAATTTATCCACAGAGAGGAGGGATAGAAGGGCTTTCATAAACTCAAAGGTGACGTAATATCTGTGGTTATATCCGACCGTCTAATCATTATGATGCACAAATATTAAAGGATCTTGTGCATCATCTAGAACCAGATCTAAACAGAAATATTATGTTACCTCAGAGAGGGCGGAAAATCTACCCACCACCTCCTAAATGAAGACATCAGGACCGTTCTTCGTTTATCGGACGGTCAACAAAGCTTGATATTTACTAATCACCTAATACATGTACAACAGTACATACGAAAATAATTCAAAAAATATATTTTTATTTTTTTTTACATCTTATATGGCCAAATAATACTTATACATATTATTTTTATAAACTTTCATCATTGTATGTCCCTTCAAATTGTAAAAATATTTTTGGACCGTTCATTTTCAAGCGGAAAATCAACGGTCGATCTGCAACGAAATCATTCCATATCTGTTTTAAAATGATCAAGGGAGAACATTGAATGTAACCAACATAAAAGTTTGGAAAATTTATTATGTATGAGGTTTGATCCAGCACGAAGTGTTTGTGGCCATACGATACTTCAATATTCAATGAACTAGATAAATGGGTAAATAAAAATAATTTTTGATCAAACTTTCACGGAAGACAATAAATGCAATGCTCTTTGATTTGAACGGTACCGATCAATCAACGGACTAACTATTTCATGAAACATAAACTCTTGCCTTGTGAGATTGTGAAGACGCACAAAAATAGTTAGTCCGTTGATTGATCGGGACCGTTCAAATCAAAGATTACAGCCTTTAATCAAGTGCAGCAAATTTTGATGGAATTTTAACTTCATTTACCCATCCATCAAGCTGTATTACCCAAAGTGAGTTCGATGGGCTCTATCACCGTCCGATCTATCTCAAGATCCGTGCGCACGTAGATTAAAGCTGGCGCGAAAGTTCTGGCGGGAATCAATCGTTATGTACGTATTTTTTAGGGGAGCGCTTTTAGCTTGGGTCCGATGCCCATCGGACTCAAAGTGGGTTCACGCCAGAACTTTCGCGCCCAGCCGCTTGGGTCCGATGCCCATCTGTTTTATGATTGATTCCCGCCAGAACTTTCGCGCCATCTTTAATCTACGATTGATTCCCGCCAGAACTATCAGCCGCTTGGGTCGGATCTTGAGATAGATCGGACGGTGATAGAGCCCATCGAACTCACTTTGGGTCCAATGGGCATCGGACACAAGCTGCTCTCGTACATAACATATTAAAAGTAGGTCATCATAATTCAAAAAAGTTTATCTGATTCGTTCGTATTTGCTTGCGATGGGTTTAATCACCGTCTATTTGCTTTAATCTACGTGCAGAATCGTTTAAAATTCGTTCGTATCTGTTTCAGTTTCCGTGCGCGCATATCTTAAATTACATCGGACGGTCATCATCGTTGAACATGAAAGTAGGTCCGGTGGGCATCGGACCTACTCCCTTCTCTTTAACTGAACATCCGTGTAGAAATGCAAAGCGAGCTACACGGACGTTTAACTAAAAGTCCGTGTAGAAAGGTATCATACACGGATATTTAATTAAAAATCCGTGTAAAAAGGTTTTTAATTTGCAATTCCCGGAAATTATATATTGTTAAAGCTAGCTTTTGTAATTATTTTGTAAAGTCCCGATAAATTATTTATTCTTCATATCAGGTAAGTGTTAATTTATGTTTTCAAATCAGATTATTTAGACAGCATTAAGTATTTTACTTAGAATCAATGTTTTAAATATTAAAGGTTTTTAAGTAATAACCTTTGCAGTGCTTATATATTGTTGCATGTTGTTGTTTTGTGCTGCTAATTCTTATCTATACACGGATTATTTAGATAGCATGAAGTATTTAACAAAAAAGAAACTGTGTAAAAAAAAGACAGTTGATTAAAGAACAAAATATATTACATAAAAAAGGATCCCCATACATCGTACCAAAAGAAAGGATCCTCATACATGTACCACAAATTTAAAGAAAAACTACAAAATAACTACAAAGCAAACAAAAAAAAAAAAACTTATTTAAACTAGTTAGATGGTGGTGGCTGCCTTGGCCTTGTAATCCAAGGGAAGAATGGTCTGGCTGCATTGCCCCTACGTACGTAGGGCTTTGGTGGTGGGTGCCCCCTTGGGCTTCGCCGTGGCACACTTGAGGGGGGCCATGGCCATGTCCTCTTCACGTAGGGAGGAGGCATTTCGAAGCCGGGAGGGACTGCGGGACCTTCGGCAGGGACTGCGAGAGGGACTTCGGGAGGGTTTGAGGGGGGCCGTGGCCCTGGCACATTTGGTGGTGGGTGCCCCCTTGGGCTTCGCCGTGGCACACTTGAGGGGGGCGGTGTCACGGCCATTTGAACATACCAAATCTCAATCGGGGTTTCTCAGATTATATAGAATTTTGAAGAGTCGTTTCGTCTTCTCCTTAGAAATAATAAAGAGGCAACTTTTCGAATTCCGTCGTGGAATTGTTCAAATTAAACAAAACTTAAATAAATAATCTGATTTTTATACTTTTATCACGGACTTTTAATTACATGTCCGTGTATAATTGTAAAAAGACACGGACGTTTAATTAAACGGCCGTGTCGAAAGGTATTCGTGCACGAGTGTCGTTCCAATGTCCGAAAAGGTATAGACACGGATGTTAAAAACAAGTCCGTGTCGAAGGGTCTTTCTACACGGACTTTCCGATAAAAGTCCGTGTAGCTCTCCCTCATTCTACACGGATTTTAAGTTAATATCCGTGTCGAGAGAGTCTACACGGATTTTTTATAAAAAGTCCGTGTAGATATTGTACTTCCTCTCTACACGGAGTTTAGATTAAATGTCCGTGTATAAAGGTGTTCTAACACAAATGAATTAAGTGAATTGTCCGTGTAGAACTAGGGTTACAATACATATTACGCGCCTGCTCTTCCAAATTTTTCATAACTTAGCTCGCGCCTTCAATTCCTTTCCAAACATTTTGAAACTTAGCTCAAGTCCTTCTTCCCCACCTCACCTCGATTTCGTCGCCTCTCCTGTCCAACCAACTCTCCGGACCGACAACCTACCTCTTCTTTCTCGGGGAAACGCTCAACACCTCCATTGCGAAGAAAGTTCTATTTTTTTTTTGGTATTTACTGGATGTATTTACTGTATTTACTTTGTTATTTACTGAAAAAGTTCTATTTTTTTTTTGGTATTTACTGGATGTATTTACTGTATTTACTTTGTTATTTACTGAAAAAGTTCTATTTTTTTTTATAGAACCATGTCGATTGAGAATGAGCACGTAGATATGATGGAAGAAGGTGAGCACCAAGCTGCTGCCCAATCAGGTTCGGCCAAAAGGAAAAGAGGTCCGACGATGTGCGCGTCCACGTCCGAGGCAAAGCAACTGGACATCGAGTTCAGTAAAAATGGGTGTGCGAAGGGTCCACGGTCGGCTGAGTGTTCGCTGGTTAGCGCAACGCAAGTTTCGGTACGCTTGAGGGCGTACCTTTTAAAACCGCGTTTACACTCCACGAGTAAGGGTTGCAAGTGCACAACCCCTATCGAGTAGTATAATCGGGTATCGATCCACAGGGACGGGCAATTACGAGGTTAGAATCTACCAAACTCGATTAAAAACTAGAAGTGAGAAGGTTTTGGTTTGGTATTTAATTTCCTAAAAAGGTCAATTCAAACAATTCAAACAATGTAATAAAATGCTAGAAGAAATGTAAATTGTGTTTTGATTATGGATAAAAGGCGTTTCTAGGGTTTCAGATTTCATCTCTGATCTACCTCTAGTGGTACGGCCCGTACCAAGTTGGTACGGCTAGGCCGTACTCCACTTGGTAAGGCAAGGCCGTACCACTCTGGTAAGACCCGTACTGGCTTCCCAGAACAGAGCTTACCAGTTCGAGTTGATGCATTTCCTTGTTGGTACCTTGTGCTAAACTCTTTAGAAAGGTTCAATTGACCATACCTAAGATTCCTAAGCCTCAACCGTCGTTTGTTGGATCAAGATCTAGGTTGGAATGCAATTGATTGCCTTTTAGGGATTTCTACACCTCAACTCTCGTGTGTTGGTACAGATCAACCCTAGCTGGTTGATTGGAGACCTAAGGCACCATCTAATCTGTCGATTAGAGGAGAATTCAACCTCTCGGCTTCAATTCGAACTATTCTACCCTAAGCACTTGATTTGGATGAAAGATTGAGATGATCACATGACCTTGATAGGTTCGATCTAAACCTAGAGGTTCATCATACACAATCACAGCAAACAAAGCAAGAGATAGCAAAGAAATCACAATCAATCAATCAAAAGAGTTCATACAAGATACAAGTCAAAGAAAGTCAAAACAAATCAAGAATCCATCTATAAACCCTAGAAACTAAAATAACTACTCACAGCACATGATCTGATCTAAAAATACAATAAAAGGGATAGAGATAGCCATGGATCGAAGGGATCGAGAGGAGGAAGCTTGATCCGTCGAGTTTCGCCTCTTTCCTCTTTCTTCCTTCTTGCTCCTAGCTCCTTAGCTCTCTTTCTCTCTCTTACTGTGCTCTCAAATAGATCTGGAATGGAATCGATGTCGAAATTGGAGAGTTCCCCGCTTTAAATAGCCTCTGCCAAAATTTGAATCTGTCAGGCCGCCTTTATGTACGGCCCGTACCAAAGTGGTACGGCCTGGCCGTACCAGGCGTGAAGAGCTGAAAACGGCTAAGTCTGGTGAGACCCGTACCAAGCCTGGTAAGGGTCGTACCTCATCATCTGAATCGCCGTTTCTTCGTGTGTTTTGCTCCAAACCTGCAGAAAACAAACAAACACTCAGCAGTACCAAATTCTAAAGATATATCAATGAAATGCACATGATTCTAGTGAATTATGGCACGAATCTGGTACTAAAACAGGCCTAAAATAGACTAAATATGCGAGGTATCAAATTCCCCCAAGCTGAACCTTTGCTTGTCCTCAAGCAAAAAGTTTCAAACTCGGGTAAAAGTGCTGGACAACTAAATCTAAATGCAGATACAAGTCTAAATGTGAAAACCTACGTGAGTTTGCTATAGTCAAGAATTTCTAGAATCAATTCGGTTGTAATTCAAATATCCCTTTATAAACCTTGATTCACTCCACCAATTGGTCAATTGAACTTCTTATTTTGAGATGCTTCTAACAATGGAAAGACTAATTACCTAGGTTTGATCGAAACAATTTCATTCTTTTTCCGAGTCAGTGCTTTTATTCAAGGTGATTTTCTTTTCATTTTCCCTCCCCCAAGCTTGAATCAAGCTTAAGGGTAAGAAAGTTGCGAACGAAGTGTGTTGATATGAGCAAAATTTTCTTTCTTTATTTCTAATTGGGAGACGAGCTCAAAGGCGCCCATTCGAGGCTTATTGCCAGTACTCTTATGTTCTCCATCTTTTTCATTTCTTTTTTTTTTTTTTTTTTTTTTTTGGTTTGCTCATACCATGAATACACACATCTATTGGTATTCATTCATACCAATGGATATTCCAAACTTTCTTAATTTGAAAATCCCAATTCCTAAAGGCACAGTTCAGTTTTTTCGAATAATCTCGTTCGATTCAATTCTAAGTTTGTTTCATCTTTTCCATTATTAAAAACATCTCAACCTAAGTAGTTCAATAACCAATCATGGGTTAGTTCCAATTCACTCAGGTCTATCCTAATCACAACTAAATTGTTTCAAAGTTATTCTCAATTCTAGCAATTCACGCAAATCTTCACCTAACAATGCACGAAAATACGAAAAAAATGCAAGAAAAATAACGGTAAAGTAAACATGACCTAAATGCAAATGTCATCCCCCCAAGCTTAGCCTGAGCATTGTCCTCAATGCTTCAAGACTATGAGATAAAAGAGATAAAAGAAGCTCGGGGAAAAGAGAGCGAACCTGATCAGTCGTGGGAGCGGTCGTACCAGAGCCAGTCACTCAACTGCTGCTCTATCCCAGTCACTCGCTGCGTGAGATCATGGAGTGCGGCGCCCTGCTCACGAATGGCAGCACCCTGCTCATAGAGTGCAACACCCTGCTCCTGACGCATGCCGTACATCAGGTGGTAGACATCCTGGATGGTGGGCTCAGCGACTGGAGGGGGATACACTGGTCTACTGTAGGAGGTCGAGGGTCCGGCTGCGTAGGCAGAGGTGGATGGGCCAGCTCCATAGAATGAGGTACCTGCACCAAAGGGTGAAGGATGTACCTGCTCGGAGTAGGGGGGAGCCTGGCCGGGGAAAGGGTGTACAGGAGGAGGGAGAGGATGCAGCGGCGCAAACGGAGCCTGGACTGGAGAGGTGGCGGCATCGATCATGGCCTCATCGCCCTGCGGTGGTGGTGGAGGAGGTGGGGGTGGGGCTACAGGGGCAGGCTGCACGCGGGGCGGACGTCGGAAAAACCAAGTGCTCCGGTCAGTGAAGGAGAGAGTGACCGGGAAAGGCATGACATAGCTGGACCGCTGGTCAGGCATGCGCCAAGCCTAAGTACTACGCCCATCGCGTCCTGCTGCCTGCTCAATGAATCTGTAGGTGGTGAACTGAGAGAGAGAGAGAGATCGGGAGCTCCTGCACTCCTCGTCGCCGATGATCTGGAGGTGTAAGCGCTCGGCGATAAGAGTGACATAGGCGGAGATGTAGACAACGCCACCCGGCTTGGGCTGTCTCTGGATGCCGAGCCAGTGGTGGATCATGGCGAGCATCAGATCGGGCCGCTCGAGACTGCTGTCGGGGCGCAGCATATGATCCACCAGCTGCAAATCCTCAACATTGGCGCGGGCGAACGTCTCGCCACGCGCAAAGATGGTGCAACCGAGGATACGCAGCAGGACCCGGATGACTGGATGAGGGACATTGAGCTGCTTGTACTCCTTGTTGACAGCTGACCCGGCTGGGGCGCCAGAGATCAGCTGCCAGAAGCTGTCGCGCTCCAAGTCCCCAGAGAAAGAGAGGGAATCAGTAGTCGGGTTCGGCTCAAAGCCAAACCACTCCCTCAAGTCAGACAGCCAGACGCGGTGGGTCTCACTCAGCATGCGGAACCGGATGAACGGGGTATCGTTCCGCGAGTACTTGAGCTCCAGAGAGGAAAGAAACTCCATGGTGAGCCTCTTGTATCCCCTCTGGGCGATCTCCCAGAAGGCTGGAGTGATCCCGACCCGGGTGGTGATGCGGCGGAACTCATCCTCCAGTCCCAGCGTCTGAAGAGCAGAGAAGTCAACAATCCTCGTATTGTTGATCGATTTCTTCAGCAGCATATCGAAGTACTTGAACTGCCGACGGGTCGGCATGAAGAAGTACTCCTCGGTGTAAGCATCGGCACGCTGGGTGGCATCAGAGAGGGCCGCCTCAGCGCCGAAGGAGTCAGAGGCCTCGTCAGAGGCCTCGTCAGAGCCCTGGTCCTGGTCTCCAGATGGATGGTAGGAGGGGCTCTCCTGTGGGCTCCGGTAGACGGACTGATGGCCACTGGATGTGGTCTCTCCCTCATAGTAGATGGGCGTGACGGCGTCCTGAAGGGAAGGACTCTGGCGGGACCCAGTCCTGGCGGCACTCTCCCGGGAGTGGCGAGATGCGCGGGAGCCACTCCGAGACGCACTCCGGTGGGAGTGATGAGATGACGTCGGGGCATCAGCAGGAGGGACGTTGGCCATCGGGCCAGTGGCGGAAGGGATGGAGGCGTCAGAGGGTGTGGAGGAGCGAGAGGATTGCCGACGCATCTCTCTCAGACGTTCGTGGCGTTGGGTGGTAAGGGTCCGACTGGGTAGGTACGGCCTGGTCTGACCTAGTTGGTACGGCCTGGCCTGACCTAGGCAGGTACGGCCTAGCCGCACAGGCTGGTACGGGCCGTACCTAACTTAGGGTTTTGGTGTTGGCTGGTAAGGGCCGCACCAACTGGTACCAATGGCAATTTGGGGTTTCTTGCAACCAATTAATCCCTAAACCAGACAAGGTGAGTACACAACACAAAAATGGGCTGGGAAGGGTTAATTGGTACAAACTGGTACAGATTTGGTGTCAGGTCAGAAGGTCGGTACGGGCCGTACCTAGCTGGTACGGGTGGGCCGTACCAAGCTAGGGTTTTGACAGAAATTGGGCAGAACCGAGCAAGGAAGAGAGATGAAAAAGAAATTGGAGAGAAGGTACTAACCGAGAGATGTGGTGCGGGTCGGACCGGTGAGAAGAAGGAGAAGGTCGGACCGGTGCGGCTCCTTGTGCTCGGTTCAGGAGAGAACGAGAGGTAGAGAGAGTGGAGAGGGAGAGGAAATGGAGAAGGAGAGAAGAGAAAGAAGAGAAAGTGAGGGAGGTTCAGCTGGGAGAGAAGGGAAGGGGTGCGGGTACGGGGGGGGTTTAAAAAGAAAAATGCGGCAGTTATGGCGTCGGTTCGCGTCCCTGACCTAGGTACGGCCTGACCGCACCAAATTGGTACGGGCCGTACCAACCTTTCAATTTTCAGGCCGTACCAACCTCAAAAATTTTTGTTTCTCTTTCTCGTGACTTCTCAAGCCGCTCGTGATGCAATGCAGAAGAATGAATGCATGTCTATCTGTTCCTAAGATGCAAAACAGGTAAAAATGGCTTGGGCTGCCTCCCAAGGAGCGCTCGTTTTAGGTCTCGAGCTCGACCTTCTCTTTTCAGGCTTTGGTTGGAAACGGATCAGGTGGCACTGGAGGGAGTACCCACTTCTGAGGTCCACGAATCACTCGATCAAACTCTTGCATCAGATGAATCCGCAAGATGCCCATCAGGTTCTTGATCGAGCGCCCGATCGCGTTTTTGTGCGCTTCCAATTTCTCAAAGAGTGTAGCAGTCCGATCGGGTTCAAGATCTGCGCTTATGATTACATGACGACATCTATCTGGGTCTAGAAATTCGTACCTGAGGTGAAGAGGCTTGAGCTCAGGAGTCAGCCGCTCTGTCTGGGTCTTGACGCGGTTTGCATCAGGTGGCGTGCGGGTCGCATCAAGTGAAATGGCATCGCATGCTGACCAATCCGACTCGCTTCCTTTGGTCTCCAGGTCATCAGACCACGGCATGCGGGTCGCATCAGGTGGCGTGCGGGTCGCGTCCACATGCTCTTCAGGTGGAGATGTGGGTCGACTTGGCTCGATGCGACCTGGGTCCACATGTTCTTCCGTGGTTGATGCGGGTCGTGTCTCAATGATGCGGGTCGCGTCAAGTGCGGTCTGGTCTGTTGGCTGGGCTGGTCCTTCGCATTCTGGCTGAGCTGGCAGGTTTCCAGGTTGAGATTGGCGTGAGGTGATGATGTGACTCAACTGCTCCAACAGCTTGTTTTGAGCGGCCATCTGTGTGGACATGTTCTGCAACTGCTCCCACAGCATCTGGTTCACCTTCCCTTGCTCGTGTATGAATTCGATCTCAGCGGGATCAATGCACGGCTCGGGTGGATCGGGTTGGAATACGCAATTGTTCGAGTCATCGAATGGTGCAGGGTCGTAGAAATTGCAATTGTTGTTGCTGATATAGCCATCCTGCTCCGGTTCCTCACTCCAATCAGCCAGTGGGCAATACTCATAAGAGTGTCTCCTGTCCCCACACATGGCACATGGCCGTGGTCGCTGGTTTCTGGCTGCCCTCATGCTCATTTTGATTGAATAACTCTCAACGGCCTCCCCTAGCTTGGTAGCTTTGGCGTATAGAGCTGCGATCAGATCAGCTTTGGATCGGCCGCCTCCTCCAGCTTGAAAATTGTCGTGGCCATACCAATGTCGGTCTGTCGCCATGTACATGAGATCCATGGTGTCTCGAGCTCCTCAGATAGTAGTCGTCATGTGGTCCTGAAAAGGAGAAAAACAAAAATAAAATAAAATAAATAAAAGAAACAAAATAAAGGAAAATAAAGGATACAAGATAAAGTCTAGATTAACTAAGTAAGGTAAAATCTAACTAGGCAATTGGTTACCGTCCCCGGCAACGGCGCCAAAAACTTGTTCGCTGGTTAGCGCAACGCAAGTTTCGGTACGCTTGAGGGCGTACCTTTTAAAACCGCGTTTACACTCCACGAGTAAGGGTTGCAAGTGCACAACCCCTATCGAGTAGTATAATCGGGTATCGATCCACAGGGACGGGCAATTACTAGGTTAGAATCTACCAAACTCGATTAAAAACTAGAAGTGAGAAGGTTTTGGTTTGGTATTTAATTTCCTAAAAAGGTCAATTCAAACAATTCAAACAATGTAATAAAATGCTAGAAGAAATGTAAATTGTGTTTTGATTATGGATAAAAGGCGTTTCCAGGGTTTCAGATTTCATCTCTGATCTGCCTCTAGTGGTACGGCCCGTACCAAGTTGGTACGGCTAGGCCGTACTCCACTTGGTAAGGCAAGGCCGTACCACTCTGGTAAGACCCGTACTGGCTTCCCAGAACAGAGCTTACCAGTTCGAGTTGATGCATTTCCTTGCTGGTACCTTGTGCTAAACTCTTTAGAAAGGTTCAATTGACCATACCTAAGGTTCCTAAGCCTCAACCGTCGTTTGTTGGATCAAGATCTAGGTTGGAATGCAATTGATTGCCTTTTAGGGATTTCTACACCTCAACTCTCGTGTGTTGGTACAGATCTACCCTAGCTGGTTGATTGGAGACCTAAGGCACCCTCTAATCTGTCGATTAGAGGAGAATTCAACCTCTCGGCTTCAATTCGAACTATTCTACCCTAAGCACTTGATTTGGATGAAAGATTGAGATGATCACATGACCTTGATAGGTTCGATCTAAACCTAGAGGTTCATCATACACAATCACAGCAAACAAAGCAAGAGATAGCAAAGAAATCACAATCAATCAATCAAAAGAATTCATACAAGATACAAGTCAAAGAAAGTCAAAACAAATCAAGAATCCATCTATAAACCCTAGAAACTAAGATAACTACTCACAGCACATGATCTGATCTAAAAATACAATAAAAGGGATAGAGATAGCCATGGATCGAAGGGATCGAGAGGAGGAAGCTTGATCCGTCGAGTTTCGCCTCTTTCCTCTTTCTTCCTTCTTGCTCCTAGCTCCTTAGCTCTCTTTCTCTCTCTTACTGTGCTCTCAAATAGATCTGGAATGGAATCGATGTCGAAATTGGAGAGTTCCCCGCTTTAAATAGCCTCTGCCAAAATTTGAATCTGTCAGGCCGCCTTTATGTACGGCCCGTACCAAAGTGGTACGGCCTGGCCGTACCAGGCGTGAAGAGCTGAAAACGGCTAAGTCTGGTGAGACCCGTACCAAGCCTGGTAAGGGTCGTACCTCATCATCTGAATCGCCGTTTCTTCGTGTGTTTTGCTCCAAACCTGCAGAAAACAAACAAACACTCAGCAGTACCAAATTCTAAAGATATATCAATGAAATGCACATGATTCTGGTGAATTATGGCACGAATCTGGTACTAAAACAGGCCTAAAATAGACTAAATATGCGAGGTATCACTGAGTACAAAAATTTTGCGTGCACCACGGTGAAGCAAAAGGCAGACATCCTGGTAGAGAGATGGGATCACTTTTCGAAAGCCCAAAAGAACGAGTGGTGGAACATTGTGAAGGTGAAGTACCTAACCAGTTAACATCTTTTTTTTAATTGTACATGAACTTAAATGCAGTAATTTGGGTGTCAATGCAGGCTCAGTGGAACATCCCGGATGACATCCCGGGGGTGGTAAAGGATAAGACTTTGAAGATAATGAATGAAGCTTGGAAGCAATTCAAAAGCACGCTGAGTACGGATTGGATGGATCAAGGTAAAAGCCCGGTAGGCTACTATACTTGGCTGACTCAAGAGAAGTGGGAGAAGTTTGTGGAGATGAAGAGCACGGACGAGTTCAAGGTATGTAAATTGAGCAAAATTACCTTTTTTCCTTTATCGATTTGAATTATGTTGGTAAATGGTGTCCGAAATAGGCACCCTGTTGCTGTTGTTCCAGTCATATATAAATGTGAAATGGTGTTTATTTTGAATAACTGAATTAATATGGAGTTGAAATGGTGTTCCACTCACAACTTGTAATTTTTTTGTTTGCTTTTTAATTGGTTTGTTTACTTTTTAATAAATGGAAAAAAGTAGCTAGGCTAAATTTTTTACTTAATTTGATGTGTGAAGAAAAAAAGGGAGGAGGGCAGGAGGATCGTTGCAATGAACAAGTATCCGCACAAGTTGGGGTCGGGTGGTTACCAGGGTAAAAGGGAGGAGTGGGCTAAAATACTGGAGTTGAACAAAGACGATGACTCACCCGTGGTTAGGATAAAAAATACTAGGGCCCAAAATTGGGCGTTGGCAAGGTCCGAGTTAACCACTGACGGGAGGATAGTACTACATCCCACGTTGCGACCCGTGGCTCAGAGAATGGTAAGAGTCGTTCGTTAGAACTATGTGTAATTCAAGCGTGTTAAAAACTTTGTGTACATCACTAATTCTTTTGCTATAACTAATTTTTATATTCACAGTTGGAGGTGGAGGAGGAGGTCAATTCCGGTGCCCGGTCGGTCGAAAGGCAAGATGACTCCTTGTCCATAGCGCTCGGGAATCCAGAACACCCTGGTCGAGTAAGGGGCGTAGGTGCCTACAGGGGCTGGAAGGACATATTCAATGGACCAAAACCTCGAAGGAAATCTCGTGCGAAAGTGAACAAAGACGAGATAGTTGCGCAGATACGCAAGGAGGTGAGCGCCGAGTACCAGGCAAGGATGGAGGAGTTGGAAACAAGGTTGCGTGCCGATTTTACAGCTATGGCGCAGCCAGCCGAGCAAGCACCTCCCACCCCGACGGGAGTTTGGCGAAGTAGTCAGGCATCCGGGACGTTCGGATACGATTTGGATCGTCTAAAGGTAATCACTACTTGTTCGTATTCTAAAGGCAATTACTACTTGTTGGACAATATTTCAATTTAAAAATAACTACTTGCATGAAATTGCAGGACGCCACAGCATGCGAACTCGTGCTGTGGCTCGGGAGTAAGCCTCTGATTGTTGCTAAGGGCATGGTACATCCAGCAGCCGACAAAGTGCACAATGAGCAGCTACTTCCCGGCCATGCCGCCGTACAGATTGACAATGTCGTGGAGGGATGGGAGCGCGTACCTCTTCCTGTCCAAAGACCCGAGAATGGCATGCTCTATGTCGAAGATGCCCGGCTGTCATTCGTGCAATGGCCCAAGAATCAGATTATTTTGGATCAGGTAATGCATAAATAGTCAAGTTATTTTGTTACATTCAAAGCACTTCCTTTTCAAATACTTGAAAAAGGTAAAAAATTTCGATACAGACAGTAGGAGATGATGGTAGTCGCACGGAGGGCGTGATGTCACCGGTACGGAGGGACGAAGCAGAAGGACCTTCCCAAACAGTTGCTCCGGCAGCAGGGTCAGCAACTGCTGCTCCGGCAGCAGGGCCAGCAACTGCTGCTCCGGCAGCAGGGCCAGCAACTGCTGCTCCGGCAGCAGGGCCAGCAACTGATGCCCACCCAGCAGTTGCTGACCCTACTGCCCAACCAGCAGGCCATGACCCTACGGCCGGACCAGTAGTTGCTGACCCTACTGCCGGACCAGCAGGCCATGACCCTCCTGTCCAACCAGCAGGACCTCCACCTCGTCTGCTCACCGAGGAAGAATACCAGCTCCTTCCCGAAAAGGATTTGCGGGATCTCCACGACCGCTTGATGGCGGCACCCAAGGACATGACGGAAGTCGTCATACCTGTCCCTCCGAGGATATTTCTACACGACGGCTCGGTTGTACTGCTGTCGTTCACCGACTTCAAGGACTTACTACATGCCTCGGGGTCCGATAAATGCCTCTCCGTGGGGCACATCACCATTTTCCTCATGTTAGTGACCAAAAATTGTTTATATCATGTGTATAGCACTGAAGAATATATTCTAATGTCATATGATAATTTTTCAGGAGGCTAATCAGTAGTACTCACTGCAAGGGCAAACCGAACTTGTGTGCTTTTCTAGACCCCAGCGTACTTAGTGCGTCGAACGTGAAAAATGCTCCGAAGGTGGCTACGGATTACCTGTGTGGCGCGATGCTCCAAGCTGCTAAGGCGAAGAAGAGATTTCTTCTCTTGCCATACCACCAGATGTTAGTTCTAACCTTGTGATTAAATATATAAATAATTGAAATCACACCATCAAGTCAAGCAAACACGTGTCTCACTATTATATATGCCAAAATATCTGGGTACTGTATGCTAAGATCCTATAATTCTTCTCCTCCCACAGGGGACACTGGTGTTTGATCATCATTGTGCCTTGCTTGAGTGCAGTTTACGTCGTGGATTCTTTGCAGCCCAAAGAAAAGATCGGATTTAGCACGTGCAAAGAAGCAATCTTCCCATATGTGCAAAAGTAAGCAATAATCTTTCACTATGTTTGATTTTTTCCCAATTATAACAAATTGTGGAATTGCTAATTAGAGTCACTCCATTTTGTAAGGGCTTTTGCTGCATATGTTACACAAGGAGGATTGTGCAGCAAGGACAAGAAAATGAGAAAGAGGTTGACTTGGAAGTGGTGGCCGGTGAGCACAACACAATTCTATAATTTCATATTTTGTTCAAAAAATTATTGTCATTCTAACATAGGCCGCTAAATGTAAATTGTAGAGCCCGCAACAGGAGGCGGGTTGGGAATGCGGATATTACATGATGATTTCCATGTTTCACTTTGTCGAAAGAATGCAATTCAAATTTCCAGATGTGGTATGTAATTCATATTAATTGTGCCTATATCATAGCAATTGATATTTTCATATTATGCTTACTTATAATTCTCATTTCATTAAATTAGCAATTGATATTTGCGACTGTCTTGCATCTACCTTTTCTTGTTACTAACTAATACCAAATTATAATTGTAGCAACCATCAAAGCAAGCCGAGTACAGCAAGGAGCAGATCGACTTTGTAAGGGCTAGCTGGGCAAGATGGTTTCTATCTGAATATTGTAATGCTGACCATGGATTTGTATAACAATTTAGTGTATATATGAATTTAGCAAGCATAATTTAATGTCAAATTATCTGGAAAACTGGCTAGCAAAACAGAATGGTATATGAATTTTGTAGGAAAACTGGCTAGCAAATTAAACTGGAGGCTAGCCCAGAAATGAAAAAAATCAAGAAAAAAAATTGGGACAATTCTACACGGATATTAAACGAAAGCCCGTGTAGAACGAGTTGAGTGAGCAATGATTATTTTATATTTGTCCGTGTATAGTTACGATACCTACACGGTTGTGAATTATAAGTCCGTGTCAAAGCAAACGCTACTTTAAACAAAAGCCCGTGTATGTGCACAGAGAGCTACACGGATGCTTTTATATAGTCCGTGTATGGTAGTTAAGAGAACTTCACGGATATGAAACTAAACGTCCGTGTAAAACACAGTAATTCCACACCGTTGTTAAACAACCAACCGTGTAGAAATGAGTACAGATATTCTTTTATATAGTCCGTGTATGATAGTTAAGAATGATTCACGGATATGAAGTTAAAAGTCCGTGTAGAAAACAATAATTGACACCGTTATTTAACAAAAACCCGTGTAGATCGTTTTCGGTGTCTACACCGATTATTTTATATTTGTCCGTGTACGATAGTTATGACAGGACACGGATATGAAATTAAACGTCCGTGTAGCTAGAGTAATTCGACACGGTTGTTCTGACTAATGTCCGTGTAGAACGAGTTCGGAGATACAAGGATTATTTTATTTTTTATTGATTTGTTAAGAGAGGGACACGGATATACAACTAAATGTCCGTGTAGATAAAGTAACCGACACGGACATTTAGTTTCATTGTCCGTGAATAAAGAGTAGTCGTACACGGTCGTTTACGTAATATCCGTTTTGCTCGGTTATATGGAGAGCGCCACAGGCAGGTGTATGTTCACGGCTGTTTATTTGGTAATACGTGTAGAAAGAGTTAGATATACACGGGTAAATATCCGTGTCTATAGAGGGTACCTTTTATACACCCTCAACTCATACACGGCAGGGAAATCCGTGTTGCTCTTCCGGTAATGTCCGTCTGCAATCTCTTTTTCTGTAGTAGTGATCATTCATTCAAAAAGTAGTAGTATTTAAAGTATTTCATGTTTTCAAAGTATTTTCTCTTGAAGTGACGAGTAATCTTTTATACGCAAATAAAAAATAAAATATCTACTTGACTACTAATACAGGAAACATAATTTATATGACATTTTTTCATATTTGATAATGGATGAAATCCGATGTGCAAGAAATTCGACAATTAAAAATTATGGCTTTCTTTACTCACTATCTGAGTATTTTGAAACATAAAATAATATAATTTGAGTTGAAGAAATCAGGAACTAATTAAGAAAAGATGTTACAAATGTAAAAATAAGATTCTAAAATTGTGACGGTAAATGTGTGCTACTTAGTGATACAATTAATTCTAAAATTGACAGTAAATGTGTGCTACTAAGTGATACAATTAATTCTAAAATTGACAGTAAATGTGTGCTACTTAGCGATGCAATTAATTCTGAAGGAAATCATTCATTCAAAAAGTAGTAGTATTTAAAGTATTTCATGTTTTAAAAGTATTTTCTCCTGAAGTGACGAGTAATTTTTTATACGCAAATAAAAAAAAATGTACTTGACTACTAATACAGCAAACATAATTTATATGACATTTTTTCAGATTTGATAATGGAGGAAATTGACGATCGATGTGCAAAAAATTCGACAATTAAAAATTATGGCTTTCTTTACTCACTGAGTATTTAAGTTGAAGAAATCAGGAACTAATTAAGAAAAGATGTTACAAATGTAAAAATCGAAAAAAATCATTCTGATGTCCATAAAAATCTATCACGGGCCAAGTAAATGTATTAAATAAGAATTTTTTTAAAAAGGATTAATTATTCATCATGCTAATAATTTTCAATAATTGTTATAGGTTACATTGCTGATGAGGTTTTGAAACCTGTCAATCCGCAAGCTCCGTTACATTATGATATCAACTACGGTGTTGATATCTAAGATTAAATAATAGCTAAGTTGAATTAATATTTTTTTCCACTTTTTTAAATTAAATAAATAAAAATAACGTTTCAAGAATAAAATAATTCAAAAACATCTTAATTGGGTGTAGCTATGTGAAAATAGGATTTCGACTACTATATAATATCATAATTAAGTGCACGTTTTCAGAACATGCCAAGTGTTGTAATATTTGTTGAATATATATATGCTGAATATTTGTTGAGTTATGGATATATATGTGTTGAATGTATTGTTTTATGTGTTTTGAACGATATTGAATATATTGTTTTTTCGTATGTTGTAAATGTTGAATATTTTTTGAATTATGAATGTGTAATATTGTACATTTTATAACTAGCAAATACAGATGCTGGCCAATTTATCAAATTGAATAATAAAAAAATCACATATAAATTATATACGGTTCTTAAAACAAACAGTGTACGAAGGGTAAAAATCCTAATTATTTTACACGGTTAATAAGACCTTGTATAAATCACTTATTTCAGCGTAATTTTTTTAAACCTGCTATGTTTTATAAACCATAATGCAAGTTATATATAAACACAGTTCTGTAACCGTGTACAATGTATCGACCTTTTCATACACGATGCATGCAAACAAGATTGCAGAACAACGTGACATTATCATTTTTAACTGTGTAAAGTCGCCTTTTCAGTAGTAGTACGTGTATGACAAACACACAAGTATTTTTCACCCGTACCAACAACTCTTAATTTCTAGATAATAGAAAATATAAACAATTTGTTAATAGATGAAAACATACAAACAAATATTTAATATACATCCAACAAAACTGCAAATAAAAATTGTATCAAGATTCGGTCATGAACAAATTCAGGCATAATTAAAAATATTGACTAACTAAAAAAAATGTAATTATTAGTATAAGTGTACGACCATAGTTATAAATTCTTATTCAGCTCCAATTATAATTAAAAATCAGTATTATTAATCAGTGTCGTAAATAATGGTATGCGCTCGTCGGACAGACAGTGTACCGCCAAACGATTAACGAAAAATAATCAGAAATAATCGGCCATAATTGAGAATCATCGGCCGATTAGTTGAAAAAATCCGTGACGATTTGATCGCCGCCAACAACTAATTGGCCTAAACAACCGTTTTTTATAACACTGCTATTAATATTGTACAGTTCAAAATTTCAAAATAAAAATCAAAAGGCAGCTTTTCAATTGTTTTGTTTTTTCTTGATTTTGATGGCTTGGTTAAGGCTTTCTAAGAGCTTGATGTTGGATCAAATATTCAAACATTCTAAAATAATGATAAAAACATATGAGTAGAACTAAGGGTGTTTTAAAGCTCACCAAGTATTTTGATGAGCTTTATTCTAAAACCTATCATATTGAGTTCAAACGATAATCTAAATTGTTAAAACTAATCTACTTCATGAGTAATACATTTACATGCATGTCAAATTATTATTATTTTATTGAATTATATCAACTCAAGCAGTAAAATAAATGAACGAAAATTGAACGCATTAAAACTAACTCAAAACATATCTCAAAAATTGATACCCGGTAATAATCTAGTAAGGTGCATTATTTGAACTTTCTTATCAGAAGCTTTTATTTTGTATAAATAACTGAAAACATAATTGAAATTAAACAAGTAGAACTAGGGTGTTCTTAAGCTCACCAATTTTTTTGTGATATCTTAGCTCAAAAACTTATTGGATTAACTTTAAACGACAAATTCAAACCGTTCAAACCGATCTACTTACAAGTGATGGGTTTACATGTCAAATTTAGAAATTTTGGGATTAATTTAGAATAAAGTTAAGCAGTAAATAAATTAAGAAAAATGAATGCATGAAAAAAACTTATACACCTGCTTTTATATAATAGTTCTTAAATGAAATATGAGGAATTCATGTAAAAGTTGCTCTAGGGTTGGCTTGAGCTACCATGGTGGTACGTAGGACCTAGAGATTGCAAGGAAGAATTCTCAACAAGGCTATACAAACCTGCGATATGTGATTGCATGTCTATGTGATTTGTATATGAGGAGGGTTCAAATGCACCCAAATTTCTATGCTCCCAAATGCATCATCTCCTTTATCTCTATTTTTAAAGTCTGAACAGTCGATCCAAACCGCTCAACATGATCTTCATAATAAATTATGCTTGGACACCAAATTTTATATTTTTTTAGAATTTTTTTACTATTTTATATGATAGATACAAAATCACTTTATCGGATGGTCCAGAATCTCCTTAAACAATGATTTTGTACCTATCTTAAAAAATAGTAAAAAAATTCTAAAAAATATAAAATTTGGTCTCCAAGCATAATTTATTATGAAGATCATGTTGAGCGTTTGGATCGACTATTCAAACTTTAAAAATAGAGATAAAGGAGATAAAGAATTGGGTGCATTTGAACCCTCCTCTTTGTATATATGATATATTAAATGTACTTGTGTGAATACTATTAATGTCACAAAATAAGTATGGGTGTATTTTGGTACTACAAATATGAAGTATTAAATGAATCGCCCTCCCTATTATATCCACATCAAACATTCAATCGTTGGTTGACGAGACATTCCTCGTAGGCGTCGCTTTTAATCTTAAGGAGATATAATTAACATAGGATATATATTGCCAAGAGTTGCCTAGGGACGCAGATTGTACCCATGGAAGAGATATAACTGGAAAATTATATCTGCTGGTTTTTGGTTCACAAACTTATGCTATTCTGGATAGATGTTATGTTTTGTGGTGCTAAGTGGCCTAAATATGTAATATAGTTAAGGAGTTCCTATAGTGTGGTACTATGCTAAGCGGTTCTAGGGGGTAGAGTAATACTTTTGAAGTTGTAGAGGATGCACAAGCAAGGTTGAGACAGATTGCGTGTTATTTGATCATACTGTGTGCCTGTAATGCCTGGTATGTCTTTTAGGACAATGTAACCGGCACTAAGTTTCTTTAATGAAAGGGCATTAATATGCCTAGCCTATTTCCTACAAAAATATAAAACCCATGAAGCGATGTTGCCAAAAACACATATTACACAGAACTTAACCAAAATTGAAAATACTATATTTCAATTGTTGTAAACTCTTCACAGATAAAATGCCTAGAGATAACCCAAAAAAAATACCAAGTTTCCTTTTCAAAAAAAAAAAAAAGAAATTTCCTCCAAAATCAACTAGAAGATCTTTCATCCCCTTTTCCAAATAGCACCAACGAGAGTCACAACTATAGCCAGTATCTCTCTGTGTTAATAATGTAGCCTTTATTTATTCAACTGGTGGTGTTGGAGCTTGTGCCTCCAATTTGTCAACCGGTATCGGGGGATCCGCTTGTGCCTCCAAGTTGTCAACAGCTAACTGGGGGTTCTCTTGTGGTGGTGGTGGTGCCTCTTTGTCAACAGGTATCGGGGCGTCCGCTTGTGCCTCCAAGTTGTCAACAGGTAACTGGGGGTTCTCTTGTGGTGGTGGTGGTGGCGGCGGCGGCGGTGGTGGTGGTGCCCCCAAGTTGTCAAAGAAAACAATGACGATACTGATGTCATCATGATATCCCCGCTTAGCACTAGGCTTGACATATCTTAAATCTTTGTACTCCTTATTACGTCTGCGGGCTGCCTTGCCCAACGCTACCCTCAATAGCCTCGCGGCTGCACCCTTAAGAATGGAATTATTCAATAGGTTAGATGAAATGAATGAATAAATAATGCATATGCATATCAAATTTTGCGGAGTAAAAAGTTGGACTTTGATATATAATATGAAAAAATAAATAATGACACTGCTTTTCATGAATGAAAGCATGCTGTAGTTGGAAACCAATATGGTTCGTACAACTCAATTGTAACTCTAGTATTAGGGAAAGCTTAACATATCGCTCCAATCTTAGGCTATATTAAAATTAGTTCTCTACTGGTACCAAAAAGTATCGAAGACGAAAAACAAAACAATATAACAGTCAAATAAAGTAGTTCTCTACTAAGGGCACTTACATCGCGAGGGTTGTCTCTGACAAGAGAGGCAGCTTCTAAGTTATCCATCTCATCCCAGAGCCCGTCTGAGGCGAAAATGACAAATTTGTCGTCAGGACCAAGTGGGTGTGTTTCAATCGTTGGTTCGGCCTTCACAATGGGCTGAGCAATCGGCTCCTCATGTCTGTACTGAGCAGGTAGCGGCGCCCGGTTAAATTCATTGTGTTTCATATACTCGTCTCCAATTGCCCTCGTCGGCTGAATTTGTTTTATTATTTGCAATGATAAATGAGAATTTTTATCAGTACATGGTTGATGCTGGCTTGTTTTCTTGCTATGCCTTCTTTTTGTTTGCTTAATTGGGCTTAGACTAGAGTGGTAAGAGTTGCCATTTTTAGACTAGAGTGCAGAACAAAGCGCAGTCATGTTGCAATAGAAGATATTTTGACAACCTTCAACAGTGCCACTTTCAACCACAAGCACAATTAAAGTACCACAAGTAGAGCCGTTCACTGGTACGAAACAATTGGTTGCCCGTCCAAGTAATTACCCAACAATTACACAACAATCACACAACAATTACATAACAATTACCCAACAATTACACACAACCTACTTGGCAAGTCACTGGTGAGAAACGGGCTATCAGTACTGACATAATTACACAAGTACACAACAATCATGGCTCACAGAAAACACTAGAAATAGAGAAACTAAAAATCAATGAAAATATAATAGAAAGTGATTACCTGAAGAAGACCCCTGATATACCATTTTCCCTCGCCTATTTCCGTAATAGCCAATGAAGGATGCTCCACAAGAAGCTCATTCCTTCTTGCTGGATCATTAGCATTATGATCAACTGACAGCTGAATTACCTCCAAGTCATTCAAGGCACCCCCATTTGGCCGTCTTGCCAGTACTGCACGAGAGTCTCCGGCATTCGCCACATAGAGAACATTGCTGAGCACGACCCCAACCAGACAACACGACCCCACCAATGCAAGCTGTGGTTTGTGCACCCATTTCTGTCTCACGTGATCCACGAATGCAACCTCGGTTCTGTGATATGCCTCCTGGATCACTGCTGGATTCACGGCATCATGATTTTGCATAGCACCTGTCACATCATGATTTGAAAGATGAAAAATTAAGGCAGTATACTGACAAGAAAGTATATTCTAAAAGTTATTTGAACAGCATATGACACATTTAATTACCAATGCACAGCAGACCAATGATAAAAATAAAATAATATCGGTCTATCTTTTTAAAATGCATGCACGACTTATTTGTTCAAGAAACAGAACAAATAAAAATGAAATGTGCAGTCTGTGCTCTCCCTCGCTTTTGCACTGTAAAAAGATACCTTTTAATTTAATCTTCAAGAAAACATATTATATGATAAAGAAATTCAAAGAATCATACTTGGCGGCCAAGATTTTGACTCCAAGATCGAACTAATGTTAATTTAGTTCAACGAATACCATAAAAAGTTGCACTGTATCGTTTTCTAACAGAGGACTAAACTCTATTTAAAGCAGAACCAAATTTACCACATTGCCCCTCCAGTTCTTTCCAAAACAAGAAATTTCGAAGACTCCCTCAAAACAACAAGAAATAAAAAAAGGAAAAAATAAAATTTGAAAAGCAACTCACTCTTGAAGTTCTTAAAGAGATTGTCAAGGACGAACTGAGAACAGGTGGCTCCCCCATGGCCATCATAGATGCCGACGAACACCCCACGGGGCCCACCAACCCCTTCTTTCAGAGACCCAGAAACCAGCTGGCTGCGATCCTCGATCTGTAAGTTAGCTTGCGCCACGGCCATTGAATACTGGCCGTACAAGTGGCGGGCGAGCTCCCTCTGCCAATAGTAATTTGAATCAACGTCATTGAATGCTGGCCGTACAAATCGGCTGAACATGTTTCCAGCATAACCTTGAATCGACGTCTCTTGGCTTTCTGGGTCTTCTCCAAACCATAATTTCAACCAGCGAAAGCGAAAGCGAAGGAACAAGTCGAACATGTTTTCGTTGCCATTGGGGTCGTCCTGTTGGCCTCCAAAGCATTGTAACAACCAGTGATTGAGAAAGTTGCACGCCATGTGCAATCTTGCGAGGTGTTTAGTAAACAAGAATCGGAAAGGATAGTTCTTGTTCTGAGAAATGGTACTAGGAAGAGGAGAGGAGCTAGGAGAGATGAAAGATTTGCAATGGGGTTTCTTTGAGGAGGTTCTTGCGTGGGATTTTGGAGATATAGGAAGAGAGAGAGAGAGGGGGCTTTACGAGACACTCGGCGAGTGCAATTTAAAAAATAACTGATTTGTGTTCAAACCAGTTGTAAAAATAACTGATGTTGGGCTGGGCTAAAGAGTGTGATCCATTTTGACTGATGTTAAATTGGGCTCAAATTAAGTAGGCCGGATTCACATGGAATTAGGTCATTTGTTTTTTAATTATTTAATTAGAAAGAGTATAGACACAACTTGTGTCAACCATACATAAGCTAATTGATATTTTTTTTTAGATAAAAGATGGAATGTTATCATGTGTATCTCTCCAAAATAAGATGAATTGTTTTATCATTACATGCCTTTATATGAAATAAAGAAGATAATAGGGCAATCTGGGTAATAATTAGCACATATATAATATTGTTAGTTTTTAGATGTAAGCATCTATATGATATTTTGTAGGAATGTACATGAAATCACCTCAAAATATGTGCTATTCTTTTAATTTGTAATTCTTATAATGGTTCTCTATTCTATGAAATTAGAAAGAACAACTGACGTCCATGACAAGAGATCATAACTATTCTGCTTTGCAAGACTATGGAGGGCAAGTACAATTTCAAAGGTTTTTAAGGAAAAGTTCCATTTTTACAATGTAACTATTGCATAATATAGCATGTCTAATCTTATTTGCCTATGTAAAATGTTGAGACTAACCCGGCTAGTGGGCTCGGACGATTCAGGGGAAGAATGTTAATTAATTAGTAATTGACAATTAATTTGTATATCTAACTTGCTTGTTGTAAATATTAAATGAAATAATTCAGATTACCCTTATAAATTATTTGTTATTTAATTTATAAAATTAAGATTTTTATAGCATATGAATGTTTTTTTTTAATAGCAAATTTGGGGGCTAACCCAATATATACCTTTCGGAGTTCCAATATTATTGCTCTGCAAATCAGATTCAAATTTGCACAAGTTTGCTAAAATGAGTGGAGAAATAGCAAGCGACAATATATTTATACCCGAGGCAGCTAACAAGTGGGTTTGTGGATCCTCATGGGGCTGGCTTGTTCTAGAGGGTACTAATAGTAGGGAAGTAAGTCTTTTAAATCCATTCACGAGGCGTGTAATACGACTTCCCCCAGTCGACGCTTTCACCGGTGAAACAGATGTTCCTGTTAAAAGCTTTAATTATATACACAAAGCAATCTTATCATCGAACCCGGCAATATCGAAACAAGATTGCATCATAATGGCAATCTTTGGACCAATGGGGAAACTCTCCTATTGTAAGATAGGAGATAAAAAATGGACGAATATTGATTGTCCTTTGTCAGGGTTGTGTGATGTAATATATTACAATGGAAAATTTTATGCCACTACCAAGCCAGGTGCCTTAATGTCTTGCGACATCATGGATCTGAATTTCACTAAAATTGTTGCTTCGGCACCTCACAGTGATTCTAGTGATTGTTATTCTAATGATTCTAATGATTACTGTTACTCTAGGAGGAAGTACTTGGTCATGGCATCAGGATGTTTATTGCTAATCCGGAGAATACCAAATAATAGATTTAAACTTCATTTACTCAATAAATGCAGTCCGTTTGCTCTTTATCACAATCGGCAATATAAGTGGGTTGAGATAGATTCTATAGGTGATCAATTGTTGTTCATAGGAAATAACAGCTCGTTCTCTCTACCGGCACGAAGGCACAGTAACATAGCAAACTGCATGTACTTTACGGAAAATGCTTTTGATTGGATGCTGTAATTTTTATGAGAACAAATATTTTGCTATGGTATTGTATTGATCTGTTATTATTTTTCAATCTTCAAGATACATGAGTATATATACTCTGTTGATATGTTTTTACCGTTAGAGATAACGGTAACACCCTATGCACCTATAACTTATGTTATTTACAATTTGGTCCTTATTCTACTTTTACAAAACTATCCCTCTAATTATTTTTATTCTTCAACACTCCTCCTCAAGTTATGATTATAGATATTAATTAATCCTATCTTGTTTGTCATTTCTTCAAATATCTTCGGAATGAGATTCTTGATAAAGATATCGGCTAATTGATCTTCACTCTTCACATAAGGAATTTCGATTTTCTTTGTTTGAATTTGTTCTCTTATAAAATGACAATCGACTTCAATATGCTTTGTTCTCTCGTGAAACACCGCATTTGAAGCGATATGTCTTGCCGCATTGTTATCACAAAATATTTTCATCGGTTTGTGAATTTTGAAGTTCAACTCTTCTAATAATTGTTTCATCCAAGTGAGCTCACTTGCGGTAGATGTCATGGCACGATATTCCGCTTCCGCACTTGATCGCGCCACGACATTTTGTTTCTTGCTTTTCCATGTGACTAAGTTTCCGCCTACAAATGTGCAATAGCCGGTTGTTGATTTTCTATCAAAACTCCCGGCCCAATCTGCATCGGAATAGCCACATATTTCGTTAGAGTTATTATTTTTCATCCATATACCCTTTCCGGGTGATTTTTTTAAGTATCTTAAAATCCTATAAATTGCATCTAAATGCGGCTTTCTTGGTGAGTGCATAAATTTACTAATTTGACTCACCGCATATGAAATATCCGGTCTAGTTACCGTTAAGTAAATTAATTTTCCTACAAGTCGTTGGAATTGGTTAATATCTCCAACAATTCTCCATCTTCGGTATTTAGTTTACAATTACTATCTATGGTTGTTGAAGCCGGTTTTGACCCCAATTTTTCCGTTTCTTTTAAAATGTCAATGGTATATTTCCTTTGTGAAATAAATAGTCCCTTGGTTGAGTGGGCTATTTCAATTCCTAAAAAATATTTAAGTTTACCAAGGTCTTTTATTTCGAATTTTTCTTTTAAATATTTTTTCACAATGTCAATTTTCTCATGATTATTTCCGGTTATAATTATGTCATCAACATAAACAAGAACAATGGTAGTATCATTATTTTCATGTTTTGAAAATAAGGATGTATCGGATTGGCTTACTTTAAAACCGCAAAAACTTAAATATTGAGATAATTTGCCATACCATGCCCTTGGAGATTGTTTAAGTCCGTAGATTGATTTTTTTAACCTACACACAAGGTTAGCATTTTTTTCTTTTACATGACCCGGTGGTAGGGTCATATAAACCTCTTCTTCAAGTGTTCCTTGAAGAAATGCATTTTTAACGTCCATTTGGTATAAATTCCAACCATTATTTATCGCTATCGAAAGTAGAATTCTTATGGTATTCATTTTTGCTACCGGAGCAAATGTTTCTTGGTAATCAATACCGTATGTTTGGGTATACCCTTTGGCAACTAGCCGGGCCTTATACCTTTCTATGGATCCATCGCTTTGATATTTTATTTTATAAACCCATTTGCATCCTACGGGTTTTTTATTTTTTGGTAATGGTTCAATGGTCCATGTATTATTTTTTTCTAAGGCTAGAAGTTCTTCTTTCATAGCCTTGCACCATACCGGTTGGTTTATGGCTTCCTCAAAGTTTCTTGGTTCTTCCATTTTGGAAATTGAACTAAGAAATGCAAGATGGTGTTTTGAAATATTTTTATATGAAATATAATTTTGAATAGGATATTGAACCTCATAGGTTACGAAGTCTCGTAACCTTGTTGATGGTTGAGTAGGGCGAGTTGATCTCCTTGGTGCGACTTCTTCTTCAATAATTTCATTTTCTTCAATATTCTCGTTTTCTTCTTCCTCGGCCTCGCTTTGAGAAGTGTTGTTATTTTCACCTTCATTTTCTTCTTCTTCTTCTTCATTTCCTACAACTCTTTGCTCCTCAATTTGATTAGTAGTCATAGGAATGACAAAATCATTTGTACTAATATGGTTATCAAGTTCATTTTTATTTTCTTTAAAATATGGCTCATTTTCAAAAAAAGTTACATCTCTTGAAATATATAATTTTTTATTTATAGGATCATAACACTTATAACTCTTTTTTTGAGATGAATATCCTAAAAAAATAGTTTTAATAGAAGTATGATCTAATTTATCTCGTTTATTTTGATGTACATAACATGTACATCCAAATACTCTTAAGTGATTGATAATTATTTTTCTATGGTAGATAATTTCTAATGGATTTTTTTTTATTTAGAACAACACTTGGCAATTTATTTATCAAATAAGTTGCAGTGAGAATGGCATCCGACCAATAAATTTTTGGAACATTATTTTGAAACATAAGTGCTCTTGTCATTTCAAGTAAATGACGATTTTTTCTTTCGGAAACTCCGTTTTGTTGTGGGGTATAAACACAAGTAGTTTGATGTATAATTCCTTTATGTTTCAAAAAATTTGAGAAATTTTGATTTACAAACTCCGTTCCATTATCGGTCCTAAGAATCTTAATATTTGTGTTGTATTGGTTTTCAATTAAATTTGAAAAATCTTGAAAGTGAGAAAAAACTTCACTTTTATTTTTTAAAACATACAAGTATGTTAATTGTGAAAAATTATCTATAAATGTAACAAAATATTTAAAACCATTGTAAGAGTCTACCGGGGCGGGTCCTCAAACATTGGAATGAACAAGTTAAAATATTTTGCTACTTTTAGAATTTGAGGTTACAAAAGGAAGTCTCGTATGCTTTGCAAATTTACATACTTCACAATTACTACAATCTAGGTTTGGAAAATCAAAAATACTTTTTAAAATTTTATCGGAGGGATGTCCAATTCTTTTATGCCATAAACTTCCTATGTCTTGTATTTGTGTGTTGAAATTGAATTTTTGGTTATTCAAAAAATAAAGTCTATTTTGATAGAAACCTTCACCAATTATTTTCTTGGATGTCACATCTTGAAAAAATACATTTCTAGATGAAAATATAATCTCACAATTTATTTCTTTTGAAATTTTTCCTATAGATAATAAATTGGAGGTGCAATTTTTTACATGTAAAACATGTTTAATTTCTTTGGAAAAAAACTTGATTGAGCCATAACCATAAATTTTCATTTTTTCACCATTTGCAACATATACATATTCTTGACCTTTGCCCTTTTGGTAATTATACATTAAATTTTTGTTTCTGGTCATGTGATCGGTTGCACCGGAATCTAAAATCCAAATCAAATTATTTTGAGAATGGTCAAGATCTAAACTACCTAAATTTGTACATTTTAGTTGACTAATTTCACTATTTTTTATTTTATCATTGTTTGGACTTGTACCAACTCTTTTGTTTGGTATTATATATTTTTCCTCATTTGGGGTTTGGTTTAGACAGAGTTCTCTGGAAAATTTGTTTTTCATATAATATTCAGCACTGGGCCAAGGCACAATTGAATGAGTTTTAGAAAAACCTGAAGACGGCCCGTTCAACAGCTTGCTTAACATTTCTAAAATCAAACTCAGCTCCGCACGGGTTATTGGTTTTGTTTCTCCCAACTCATTTACAGCAGCGAACCCGTTATTTATTGAACCGGTCGTTGTTTCTCTCTTCTCTTCGCCCGGTTCATCAAATCGAGTCTCTTTGTTCGATCCGAGAAAACGCGCAGCTTCAGCAGCAGCGAATCCTTTCTTCTCCCCCTTAGAGTTACTCGGCCGGTCACCTCCACCGTTCTCCTTCCACCATTTCGGCCGGAGATGAGGATGAAGGAACCAACAATGGTCACTATGGTGGTTAACTTTCTTGCAGTTCGTGCATCTATCTCCTTCCTCTTTATTGCTAGGTTTTTGAGTTTGGTAGCCCGAATTAGGGTCAGGAAACTTCACCGTCACCATAGTTGAGGAGGAGACTTAGGTATTGAATCAGATATTCGAGAGGAGAAAAAGAGGCTTGTTTTATTTGGTATTTTTCTGATATTTGATTTGCTGGTTTTTCTGGTTTCTGGTCTGTTTTCCTGTTTTTTTTTTTTTTTTTTTTTTTGGGTTTCTGATCTGGCTTTTTGCTGGTAAAACAGATGCTCTAATAGAATCAGGGTTTCTATTTCTGAGAATGAGATTTTTGTATTTCTATTGTATTTGTATTTTCTGGTAAATCACGGAAGCTTGGAGCTTTATCGGGTTATTGGGTATTGTTATTGGATTTTTCAGAATGGCTCTGATACCATGTAATTTTTATGAGAACAAATATTTTGCTATGGTATTGTATTGATCTGTTATTATTTTTCAATCTTCAAGATACATGAGTATATATACTCTGTTGATATGTTTTTACCGTTAGAGATAACGGTAACACCCTATGCACCTATAACTTATGTTATTTACAATTTGGTCCTTATTCTACTTTTACAAAACTATCCCTCAAATTACTTTTATTCTTCAACAGATGCGAAATTACCGTCATTGTAATCATCCTTTTGGTATGTATGATATTGCAAAGAAATCTACTTGGTTTGACAGCGGAGAAACTCAGAATGGATGTTTTCGATCATTTTGGATGATCCCATCTCCATGGTAACAAGTCGCTAATGTTTTGAGAGACTATTAAAATATAGCACAGGCAATTGCTATTTTATTATATTGCTTATTTATTTGTTATATTAGTTGGCAAATTAATTAATTGTATCTCTTAAATTTATCGCAAGTAAAGATGCAAAATAAAGACTTTTTTAATTATTTTCTTTTTGTATTTGAATTTTTGATTTTGAGTTGTCAGAATTATAAAAGCATGAAGAACAGCTTGTACAAATTTGAGGCCTCTCCCTTGATAACCAACCCGTCAAGCGATATATGATGCCAAAAACGCACATTACACAGAACTTAACCAAAATTAAACCAATGCATTAAGATAAAACTTGAGCATTCTTTATTCAAATTGACCCGACATTAGCAATTCCAAAATTGGATATATTTACAGAGCTAAAGGTTAAAGAAAGAAAAATAAATCATTCACAGATAAAATTCCTAGTTATATCCAAAAAAATTCCTAGTTAAATCATTTACAGAGCTAAAGCCTAACTGTACCCAAAACTTTCATCCCCTGCTCCAAATCGCACCAAGAGAGTCACAACTACCTCTAGTCAAAGAACTACAGCCGGTACCTCTAGTCAAAGAAAAGAATGACGATGCTGATGTCATCATGATAGCGGTCACAAAGATCAATAGGTAAGTTATGCTCTAACTCGTATCTGCGGGCCGCTTCGTCCAACGCCCATACCATTAGCATCTCTGCTGCACCCTTTACAATAGTAATATTCAATAGGTTAGGTGATAAACAAACTAAAGAATAAATAATGACTTTGCTTTTTATGAAAGCATGCTGTAGTTGGAAACCTTGGTTCATATCCAGATGGCAGAAAGCAGTAATAACTCAAGTATTAGGGAAAGCTTAACATTTCGTTCTAATCTTTTTTTTTTTTTTTTTAAAAAAGGCTGTTAGCCCGTTTCATTGATGCATGAAACATGAGTTCAATATACAGGAAAGTAAAATAAAGCAACAACACAGAATATCTACCTAACATCAGCAGCAGTATAGTCTAGCTAGAGCAAAATAGAGACAGGAAGAAACAACAGAAACTAAGCCACAGCAAGGGCAGGATAGCAAAAGCAAGACTAGGAGAATAATGGCATTAAGCCGAAGTATCTGAATCATCAGAGAGCCAGCGCAGGAGCTGAGCATCTTCTGGAGAAGCAACCTGGAGGGGCACCACATCTAGATCCTGAGGAAGCCATTGGTTGGCAGCAACCTGACTCTGCTCTGCCAAGGTACCTGTCCAATAAGATACAAGAGCTATAATATTAAGAATGACATGTCGCCCCGATTGGGTAATGGAGTTATTGAAGCATCTATCATTTCTAGCATTCCAGATGCACCAAATAACAGCACTAGTCACAATAAGGAAAGCAGTGTTTTGTGTCTTAGGTAATGTCAGTGCAAAGTCCAATACATCCTGAATAGAATGCCAATTAGTGAAGAGGGACTGACACTGCCCCATATAGAACCAGATATGTTTGGCAAAATAACAGTGAAAGAAGAGATGATCAGTATCTTTAGGTTGGGAACAGAAAACACAAGAGACATCCCCTGGCCAGCCTTTCTTTTGGAGATTAGTTTTGGTCAGAATTTTGTTTTGTTGCATGAGCCACATGAAGGCCCGAATTTTAGGTGGTATCGGTAACTTCCACCATAACAAGGGATGAGTTCTAGTTATACCCCTAAAATTAAGAAAGAGATACATAGATTTGACTGTAAAACGTCCAGAAGGATCCCATTGCCAAAGTAATTGATCATGGTCCTGCAAGAAATGGAAAGACTCTAATAATTGGAGAAGTTGTTGCCATTCCAAGAGAAGAACCCCATGCAATGCACGCCGAAATCTCACCCCTCTGCCTTGAGAGTGAAATACTTCTTGAACTGAGATGTTGGGGGTAGTACAAATTGCATATAAGTGAGGAAATTGAATGTGCAGTGGTGAATGGTGAAACCATACATCATGCCAAAATTGCACTGAACCCTGTCTTCCAGGGGATCGGTTAATACCTATATTGCATATGGGAGACAAATGGCTAACTGCCTTCCAAAAAGGTGAAAGAAAATGAAGCTGTAAGTTAGCTTGTAAGCACATTTTCCATAATTTATTATATTGAGGATCTTGATACCACCACCACCACTTAAGTAAGAGGGCACAATTCATTTGATTAAGATCTAGTATACCCATGCCACCTAGTTTTTTTGCAATGCAAATATTTTGCCAATTGACAAGAGAGTATTTTTTTGGTGCTAGTGCCTTGCCATAAAAAGATACGTCTAAGTTTATCAATTGCTCTCAGAGTTTTCTTGGGGATGCGATATAATGACAATGTATACAGAGGGACAGCAGTTAAAACTGAATTAATCAGTGTAATTCGCCCCCCTAAAGACAGTGTTTGATTTTTCCAACCTTGCAATTTAAATCTGACTTTGTCAATTAAGAAACCCCAATCTTTAACACGGAGGGGTTTATGGGATAAAGGGACTCCCAAATACTTAAAAGGAAAGGAAGATAGTTGGCATTTAAACAAATCAGCCAAGGATTGTGCCTCAACAGGCGGCAGATTAATAGGAAAGAGTTCAGTTTTAGCTAGATTCATTTTGATACCAGATATTCCTTCAAAGATCATCATTGTCCACCAAGCAGTTTCAACATTCTTGGGGTCAGCTTTAAGAAAGAGAATTGTATCATCAGCATAGTGACAATTTGTCACTGAATGCTGATGATCACAAGGAGGGCCAAGGCCTTGGATGAGCCCCTGCTCTCTACCTTGGAAGAAAAGGTGACAGAGAGAGTCAGCAGCCAAATTGAAAAGATAAGGTGAGAGGGGATCACCCTGTCGAACCCCTCGACGACAAAAGAAATATGGAGTCAGGGTTCCATTGATATTGACACAGGATTGGGAGCTATATAGCCATTGGGAGAGCCAGGAAATCCAAAGGGGGTCAAAACCCCTATTTTTCAGTAATGTCAGGAGATAATCCCAATTAATTTTATCGTATGCTTTTTCAAAATCAATTTTGACGATTACTCCTTTTTCCTTGGTGTGTTGACAATGGTGAAGAATTTCATGACTAAGAACCACATTATCAAGGATGTACCTGCCTTTTAGAAATGCAGACTGATGTGGACTAATTAGTCTTTGTAAAAGAGGTTCAAGTCTATTAGTTAACATTTTTGACAGAATTTTAAAGCTGCAATTAACCAAACTGATTGGCCGAAATTTTTGGATTACTTGAGCATCTGTTGCTTTAGGAATGAGACATATAATAGACTTGTTAAGAAATTGGAGCTCAATCTCTCCTGAATGGAAGGCCTGAAATAGGCGAACAAGATCAGATTTGACAGTATCCCAAAATTGTTGGTAAAATAGAAAGGTTAGACCATCAGGTCCAGGGGCCCCAGTGGGATCAGAGGAGAAAATGGCCTGATGAATTTCCTCTTCTAGAAAAGGAGTAGTGAGATGGGAATTTTCGAGAGAAGTAACTTTGTCTGAAGGTGCCCAAAATGAGGCATCAGTAGATCCAAAAGTACACCCTGAGGTGCCTAATAAGTCTTTATAAAAGGACAATATGTGTGCATGTATATCTACAGGATTGTTATTGAGAGAATGATTAATCTCTAAAGATAAGATTTTGTTTTTCCTATGTCTAGTGTTAGCAACTCTATGAAAGTACTTAGTATTAAAGTCACCTTCCTTTAACCATTGTTGTTTAGACCTTAATTGCCAATATTTTTCTTCCTCTAAGTAGATAGTATCTAATTGGTTTTTAAGGAAAATCCATTGCTCCTTTTCAAGGGAAGAG
Source organism: Carex littledalei (assembly GCA_011114355.1). Lineage (NCBI taxonomy): Eukaryota > Viridiplantae > Streptophyta > Magnoliopsida > Poales > Cyperaceae > Carex > Carex littledalei. The sequence continues at coordinate 10,851,032 of CM022083.1, read as the reverse complement.
AAATTTCTAGCATCTCTGATATTTTCTAAATCTTGAATTTGAGTAAGGATGGCTTGTTTAGCTCTTTTCTTAGCCCCATAATAATTCTTAGCCCATCCCTTCATTTTTTGTCTAAGTTTTTTAGTTTTATTGTGCCAAGAAAGGCCTATTCTAAAATCTTGGAGTGGAATCTCATTCCACCATTTGATAACAAGAGGAATAAAATCAGGCTGTTTAAGCCATTCAGGGTCAAATTTAAATCCTGAGGGTAACTTAGAGATAGAAGTAGTGTTGAACAAAAGAGGAAAGTGATCTGAACCATATGAGCTCAGAGATTGAACTGTAGTTTGAGGGTAATTATCTAGCCAATCAGTACTAACTATATATCTATCTAATAAGGCCTTATTATTGCCACTAACCCAAGTGAATTGTCTGTGAGGTAGCGAGAGCTCAATCAGATGATGATCATCAATAAAATCATTAAACTTACCACTAAGTCTGACATCAAAATTGGTGCCAGATTTTTCATGCCTAGCCCTAATAGCATTAAAATCACCACAAATAATCCATGGTTCCCTTCTACCTATCCTACTATTCCTAAGTTCTTGCCAAAAGGCAGATTTAAGTTTTCTATCAATGGGAGCATAGACAATGGTAAGCATCCAATGACAATTTTCTTTTCTATCATACAGGAATACATCCATGGAATAGGTGTGGGAGACAAATCTACTAACTTGACATGTATCACTATCACAACCGAAAAGAATCCCTCCAGATCTCCCATGTGATGGAAGGTTAAACCAGTTATCAAATCTAGGAGAAATATAATTCAAAATCCTATGAGAAAAATTTTCTCTTTTAGTTTCTTGAATAGCAATAATATCCACTTTGTAATCACTAATAATATCCTTAAGAATTCTTCTTTTACTGGGAGCATTCAAACCCCAAATATTCCAATTAAGTACTTTCATTGAATCACTAATTGCCCCTTACTACCTAGAACTAAAGATAGATTATGATCAGCAGCAGACTGTTTAAGCACTGCAAAAGCTTGTAATATTAATCTATCAAAATCATTTCTATCTAAACTTTGCAGAGCATGTACAATCTGAGCAGAGTCTAATGAACCACAACCTAAAGTAATTTTATACGCCCGAAACAATGCAAGTACTTCATCAGTAGTCATTCTAGAGTAAGGAAAGCTAGATATGAGTGAATTAGATTTACCAGAATTCCTGAGACTGGGACTAGCTTGTGCTCTGTCAGTGGCCTTAGTCATAATGTCCTGATTGTCGCCTCCTAGTGCTTTGAGTCGGACACTCCTTCTGGTAGGGAGCGGAATACCAGATTTCGTTCTAATCTCAAGCCATATTAAAAAGTAGTTCTCTACTGGTACCAAAAAGTACAGAAACCAAAACTAAAAAAAATTATAAAACCAAAATGTACAGAAAACCATATTAAAGGAAGGACGGCAGCTTACATTACGAGGAAAACCTTGGACCAAAATCACAGCTTGATCATTGTCGATCAGATCCCAGAACTCGTGTGAGGCGAAAATGACAAATCTGTCATCAGGACTGAGTTGGTGTGTTTGAATCATCGGTTCGGCCTTCAAAATAGGCGGCACAATTGGCTCCTCTTGTATGTACTCATCAGGTAGCGGTGCCTCGTTGAATTCATTGTATTTCAGATACACGTCTCCAATTGTCCTCGTCGGCTGAATTGGTTATTTTATTTACAATGATAAACGATAATTTTTTATCAGTACATGGTTGATACTGGCTTGTTTTCTTGCTATGCCTTCTTTTCTAAATTGGGGCTTAGACTAGAGTGGTAAGAGTTGCAATCTTTAGGAAGAGTGCAAAACAAAACGCAGTCATGTTGAAATAGAAGAAATTTTGACAACCTTCAACTGTGCCACTTTCAACCACAAGCACAATTAAAGTACCACAAGCAAAGCAGTTCGACAACCTACTAGTTGAATCCTGTATGAAGACGAGGCGAGTCACTGGTACGAAAATTGATTGCCCATCAAGAGAAACGGGCTATTAGTACTGACATAATTAGACTTCAAACACAGCTCACAGAAAACACTAGAAATAGAAAAACAAAAAATCAATGAAAATAAAATAGAAAGTAATTACCTGAAGAGCACCCCTGATATACCATTGTCCCGGGGCACTTTCTATGAAGAGGTTAGTACCAGGAGGATGCTCCGCAATAACCTCAGCCCTTCTTGCTGGATCATTAGCAGTATAATCAACTGCCAGCCACCCAAGTCATTCCAGCCACCCCCGTCCAGCCACCCACAGCTGAATCACCTCCAAGTCATTCCAGCCACCCCCGTCCGGCCAACTTGCCAGAACTGCACGAGAATGGCCAGCATTCGCCACATAGAGAACATTGTTGTACACGACCCCAACCAGACAACACGAGCCTGACACTGCAAGTTGTGGTTTGTTCTGCCAATTGTGTCCCACGTGATCCACGAATGCAACCTCGGTTCTGTGATACGCCTCCTGGATCACTTCTGGATTCACGGCATCATGATTTTGCATAGCATCTGTCACATCGTGATTTGAAAGATGATAAATTAAGGCAGTATACTGGCAAGAAAGTATATTCTAAAAGTTATTTGAACCGCTTATCACATGTTTAATTACCAATGCAAAGCAGACCAAAGATAAAAATAAAATAATAAATCGGTCTATAATTGTAAAATGCATGCGCAACTTGTTTGTTCAAGAAACAGAACAAATCAAAACAAAATCAGATAAGGAGTTCTTGGGAAATTGCTTATGTGCTTTGCACTGTAAACAGATACCTGATAATTTAAAATTCAAGAAAACAAATTAGATGATAAAGAAATTCCAAGAATCATACTTGGCTGCCAAGATTTTGACTCCAAGATCAAATTTAATTTAGCCAAGTCCGTATATAAACAACAAAATTCAATGAATACAATAAAAAGTTGCACTCAATCTTTTTCTAACAGAGGACTAAACTCTAATTAAAGCAGAACCAAATTTACCACATTGCCCCTCCAGTTATTTCCAAACCAAGCGATTTCCAATACTCCCTCAAAACAAAACTAGCAAAACAAAGGAATAAATAAAATGTGAAAAGCTACTCACTTTTGAAGTTCTCGAAGAGATTGTCAAGGACGAACTGAGAGCAGGTGGCTCCCTCAAGGCCATGGCCGTCATAGATGCCGACAAACACCCCGCTGTGCCCATTGACTCTATCTGTCAGAGACCCAGACACCAGCTGGCTGCGATCCTCGTTGTGTACGTTAGCTGGTGCTACGGCCATTGAAAATTGGTCGTACGAGTTGAGGAAGTTCTGATAGCGAGACTCATCCCCTCTAAACCAGCGACGGAGAAAGTTGCATGCCATGCGCAACAAGCGATTGAGAAAGTTGAACGCCATGTGGGGTTTGTTAATGGGGTTTCTGAGAGATGGTAGAGGGAAGAGGAGAGGAGGAAAGATGAAAGCTTTGCAATGGGGTTTCTTTGAGGAGGTTCTTGTGAGGGTTTTTGAACAAGTATATAGACCGTGGGCTGGGCTTAAGAGTGTGATCGATTTTTAAGTAGGCCGGATTCGGGTCAACTTGTAATCAGAACAAACCAGCTCGGTTTCAATTCGATCCTACATTAATACGCCTTAATTTTGGGTAAAGATTTTAACAAAGTAGTTTTGATTTCATGCAGCGCACGAACCATATGCAGTGTAGTTTTGATTCTATAGTCTATGCGCTGCATAGAGCCAAAATAACTCTGTTAAAATTATTCCCCGTAATTTTACGGCAGCGCACGGATTCGGAACAAATCTACAGATCCGAATGACCGACATTTTTATTAATATCCAAAGTTTAATACAAATTATTAATTATACCCGGAGTTCAAAACTTTCGCCAAAAATACCCAAACCGGCTAGAAAATGGCCGGTTTACTCCCCCCTAAACCGGCCATTTTCTGGCCAGTTTACTCTTCTTCTTTTTTTTTCTTTTTTTTCTTTTTTTAACCCGCAGAAAACCCTATATATATATCCATTTTTCTCTCTCTCCTCTCACAATTCTCTCATCTCTCAACCGAATTCTCTCTTCTTTGAGGTAAATTTTTTTTTTATCTAATTTAATTTTTAATTTATTTATTTTAGGGTTTAGGATTTAGGGTTTAGGTGTTAGAATTTAGAGTATATTGTTGTAATTTAGTGTAAATAGCTAAATTGACCAATATTTAGTGTATTTTGGTCCTTTTTACCAGAATTAGGCTGATTTAGCGTAATTTTACCGAAATTAGCACGGTTGACCAATATTTAGTGTATTTTGGTCCTTTTTACCATAATTATGCTAATTAAGCTTAATTTTACCGAAATTAGCACATTTGACCAATATTTAGGGTATTTTGGCCCTTTTTACCATAATTAGGCTAATTAAGCGTAATTTAGTGTAATTAGCACAGATGATCAATATTTAGTGTATTTTGGTTACTTTGACCATAATTAGGCTGATTAAGCGTAATTTGACCGAAATTAGCGCAGATGACCAATATTTAGGGTATTTTGGCATTTTTAACCATAATTAGGCTAATTAAGCGTAATTTAGTGTAATTAGCACAGTTGACCAATATTTAGGGTATTTTGGCCCTTTTTACCATAATTAGGCTAATTAAGCGTAATTTAGTGTAATTAGCACAGTTGACCAATATTTAGGGTATTGTGGCCTTTTTTACCATAATTAGGCTAATTAAGCGTAATTTTACCGAAATTAGGTTATTTTAGACATCAGGATGTCTAGAGCACGGCCAGTAGTGGACGAGCCGATCAGTACCAGCAGCACGGAGCACATCAGTCCTCTCCTGTGGATTCCCCACAGCGAGCACCGAGTCTCACTAGCTTCTCGTGAGGTACGTTCATTTTCTTAGATTTTCTTTAAATTTTGTTGGGTTTAAATTTTATTATGTTATCACCATGCGGAATACATTTTTCAACGCAGGACATGGGTCTGTTAGATGTGAAGTTGCGGTGTCCTCACATGCAGTATTACGATATGATGGCCCCGTACCTCATCAGCCTGGGTCTCTACCAGGTTGTGGACATCGTGCGGACAGAGAAAAGCATCATCAATGCTTCTCTCATCGCTGGACTGGTGGAGCGATGGCGTCCCGAGACGCACACGTTTCACATGCCATTTGGAGAGATGACGGTGACTCTCCAGAATGTGAGTGCTCTTTGGGGTTTGCCTATCTGTGGCACACCCGTCTGCGGCGTCTCTGACAGCACCAGATTCGTAGGTGATGTCGAGGAGTTGTTGGGAGCTGATCCGGACTATATTATTGGGGACCATGGGAGGTCCAAATTTCATTTGCGGATGACGAGGTTACGACAGCACTTCAGCACAGATCTCTCGGCAGATTCCACCGCGCTGGAGATTAGAGGTAAATTTTATAACTTGTTTCTATTAATCAATTTATAATACGAGGATTATATTAGAATTTTTATATGTTTTGTATTGCAGATATACACGGGGCTACGTGATGGACCTTTTTGGTTCTGTCATGTTTCCTGATTCCAACGGTGACAAAATTCAAATAAAAAAAAAATAAAAAAATGCAAAAAAAAAAAATAAACGTCTCTGCCTCTGGCGGTCTGGCCCTCTCTGCCTCTCTGGAAACAGAAAAAAAAAAAACAGAAACCGGAAAAAAAAAAAAAAACCGGACCGGACCTACCCGGACCGGACCGACCCCCGACCCGACCTAACCCGCCCCGACCTAACCCGCCGGGTTTAGACCGGGTTAGGATCGGCCGAGTCAGACCCCAACCCGACCCCCCTACCCGACTCAACCCGTTGACCCGGGCTAACCCGTGCCCGAGTCAACCCGGGGACCGGGCGGGTTTGGACCGGACCGACCCGACCCGGCCCCTTTTCAATACACTACGTCCGGTGCAGCCTTATGTATGTCATACTTCAGTATCTGTCAGGTTTTAATAAATTTTTTTCATTCAGATCAAATTTAATAATTTATGTGTATGATTGCAGGGTCCGGCAGAGATGCCGTCACAGCCACCACCTGCGGAGACCGATACTTCTTATATGGAGTCCCTCTCGTACAGTCTTCAGGACTACTACGGGATAGCCGATGATGAGTTTAGCTCGGCACCGAGGGTACCCCGATATGACACAGAGATGCCGCATGATGGAGAGACGAGTGGTAGCGGGTCTCATACTCAGCCTGCCTTTGGGACTGAGTTCGCTGCATCTATCTTTGGTACACCTCCGCCAGTACCGACAGTCCCTACGGGTGATGCCATATGGGATACCGCCGATCAGATACTCAGGTCTGCCGATGACCCCGAGAGAGACCGAGCCTGGACGCGCTGGCGCCAGGCGAACGCCGGAGTACCGCCTCAGCGATATTCCCCCTCTCCGTTTTAGTTGTATTTTTACTAGTTTTGTACTATTTATATTTGATATGCTATTTATGTTTGGTATATTTGGATTATCCTATATTTCGGTTCTTGTGTATGTGTGCTTTTATGGTACTATTTTTATATTTTACAGATTAAAAAAATTATCATGATAATGCTAAACATAAAATATTACAAAATTAAAATAGTAGCACAACATAAAAAAATAAACAGAAAAATATGTTAAACAGCAAAAATAAACTCATCAAGATTAAACCGACATTTTTATTAATATCCAAAGTTGAATAAAAAGTTTGAAAACCATCGTTTTGGGGTTTCAAAAGTTTGAGCTTAGTCAGAAAATCATCATCTGGGGTTTCAAAAGTTTGAATATGAAAATGTGATCACGCCTTGGTTGTAATTAACCAAAAAAAAGGCTGAAATTTTGTAAAAATAAATAAAATATGAAAATAATGCAATTAAGTCAAAATTCACCATTTATCTATCATTTTACTTTAGAAACGTATCATGTTATAAATTATTTTGAAAAAAAATTCGATTATAAATCGTAAGTCGTAAATTATAGAATGACGTATATCATGTAGTTATAAGAGTATATGTGCTATATTGTTTTATGGCGACATTTTTCTGTGGACTAATACCCGACATTTTTATTAATATCTAGAAGTTGAATAATGCGGGTTAAAAAAAAAAAAAAAGAGTAAACCGGCCAGAAAATAGCCGGTTTAGGGGGGGGAGTAAACCGGCCATTTTCTGGCCGGTTTGGATATTTTTAGCGAAAGTTTTGAACTCGGATATAATTAATAATTTGTATTAAACTTTGGATATTAATAAAAATGTCGGTCCGAATCACATCTCGACTCCGAAACTGCAATCAACTCCACGCGACCGAGTGCGTAACCTCTGAGATACCTCATATTTTGCATGACCGACGTGTCCGGTGCCTATTCGGGGATAGCGCGGGGCCACTATTATTTGTTCTTTGAGATTCGTGTAGAACATATTGAACGGTTGATTTTCCAGAAAAACAAGCAAAATATGATCAGAGGATGACGCAACCAGACACTGCAGGCGACAGACGGGTCGGATCCTAGAAATTGATCCGAACCGGATTGCAAAAGCTAGAAGCTTCTTCGCCTTTCACTAAAACGATAAACCCTTCTCTCTACCTCTCGGTCTCTCTGCTTCCTTCGCTCACTACTCTTTCTACTGTCGCTATGGCATTCTCTGTACGCGCCGCTGCTCTAGGTTTCAAACCGGTGCCCCTGTGCGCCAGGTCCAGCGACTCCTCTTCCATCACCCCTTCCTCCCTCTCTTTCAAGCGCAGTTTCTCCGGTCCGAACTTACCCCTGCGGTTATCTTTCTGCCCCAGGAGTTCTAGAAAATTCACGGTTGTGCCATTCGCTGCCTCTGGGGAAGCTACAGAGGCAGAGGAGGCTACTGGCGCCGCCACTGCTGAGCAGGTACCTTTCCAATTAGTCCAATTTGCAGATATACCCTTGGAGTATCTGGAAATTTGTACAAGTTGTTTTAACACCCCGGAAGTTTTTATAATCGCTTATTTATTCCTGAAATTTGAAAATATGGTACCGTATGAACCTGACTATTAGATATCAAAAATTGATGTTATTGTTTTGTACCAATTGTTGTTTATCTAAAATAAGTTTTCTGATTTAGAAATCAGGAAGGATCAGAAATTGAAACCAGTAGATAACAATTCTGAACAAACAAATAAATAAAGAATCACCCCCCGCTGCACCCCCCCCCCCCCCCCCCCCCCCCCCCCCCCCGACAAGTTACAAAAACACACTGCATTTCTAACTGAAAAAAATAAAATAAAACTATCTTTACCACTGAAAGTGGGTCCAACTGTCAGTGTTACTGTACAAAGAACTGTTCATCTCTAGTAGAAGGGGACATCCAAAATTAGTATATCTCTTGTAGATTTGTATTCTTTGGTAAATGTTTGTATTTGTATTCCACAGATTTTTCTTATTGAGGTAAGTAGTGGTACCATATAAACCTGACTATTAGATATTAAAAATCAGTGTTATTGTTTTGTACCAACTGTTCTTTATTAAAATTAAGTTTTCTGATGTATAAAACAGGAAGGATCAGAAATTGAAGACCCGATAGATAACAACTCTGAAACAGAAACAGATAGTTCTGTTCCACTGCCAGAAGAAAACCCTAATTCGGCTCTGATTGCAACCCTAAATTCCTACAAGGAGGCATTGGCCAACAAAGACCAAACCAAAATCAAAGAAATCGAAACCTACCTCCTATCAATTGAAGAGGAGAGCGTTTCTCTTTCTGACAAAGTGGGAACTTTAACTGGTGAACTCAAAACTGAACATGAGCGGTTACTTAGAATCAGTGCCGATTTCGATAATTTTAGAAAGAGAACGGAGAAGGAGAAGTATAATTTAATGGATAATGTGAAAGGAGAGGTGATAGAGAATCTTTTGCCGGTATTGGATAATTTTGAGAGGGCTAAAGCACAAATAAAAGTCGAGACCGAAGGGGAGAAAAAGATAAATGAGAGTTATCAGAGTATATATAAGCAATTTGTTGAGACATTAACCTCTTTGGGTGTAAAAGATGTGGAGACAGTTGGTAACCCCTTTGACCCCATGGTAATGTTTTGTTATTATATTTTATAATTTATTTGCTTTTGTTATTGAATAGAAGGTATGCTAATCATTAGCTGATAGTAGAACCAACAATTTCTTTAGCCTTCTTACGGTAACAATTTTAATTTTTACATGTATGCCCTTGAGTTATATAGTTTTGCATATCAATGTTGGGAAATTGGGGTGCAACTTATAATTCAGTTTTCAGGTTAGGTTTAAGCTTGTAATCATATTTAGTTCCCAAAATCACAACATCTTAAAATTATGGTTACATTTTTGTTAAATACTTTCTTTATAACACTAAGATTTTTCTTGTTATAATTTTTTTAATAGTTTCATGAGGCGATAATGCGAGAAGACTCAACAGAGTATGAAGAGGGCATAATTCTCCAAGAATTCCGAAAGGGTTTCAGGTTAGGAGATAGGTTATTGCGGCCTGCTATGGTAAAGGTCTCTGCCGGACCGGGGCCCGCTAAATCTGACGACACCGACATGATTGATATGGAGGATGGAGTACTTCCTCATGAAAAAATCGGTGATTCAAGTGAAGATGGTGGTGAAGACGGTGCCGACTCAGATTAAATCTGAGGTAAATTAATTTGTTTGGTTTAATTTTGTCATAGTTGGTATTCAGAAAAGTTTTGAGAAGCATAAAAACAACACAATTTTATAATTTTTTTTGGAGAGAATTAGAGAGCTCACAGGATGTTTTAAGCTTTGCCTTGTCTTTTGGTTAGATGTGGTGATAATTTTTTATTATTAAGAAGTTATTGGTAGATCTGATTTACTGAAATTCGAGAATAATAATTAATGGTGCATCTTCTGGACCCATTTAATTTTGTTATGTAGTGATTATATTTTGTTTTTATAGTGAGGGAGTAGCAACCTGCTATAATTTTTGTGGCATTAAAATTTAAAATTGCAGCTTTATATAATAGTTATCACAGGTTGGACATACGAGAACAACAACTTATGATTATGATGTAGCAAAATAATTTGAGTCTTACATCATTCATTCCATTACTTTGATTCAATTGATAAAAAATAACCAAAATACCCTTGCTTTTTTTTATGTTTAATGGGTTGTGATACATGTTAAAAAAGGCTAGAGACATTGTGTCACACTCCGAGACAACTCGTCACGTATTTATACGTAAGGCGTATACACATCACATACATTATCAATAACATCCACAAATACCAAATTAAATATAACAAACAATAGTTTTACAATAATCAAAGTGGTTCAACAGCGGTCACGACAGACATGGTTAGGAATACGGTAACAACCATGCATGTCAAGTGTACCAATTTAGTGGAAATTAAACAAACAAAACAAAATAAACACAAGTGGCATTTAATCATAAACATGGATCCTTCCGCTTGCTTTTTACTCACGACCTTGTTCTGGTGCCTCTTCCTCGTTACTTGGGAACCTACATAACAGTGGAACGGGTGAGAGATTCGAACATTCTCTCAGTGCGATATTCAGTTTCAGTTTTGGATTTTGTAAAATTAACTTAATTCTCAAAAGCATGAAAATGAAATAAATAATAAATGCTCATGCGTTTTCAATGCCATGTAATCCTATGATCATAAACACTTTCATTTTCTTTAAAGTTTTCTGTTAGTCTATTTATCTTGTCATTCCATGGGAAGTCCAACTAACATTGGAATGCCGCCAACCTACTAGGAAGTCCAACTAACAATGGGAGGCCGCCAACTCACTGGGAAGTCCAACCAACAGTGAGAGGTTGTCTCACTAGACGGGGAGTCACCCTACACTAGGTTTTGACCCGTGACGGGAAGTCCAACCGACGCCACATTAACGAGGGGTACAGTCAAACACCGGACCCAATGTATACATCCCGATATGCGAACATATCGGCCCCTGTTCACTTTTCTTATCCGTTCACATCACGTATATTAACTCAACACAACACATCCTATAAGTCCATTGATCAAACGAATAATCATATCCTAATATTTTCTAACAAAGTCAAATGGTTGTTCGAATTCAACATGCATAATTCAACTATATAAAAATAAATACACACAAAACGATAAGTAATAATTTTACAAAGTCCAGAAAACCTGCACCTGATGTCTGAGTAAATCCTTGATTGTCCCTTACGTCATTTGAATCTTTGAATGTAGAATCTAAAACATAAACAGAATTAAAGAAGTTTGAATTCAATTTTCGTTTCCTAGTAACCCTTAATGATATATATCATTTATCCTATTTTACTATTTAGGCAACTCTGACAATTTAAATTCGGCTTACAATAATTTGGTTTCTATTCTCTTTTTAGTATTAGAGAATTAAAGAAATATATAAACAAAATAGATGATTTTTGCTTCTGTTAACTTAATCTTTATCATAAGTGAGAGTTTTTGTTTTGACTAGATATAATAATAAAAAAACTATCCAATTAAATAGTAAATTTGAAATAGTAATATCATTAAACATAAACTAAATTAGTATAAACTATTGGTAGAAAATAGTAAAAAAATAGAAGTTTATAATTATAGGAATTTCTATTTATTTCAAAACTCTTTTATAAGGAAATATCTATATCTTTTATATCATCCTGTACAAACATAGATCAAAAATAATTTATTTGTTTTATTCCAATAAACAGAACGGATATGAAATTATTAAAAATACTAATAACAACAAGTAGTGAGTTTAATCAATTTCTATTTGGTGTTATCAAATACAAAAGCATACATCATATTCTGATTTTGAAATAAGATCTTGACTACTTTATGAAAGGGAAACGATGAAACAAATTATATGTCAAATTATATGATTGAAATTGAATAAATACAAAAGAAAGTTAAGAGAATAATTTCAGATTATAATATCTTTAAAGCAACTAAATTTTCAGATTTTAATTAAGGAATACTTATTCATAAATTTATACAATCTATGAACGATATTGATTCTATCAATAATATCTAATTTATCTTCTCCTAATGTATTCAATTTATATGCAACAGAATAATATAATATTTAATTACCTTGATGCAGAATTTTTAACACAATTTTTACCTTGATGGAATTAAGCATGTAAACCCCTATAAGTTCCTATTTTACACATAAGAATGAAAAGGAGCGGAGATGCAAATAATTGTTTATTCTCAACTGTGTGGATGTCTTAGTCGGCTTTTCTTTTCATTAAGTCTTTTTAGGTGAATTTACTGCTTTTTAGTGTAATTTTTATCTAGGCGCAGGCACATAGTCTGTTGTAAGTTAGGATTTTGATTCTTAATAAATCATGCCTACGGGCTTCCTCTCAAAAAAAAAAAAAACACAAAGGAGAGGGATTTGAGGATTTTTTTTTAAAACAGTAAATAAAATAATCAAAGTTAAAGAAACGACATGATTGCTTCGTTTGTTATAAAAACAGCAAAAACCGAATCCGGGATTCGGTTAAGCTATTTTTTTTCGCTTCACCGAATACGCTATTCGGTTAAAGCATATTTTCACAAAACAAATCCCGAAAACTATGTAAACTCCGTGTAACACCCACCATTAACCGAATTGCCAATTCGGTTAAGATTTTTTTTTGATTTTTTATTGTAAACCGAATAGGGGATTCGGTTTACATTATTTTTTTTATTTTTTATTCCACACCGAATAGGGGATTCGGTTAAGGTAATTTTTTTATTTTTTGATTTTTGTACGAACTTTAGTGGTTGAGAAGGTGTTGCCAGTTGGTTGTGCTGACCTGGCAGCCGCTGCTGCATCCTCTATTAAGCAAAAAAAGCAAAAAAAGCAAAAAAAAGCAAAAAAAGCAATGACCTCCTCGTTGACTTTTGGTTAAGCAAAAAAAGCAAAAAAAAGCAAAAAAAGCTAAAAAAGCAAAAATATCACCTTCACTGAATCCCGGATTCGGTTAAGCCAAAAAAGCAAAAAAATCAACTTCACCGAATCCCCTATTCGGTTAAGCCAAAAAAAATGGATCTTCTGTGGCAACCCACTGTATCCCCTGTTAAAACCACCAGCTTAACCGAATAGCGTATTCGGTTAAGCGAAAAAATAATTTAACCGAATCCCGGATTCGATTTTTGCTGTTTTTATAACAAACGAAGCAATCATGTCGTTTCTTTAACTTTTATTATTTTAATTACTGTTTTTAAAAAAAATCCGAGATTTGAGGGTTTCCTTCGGTGGTTGTGAAGAAAAAAGTGAAAGAGATCAGATGTGGCAGAGATACGGGTTTAATTAAATACAATCTAGTTGTGGTGCGGTAGTGTATTGAAAAGGGGCCGGGTCGGGTCGGGTCGGTCCAAACCCGCCCGGTCCCCGGGTTGACTCGGGCACGGGTTGAGTCGGGGGGGAGGGGGGGTCGGGTTGGGGTCTGACTCGGCCGATCCTAACCCGGTCTAAACCCGGCGGGTTAGGTCGGGCGGGTTAGGCCGGGTCGGGGGTCGGTCCGGTCCGGGTAGGTCCGGTCCGGTTTTTTTTTTTTTTTTTTTTTTTCCGGTTTCTGTTTTTTTTTTCTGTTTCCAGAGAGGCAGAGAGCCAAAGAGGCAGAAACATTTTTTTTTTTTGCATTTTTTTTTTCTTTTTTTTTTAGTTGAACTCAATATATTTTTGTTATAACAAAATCAAATTAAGTTAAAACCGAATTTTGTTAAAACCAAATTAGTCTAAAACCAAATTATTCTAAAACCGAGATATACCGAATTAGTTTAAAACCGAATTATTTTTTATCTTTAAAACCGAATTATTTTAAAACAATAGATTTAAAAACAAAAGTTACCCTCCTCCTTTATTCTGGGCTTGGGACCGGCTATGTAAAATAACATAGGCGGAGTTCTAACTTTTTTTTTTTGTTAGTAATTATTCTTTAAAATGAAACAATTGAAATATTTAGAAATTATAATTTAAAAAAATAACAATAAAGATTAAAAGAGGTTAGAATTTTATACCGACACTACCTATCTAGTAGTTGTTGTGCATATACCATAGGTCGCTCTCTTGCTCACCGTCCGAATCCTCGTTAGGCTCAGGTCCCTCGGTACCGCTTTCTTGAGTGTCGACACCGGATGATGACGCTTCCAATCCCATGGCATGTTGCGTGCGATTTTCAGCATCAATCCAGTCTTTCAAGCACACAAGTCTCTCGAAAACATGTGCACCCAGCTTACTTCGTTTATCGGTAAGGATCCTGTTCGCCGAGCTAAAACAGGATTCAGAAGGGACGGTTGACACGGGCACGGCAAATATGTCGCGGGCCATCATCGCCAGTGTTGGATAGGCAGTTGCATTCCTCCTCCACCAATCCATGAAGTCAACTCCTTCACTTTCGGTGGTCCCCAAACAGTAGCTCATTAGCTCGTTCGTGTTACCTTGGGATCCCGTCGGGTCGTCATCATCCTGAAAATCGCCTAACAATCCAATACTGCTGTGTGTGGATAGACTATTAAAACAATAGAAAAAATTAGTGGACAAATAATGTAGATATTATAAATAATAAATATTAAAAACATATGTATATTTATATTCATACCTCACGCCACCGGTCGAAAGCGATTGGTCGGCATTTCTTCTTTCGTAATATATGGCAAACATGTCGTCCAATGCCTTTTGTACGCGGGGATCCTCGTCCCTCCAATTTAATTTTAGATTTTTCTTGTAGGCTACGAGTATTTTTACCGTGAACTTCTTCTTGTATGCCGGATGGAGGCAGTTTGCGAGAACGGTCAAGAGGGGTACCTCTTCCCAATATTTAAGAAATTTTGCCTTCATGGCTGCTACGATCGGATGGAGAGGGGAATCCTCACTATCCCTATCTTCCATATCACGGTACACCTTGGAAATATAGTAGAGATGGTGCAGCAACTCATGTGCCATCGGTGAGTACGAGCAAGATAATTTCACGGTTGCGGTGAAAAAGGTTCCAAGGAATTGTGCAAGCATTATTATTCGCTTTGAGTGTGACGATCAAATATCAGGCTAATCTTAGCCTCGCTGTAAATGTTTACACCGAAGCTAAGTATATAGCTGCTTTCGAAGCACGTATAGAGAGTTTCTGGATCAAGTAGTTCTTTAGCGAACTATGAGTGGTTCCAAGTGTTCAAAGCCCTGTGGACCTCTATTGAGACAACAATAGAGCTATAGCTCAGGTCAAGGAACCGAGATCGCACTCGAGATCTAAACGTGTTCTACAACGTTATCACCTAAAGTAAAGATTTGTAAAATTGACACAGTCAGCAACACAGCTGATCCACTCACAAAACTCTAACTCAAGCCATACACCGGATGCATACAGCTTCTATGGGTCTGGAACACATAGAAGATTGGCTGTGATATTTTCTTTAGATCTACGAGATCTTTTAGAATATAGAGCTTTGTATAAAGTAAAGCCTATGATGATTGGCTTCTAGCTTAAGTGGGAGATTGTTAGTAAGTAATAATCTAGAAGTCAATAATACGATAATTTAATTATATAAAGCTTTGTTCATGAATTGAATGATTAATAAAATATCATTTTGTTCTTTGAGTTTTATCGAATTATGGATCATTTCGGCATTCGGATTCGAAATGAGTAGAACTTCATAATATAGATGATAAATACTCTTAATAGTCACTGACCGAGGTAATTAGCAAAGAACACTAATTACCCAATTAAAGGTTAGTATGTGGATTAAATGATGGTTAAGTTTTACTGACCATAGACAAGGAGTTGTCAATTTAATCACATAGATACATGTTAGAGAACATGATATTTGACAGACCCCGAATGAAACATTATACGGAATTGTGTTCGTGTCATTAATGCTTTCATTCAGTGTTAAATTCTAAAGTATGAGGTATTCATCGTTCCTAACTAAGAGATGTGTATGTGTGATTGTTACCTAACGCTATCTGTAAAAAGTAGCTATAACGGTAGCTCTTCGGTATACATAACTTAGCTGAGGTAGTGATGGTCTACCAAAAGTACTATTGTCCCTCGTATTTATTATACGAGTTATAGTGTCACTGGGCCCCTTGATAGAGTAAGAATATCTACTAGCAGTATGAATACAAGAGTAATCATATTTGATAATCTGCTCAAGATCAAGAAAAGATTAATTTGCAAGGATGACACAAACCTACCTTGAAATTAATCTGACAGCTATGAGATAAAAGAATTAACACGAGTAAAATAGTTTACTGGATCGTGATATTGTACTATACAGCATCATCTGTGTAATTGGATGGTCATGATGCGTTTTGCCAGATGCCTCTCATGATTATAGAAGTTAAAATGGTTTTAATTCTATTTACCAACATAACACAGATCCTATCGGGTCACACCTATAGGAGTTAATCGGAGAATCTTATTGATTGATTATAAATTGATTATAATAAGATGGTTTATAATTAATTATACTTGATATAATTATATTATAAATGTCATGTAAAAATGACAAGCAAAAACATTGGTTAATTTATAAACGTGTATGACACGTTGTATAAAAGTTAACCGGTTAATTTATAAACGTGTAGGACACGTTGTATAAATTACCGAAATCAACAACCGCAAGAAATGTAATTATTCAGAATAATTATACGGATATTAATTGTGTTCGGGGCGAGGGCATTCTGGTCTTTTCAGATTCGTCCTTATCCGCATGACACGTCACCGATCCTATCCACATGACATGTCATCAATCCTATCCACATAAGCACCTCTGCTGCAAGCAGCTTACAAGCACGTCCTTGTAAGCACCTCTGCTGCAAGCAGCTTACAAGTAGCTTGCAAGCACCTCTGCTGCAAGCAGCTTACAAGTACCTCCCTAACCCTATAAATAGAGGGGTAGGGGTAAGAGAATTCATAAGTTGAAAAGTTCGAAAAGTCTGAGTTCGATTCGAATCGGTTCGGTTATCGTTCTCTTTCTCGTTTTCTCTTCCAAATAGTGTTGCAGTTTAAACGAAAGTTATACGTAACAGTTACATATTATCTTTCGAGTTGTTGAATAGTGTTTGCGGGATTTCAGTGAATAGTGTTTTCGTAAGAAAAGAGGGAATACGTAATTTGATTACGTATATAGTGTTTGCGGTGAATAGTGTTTTCCCGAAAGTCGCGGTATTTCTGTTTTGCTTATTAGTAAAATCAGAATAACTGCCGGTCGGGAATTCTGCTATTTCGTCTTTTTCCCGTGAATAGTGTTTTTGCGTAATACCGCGGTTTACAGTATTTCTGGCAAAAGAAATAAACCGCTCTCTGGTTAGTCCTGGTGGATAACCTATAGAGGCACCATATGTTTGGTGCTCCAAGAGAAGTCATTGCTCGGAAAGAAGACATTGCTCAGATCCGGTCTTCTCGCTCGGTCTGCATTCCAATTGTAATTTGGAAACAAGGTATAAATGTTATATAAATTTATTTACTTGGTAAATAGATTTAAGTTTTAGAAATCAATTACGGGAATAGATCCTTAAAGGATTAAAAGAACGATACCATCTTTTAATCCTTGGCTTGAGATAGACGTAGAAATTTTTGTTCTACGGTCTTTCCGCAGCTTGAGCCTAAAAGTTAATCAACAGGTTTGAACAGTCAAAAACCCAACAGTGGTATCAGAGCACAAGGCTTTCCCGTTGAATTGATTTTCTAAAAGTTATAACTTATGCATAGTATCGGTTTAATTCTTAGATTTGCAGCTTAGGTCCAAACCGAATAGAACTGGATTTTCTAGGTTCGGTTTTCCGACCGAGAAAGTTTTAAATTAGATTTAAAAGCTTTCTTTACATGTTCTTTTGAAATGTAAGTTTTTACATTTCTTGGATCGGTTTTCCGACCGAGAAAGGTAAAATAGGATTTTACGCTTTCTTTTCGAAAACTTTTGATTACGTTAAAGTTCATCGAAGAATGTGATGAAGCAATAAAGTATCCAAGTAAGAACTGTTGATCTCCACACATAAAGGATAAGGTTATGTCAAGGGAAAGACTGGAAAAGAAACTTTCGTTTGGCTTTCCGACGTACCCCTTCTTTTACGTGTCCTGACAACTGGCCCAAAGGAAACTTTGTCACGTTACTAAATTGCTTTACGTTTTCAAAGCATGGCAAAATGTTACTTTTTCGCTTTTTCGAAAACCTTCGGTTATGTAAAGTACATCTAAGAATGTGATGAAGCAATAAAGTACCTGAGTAAGAACTGTCATTTCCACACCGTAAAAGAGATGGTTCTGTCTAGGAAAGAAAGATCTTAAGACAGTCCTAGTGACTCTCTATCTTTCCTGGGAGCCTCTTTTACATGTCCTAATGGCTGGCCCAAAAGGAACTTTGTCACGTTACCAAATTGCTTTACGTACTGAAAAGAATAAACTGTGTTTTAAACATATAAACTGTTTATATGCTTATTACGGTATAAATAAAGAACAAAAGCATAGCTGCAAAATAAAGAATTAGAACTGATAAAAATATACGTGACTTGATCACGTATATAAGTAAATAGGATTTACTGCTTTGATATGAAATGCCTAAAAATTAGATTTAACGCCTTGTCATAGCCGCATAACTATTCCTATATGATAGGATAGTTGCTATGGTCAGCAAAAGAACTGACAGCTTACTAGTTAAGCAAATGCATAAATTAGATTTATCGCTTTCAAGGAACCGTGAAAGAATGTGATGTCAAAGAAAGGCTGGAGGTGGACACCCTCGGTTGGTCTTTCTGGCAGACAACTTTCACGTGTCCGTAAAACGGTCTAAAGTCAGTTAAAAGAACTGACGGCTTACCAAGCTAAGCAAATGAAAAGGTTTTTAAAAGAAAGATATGAATGGGATTACATTCGGTATGCTTTCTCTCTGACTTCCTTCCCACGACTGCTTACTGAAGCATATGGAAGAGGTCTTTGAGGAAGATAGGAATGGGATCACATTCGGTAATTTTTCTGACAAAAGATGTATTTAGAAAAATAGGAATGTATGACCACATTCGGTATTGTTTCTTTCTGACTTCCTTCCCACGACTGCTTACTGAAGCATATGGAAGAGGTCTTTGAGGAAGATAGGAATGGGATCACATTCAGTATTTTTCCTAACAAAACGACTTTCACATGTCCGTAATGCTGACCAAGGTCAACATTACGAACTGATAATAATATACGTAACTAGGTCACGTATATAAGTAAATTAGATTTACTACTTTCATATAAAACGAGTAGATTAGATTTATCGCTTTATAAAGAAACCGCAAAAAGGAAAAACTACCTCTACAAGATAGACGGTAGCTAAAGTCAGCTTTACAAACTGACTGCTTATAAGACTAAGCATGTGAAAGAAGGTTCTGTCAAAGAAAGGCAGACACGAACCTTTTAGTCGTCTTTTTGGCAAACCTCTTTTAAAGATTGCTTACAAACTTAAGCACAAATCACAAACCCATCTAATTAAGTAGTATGTCCTACCTACTCTATCCTCCTCACACCATTGTTCATTGGTTGATGGGTCCACTACTCAGTAGGCATCACCTTTTCCCTTTGGTGGTCGAGGGATATGTCAGACATATCATGATCAAATAGAGTGAGGTTACTTATCGATGATTTCCAAAACAGTTTTGGGCTCGGGGCAGAGTTTCGGTTAAACATACGATGTTTAACGAAACCAAGAGTCATATAGAGATATGATTAGCAAAGAGTTGCTTACCTAAGATAACTATGACCATGATATGCATACACTGCCTTGGTTCTTAGTGAAAATAGGGATCTTGGTCCTACTGCAAAATGGGTATAGAACAAATTTGTAGTGGGAGTTTTATTATTATTATAATAAAACATTACATGAACAAAGCTAAAAATCTTTACAAAGGTAGAACATGATTAAAGAAACGTCTTTCTTATTATGTTCCGTATTTTGACTATAGTTCAAAGACAAACATGAGAAGAATAGAATATGTTCTGAATACACCGGTCCCTGACAGTCCTAAAAAGGCTGAGAGCAGCTCTGTCAGTACTCACACGCTTCGTTTGACAAGCGATGCTGAGCAACTGGAGAAGCTTAGCTATTCGTTGAGCCACGAGTTGGTCACGGACGTTATCCTGAACTCTCTTTCTCCTAGCAATTCGGAGTTCATCGTGAACTACCAAATGCAAGGGATGAATAAGAGTTTGCAGGAGCTGGAAGGGATGTTGAGGATTAATAGAGGTAACACCGAGAATAGATCTCGTGTCCTCATGATCCAAGAAGGTGGGAGGAAAATTAATAAAGCAAAAAGGGAAACGGCTATTAAGTACAAAGGCAAAGGGATGTTTGTTCCGGTAACAAACACTCCAAGATAAATGTTTCTGCTAACTTTGACTGCTATTATTGCAAATAGCAAAAGTCACTGTAAGAGAAACTGCCCGAAGAATCTAGCAGATCTGAAATCTGGGAATGTACCAGAAGCTTCAGTCTCTGGGATCAATGTTATTGAAGTTAATATTACGACTTCTCTTAAATGATTCAGTACTGGATACTGGATCATGTGCTCATATTCGTTCAAATATGCACGCACTAAGAAATAAGAGAAAATTACGCAATAAGGAAATACAGCTCCGAGTTGGAAGCGGAGCACACGTTGCACCGTTACAGTCGGTAGTATAGAATTGTATTTGCCTAGCGGGCTAGTGATCAGGACATAGAAAAAGGTTCTAGCAAGGAAAGACTGGAAAAGAAACTTTCGGTGGTCTTTCCAACGAACCCCTTTACGTGTCCTGAGAACTAGAAATAAATAAACCTGTGATTAACATCAATAACAAACAAACTCAAAAGTCTCATGAAAGTACGACTTACATGTGACATTGTCGCCTTGGTCATATTAAGGCCTTACGGTCTGACCATAGAGGCGAGTACTTAAGTTTTGAGTTTAAAAACGTACTTAAAAGAATGTGGGATAGTCTCATAACTCACACCTCCAGGAACACCGTAATAGAACGATGTTGTCTGAGAGAAGGAGTCGAACCCTGCTGGACATGGTTCGTTCCATGATGAGTAACGCCACCCTTCCCAAATTATTTTGGGGACACGCACTAGAAACTGTCACACTAACGATAAATATGGTTCCATCCAAGTCAGTTGAAAAGATTCCATACGAGTTATGGTTTGGGAAACTCCCAAATATGTCTTATCTTAAAATCTGGGGTTGCGAAGTATTTGTCAAACACCTGACGTCTGACAAACTTGGTCCCAAATTTGACAAGAGCTTTTTCGTAGAATATCCTAAGAAAACAAAAGGATATTACTTCTATACCAATCCGAGAACACTATAGTTGTTGCTCGTCATGGTATACTTTTGGAGAACGAGTTTCTCGCAAAAGGAAGTAGTGGGAGTAATGTAATACTTGAAGAAATTCAAGATACATCACACAATATAATATCTGATACAGATCAGATAAACCCACCACTTGATGCTTCGACTGATGAGCATCTGGAAGAACCAAATCCACAAGTAGCTGTGGAAGAGGTTCTAGTCCCGAGCTCAGATACTTCGACGCAAGTCGAAATAGAACTGAACCCGCACATTGTTGCGGATCAAGTTCAAACAGCCAGAAGAACAAGTGCTACGGAGGTCAGTAAGGACAGTCCATGCACCCAAGAGGTACATGGGACTGCACGAGGTCTCAGTGTTTGACACTGAATATCCTCTGACCTATGCGGAAGCAATGGATAGGCCCGACTCCGATAAATGGCTGGAGGTCATGAGATCCGAAATACAATCCATGTATGACAATACGGTCTGGAACCTAGTTGTTCCACTTGATGGGATAAAACCCATAGCTAACAAGTGGGTTTTCAAAAGGAAAACAGACATGGATAGTAATATGACTATATACAAAGCACGGCTGGTAACGAAAGGTTTCAAACTAATTCTCGGGAATTGATTATGATGAAATTTTTTCTCC
The DNA here is from genome assembly GCA_011114355.1 of Carex littledalei. NCBI lineage: Eukaryota > Viridiplantae > Streptophyta > Magnoliopsida > Poales > Cyperaceae > Carex > Carex littledalei. The sequence continues at coordinate 10,829,116 of CM022083.1, read as the reverse complement.
CGTGGCTATGTTTAAGTCAATTCGGATACTCCTGGCAATTGCCGCATTTCATGATTATAAAATATGGCAAAAGGATGTCAAAACCACTTTCTTAAATGAAAATTAGAAGAAGACCTGTACATGATACAGCCTTCAGGTTTTGAAGATCCAAGGAATGCTGGGAAGGTGTGCAAGCTTCTTGAATCCATTTATGGATTGAAGCTAGCATCACGGAGTTGGATTCCTCGGTTTGACGAAGTAGTCAAAAATGTTTGACTTCATCAAATGCAAAGAAGAACCATAAGTGTACAGTAAGGCTAGTGGGAGTGCAATTGTTTTTCTAAAAACTTATATGTAGATAACATACTCCAAATCAGTAACGATATTTCGCTAAAACAATTAGCCAAGTCTTCAATAAAAGGACTTGGGCGAGAATGTCTATATACTAGACATATAGATCTACCGAGATAGATTGATTTGACTCATATGATTGAGTCAAAGAGCACACATTGACAAAATGCTGAAATCGGTTCAGCATGCAGGATTCTAAGAAAGGATTCCTGCCAATGAGTCATGATGTATAGCTTAGCAAGACTCAGTATCTTTCGATAACTGATGAGCAAAGCGAAATGAATAGAGTGCCATACACTTCGGCTATTGGCTCTATCATGTACGCCATGTTGTTCACTCGCCCTGATGACTCGTACGCTTTGAGTGTGACGATCAAATATCAGGCTAATCTTAGCCTCGCTGTAAATGTTTACACCAAAGCTAAGTATATAGCTGCTTTCGAAGCACGTATAGAGAGTTTCTGGATCAAGTAGTTCTTTAGCGAACTATGAGTGGTTCCAAGTGTTCAAAGCCCTGTGGACCTCTATTGAGACAACAATAGAGCTATAGCTCAGGTCAAGGAACCGAGATCGCACTCGAGATCTAAACGTGTTCTACAACGTTATCACCTAAAGTAAAGATTTGTAAAATTGACACAGTCAGCAACACAGCTGATCCACTCACAAAACTCTAACTCAAGCCATGCACCGGATGCATACAACTTCTATGGGTCTGAAACACATAGAAGATTGGCTGTGATATTTTCTTTAGATCTACGAGATCTTTTAGAATATAGAGCTTTGTATAAAGTAAAGCCTATGATGATTGGCTTCTAGCTTAAGTGGGAGATTGTTAGTAAGTAATAATCTAGAAGTCAATAATACGATAATTTAATTATATAAAGCTTTGTTCATGAATTGAATGATTAATAAAATATCATTTTGTTCTTTGAGTTTTATCGAATTATGGATCATTTCGGCATTCGGATTCGAAATGAGTAGAACTTCATAATATAGATGATAAATACTCTTAATAGTCACTGACCGAGGTAATTAGCAAAGAACACTAATTACCCAATTAAAGGTTAGTATGTGGATTAAATGATGGTTAAGTTTTACTGACCATAGACAAGGAGTTGTCAATTTAATCACATAGATACATGTTAGAGAACATGATATTTGACAGACCCCGAATGAAACATTATACGGAATTGTGTTCGTGTCATTAATGCTTTCATTCAGTGTTAAATTCTAAAGTATGAGGTATTCATCGTTCCTAACTAAGAGATGTGTATGTGTGATTGTTACCTAACGCTATCTGTAAAAAGTAGCTATAACGGTAGCTCTTCGGTATACATAACTTAGCTGAGGTAGTGATGGTCTACCAAAAGTACTATTGTCCCTCGTATTTATTATACGAGTTATAGTGTCACTGGGCCCCTTGATAGAGAAGAATATCTGCTAGCAGTATGAATACAAGAGTAATCATATTTGATAATTTGCTCAAGATCAAGAAAAGATTAATTTACAAGGATGACACAAACCTACCTTGAAATTAATCTGATAGCTATGAGACAAAAGAATTAACACGAGTAAAATAGTTTACTGGATCGTGATATTGTACTATACAGCATCATCTGTGTAATTGGATGGTCATGATGCGTTTTGCCAGATGCCTCTCATGATTATAGAAGTTAAAATGGTTTTAATTCAATTTACCAACATAACACAGATCCTATCGGGTCACACCTATAGGAGTTAATCGGAGAATCTTATTGATTGATTATAAATTGATTATAATAAGATGGTTTATAATTAATTATACTTGATATAATTATATTATAAATGTCATGTAAAAATGACAAGCAAAAACATTGGTTAATTTATAAACGTGTATGACACGTTGTATAAAAGTTAACCGGTTAATTTATAAACGTGTAGGACACGTTGTATAAATTACCGAAATTAACAACCGCAAGAAATGTAATTATTCAGAATAATTATACGGATATTAATTGTGTTCGGGGCGAGGGCATTCTGGTCTTTTCAGATTCGTCCTTATCCGCATGACACGTCACCGATCCTATCCACATGACATGTCATCAATTCTCTCCACATAAGCACCTCTGCTGCAAGCAGCTTACAAGCACGTCCTTGTAAGCACCTCTGCTGCAAGCAGCTTACAAGTAGCTTGCAAGCACCTCTGCTGCAAGCAGCTTACAAGTACCTCCCTAACCCTATAAATAGAGGGGTATGGGCAAGAGAATTCATAAGTTGAAAAGTTCGAAAAGTCTGAGTTCGATTCGAATCGGTTCGGTTATCGTTCTCTTTCCCGTTTTCTCTCCCAAATAGTGTTGCGGTTTAAACGAAAGTTATACGTAACAGTTACGTATTATCTTTCGAGTTGTTGAATAGTGTTTGCGGGATTTTAGTGAATAGTGTTTTCGTAAGAAAAGAGGGAATACGTAATTTGATTACGTATATAGTGTTTGCGGTGAATAGTGTTTTCCCGAAAGTCGCGGTATTTCTGTTTTGCTTATTAGTAAAATCAGAATAACTGCCGGTCGGGAATTATGCTATTTTGTCTTTTTCCCGTGAATAGTATTTTTGCGTAATACCGCGGTTTACAGTATTTCTGGCAAAAGAAATAAACCGCTCTCTGGTTAGTCCTGGTGGATAACCTATAGAGGCACCATATGTTTGGTGCTCCAAGAGAAGTCATTGCTCCGAAAGAAGACATTGCTCAGATCCGGTCTTCTCGCTCAGTCTGCATTCCAATTGTAATTTGGAAACAAGGTATAAATGTTATATAAATTTATTTACTTGGTAAATAGATTTAAGTTTTAGAAATCAATTACGGGAATAGATCCTTAAAGGATTAAAAGAACGATACCATCTTTTAATCCTATGCTTGAGTTAGACGTAGAAATTTTTGTTCTACGGTCTTTCCGCAGCTTGAGCCTAAAAGTTAATCAACGGGTTTGAACAGTCAAAAACCCCACATACCCCACCACCAGAAACATACAGACGTGACTCCACCTTACCCCTCAACGAACCTGACCCAGAAACCTACAACTACGTCACTCCACCAGCACCTCAACGAAGACACTCAGTTGCATCCCCACCTAGACACAATCGAGGCAGACCAAGACACTCAGTTTCAACCCCACCTAGATCCGTAAATGTGGCTACTTTATCGTTACCTCCAGTATCACCTTACCCCAGACCTGCACCAGTAGACGATGCAACCTGCCCGGACTTTGAAGATATTAATGAAATACCGGGGACGATCTGAGGAGCGGGGATGAATTTGAGGGAGAAATGTGGGGGGATTCAGATCACATGGAAGGTTGCGATGAAGACGGGCCGGTTGAAACAGCTGAAAGGCACATGGGTCGTACTGATGAGGGGGGGCCGCTTAGTGGCCGGACTGATACGCACCCGTTCCCAGACCTCAATGATGTTTCTGAGTTTAGAGAAGCAGATATTGGTTATTATGGGCAACGGATTGAGTACAAAGGTGAGCTGACTGCAAACCAATATTTTAAAAGCAAAGAAGACCTAATGAAGAAGATCAGAGAGCACCATATAAAAAACAATCAGGAGTTCAGATCTTGGAAAAGTGACAGGGATCGGGTTACTCTGGTGTGCAAGGACAAGAATTGCCGTTACGAGCTTAGGGCAAAGCCGACGGGATGTGCAGACGCATGGGTTATAACTAAGTAAGACAGGCCTCACACATGTAGGACTGAGCACACGAGGGACGACCACGAATGTCTGACGGCAGCACTCATTGCCGATGTCATTGAGAACAACATTAAAAAGGACCCGTGTATGAGCATCCAGACGGTGGCAGACATTGTTTTGGCTGTGTATAACAATGTGACACCTAAATACAACCGACTGGAGGGGCCGTGAGCTGGCAATAGCCCGATAATTTGGGAGTTGGGAGATTTCATACAGCTTGCTGAGACCACTATTGATGGCAATTTGCCACAACAATCCCGGCTCGACCCACCAATTTCTGACCAGTCCGGTACGGAATAAGGAAACAGGACTAATTATGCCAGGTGTTGCCCAGTTCAGAGCCGTAGCCTGGGCGTTTGGTCCATGCATTGCAGCGTTCCAGTACTTGAGACCAGTGATCAGCATAGATGCCTGCTTCTTGTCTGGGCGATATGAGGGGAGGCTTTTGATAGCTTGCGGCTACGATGCCGAGAACCAATTGTTGCCTATTGCATTTGCAATTGTGCGGCAGGAGGATACTGAGAATTGGGGTTTTTTCTTGCAGTGGTTAAGGAATGAAGTGCTCGGCCCGTGTAAATTTGTATGTGTCATATCGGACCAGCACAAGGGGATCAAAGCTGCACTGACAGCTGAATACGGATGGCCTCCCGAGCTTTTTGTGCACAGGTATTGTATGCAGCATGTTGCTGACAACCTGGTCCAGAACTGTGGAGCAAAGAGGAAGAAGCCGAGAAGATTGAAAAAGATGTTCGAAGAGTTCGCTCATGTATGTCTAACTTATAACATTTCGTTTAATTATCTTATAAGAATTTTATGAAAATGAAATAACACCCCTTTGTTTTTGTGCAGCTAAATCCGCAGTGTAATGCATATTTAAAGAGAGTGGGCAAAGTACGTCCTAATGATGTGATGGAGCCGTCCAATTATGAGAAAATTTTCCAAACCTGTGATGGAGGATACCGGTTTGGTATCATGACAACAAACAGCTCCGAGTCGCTCAACAATGTCTTCCGAACAAATCGTAGATTGCCTGTTTGTGCCATAGTGGAGGATACATTCTACACGTGCAATAGATGGTTTGTTGAGCGGCGTCAGCGAGCAATGGAATTACAAGACAAGGGACAGGTTCTTTCTGACCGGGTTTTGCAAAAGATCAAAAAACGTTGGGGGAAAGCTTCAAAAATGAAATTGGTGCGTTACACGCAGGGCCAAGGTCAGTACCAAGTTTCATCCCCAAATGAGTACGTTCCTTGCACCCGTAGCGACATGGGCAACATGGAACCCACTCACAGGGAGTTCATGTATATTGTGACGCGCGGTCCCGACAGACAAATGGAATGCACTTGCAGAGGTATCCAATTAACTTCTATTCCGTGCGCTCATGTCTTAGCTGTTTGCCGTGACCGAAACTGGCAAGAGGACGACTTTGTTGCAGACTGGTATAAAACCCATATCTTGTGAGTACTTGGAACCATGTGTTCATTCCAATTGGCAATATGGGAGACTGGCCTCCTAATGTTGGAGACAGAATCCTTCCGAGTAGTGGTTGGATTAGGAAAGTGAGGCGAAAACACACCCGTCGTGTAATGACGATGGATGAAATGGAAGGTAGACGAATGGGGCATCAGGCTCGTCGTTCCACTTCCGATAAGCAACGAGGAGGTATGTAACATTCATCCAAAATTATTTTTCTTTTCAATTTATACCAACTTACTAAGTAACACATGCAAATGCAGAGGCAAGAAACGCAGCAAATGCGGCAGAAAATGAGCGAGTAATGGCGCCGGGAAGTGGGTCCGGAGGGTCACGACGTAGCACAGCTACGAGCCGTTTAGCTGCAACTGCTATGTATGCCGAAGCAATGGGAGAGGCGGTTGGGGTGCAAGGGGAGCCATCTGTCCAACCGAGGAGGTCCACTACTAGACGCACAACAAGAGCATCTACAAGCCAAGCAGGGCCATCTGGAGCCCAGGCCGGCCCATCTACAAGCCAAGCAGCGCCATCTGGAGCCCAGGCCGGCCCATCTAGTGAGCAACCAGAGCCATCTGGTAGACCATCTCGTAGGGCATCTTTCGCAAGTGGTTTACTTCGGGGATTAAATTTTAGACGTAGCAATAATAGGTGATTTGTATGCATGTTGTAAAAAGTGTGTGGACTCTATTTGCAATTTGTGTATACTTTATTATTTTGTACGAAACTCAGAAATGAAATATTTGACTCTAATAGAAATCACCTAAAACAAAAATAATGCGGTTTTAAAAAAAAAAAAAAGTACCAAGCCGGCCAGAAAATGGCCGGCTTAGGGAGGGAGTAAGCCGGCCATTTTCTAGCCGGCTTGAGTATTTTTCGATAATGAGTCCGATTCTGGACATAATTAATAATTTGTATTAAACTTTGGATATTAATAAAAATGTCGGCAAAAATTATCCTCAGCATCGAAATGGAAAAGGTTCCATAATGCTCTCGAACTAAAGCCATCACTGAGCTGGACCAATAATAATCACAGATGTATTTCATAGTGTAGCTAACAAGATCAAATCTCAGCTGATACTAAATTGAAAACTTTAAATAGGTATGAGTGCATTTGAGATAAATTGATTCTAGAGACCGTAGAGCAAACCAGAGACTCCCAAGTCCCAATCCATCGCAGCACGAACAGATGATGATATTATGATATGACGGGTCACGAAATGTCAATGAACTTACTATCTTTTGTGACCCGCTACAGTAGTCTACCCTCAAGTTCATTGTTCAAAGAATCAGGGGGAGAAGTCCTCGAGTGAACTAGAAAAGTGTATCAACCTACCTCAAGTCTGTCTTCTTTTATCTCAATTTTTATCAGAATGCAGACAACAGTTAAAACTAGCAACGACTCTGTGATGATAACAGACATCTCCAGTTGTAATAAAACTGGAGAACGTTTTCCACAGTCCTGACCTTCCTAGCGTCCGACATCCACGTGTGCTGGATATTTCCACGGATGCTAATGTTTTTTTTAGAAAAAACAAAATTAAAATTTCCGAATTGAGTGTTTTTTCTTCAAAAATAACTATGACTGAACCAAATTAGCATGTAACTAGAACTATATATTTTTATGATTTATTAATATATATTTAACTTAAAATGTAAAAACAAAAAAAATTCCTTGTGTCATTTTACTTCTAATATTTCTAAAATTAAAAAAATTCTCCGACGTCTAGATATACTCCGTATACTCCAACAAATATAAAATGAAAAGAATAAGGCAAAAGATTCTCCGTCCCCAATATTTTAATAAAATAGAGACGTGCAATACCTGACTGATTACAATGAGACAGAATCGCTAGTTTTAATCCTGCACGAATCATAAAACTGAACACTACATATACTACAAGCACCGTAGGCTGAGAGTATTGTATTCAGTCCGGTATCTGAGGGGATCGTGACTCATCACTCATGTGAACCAGGGCCCAACCGACTGCGTATCCTATGAGATATCTCATATTGCGTGACCGACGTGTCCGGTGCCTATTCGGGGATGGCGCAGGGGAACAGTATTATTTTGGCTTTGAGATTCGTGTAGAACGTATTTGAACGGCTGATATTTCCAAAATGTCACGCAAAATATGAGATATCTCAGAGGATGCGAATTCGTGAACCAGGCCCCGACCGAGAACGGAGTAGCTCCGATGCCCATCGGACCTACTTTTAGGTCCAATAAGCTCTAAGACCATCCGATCCATCTCAAGGTCTGTGCAAACGAAACTAAAGCAGAACACACGAACAATAAACCGGAAAGCTCGAATCTTGAATCAGATCGGATGGTGTTTGAACCCGTCGAACAAAAGTAGGTCCGATGGGCGTCGGACCTACTCTCAAGTCGGGCCCAACCCAACTGTGGGTCCCACAAATCCTCGATCACTCAATCTGTTCTCCTCCTTTGCGCCAAAATCCACCTCTCAAAAACAAACAAAAAAGAAGAGAATCTCTCTCTCTCTCTCTCTCTCGCTCTCTCGAGTCGCCATGGACGACCTCAAAAACCCTCTGCTCCCGCCTTCTCGCCCCGTCACCGCTCCACCGCCGACATCCTTTGCCCTCGCCAAAAAGCGCATCACTAACCTCCCTAAGAAAACCCCTTTCCGCTCCTGGATCCGTGTCGAGGCATCCACTGGAGCCACCAGTTGCGTCTCCCTCGACAAGGTCACACTCATGCGTCGGTGCGACCTCCCAGCTCGCGACCTTCGCCTCCTCGATCCGCTCTTCCTCTACCCCTCGACAATTCTCGGCAGGGAGAAGGCAATTGTTGTCAATTTAGAGAAGATCAGGTGCATAATCACGGCCGATGAGTTGCTGGTATCGGTCCAGAGTTTGAATGGAAATGCGGGCGGAGGGGAGGAGTGGGAGTATGCTGAGGAGGTGCAGAGGCGGCATGCTTCTAGGTCTGATGATCTCCCGTTTGAGTTTGTTGCATTGGAGGTTGCCCTCGAGACAACTAGCGCATATCTCGATGCACAGGTATGGTGTGGGTTCCAGGTTGCATGTTCTGTGGAGAGAAGGATGAGAAAGAAAAAGTATTCTGGTAAAATTGTGCCAGTCAGGCCTGGTTTGGTGTTTTTGGGTTGATACTTGACCAGTTGACATGATACCTTTATATACTAGCACTTTACCATTGTGATACTTTTTGAAATTTTGTTTTAATGTATGGAATATTGATTCATATCAGTAAAACGGTTGCAGTAGATACATGGGATTTGTGAGAATTTTTGGGTATTCTCAGTGGATATCTGGTACTGGTAGGGTGCAAACTGTTATTTTTTTCATTGGATTTCTGACTTTTGTCAAATTTGGAATAGGCAACTGACCTAGAGATCGAGGCTTATCCCTTGTTAGATGAACTGACATCAAAGATAAGCACACTCAATTTGGAGCGTGTAAGGCGTTTAAAGAGCAAGCTTGTTGCTTTGACCCGAAGAGTACAAAAGGTACTCCAATTGACCTTTAAATTTCAAATTCTCTCAAGGGAAAAAGGAGGAAAAACATATAATGTTGGTTTGGGACTGGTAAAGATAATTGTGTACCTATGGTACAATCTTTACCAGTAACATTGGTTCATGTCTGGTACCAGAAAGTATCTGTACCTTCTTGTGAAATTATGCATGATTCCAATTTGATTTCTCATTGGTACAATCATGAAGTTTAATCTCTGTCAATTTGCCCAAAGCCTTGTAATATAATCTACATTTTAAAATTTTGTATTGAAGTATCATGTTAACTAGCTGAATAGTTATTTCTATTAGAATTGTTATTGTGATTGTTTTTACAAATATGTTGTTGCTGTTTAATTAAGGTTAGAGACGAGATAGAACAACTCATGGACGACGATGGAGACATGGCTGAGCTTTACCTGACAGAAAAGAGACATAGCATTGAATCCTTCTATACTGAGCATGGAACCCTAGGTGGGCCCGGCATGTCAGCCTCAGCACCAACATCTCCATTCGGGTCTCCAACCAGCACTAGTGCCGGTCTGAAAAAACTGGAGAGGAACTTCAGCCTGGCTAGGAGCAGCCGGCATGGCAGCTCAAGGAGTGTTGAAACGGAGAAGAGGGATATTGAGGAAATTGAGATGCTTCTAGAAGCCTACTTTGTTGTTGTTGATAATACACTCAACAAGCTTATGTCGGTACGTTATATATATATATATATATATTTTTTTTGTGTTAAATTTGGTTGGTCTGGATTTATTTGGTGCGTGTAAAAGTGTTATGCATTGCAGGATGCATGGATGAACATGCATGCATTTATTTTGTGTCGATAATTCTTTCATGAAAGTAATTTTTTTAATTTTTTAATGAAACATTCATATTTTTGTTTTTCAATTTTCAGCTGAAGGAATATATTGATGATACTGAGGATTTTATCAACATCAAGCTGGTATTGCTTTCCTCTTACATCAAAATATTTCCTTTTTCAATGTGAATTAAATCTTTTGTAATTTGTGCTACTATGATACCATTGCCAGTCATTGATACTGTACCAGTTATCAATGGTACTCACACTATGTCAAATTGTTAAGTCCTTTGGTACCATATGACCTTTGATCACTTCTCTAAGTTGTGATCAACACATCCTTTTTGGATGCCCTAAAAGAAATGAGCGCCTTTTTGAGGCACTATTATTAAAAAAAATTAATTAGGGGGCATTAATAAATGTATTCCTTTTTCTTATTCATCTTCTCTTTTTTGCAAGGACAATGTGAGGAACCAACTGATCCAATTTGAGCTCCTTCTGACCACTGCAACATTTATAGTTGCCATTTTTGGTGTGATAGCTGGCATCTTCGGTATGAACTTTGAAATATCACTTTTTGATGTACCGGAGGCTTTTAATTGGGTACTCGGGATATCTGGCATGGCCGGTATCATCATATTTTCTGGTTTCTTTTGGTGCTTCAAGCGACGTCGGTTGATTCCTCTTTAGATCTCTCTCTCTCTCTCTGTTGTTGGTATGCTGTGTAGCTTGCAGGGGATTAAATGGTAATAATGGGTGTCTGATGTTTAATTTCTTTTGTTGGTTTTTTCTTTTCAATTTTTTTTGTTAGGAAATTTATTGTTAATCAAAAGTATAGGTAAATATGAGATGTTAATATGTTCATAATTTTGGGGAACTTTTGCTATAGTAGGTTACACAAATGATTATATGAAGTCACATAATGATTTGAACCAATTAGCATAACTGAGTACCTATAATAAATTTGGTAGATAAAGGCTTCCTGAGTACCTAGAATAATTCGCACGAATCAGAGGGTCAGAACTATAATAGTAGGACAGCCCAAAAGTTTATGGACGTTTCTGTAATTTTGCCAGATTACTCCAAAAAAAGGGAATAAAATCGTAGGCTTTCTTTTCTTTAGAAGTATGAGTACAGTTAGTATGTTCATCGTAACTTCATTTTTTTTAACTTTTTAATAACAGAATTCTGAAATTTATATATCAAAATAAAATCCTTAGATGTAATATATATTTTCTCTACATGCACATAAAAAAAATTAATTATTAATTTTAGTTTTGTATAAATTAATAAGTTAGAAAATGAACTTCTAGATATTATATTTTTACAAGCTTTTGATAACAATCAAAACGAAGTTAAAATGTCATAATGTTTTACATGTATGTAGAAAAATAATATAATTATATTTAACCGGTTTATTTTGATATTTAAAATTTTAGTTTTAAATTATTAAAATTTTAAAAATGAAGACCAAGAAAACATAAAAAAAAAAATTTGAAAACCTCTCCACCAATATTCTAGTATCATTTTTGCTTTGAGATTCGTGCAGAAAGAATTTGAACGGTTCAGATTTTCCACGTATCAACACAAAAAGTTTGCGATATCTCAGAGTACTTACGTCCCAGCAACTCAAATGAGTTTCTAAATAATTGTTAACCACTTTTTAGAAATTAAGATCTCTGAAGTTTTTAATTCTCATATTCCTGAAATTAATTTTAGAATTTTTATTAAGTCATGTCAGCAACAAATTAAAAATGAGAAGTAATTTGAGCCAATCATTTGACCAACATAAAATTTATAAACATTATCTTATTAAATTTTTTTAATGAAACTCTTCCACATTCCTAAAACTAAATTAAAAACTATCACATCAGATTTCAAATCAGATTAGAACTCTAATAATACCTAATAATACAGATGCTCTCAGGAGTCGAACCCAAGCGTCATTAAACCATAGGCGTAAGTCGGCCCAGCACAAAGACTCAGTGAGAAGTGAGAACTCTCTTTTCTCTGTGAGGCATTCAACAAACACCTGGCGCGCTTGTCTGAGAACATTGCATCAAATAGTCACAGCCATGGCCATGGCCTTTATTGCTCGCTGCACAGCACTGATCCTTCCCTTCCCGTTCTACTACGCTCTCTGGAACTACCCGCAGAAGTGGGTGGATCTGTGCGGGCGAGGCGTGGACCCGTGCCACCGCATGTCTCAGGTCGCGCACGTGCTCAAGGTGATTCAGATCTTGTCTCTTCTCTCCGTCGCCACCTTCTCTTGGCCTCCTTGGTACTGCCTTCTCCTCTTCGCTGCCGGTCAATACCTCAATTTTAAGTGAGCTTGGTTTCTCTCTATCTTATCAATTTCATGTGTACCCCGCAAAAACCTCAAAATTACATATTCCCCCCCTCCTAAAATTCATAATGTCATACTTACCCTTCAAAATTAAAAATGAATGGTTTGTCATAATAAATGGACTAGTTAGAAGACCAAATATTTTTCTTACACAAACTACATATTTTTTTGTTTTTTAATAAAGGGTAAAATGGGTATCTTATAAATTTAGTTTTATTAGAAAAATTTTTGAATTGGGTAAATTTGTGAGTTTTTGAAATTTTGAAGGTTATATGATATTATGAATTTTAGAGGGGGGATACGTAATTTTTAGGTTTTTGAGGGGTATACATGAAATTCCCCTTTAGTTTGCTTTAGACCAAATTGGGCTGGCTAGTTCTACTCTCTGTTAGAAAGATGGCCTACTGATATGAATTGAAGATCATAGAACTAAAAGAGTAGGATTCATATGCCTCACATCCTTATCTCCGTTTTCAAAGTCCAAACAGTTGGTCCGAACAACTCAACATGATCTTCATATTAAAATGTGCTTGGAGACCAAATTTTATATTTTTTGGAAATTTATTACTATTTTTTTAGATAGGTACAAAATCACTGTTGGATGGTAAATACCCTTGTTCCGGCTTAGAAGCGGCTGGAACCAACTTTCTAGATACTGGTACATATGTTTGATTGGAGATGAAACAACTAGTATAAGTGATCATTGGTTTGTAGACCTTTGTAAAAGGCAAATTCCATAACAATGCACTTAATCTGTCTCCTGCAGTGTTGTACCGATGCTGGTACCACTGTATTTTTTTTTTGTTTTACATAACACCTGATTCATGTTAAGGTCACAGCAAATCGATCTCAGAAAAATGTTGATGTACTAATCTATATCTTGACCATTTCAGGGTGTATCAGTTGCTGGGCGAAGCTGGTACATACTATGGGATTCGTTTTGGCAAATCGGTACCTTGGGTCACAGAGTTCCCTTTCGGGTACGTAAAAGATCCTCAATACACCGGGAGCATACTGAGCCTCCTCTCTTTCCTCTGCTGGGTGCCCCTGAAATACGTAATGGTATGGATAATCGGTTACATTTGCATGATTTGGGTTGAATTCAAAGAGGATCCGTTAACCCGTTCCAAACCCGTATTCTAACATAGTTTCGTAAGGAGTTCTCAATGACTTAGTTTTAGAGCTCAGAGTTGAGATTCATAAGCGCATTGTTTTTTTTTAATTTCCTGTCGATTTTTCTTTATTCAGTTTTGATTTTGGATAGTGGGTTGAAGTAGAAAACATGAAGTTTTGTTCTTTGTAATAATTTCAAAGTACACAACCTTTGAATTCAACAAGTTTTTACTGGTATGTAATGCAGTTTCTCTCAAATTATTTCATAAAGGAAAATGCTGCTATGGATTAGAATCAACTTAAAAAATGCATTTATAAAGGAGAGAAGTTCAGAAGGGCAAAAATGTCATTCTACATGAATAATCCTGTTATGACCCAAATAAGTTATATTTTGGACAGCAGAGATTGCAGGAGTAATTTGAGGTTTTGGTGGGGGCTTTTCTGAGAGTTTCTGAATAAACATGGACTTGATGAAAATAGACTGAATGAAAAACTAAAATAGACTGAATTGGGCAGCAACATATCCTCTGAGGTAACAGAATATTTCTGTTTAGATCAGAATCCAGGCCAATCCGGATAGAGGTGAAATGTGCGAAGCTTCTTTAATATTCGTGTCGATTTTTATAGGATGGTCCTGATCGAAACATAAATATTATGTTACCTTAGGTGATATGAATTCGGGTATGTTTGGGTTTGTGATAAATTGAAAAGATACATATTACACGAGGAAATCCTCCAAAAAATAATTTATTGTTGATGTGGGTTTTTATTTATATTTTTTAGTTAATTTGAGCCCCATTTGAACATTTTTTATGTTAGCAAAATCAGTAATATGATCTAGATATTATCATATAACGAACTTTTGTGTAAACTTATATGTGCAAAATAAAAATATACACCTAATATTTATAAAAACAAATATGCTTAAATTCATTTACAACTAATTTGTTTGCGTCTATTCATGTTTTTATTCGTTTGTGGCCTCATTTCTTGATAAAAAAATCATCGAGACCCACAAATATGCTGTAAATAATACAATGAACTTTGTTTGCAAATTTATATGCTCCAAATTGCAACGATAAATCAGATTTTACGCAAAAAAATATGCTTAAATTAGTATGCACTAACTTTAAAAGATACATCGGATATTATTACGCAAATAAGTATGCTTGAGCATCTCCATTCCAGCAAACGTTTAGCAATTAATTTGGACCACGTCACTGAGTTTAGCAATTAAAGGAATTCATAATTTCTAAATCACTCCATCCCAAAAATTTAATTAGAGTTGCTTATTTAATTAGAGTTGCTTTTAAAGCAAACTTGCTAATTTAAAAACTGTGGTACATCCCAGCAATTATATTAGCAATTAACACATCAGATTAGCAATTTAAAAGAAATCACTGTTGTAGATGCTCTAAAGAGTTGTTTTTAAAGCAAACTTGCTAATTTAAAAACTGTGGTACATCCCAACAATTATATTAGAATTAACACATCAGATTAGCAATTTTAAAAAAATCACCTTTGTAGATGCTCTTAAATTCATTTACAACTAATGCGTGCGCTTATTAATTATTTATGTTAACTTTTTTTGTCAATTGTGGCCTCATTTCATGCTAATTCTAAATAACACCTCTTTTTTGTTAATTCAAAATGATACCTCTTTTTTTGTGCAATCGTATGATGTTGGAATGTATTTACGTCAAGCTGAGTTGATATTTTTTAATTGAGACAACTTTAGGAGGCCTTTCAATATTAATGCGGATCTAGTCCACACGAATCTTAAAACAGATCAGACGGTTAAGATTCATTAACTCAAAAAATTCATTTTTGAGTTAATGCAGAGGATACGAATTCGGTGCATGAATACATTTAATGCACATTTGTGTGCATTAAACATTGTTATTAATATATTTAAACCTTATTTTAAGTCATATAACACTACAACTATGAGTATTTTTTCACAATATTATGAAATACTTATAGACAATCTATTCAGCCTAATTGTAAATGATACACCATCTTTACTCAAATGTATATACTTGATGGAAAACATTTTATTACACACATTGCGTATGTGTATTTGGTCAATCCTTTTAATAATCTCCTACTCCTTTCTCAACTTTTGTATTTCTCTAGCGAGTCATTATTCCTCCTACAAAAAACCGCCACACAGTAATACACAGAATTATTAGCTCCTGTGACTTTTATGTTTACACATAATGTAGTGTTACGTTCTAAAAACAAACCAACTGACATGTGGGTCCATCTATTTCGGTCTAAACACACATCATCTCTTCTCTCTTTGACAGAAGAGAAACAGTCACAAGGTTACAATACAGACTTAAGTTCTTCTTCTTCCTCTTCCTCTTCTTCTTCTCTCTTTCCCATTCATTTCCCAAAACCCTAACAAAAATTCATGACTGAAGAGAAGTTACTTGAGGAGTATGTGGCGGATTGGAAAGAGAAGAAGGTCAGGTCTGGTGTACCAGAAATAGAATGTCAGTTGCCTTTTCTGACAAACGCGCCTAGAATGGTGAGAATTTTGTGTTTTAATTTGATCAGACCATTTCGGGGTATTTGATATATAACTCTTTACGTTCACAGGTTGATCGATTTTTCCATATATGAGGAAATTTGGTGGCAATATATATACTATTGATTTGAAATAAGTGAAGGAAGATTTTTTTTTTTTTGATACCAAGAAAGGCTGACAGACACATGTATTATACTGATAAAGACTTGACTGTTAACTTTTGAGATCGAAATGTTTGCTGGTATCAGAACTACTGGTACTGATATTGTGTGTATTACAAAGTGCTTCATCTCCTTGCTTTTATTTCTTCCCACTTATTATTAATTATATATAAGTAACAATGTATCTTTAATTTATGTATAGATTGATTGTAGAGTATGCTATAGAGACATCTATCCTGGAGAAGAAATAAGGTGCATAGTTGCTAAGTGCAAATCAGCCTTTCACCGTTCCTGTGCCGAATCTAAATTTAAATTACCTAAACAAAAGGTCGTCTCAAATGGTCAAATAAACAAAAAAGGAAGAAAAAGCAAGCACAAATTTGTAGGACCTGCTGTCAGGTGTTCTCTTCATGTAAGCCTCCTGTTCTATTATTTGCGCAAATGTTCTAATCCTTTGAGAAATTCATATGTAAGTCCTTTTGAGGCTGGATCTTTAGAGCTAATAGCTGGCAAGAAATGACAAAATCATCACTCGAGATACATGACTAAAATGACACATTTCTAATATGTTATTTCAAAAATTGTAATCCTTACAAGTATTTAGTATTTACAACACATGCAGGTTAAGCATGCACTAGTATGCTATGTATTTGACTTGTATATGACTTTTGTGCCTTAAAGTACATATTTTCTAATCACTGCCATGACATCTTTTCTTTTGTAGAAATGTATGATATGTAAAAAAGTAAATAATTGGAGGTGTGTGAAGTGTACTGTTGCGGCACACACCAAATGTGCACCATGGAAGGAGCATGTACTGGCACTAGAAAGCGGTAAACAAGCAGTATGGTGGAGGCACCCATCTAATTGGCAACTTCAAAATGAGGTCTACTATGTTTTTTCTTGTAAAATGTTCTGATTCATACCAGCATGATACCAGGTCATGTGTAAGGCAAATGTTACTTGCTCTTACCGGTACATCACCTTTGGTCACCATAAATCAAGCTGGTATTGGATTATTAAGACAATTTCTTTTCTTGTCTATTTGACAGTATATATGTTTCATGAGTTGCTAATATAATGACTAACTTGATTGTTTTGTGACTGTATCACAGAATGCTGCTGTCACAAATGATATAAAGGTTAGTTTTATATTACCTTTCTTTTTGCTAATTGCACTAAATGTTCTATTTTATTTGTAAGTTGTTAGAACTAGTTTTATAATTCTAGGTGATAATTATAGATTAATAATATTCTCTAAATTTTGAATACAGAAAAGCATTTCTTTTGATTTTCCTTTCAGTATGTGTATACTTTGCATATCTTAAGACTGAGTCATTTCATATAATTTAAATTAAATTAAACTATATGTTTTGTAGGAGGCGTTTGACCGGCTGCCTTTACCATATTTTGAGGAGGAATTCAGCATGGATACAGTTATTACCAGAGATGCACTCATTATAAGTTTAAGCTTTTACTCATTTTAGTTTTTTACTCATATTTGGTTTTAGGTTAGGTTAATGACATCTAAACCCGTGCCTGAGATCAAAGTTGAGGTCAAGAATGAACCACTTGAGTATGGTAACCTGGATATTCCTCCAGGATTTACTGCAGCTGACAGAGGTAGATTTAAGCCATATTGGCCTTCATCTCAACCCTCTAGTAAAGCATCACTCAAACCCCATCTCAAGAAGAGAAACAAGGCATCGGTGACTGAGCCGCCACGCCGCAGCTAGCATTAATTAGGCTTCATAAGAAAAGAAATGCTGCTATTGGGCCACGCCGTAGCATTAGGCTCAAGGAGAAAAGAGATGCTAGCTGCAAGTAGTTGATATATTTATAACTTCTTCTCTTGTTTATGATGATGTGTATGGCTTCTTCTTTTGCTTATGTAATGTTGTATGTGCCTCTCATCTCATCATATATTTACATCAGGCTTGATTTAGCAGGATGTCAGAATAGTAGGCTATATTTGGCAGGCTATATTAAGGAAGAAGAATTTAGTATTTAATATAGACTATTTTAGGAGATGCCATTTATAGGTTTCTCTTTTTAAAGTTTTATGTTGTTATAAATTATGTCATTTGTACACTATATAATAATGAAGTCGATAATACAATTAAGTTTCATCATAAGATTTTGTAATTGTTTCTAACCTCTCTTTAGAAACCCTAACAAATTGGTACCAGAGCCATCTTCATCGCCGGCGGTTGTTCGGTGATTTTAGGGCTATTCCGTTGTTGCTATTGAGGATTTTCAGATTCATCTCTGTATCGTGGGAGAAACATTCAGGCGCCAGGTGTTTTCTCCGCGCACTCGTGCATCGCGTAAAGACCAAGAAAGTAGAGGTGCCATTCTTTCAAGATGGTAGAAAGTACATCTGTTAAGGTCCATATTTCAGACTATACCGCATTTCTCAATGACATGGAGATAATTGGTATCAAGGTGAGCGGTGAGGATCGGAGACAAAAGGAAAAAAACTTGACTTCATCATCCACGCATTCGAGCTCTAAGCACAAAAATCTAATTGACAACTATTGTAGGAAGAAATGTCACATCAAGGCTGATTGTTTTAAGCTCAAGAATAAATAGAAGACATACGAGAATGATACTTTTTCAGGCGATCCTAATTTAGTTGAAATTCAAGATAATTATGTGTTTTAGGAGTTTATTTTGGAATTTTGTTTCACAATGAGATTTCAAATCAAGAGGGGGATTGTTGTGTGTCTGTTATCTCATCATATATTTACATTAGGCTTAATTTAGAAGGATGTTAGAATAGTAGGCAGTGTTTGGCGGGCTATATTATGGAGGAAGAATTTAGTATTTAGTATATAGTATTTTAGGAGATGTCATTTATAGATTTATCTTTTTAGAGATTTATATTGTTATAAATATATCTCATTTGTACTCTATATATGATGAAGTCAAGAATATAATTAAGCTTCCTCATAAGTTTTTATCTCTTGTTTCTAGTCTCTCTTTTTGAAAACCCTAACATGTAATATATATAAATATTTGTGTTATGAAGATGTGTATATATCACATCTTTCTTTTGTTTATATAATATATATATCTATTATTGTAAATAGTAAAATAGGAAAATTTAATTGTTAAATGTTTGTGATGATGTTGTATGTTGTTTTATGTATCTATACATGTTTTCGATTATTATAGCTACCAAATTAGGGGTGTTGCCTAGCTGCTCAAGGAGAAAATGAATGCTAGCTAGCCAATTATATAAATAAAATTTTATGTATCTATACATTACCGATGGGAGAACCACTCTTCTTCTATCTTCTTCTATTGGTAAGTAATGCATTACCGATAGAGTCATAGAGTAGGGTGGTTCTCCTATTGGTAATGTATTTTGTACTGTAGAATATGACTAATCTAATATCGGTTTGGAACCGCTAATAGAACTTTTGTTTCTTCTATTGTGTTAGAAGACTGCAGTTCTGTAGTAGTAATTCATGTTTAATTTTAATCAATTTCCAAATGCCACCTCATTTAGGTTAAAGTATTACTGAAACATATACATACATATAGGGTAGAGCTAGGGTGTTCTTAAGTTCACCAAGCCCCTTGGTGAACTCAAGTCTAAAACCCATTGGTCGGCTTCAAACGACGAATCCGAACCATTGAAACCCGCTTATTGTACGAGTGATACGTATACATGTAAAAAATTTATACTTTCGAATTAATTAAGGATACAGTCAAGCGGTCAAATTAGAAGGTTAATAAATTAATTTTAATGCATTCATTTTTTGACGTTTTTTGACCACTTGACTCTATGCAAAATTAATTTCAAAATTTAAAATTTTTGCATGTAGATGCATCACTCGTAAAGTAGACGGGTTTCAACGGTTCGAATTTGTTGTTTGAAGCCGATCCGATGAGTTTTAGACTTGAGTTTACCAAGAACTTAGTGAACTCAAGAGCGCCCTAGATCTACCCCATACCCGAAAATTTTTTAGTTGACACCCCCCAAAAATCAAATTAAATGAATACCACCCGTCTGGCCATTTTTTCAATACTACCACCCTCGCTAACCCAGTTCGCGCACCAAATAGGCTGGTGCGCGGACTGGGTTGGCGCACCAGGTGGTGCGCGGACCTGGTTGGCGCACCCAGTTGTTCTGCCTATTAAGGCACCACCAAAGGTAACTGTGCTCATTCCATTAGACGCAAGGCAGCAAAGAGCATTCTCGCAAAGAGCAAAGAGTAAGTTTTTTTTCACTCTAGTCCTTTATATTTTTTAAATTATTTTTTTATTTTTTTGTAAATTTATTAAATGTTAGGTTTGTTCCGTAATTCAGCCAACTATGATTGGAATTGCTTGTTATTTTGGTGGTGAAGTATTACAAGGGCCCAATAGTGCTTATTACAGTACCCAACCCCAGAAAATGTTTAATATCGGCCCGAATTTAGATTTCAGAGGTATAACTAGAAAAGTGTACCAGGAACTTGGTATTGACCCCAATTATTATGAACTGGTAATTTCCGCAAGGATCAATATTGGCCAAGGCAACCAAACATGGTTTCAACAGCTCCCTGTACTAGACGATAGCAGTTGGGGGTTGTATACCCAAATGACATTGAATTTGACAATACCTTTCAAGTTCCTAGAGTTATATGTGGTTGCCAACCCCAGACAGAACCCTAGACAGAACCGTAGACAGAACACTAGTCGGGACATGGATCATTCAATGACGGGTCCTACTCGGGCCCTAAATTTAGCAGGTACTAGTCGGTCTCCATCTGTGGGGGCTAGTCCTAGTCGGTCCCCATCCGTGGGGGTTGATTCTAGTCGTGGCTGATCTCGGATTCCATCCTCCAGCTCTAGCCGGGACCGATCTGAAACCCCAGAACCACATTATTATACTGACAATACAGATGAGGATCCCGAAGAACGGGAGGCAGAGGAAAATTGGGATGCTAGTGACGACGGTGGGCAGACAGTAGATCACAATGACGAGGAAGACACCCGTCCCGTGCTGGGTATGCGAAAGTGACCGATATCGGGTCATAGAGAGAGACACCCATTTCCAGCTTTCCATGACACTTCGGGGTTTCAAGAGGATGACATTTTTTTTGCGGGTTCAGAGGTTCGTTTTTGAACTTATATGAATTTTTTATTTCTTTGAAAATTTAATAATTTAAATTTTTTTATTTTTCAACTAGGTTGGAGAAAGAACAGAAATTTCTGAGGGGATGACATACAACGACAATGATCAAATGAAAGAAAAAAATCCACCACTGGCACATAAAGAAAAATATCGAGATCAAACAGACACACAGCGACACAAGAAGGTTGAGGTTTAAGTGCCAGAGCGACAAGTGCAAGTGGGGGTTGGTTGCGAGGGCCACAGGCTTTGGTAATACTTGGGCCATCACGAAGAATGAGGTACAGCACACATGCCACGCAGATGCATCCAGGTCAGATCATGCGCAGTTGACGTCCTCTATGGTCGCCAACTGCATAAAACTGTCTTTGGAAAAAAATGCTGACATTAGTATCAGAGCTATCAGTGACCTGGTTGCTGAAAAGTACGAGAGCATCGTCCCAAAATACAACAAATTGTGGCATAGAAGAGAGTTAGCGATTGCCCGGGCATTTGGTAGTTGGGAGGGGTCTTACGGGCTTATTGTCTTTTTGTTGGAGGCAATCAAAAGGGCAAATCCGGGAACTGTGTATGAAGTTGTTTCCAAGCCTTCAGAGAAGACAAATTACCAGTATTTCATAAGGTTGGCATGGGCATGAGGACCGTGTATAGAAGCAGTAGGTCACCTCAGACCCGTCATCAGTATCGATGCTTGTTTCTTGTCAGGTAGATACAAGGGCAAATTGTTGATTGTCACCGGATATGATGCGGAGAACCAGTTAATCCCACTAGCATTTGGATTAGTAGATAGCGAAGAGTTTGAGAATTGGGGGTGGTTTATGAAGTGGGTGCGGGAGTTTGTAATTGGTCCGAATAGGTTCATGTGTGTCGTCTCTGACCGGCACAAGGGAATAAAAAAGTGTTCATTCAAGATGATCTAGGTTGGTCAGAGGAGAACGGGCAGTGTGCCCACCGGTACTGCTCTCAATACGTGTTTGAGAATTTTGGAAAACACACTCAGGATAAAGTTGCTTCTAAATTCTTCAAGATGATGGTTAAAAAGAAGAAACAAAGAAGATTACAAGATGGCCTTGATGCAATCGGAAGGCGAAATTCTGATTGGTTGACATACTTGGATACATGTGGCAAGTATAATGAAAATGACGAGGAAGAACCAGCTAAGCCATGGAAGGTTTATCAAGCTATGGACGACGGGAGTCGTTGAAAAATAATGACCAGCAATAGTTTCGAATCGCTGAACAATGTCTTCAAAACTTCTCGCAGGTTTGTTATTCATAATTTCCATAGTTTACAATTAATAAAATATTTTAGGTTATCTTTATTTTAATTGTAAATTGTAATTCTCGTAGGTTACCGGTTGCTGCAATTATTAAGGAGACGTTTTACAAGTGTGTCACATGGTTCGTTCAAAGAAGAGAGAAGGTCGTGCAATGCCAACAAGATGGTCAACTTTTCTCCACTCGTACGCACTTGAAGCTGAACAAGCACATTCAGAAGACTAACAAAATAAGCGCGGTTGCATTCAATAGATCCGGGGAATTCATGGTGACATCACATGGTGAGAAAATCTCATTTGACATAGAGGCAGGCAAATAGGTGTACACATCCCAAGACTGTAGGTACAAGGTCGTTGTGAAGAACGACCATGAGGTGGAATGCTCTTGCCAAAAGCCTCAGCTCACCGGAATACCATGTGTTCATGTGATGTCAGTGTGTCGTATAAGGTACGAATGTGTGTTAAAATTTCATAATAATCTTGCATGATGAAACTTACAAATGTGTGAAAAATATAGGAACTACGATCTAAATGTCTTCGTAAATTACTATTATAACATTCAAACGCTTATCGACACATGGAGTCAAGAATTCCACGTGTATGACAATCAAGGTGATTGGCCGCCGCACGAATGGGATATCTTAATGCCGGAGCACTGGTTAGTGAAGTTGGGTCGGAGAAGACACAACCGGGTGCCAATGTGGATGGACATACTGGAAGGAAGGAGAAGGGGTCACGAGACCAACAGAGCTACCCTCGAAAGGAATGCGAGAAGGAGAAGGGATGCTAGGAACCGTACTCAATAATGTCATGGTTAGGACTTTCTGTTTATGTATTAAGGTTAGGATTTTTGGTTATGTATTATGGTTAGGGCTTTCGGTAATGTTTTATGTATTGTGTGTTATGTTTTAATGTACTATGACTGCGGAATATGTATTATTGTGTGTTTTGTGTTATGTTTTATGTATTGTGTGTTGTTATGTTTTAATGTATTATGTATTGCGGAATATGAGATCTAACATACGCAACATAAGAACTAATATTAAAATAATATCTAAATAACATAAGAACTAATATCGAAATAAGGATCGAAATAGCATCAAAACTACACCACGTAAGATAGGCGGTATGCCGAGAACAGCTGGGTGCGCCAACCACGTCCGCGCACCAGCCCATTTGGTGCGCGAACTGAATTAGCGAGGATGGTAGTATTGAAAAAATGGCCAGACGGGTGGTATTCATTTAATTTGATTTTTGGGGGTGTCAACTAAAAAAATTTCGGACCCCATACATATATATATGCTCTATGTAATATATTAAACTTGTTTGTAAATCTACATCCACTAAGTTTTATAGAAAACAAATATGCTTAAATTCACTTAAAACTAGTGTATGCTTCTATTCATGTTTTTTAACTCAATAATTATGGACGCATTTCACGCTAATTTTAAGTGATCATCTATTTTTGTGCAACTGTATATATGATGGTGGAATGTATTTATAATAAGTTTAAGTTCTTTTTAGATACTTATAATCAAGGCATGCTTTTATTTCAAATCATAAAATCATGAAAATAAACAATTTTTTCCAAATATTATCAAATTCTTGCCAAAATAGTTTTGTGTGGTAATTTTAAATGGTTCATTAATCTTTTGCAAATGTATGGTGGTGGAATGCATTTATTGCATTTTGTAACGTTGTTTTTAATGAATTCATGCCTTGTTTAATCATATAACACCACAAATTAATATGAGTTTCTCATAATATTATCAAAGAGTGGGGTTCAAATGTCTCATATCTTTCGTACTTTATTCGTGTCTCACATTCTTATCTCCGTTTACAAAATCCAAACAGTTAATACAAACTACTCAACATGATCTCCATATATATTAAAATGTGCTTGGAGACCCAATTTTTTTTGGGAACATTTTACTATTTTAAGATAGGTACAAAATCATTGTTATTAAGAAGATTTTGAATCATGTAAAAGTAGTGATTTTGTATTTATCTAAAACAATAGTAAAAATTCAAAAAATAAATAAATATAAAATTTGGTTTCCAATAACATTTTAATATGAAAATCATGTTGAGCGATTCAAATCAATTATTTAAACTTTAAAAACAAAAATAAGAATGTGAAGCACAAATGACATGTGGCATTTGAACCCTACTTATAAAAAAAAATACTTATAGAACACTTTGTTTAGGCTAATTCTATATGATACACCAGCTCTAATCAAATGCTTACTTGATGGAAAACATTTTTATACATATTGCATGCGGGCTTTGTTGAAAGTTTAGTTAGACCTTATTCAATTCAAGTCATAAAATTGTCATAATTGACCACATTAATCAAATATTATCAATACATGTTGAAACAATTCATTTGTTGTAATTCCAAGATGATACATTTGGTATGTTGTAAACAATGTTGTAAATAACAATATGCGCTCGTCAGATGGATGAAGTACCGTTAAGCGATTAATCAGTATTCAGCCAATTAATTAATCAGAATTTTGCAAATAAGGTTGTGTTTCCATTAAAGTTAATTGCAATATATAAATGATTAATTTAACTCATCAAACTTATGAAATAAATTTATTTTAACTTAGTTTCATTGTTAATTAATTAAATTTTATGAAATTGTCATTTAGAAAAACTCAGATAAGACAAGACAAAGTGTAATACAATAACGGAGAAATGTAGAAAAAAAGAATAATAAAAATGACCAACTAATTCGCCGTATTAAAGGAAAATGGACAAATCATAACGGTTTGATCACCGCCAACGACTAACCGATCGATTAGTTGCGCTAAATGGGTTTTTTTACATCACTGGTAGAAATATTTATTATAATTCTAAATGATACATCAAATTTTGTACAAAACCCATATTGCAGGGTTAAACTTAAAATAAACAAATCTTTCAAAAAGAAAAACTTATCGAGGGTGTCATCACAAATTACATTTTTTCTCAAGGGGTTACCTGTAAAATTACTACTGCATTCCTTTGAGGCCTTGAACTTCATTAATACCTTATTCATTTCCCGCCTATTCTCCCGCATTCTCTCTTTTACTAAATCTCCTACTCCTTTCTCAATCTTTTACATTCCTATAGCAAGTCATTCTTTTCCCTATCAAAAAACCGCCATACAGTTGTATACAGAATTAATAGCACAGCATGTACAGTTACTGTTAGCTCCTGGGAATTTCTATGTTTACACAGGGTGTACTGTTCCGTCATTAATACAAACCAACCGACATGTGGGTCCCACCATTTCGGTCTAAACACCTATCATCTCTTTCCCCAGAGAAAACAAAAGAGATTAGAGAAACATTTTTTTGGGCGGAGCTTTCGCCCAAAGAGCTTTGGACAAAGCCTCATCTAAAGTCATCCAAAAACCGTCCGATTCGCAACAAAATGATTTGCACGAATATTAAATCAGATCAGACGGTGCATGGATGACTTTGTATAAAATTCGTCCGATGCCCTTTGAACGAAACAGAAAGAGAAACTGCCACAAGCCAGACTTAAGTTACTTCTTCTTCCTCTTCTCTCATTGATTTCTCAAAACCCTAGCAAAAATTCATGGCGGATCCGCCACTCGTCGAGGTTCTCTCCTTACTACCAAAATGCTCAACCTCCTCCTCCTCCTTTTCTCCGCAGTCGGCACATGGCGAAACCCTAACCTCAACGTTAGAGCGCTGGGATTTCCTGAGGTCTCCGATCAAGGCGGGTTCATCGGTGGTTCTCAAAAGGGACCGTAGTGGTGAAAATAGGAGAACTGGCGAGAAGTCACTTGAGGAGTATGTGGCTGATTGGAAAGAGAAGAAGGTCAAGTCTGGTGTACCAGAAATAGAATGCCAGTTGCCTTTTCTGACAAACGCGCCTAGAATGGTGAGAATTTTGTGTTTTGCATGGTAAAGGAAGTTTTTTTTTTTTTTTTTTTTCATTTGATCAGATCAATTTGGAGTATCTGATAACTTTTTACGTTCTCAGGTTGTTCGATTTTGCCATAAATGAGGAAATTTTGGGCAATTTCTTGCCAGTATTCTTTCTTGGGGCAAAATTTGATGAATTTTTGTTTCTGTTAAGCTCAATTTCACTTGAATATATCTATTGGGTGGAAAATCAGTGAAGGAAGAAAGAAAATTTTATATGGTATACCTAGAAAGGTGAGATACTGTCTGACAGACACATGTATTATACTGATAAAGACTTGGCTGGTAACATTTGAGATCCAACTGTTTGCTGGTATCTGAACCACTGGTACTGACATTGTGTGTATTACAAAGCGTTTAATCTCTTTAGACTTGAATTATATATATGCAACTATGTATCTTTAATTCCCACTTTATATATATAACTATGTATCTTTACAAAGTGTTTCTTCCCACTTTATTATAAATTATATATATGTAACTATGTATCTTTAATTGATGTATAGATTGAGTGTAGAGTATGCTACAGAGGCATCTATCTTGGAGAAGAAATAAGGTGCATAGTTTCTAAGTGCAAATCAGCCTTTCACCGTTCCTGTGCCGAATCTAAATTTAAATTACCTAAACAAAAGGTCGTCTCAGATGGCGAAAGAAACAAGAAAAAGAGAAAAAGCAAGCATAAATCCTTAGGACCTGTTGTCAGGTGTCCTCTTCATGTAAGCCTCCTCCTGTTCTTTTACACAAGAATTAACAAAGATACCCTCCGTTTTCTATTATTTGTGCAAATGTCATAATCCTTTGAGAAATGCATATGTAAGTTCTTTTGAGGTTGGATCTTTAGAACCAATAGCTGGTACCAGTATGCTATGTATTTGACTGGTATAGGACTTTTGTGCCTTAGAAGTACATATTTTCTCATCATTGTCATTACATCTTTTCTTTTGTAGGAATGTATGATATGTAAAGAAGTAAATAATTGGAGGTGTGTGAAGTGTACTGTTGCAGCACACACCAAATGTGCACCATGGGAGGAGCATGTACTGACGCTAGAAGGCGGTAAACAAGCAGTATGTTGGAGGCACCCGTCTAATTGGCAACTTCAAAATGAGGTTATACTCTATTCTTTCCTGTAAATTGTTCTGATTCATACCAGCATGATACCAGGTCATGTGTAAGGCAATGATTTGTATCAGCATGTTACTTGCTCTTACTGGTACATCACCTTTGGTCACGATAAATCAAGCTGGTATTGGATTATTAAGACAATTTCTTTTCTTGTCTATTTTTTCCTTTGATAATATAATGACTAACTTGATTGTTTTGTGACTGTATCACAGAATGCTGCTGTCACAAATGATATAAAGGTTAGTTTTGTATTAGCTTTCTTTTTGCTAATTTCACTAAATGTTCTATTTTATGTGTAAATTATTAAATTTTATAATTCTAGGTGATAATTATAGATTAATAAATATTCTCTAAATTGTGAATACAGTAAAGCATTTCTTTTGATTTTCCTTTTCTGTTTGTGTATACTTTGCATATCATTATACTGAGTCATTTAATGTAATATAAATTAATTTAGATTATATATTTCGTAGGAGGCGTTTGATCGGCTGCCGGTACCATACTTTGAGGAGGAATTCAGCATGGATACAATTATTACCAGAGACGCTGCAGATGAAAGAGAAAATATAGCAGTTAAAAGTGAAGATGTATCAGACGAAACAGAATATATATCAGTAAAAAAAGATATTAGATACAAAGAAGAAGAGCCACACCCTTTTATTCGGATTAAACGCAGTATCCTTTATCAAATTACAACTGTATCTAAACTTAGCTGGTAAACCTTATCATCTGGCACATGCTAATACAGTACTTGATTAATTGCTGGTTCCCCAATTTCACAAACTGGGCTGAATCATGCAATTATCTTGAGATTGACTTAATTGGCCTTAATTAGACTGCAATTCTGCAATTTAACAGTGATCAAGCTTTAAATCTTCTATTTTTGAAGAAAATAGAAGAACATTTAATGTTTTTTGTATTATGTATTGGAAGGCATGAAACTAATTGGATTTCTCTTTACCTAAGAGGCTTCATCACATGCACTAGTCTTGTTTTTAATATGATTTTCCCCCTTAATGTATTGAAATAAAAAAGATATATATTTAGTGAAAAGGAAACGAGAAACTAATACAGGTGTTGGGTGCACGGGTTGTGACTCAGAATCGAGTTGTAAAGACGACTGTGAATGCAGGTTTAGTCTATCTTTCTATTGTTACATGTATTTTACCTAATTTTTTTGTCAGGTTTTGTCATTGTCAGGATCATTATTCAATTATATTTTTTAATTAGGAACTTATTACTTGTGCTTTCTGTTTCCAAGGACCCTTCATTGATAACAAAATGCATTCATATCTGATATGGTACCAAATGCAAATCAACTAGTCATGTAGATCATAAGGACTTCTAGTTGAGAAAGAAAATAGAAAAAAAAATAGAAAGAATCGAGTAAACATAAAATTGTTCGTAACCTGATGAAGCATAGCTTATGTTAGGAGAAATTATTTTTGACTAACACGCTATTTTTCACATTTAAAGGGGCCTGTCAGCAAGTTGTTCAAAGGCATGCTACTGTGCTGGTTTCTGCACAAACAAACCCTTCAGGAAGGAGAAGAAAATCAGAGTCGTGAAGGTAAAAGTGATTTCCTCATTGTGATTTTGTAACTATAAATTACTATATCAAGTAATTCTTGCCATTTTTTCTATTTCTTTTTCCCATTTGTTGCAATGGTATTGGTAAAATGCTTTACAAAGAACATAAATTAGGCTTGTATGCTGTACTTTTTCTTAGTTGTATTCATTTACTTTTCTTCAGACAGAGCATTGTGGATGGGGTGTTATTACTCTGGAGGCCTTGCAGAAGGGCGATTTTGTCATAGAGTACATTGGCGAAGGTATGTTTTATACCAACATATGATTCGATTTATGTACTGGATTTTTGCCAGTTAGGTCCAGTACTGGTATTGTGTCAGTCTAATCCATTGTTATATTGCTTACTGCCAGCCAAACCACAAGGTTTCTGTTGCCATGGTCTTATACTTGAGAGTACCTGACAAGAGTTTGTATTGAACCTAACTTGATTGAACCAAGTTGGTATGATTCTAAATCTGATATTTCCTCCTTTCAGTTTTTGGATATCAATTAGTCACATAGTTTAGCACTATAAAGTTTTAAATTTTACATTCAGTCAATATGGAAGCACTGCTATCTTTGATGACTGTTCACTTTCCATTCGACATGTATCGTGAAATTTGATAGCGATCTGGTTCTTTTCCCAATGATGTTATGCACAACTTATTTTTAATGTTTTACTCCATTATAAGTTGCGAAATATGATGAATGTTAATATGTACCGCAAATTATAATTACGGATGAATAAGGATCCTTAAGGACACATTGTCGCAAATTATAATTACGGGATTTGAAACCTTTCCATTTCATCAAAGAGTAAAAAATCAACATCAAATAATTCATTTTAAAATAAGCTGTGCAAAAAAAAAAAACCAAAAATAGAAAAAAGTAGCTGGGTTGCTAGCAAATTTACAGTTCATATATATGACGGAGTGTGGATTGTCATCTATTCATGAGAGTTGACGTGTTATTGTTTCTAAATTTGAAAAGAATACACCTAGCAAATTGACCAAAATAAATATTTCAACCGAGATTTTTTTATTTCCAACCGACAGGATGACTTCACTACAATTTCTCTTTACAAGTTGTATAATAATTTTCTTTTCTAAATTGCAGTCATTGATGATTTAACATGTACAAAGAGGCTATGGGACATGAAGAAACGAGGGGACTCCAACTTTTACATGTGTGAAATCAGCAAGGACTTCACAATTGATGCCACCTTTAAGGGAAACAGTTCTAGGTTTTTGAACCACAGTTGTGATCCCAATTGCAGTTTAGAGAAATGGTATATTATTACTTAAAAAAATGTTTTCTTTTTGCCTCTGTAAAATTTTGAATAGAAATTTGCAAAAAGCTTCTAACATGTGAAGAATTTTCACAAAATCTCCTACGTTTGGTTAGTCTTCGACCCAAATGCTAACAAAAAATTGGGCACTGAGTTCTGAATCTCTATAATGGAGGGGCCTTTTTGCAAATTTTGACATGTAGCGGACAATTGCTATTAGGCTACCAAAATCTTGTATGAAATTTTTGTTAGTAGTGACTGAGTGCTCTCCCTATCTTTCTCTAATTCTTTTCAGGCAAGTGGATGGAGAAACGCGAGTTGGCGTATTTGCATTAAGGCCCATAAAAGTCAATGAGCCTTTAACTTATGATTATAGGTACTTGTATCGTCTCCTCTTGCAAATTGTTTTCTCTATATTAGAATGGTATCTGTGAACTCGAACTGGTATTATATATCCCTACTATATGAATGTTTTAATACAAGTAATTCATTTTTCTCTTTGTTATCTATGTTGGTGTGAGCTTTTTAAGACCTGTAGCTAAATCAAGCTCAACTTAATTTGTACTGTATATTAGTAATGGAATTTCAATTTTTAATTTACGTTTGTAGGTTTGTGCATTTTGGACCCAAGGTGGTTTGTATGTGTGGCTCAGAAAACTGCCAAGGTTCTCTTGGTATTAAAAAAGTAGTTCAACAGGTACCTCTCTCTCCTCTCTACCCCTTTCTCTTTCTAGCTAAAGAATTAACCTGACATTGTAATTGTATTGTTCCTCAAGTACAAAATTTGTATAAATATCTTGGGTTTGAATCTCGTTTATCCCTGGTGGTTTTTATGGCCGTCTTTCAAGTTGGTTGCCCAAGGCAAGTGAACTCTGTACTTGATCGAATTGAGGATTACTGGTGAGGGCTAATTTTGGGGTAAAGATTTTACCAGAGCAGTTTGGCTTCATGCAGCGCACAGACTCTAGAATCAAAACAGCGCTGCATAAGGTTCGTGCGCTGCATGAAGCCAAAACTGCTCTGTTAAAATATTTACCCCTAATTTAGCCGAAGTCTATTTAAAATGATAATAAGCCAAATCATGTCTTATTTGGGCTAAATTGGGGCATTTTGATCAGTTAATGTTCCAATTTAAATATATTCTTATGGCAAATTTCAGGACCTGGTTGATATACCAGAAGCATCTACCAGAAACAGCCAAGTGTCAGCTGGGGATGATCCGTTGCTGTCAAATTGGGGATGCAAAACAAAACGAACGGAGAAAGTAGTATCTAGGTTGGTTCGGCCTCGAATAAACAATTCTGAGGAGGCCGTTGAAAGAATGAACCATACAGAAATACCATGCAATGTTGTGCCAGTTCCTGTTCCTGCAACAACAGGTCTGTTGTGTCGGTGGGGCCGTCGAATAAAGAGGAGCTATACTACCAGTTAAAATGCACCAATTTTATATTCTCATTGATTTATTTTTAGGTGAATTGGAGAATTGATTTGATTTCTTTTGCATTTGAATAATTTTTTTATTGGCAAGGGTGATTGCTCAGGATCTTTGATTTATTGATATTGAACTATTTTTTCTCTGTAGACAATTTGGTTAACAGATCTGAAAAAGTAAATGAAAGAGTTGGATAATTGTGTTTTAGCAATTTAATAAAAAGGTTATCGGCAAATTGTTGGATGGAGTGTTTTAGTTTTTTTTTTTTATTTCTACAGAAAGAAAGATTGAATTATTGATTTGGATTCTTTATATATTTAAAAAAAAAAATTGTGGTCAAAGTATTTAATATGCTTAAAGGAACCGAATCATTGATTGGGTTTCTTTTGTATGAATAGAAAAATCAAATCCTTCCATCCATTTTTCTATCTAATTTTTTAATAAATTTCTTAAAATAAAAATTTCTGCTCTAACTTGGTAGTATTATTATTGACCGGTATATGTGCCTATTTTTGTTTATGTTTTTCATGGTCGTCAAAATAAAGCTCAAACATCATTGATTTTTTACATACATGCAAGGAATTGTAACCAAAAGGGCACACAGATAGTGTGAAAAAAAATTTAACAAATATAATTCCACACAATAGAAATTTTCTTAACTTATCTCTAAATTTGTGGAAAAAAAATATAGCAAATATATTTTTCTTGAATAAAGAATTGATTTCACGAGATAGACCTTGATCCAGATGAATTCGTATCCTCTGCATTAACTCAAAAGATGATCTTTTGAGTTAATGCATCTGGACCATCTGATCTACTTTAAGATCTGTGCAAATTAGATCCGCATTAATATTAAACAGCACTATGTTAAAATCAGACAGCTCTGTTTAATATCAGACAACCAAGATGCATTAACTCAAAAGATTTTCTTTTGAGTTAATGCAGAGGATACGTGTTCAATCCAGATGGCTGATTCCAAGTGTCGCCTTAAATGCTACTCTTTTATAAATGCACATGATTCATGCCAAATGAGTCTCCAAGAAAAAAACATGTAATACGGCGAAGCAAAGAGCTCGATGGGTAAGATATTGACAGGGCTATTTTGGCTTCACGTAGCGTACAACCAAAAGAGAAAATGAAAAAGTATTGATTGATATGCTGTGTGAAGCAAAAATAACTCTGTCAATATCTTTACCCAACTTGATTTCAAAACACACTTAAAATCACTTTATATAGCTATTATGGTTAGGGAACTCATAAACTATGCTGATGGCTCCAAAAGAAAAGAAATATTATGTAACAGTGTATTTAGTTAATATTGTTGTAAATCAAATTTAATATGATTTATGTGGATGTTCAATTCATTGCCCCACTTCTCCACTACTCCACTACTCCACTACTATGGACATTTATTTTCTTCTTTATTATTGTAACATCTTTTTCTAGCCTATAAATAGAGGCTTTGTAAAAGCAAGAGAGAACATACAATTAGAAGATAATAAAATTCTGTTATTGCTTTCTCTATCTCTCTTGTCATTTACTTTACTTTGTTGTAACTTCATTTTAATTTTACAACACATTATCAGCACGAATTGCTCGGAAGAAGTTGCAAAGCTATTTTGTAAGTAATTTATATGATTGATTATTATATCTTTCATTAATTTAAATTCATTTGAACTTTTTATTATGTTTGTTTTAGTTTATAAGAATCATTCCTTGAAGTGAATGATGGAATAATAACCTGAAGTTAGTATCAAAACTAAATGTTTATCAAGAACCTGAAATTCGTATTACTCGAATATAATAATAAGAATAATAACATGAAGTTATTATTATAATTGTTTAGAACCTGAAGTTCTATTTGAAATTTTAATATAAAATTAATATAATAACCAGCAGTTATTATAGGCCACTGGATGAATAATAACCTGAAGTTATTCCCAATTAAAACCTGAAGTTTTATTAGAAATTTTCATATAAAATCAATATAATAACTAGAAGTTATTATAGGTCATTGGATGAAAATATAACCCGAAGTTATTTCAAATTAAATTTTACATAGCGCAGTCAAGCAATTTAATAACCAGAAGTTATTAAATAAGTATTTTATTATAACCTGAAGTTATTAATACATTTAAATTTATTTATTTATTTATTTATGCAATTTACATATTCTTTTATTTATATTTATTCATCTCCCTTTTCACAACCTTAAGTTATGATATTAATAACCTGAAGTTATGGCATTAATAACCTGAAGTTATGGCATTAATAACCTGAAGTTATGATATTAATAATCTGAAATTATTAATACGTATCTATTTTGTAGTACATATGACAAATCTCACAAAGTTTGAATTTATCTCCTTTTTCATTTATCATAACTCGAAGTTATGGTATTAGTAACCTGAAGTTGTATTTTGTTATAAATACGTATTAATGAAAAATGAGAAAGGAAAACATCCTGAAGATGTTTGTTATAGATGTGGGATGACAAATCATTGATTGCGTACCTGTCGTACGCCCAAGCATTTTGGAGAGCTTTATCAAGCCTCAATTAAGAAAAAAAAATGTGGAAACTAAAATGACCCCGAATATGAATGCCATATAGATACACATTTTGATGTATCAGATTTCTTCCATAATGTGGATAAAGAAATAGACACTTTACTAAGGGAGAAAATATAATGTAGAAGTTTATGTTTATAAAAGTTTAGTTTACATTTTAATTTTTATATTGTATGCAAATAAAATTAATGAATAAAGGCAGTTGATTTTTATTTTAATTTATTCTTGCATTCTTTTATTTTAAAGAAAAATGACTGACGCAATGGTAAGTAAAAAAGATCCATGTCTAGTAGACAGCGAACAACAAATACCATATTGAAAAGTAAGAAATATTTTTCACAATTGCATCTTGGTGAGACTAATATCCACACTATATCTGGCACAACTAATTTAATTGAAGGCTCCGGAAGAGCTTGTATTTTGTTACCTGAAGGAACAAAATTAATAATAAATGATGCATTATATTCAAGTAGATCCAGAAGAAATCTACTAAGTTTTAAAGATATTCGAAAGAATGATTATCATATTGAAACTATGAATGAGAGAAATTGTGAATATCTTCATATCACATCTATTAAAAATGGCCAGAAAATTATAATGGAAAAGATGCAAGCATTGTCTTCTGGACTATATGGTACTTATATAAGTACAATAGAATCAAATATGGTTACTAACCAGAAGTTAGTTGTTACTAACCAGAAGTTAGTTGATCCAAAGTTATTTATATTGTGGTATGACAGATTGGATCATTCAGAAAATATAATGATGAGAAAAATAATTGAAAGTGCAAATGGACATCTCCTAAATGACCTGAAGATTATATTATCAAAAGAATTGACATGCGAAACATGCTCTCTTGAAAAACTAATTACTAGGCCATCTCCAAATAAAGTTGAACCTGAAGCTCCTTCATTTTTAGAATGAATTCAAGAAAATATATATGGACCTATTACACTACCATATGAACTATTTAGATATTTTATGATATTAATTAATGCATCAACACTTTGGTCACATGTGTATTTGTTAGCAACAAGAAATGTTGCGTTTGCTAGACTACTAGCACAAATTATTCAATTGAGAGCTTATTTTCCGGATTATCAGATTAAAAGAATCCGGCTTGATAATGCAGGAGAGTTTACTTCTCAAACTTTTAATGATTATTACATATCTATATGAATTACAGTAGAACATCTAGTGACTCATGTTCATACACAAAACGGTCTAGCAGAATCGCTGATTAAAAGGTTACAGTTAATTGCTAGACCGTTACTTATGAAATCTAGTTTACCGTCTTCTGCATGGAGACATGTCATATTACATGCTGCTGCACTAATTAAGTTAAGGCCAACTGCAGATCATAAGTATTCCCCGTTACAATTGGTCTCCGGAAGAGAACCAAATTTGTCTCATCTAAAGGTATTTGGTTGTGCAATATATGTTCCAATTTCTCCTCCACAACGCACAAAAATGGGACCTCAAAGAAGATTGGAAATTTATATTGGTTTTAACTCTCCTTCTATTATTAAATATTTAGAACCATTAACAAGAGATGTTTTTACAACAAGATTTGCTGATTGTCATTTTAATGAATCAATATTCCCAAATTTAGGGGAAGAAAAACAAAAACTGGATAAACAAGTGACTTGGAATTCATCGTTATCTTATCTTGACCCCCGAAGTGGTCAATGTGAACTCGAAGTTCAAAAGATTATAAATTTGCAAAGAATTGCAAATGAATTGCCTGATGCATTCACAGATACAAATAGAGTCATTAAATCGCATATTCCAGCTATAAACGCACCTGCTCGAATTGATATTACAAAAATATCTAATGAATCTAATGTGCGTAGAAAACGT
This sequence comes from Carex littledalei, assembly GCA_011114355.1. Lineage (NCBI taxonomy): Eukaryota > Viridiplantae > Streptophyta > Magnoliopsida > Poales > Cyperaceae > Carex > Carex littledalei. Next base: position 10,792,954 of record CM022083.1, on the reverse strand, counting down.
GGAAGACCACTTGGTTCTAAGGATGTAAATCCACGTAAAAGGAAAAAGCAGAATAAAGAAGTTAGCACAACCCCAGAAGAGATTAATGGTAAAATTCCTGAAGAAGTCGATAAAACCCCAGAAGAGGTTGATAGTAGAACTCCTGAAGAAGTTGATAAAATCCCAGAAGAGATTAATGGTAAAACTTTCTGAAGAAGTTGATAAAACTCTAGAAGATGTTGATGAAGTTCCAGAAGAAACTCAGGTACCTAATGATTATGAGATCTCAATAAATTATGTACATAATGGTACAATATGGAACCGAAATGAAACATGTGCTGATGAAATTTTTGCATATGCTATAGCAATTGATGTGCTAAATGAGGAAGATTATGTGCCAAAAACTCCTGAAGAGTGTATGCACAGAAATGATTGGCCAAAATGGAAAGATGTCCTAAAGGCTGAATTAGATTCGCTTGAAAAGCGCAATGTTTTTGGACCTGTAGTCTTAACTCCCAAAGATGTTAATCCTGTATGTTACAAATGGTTATTTGCAATAAAAATGAATGAGAAAAATGAGATTGTGAGATATAAAGCAAGGCTAGTGGCACAAGGCTTTACACAAATACCTGGAGTCGATTATGAAGAGACGTATTCACCTGTAGTGGATGCGATAACTCTCAGGTTTCTAATAAGTCTCACAGTTACAGAAAATCTAAAAATGCGACTTATGGATGTCGTAACAACATATTTATATGGTTCACTTGATAGTGACATATACATGAAAATCCCCGAAGGATTGAAAATGCCTGAAGCATATAAATCAATACCTAGAGAAATGTACTCTATAAAATTAAGAAGATATTTATACGGACTAAAACAATCAGGCCGAATGTGGTACAATCGACTGAGTGAGTACCTTCTAAAAGAAGGATATAAAAATAATATAATCAGTCCGTGTGTTTTCATTAAAAGATCAAATCTAGGTTTTACAATCATTGCAGTGTATGTTGATGATTTGAACATTATTGGATCTCCTGAAGAGATTGAGAATACTGCAAAATTGTTGAGAAATGAGTTAGAAATGAAAGACCTTGGTGTAATTAAATTGTCTCGGCCTGCAGATCGAGCATCTAAATAATAGAATATTTGTCCATCAATCAAATTATGTTGAAAAAGTACTAAAGAGATTCAATATGGATAAAGCTCATCCTTTGAGCACACCAATGGTCGTACGATCGCTAAATGCAGAAAATGATCATTTTCGTCCGCAAGAAAATAATGAAAAAGTGGTTGGTCCTGAAGTACCATACTTAAGTGCAATCGGGGCATTATTATATCTTGCAAATAATACAAGACCCGATATCGCATTTGCAGTAAATGTGTTAGCAAGATATAGTTCCAAACCAACCAGAAGACATTGGAATGGAATTAAACACATATTTCGATATCTCTGCGGAACTAGAGATATGGGGTTATATTATCAAAAGGATACAAAATCCAAATTAATTGGATATGCAGATGCGGGATATTTGTCGGATCCACATAAAGCACGATCCCAAACGGGATATGTATTCACTTATTGTGGAGCTGCAATTTCATGGCGATCAACAAAACAAACTCTTACGGCAACATCATCAAATCATGCCGAGCTGATCGCCTTATACGAGGCAGGTCGAGAATGCGTTTGGTTACGGTCAATGATTCAAAATATTCAAGAAGAATGTGGGCTTGAAAACATCAATGAAAACCCTACTTCGCTGCATGAAGATAATGCAGCATGCATTGCACAAATCAAAGAATGATATATCAAAGGAGACCGGACTAAACATATTGTGCCAAAGTTCTTTTCAACACATGACCTACAAAAGGAAGGCGTAATCAATGTTTGTCAAGTCCGATCAATCGATAATTTAGCAGACCTATTCACAAAATCTTTGCCGACGAAGGTTTTTGAACAACTCACAAAGAAGATAGGTCTACATCGATTGAAGAATATTCAATGATATCTGTTCGCTCTCAGACGAGAGGTACAGAGTTTCACCACAGCTTAGGCTGTGGAGTTTAAACCCTATTCAACTCTAGGACGAAGGTTGCAAGTGCACAACCCTGCCTTCGTAGTTAGAACGGGTGTCGATCCTCAAGGACGGACTATTTTCTGAATCTTAACTAATCCTAGTTAAGTACTAGAAGTGCGAGAATTGGGGTTTTGTTTTAATCCTAAGTTTTCGTATGTATGAACAAGTAAAATGAATGAAACAAATGAATGTATGAACAATTTCAATTATCAATGTATGAACAAGTAAAGAATCAAGTAAATGTTTGTATTTTGTACTGTGGTAAAAAAAAGGTGTTTCAAGGGTTTCAGATTTTCATCTTCAACTTTGCTGCTCAGACCTGCCACGCGACCCGCATACTTTCGCATGCGACCTTTGTGACGCGACCCGCATGCTTTCGCATGCGACCCGCTTGGCCTTAAGCGCCCTGAACCTGGCACGCGACCCGCAAGCTGTGGCTTGCGACCGTGTGATGCGACCCGCGTGCTAAGTCACGCGACCCGCATGGTCCTTGAGCTGACTCTGCACATGACAGAATCTTATTGTTTAAGTCGTGTAAGGCTGGATTGACCGTACCTAATGTCACTGAACCTCAACTTTCGTGTGTTGGCTTAGCAGACCTGGTTTGGAATTGCAATTTCACCTTCTCAGGTCTAATCAAGCTGTTTGATCTAAACCTAAGTTCTCGATTCCGTTTACTAAAGGTATCTACAAGCTAAAGACTTTCACCTTTCGGCTACTCGTTGATCTACAAGCTGAATAGAAACTTTCACCTTTCGGCTACTCGTTGACCTCACCTTTCGGTTCTCAGACCTACTTCAAGTGCTTAACCTAATTGCAAGAAACATCAAGCCTTTGGTACAAGAAGAAATGCCTAAGGCATTCAACAGTAAGCAATCAAGAATCAAACAATTCGAATCAAGCAATCTCAGATAATACAAGAATCAAGAAACACGAAATAACAATAAGAATCAATCCATATGCATCATCAAACAAAGTTTTAGACTACAAATCCAAACCCTCGAAACTATAGTATCTACTCAGTCATCAACGAAATCAAAACAAGAGAGAGATAAAGAAAGCAAATCATGATGAGAGAAGAGGTAGAGAAGAGGATTGAAGCTTCAGGATGAGTCTTCTTCTCCAGATCGCCTCCTCTTCAGCTCCAGATCGTCTTTTTCTTTCTCAGTCCCGATCTCTTCTGTCTCTAGTGAAAAATCGCGGAATAGTGGATCCTCTCTCTGGTGCCAGGCCTTCGGTTTAAATAATTTCCTTCGTGGGCCTCAATTGGGCCTGGCTCAGTGAACTCGACGCGACCCGCGTCAGGTGGCAAGGATGCGAGCTGTGAGGGTCGCGTCTGAGGTCGCGTCTGGGCTGCGATGCGACCCGCGTCATATGGCATGCGGGTCGCATGGGGGAAGTCAGAACTCTGCCTTTTTTCCTGCTTTCGCCTATTTCCTGCAAATCAACCACAAAACTGCAGCAGTACCATATTCTATTTGATTTTCAATGTAAACTATGCAATTTAGTGGTCAAATTCACAAGTCTGGTCTGGAAATAAGACGAAATAATAGATGAAATATAGACCTATCAAATTCCCCCAAGCTTACCCTTTGCTTGTCCTCAAGCAAATCTATACTTTCAAACCGGGTTTGGAATCTAAATGCAAGCTAAATGCCTAAAATGTGAAAATTTACTTAATTGCTCCAATAGAGAAACTGAAGAATCTTTTTATTATGATTTGGACTTTCCTTGGTCAATTCTGATTCACCTCACAAATTGATTAACAAAACCTCAAATTCAAAATGTTTCAAAGACTTGCAAAGTTGTTTACTTGAATTATCGAATTATCATTCTTTTCACTAAACTATGCCCTCATTTGTAGGAGATTTACCCTTTTGGCCCCCCCCAAGCTTGAATCAAGCTTAGGTCAGAAAGTTGCGGACTTCGTGTGTTGATATGTCCAAAAATTTTATTTTATATATATATATTTTTTTTAATTGGGAGACGAGCTCAAAGGCGTCCATTCAAGACTTATTGCCAGTACTCTTATGTTCTCCGTCTTTTCATTCCTTTTTATTTTCATTTTTTTTTTTATTTATTTATTTGCACATACCATGAATACACACATCCACTAGCGTTCGTTCACACCAACGGATATCCCAACCTTTCTACATTTGAAATCCCTATTTCTATTTTTGAAAGGCACAATTCGGTATCTAAATTCTATTTCGACATTCAAGTTTCCAATTTTGCAAATCCCAAACCATTTGGTCCGAATCAGTATTGTGTGGTCAATTATGAGGTCAAATCCAATTTTCCAAGGTCATCCCAATCACATAAAAATATGCAAACAGGTCCCTAAATGAAACAATCAAGCAAAAATTTTCACCTAAAAATGCAAAGTAAAATAAACATGAACTAAGTGCAATCAAAATAACTCCTAAAATATAAAAGTAAATCCTAAGATACAAAAGTCTCCCCCCCAAGCTTAGCCTGAGCATTGTCCTCAATGCTTCAAGACTGAAAGATAAAGAGAAATAAAAGCAAAGGGGAAAGAGGAACATACCCACTCACTCCTGCGGAGAAGATGGCCCGGGGTAATACCCGTACTCATCATAGTAGCGCCAGTCACTAAACTCATCCTCAACACCGCTGAGGCGGTCGTGATAATCCGCCAGCTGACCCTGAATGTCGTGAAGTGCATCACCATGCTGGAGCTGGGTCGCCCTCATGGATGAGACGAGGTGGTAGAGGTCCTGCATGGTGGGCTCCGTAGGGTGAGAAGTACTCGGCTGAGCGGATGGAGGAGCCTCAGGCATAGGAGCACCATCTGCCACGGGAGGAGGGGGTGGAGGTGCATCTGGTACGGGTCTGGAGAAAAACCAAGTAGACCGGTCCACAAAGGAGAGAGGTGCGTGGACAGGCAGCCTGAGCTGTGCGGAGCCATCTGGCATGCGCCAATGATAGCAGCGACGTCTACCAAAGCTGAAAGTGATCGTGATAAATCCTGCCGCACGGAAGGCCTCGACATCCAGTAATCGTCTACCGCCGCAGGGCGTAGCATCTGTGATCGGTACCTCCAAACGCTCCGCGATGTGCGTGACATAGGCACCAATGGGAATGGTGCCGCCGGCTCTCGTAGAACGCTGAAGATCAAGCCAGTGGCGGATCATAAAGAGCATCAGGTCGGGCCGCTCAATCTGTCCGTCTGGCCGGAGCATGTGATCCAAAAGCTTGAGATCCTCAACATTGACTCGGGAGACCGTGGCACCACGGGCGAAGATGGAGACGGCAAGGGCGCGCTGGATGCAGCGAAGAGAAGGGTGAGAAATATTGATGCTCTTGAAGTCCCCTGTGTGCAAGTCTCCTGGGACTCCGCCGGTGACTAAACTCCAGAAATGTAACCTGTCTAGGCCCACGCGGAACTCAAGAGAGGAAGTCTGAGGATCCGGCTGAAAACCGAACCACTCACGGAGCTGAACTAGCGTGACTCGGTGAGACCGACCACCTAGAAGGAATGTGATGTAGTGCTGTGAGTGACCACCCTGCGTCATTTCCTTGAGCTCGAGAGAGGAAAGGAACTCAAGGGTGAGGCCCTCGTAAGAAGGGTGGTCGATGGCCCAGAAAGCTGGAGTGAAGCCGATCCTCCCCGTGAGAAGCAGGAAGTCGTCTTCAACCCCGAATACGCGAAGAGTGTGCAAGTCAACTCGACGCGTGTTTTCGAATTTCTTTGATCGCAAGGACTCAAAGTACTCAGAGGGATGGTGGGAGTCGTCAGAGTCAGAACGCTCAGACTGGGGAGAGCTAGACGCTGGTGGGGAAGGAGCTTGCGCAGGCGGTGGCTGGGCACGGCTACGCAGCTGCATACGGTCCTGGACCCGTTTGGACCGACGTTCTCGGTCCATTTTTCAACTCTGTGTGTTTCGACGCGGGTCGCGTGCGAAGTCACGCGGGTCGCGTGGGCTGGTTAGGTTTGGACAGAGGTTCAATGGCCGACGCTCCCTCTCCCAAGGAGAGAACTACCTTCCCCACAGTTCTCCAGAGAAAGAAGCAACAACGATCAAAGAGGGGAATGAGAAGGAGAGTTAGGGAACTTACCTGAATCCGGGAGGGAGCGCGCAAGGTGGTGCTGGCGTCCGAGAGGAGAACAAGTGGAGAGGATGGCCTTCAAGGTGGAGGTTGGCGAGGAGAGATGGGTCGGATCTCTGTGGAGGGGTGAGAAGAGAGAGAGAGAGTGTGTGATGAAACGGCTGGGAGTGAGAAGAGAAGAAAGAGATGCGGACTAAGAAGGACCTCGCGCCCTTTAGACGCGCCTCTTCAATGCCAGCCGTCGGTTCAAGTCGACGCGGGTCGCGTGGAAATTCACGCGGGTCGCATGGAGTCTCATGCGGATCGCATGGAATCTCATGCGGGTCGCATCAGAGGTTTTGTTTTGTGGTATTTTACAAAAGGAAATCAACCAGAAAACTAATCTAACTCAAATCTACTTCTAAATCAAATCTAAATGTAACACGACTATCGAAATCTAATCTAAATGAAATGCAACTAAACAAACAGGCTTGGGCTGCCTCCCAAGGAGCGCTTGTTTTAGGTCTCAAGCTCGACCTTCCTTTTTCTAATCTTCGACTAGTACAGGATCAGAAAGATCCTGCTCGAAACGCTCATTGTGGGGATGATTGGCAATGTAATGCTTGAGCCGCTGGCCATTGACTTTGAAGGTCCCACATTCCTCACTCCAAATGTCAATAGCACCAAATGGGTACACCTTCTGCACGACAAAGGGACCGGACCACCTTGACTTCAACTTCCCAGGAAAGAGTCGCAGTCTTGAGTTGAACAAAAGTACAAGATCACCCTTTTGGAAGTCGCTAGTCGTGATGTGCTTGTCATGAAGTCGCTTGGTCTTTTCTTTGTAGATCCTTGCATTCTCGTAAGATTGAAGTCGCATTTCTTCCAACTCATGCAAGTCAAGGATTCGCTTTTCGCCAACAGCCAGCATGTCCATGTTGACCGCTCGTGTGGCCCAGAACGCCTTGTGCTTGATTTCCACAGGTAAGTGACACGGTTTCCCGTATACCAGTTTGAAAGGGCTCATCCCAATCGGCGTCTTGAAGGCGGTTCGGTAGGCCCAGAGTGCGTCATTCAACTTCAAAGACCAATCCTTTCTCGTCCTTGCCACAGTCTTCTCCAAGATGGATTTGATTTCCCGGTTTGAGATTTCAGCTTGGCCGTTGGATTGAGGATGGTAAGAAGTCGTCACTTTGTGCATCACCCCATGACGTCTCAGGAGTTTGTTAAATTGTCGGTTTACGAAATGCTTCCCTCCATCACTGATGACGGCTCGTGGAACTCCAAAGCGAGGGAAGATGATGTCATTGAACAATCGTTTCACGGCACTCGAATCTGCCTTTCGACAAGCCACTGCTTCCACCCACTTGGACACATAGTCTACCGCAACTAGGATGTACTCATACCCGCACGAAGCTGGGAATGGTCCCATGAAATCGATTCCCCACACATCAAAGATCTCTACCTCAAGAATGGAGTGAAGAGGCATCTCATTGCGTTTGGAAATGTTCCCAGTGCGTTGACAACTGTCACAAGTGTCAACCAAGGTCTTCGCGTCTTTGAAGAGAGAAGGCCAAAAGAAGCCGGATTGCAAGACCTTGGCTGCCGTCTTGGAGAAAGAAGCATGGCCTCCATACGCAGATGAATGGCAATGCTCAAGGATGGATCGTGCCTCATCGTGTGGCACACAGCGTCTGAAAATGCCATCGACACCTACCTTGAAAAGAAAAGGCTCGTCCCAAAAATAGTACTTTGCATCAGATTTGAGCTTCTTCCTTTGTTGGTAGGTCATGGTGTGAGGAACAAACCCAGAAGCAATGAAATTGGCAATGTCAGCATACCAAGGGTCTGATTGGTTGCTTTCACGGGTCACATTGACGGCATGTAGTGCGGAGGCAGAGAAGAGTTGTTCATCAGGGAACGAGTCATTGATTGGCAAGTTGGCAAAGCTCTCATCTTCCAAACGAAGTCTGGATAGATGGTCGGCCACGGTGTTTTCGACTCCCTTCTTATCCCTGATCTCCAGATCGAACTCTTGCAAAAGAAGAATCCACCTGATCAATCGAGGTTTGGCATCCTGTTTGCTCAGCAAATACCGCAAGGCGGCATGGTCAGTGTAAACGATGATCTTGGAGCCAACCAAATACGACCTAAACTTGTCGAGAGCAAACACAACGGCGAGAAGCTCCTTCTCAGTTGTTGTGTAATTCATTTGGGCAGGATCTAGCACCTTGCTAGCATAGTAAATAGCACACGGCTTCTTTTCTTTCCTTTGCCCCAAAACCGCTCCGACAGCATAGTCGCTCGCGTCACACATGATCTCAAAAGGAAGAGACCAGTCAGGTGGCTGCAAAATGGGTGCTGAGATGAGGACTTTCTTCAAATCGCAAAAAGACTTGACACAATCATCAGTGAAAACGAAGTCGGAATCTTTGATGAGCAGATTGGTCAGTGGTTTCGCGATCTTGGAGAAGTCTTTGATGAACCTGCGGTAAAAACCTGCATGTCCAAGGAAGCTTCGAATGCCCTTGACGTTTGTTGGAATCTCGAGTTTCTCAATCACCTCGATCTTTGCCTTGTCAACTTCAATGCCTTTTGAGGTCACAACATGTCCAAGGACAACGCCAGTTTGGACCATGAAGTGGCACTTTTCCCAATTCAAAATCAGATGGACTTCCTCACACCTCTTCAAAATTTTGCACAAGTTGGTTAAACACGAGTCAAAACATGCACCATACACGGAAAAGTCATCCATGAAGATCTCAACCTCTGTCTCGATGAAATCAGAAAAGATGGCCATCATGGCTCTCTGAAAGGTTGCTGGTGCATTACACAGACCAAAGGGCATCCTACGGTATGCGTACGTACCGTAGGGACAAGTGAAAGTGGTCATCTCTTGGTCTTGAGGGTGAATTGGGATCTGGAAGAAGCCAGAGTAACCATCCAAATAACAAAAATAAGAATGGTTAGCAAGCCTCTCCAAAAGCTGGTCAACGAATGGCAAAGGGAAGTGGTCTTTGCGTGTGGCCGCATTGAGTTTTCTGTAGTCAATGCACATTCGATAACCATTCACCACTCGTGTTTGAATCAACTCGTTCTTCTCATTTTTCACCACCGTCGTTCCGCCTTTCTTTGGCACCACGTGCACTGGGCTCACCCACTTACTGTCAGAGATAGGATAAATGATACCGGCGTCCAGAAGCTTGAGAATCTCTTTCTTGACTACCTCTTTCAGATTTGGGTTGAGCCGTCTTTGATGTTCAACCGATGGCTTGTGACCTTCCTCCAGAAAAATCCTGTGTGAGCATATGGATGGGCTGATCCCCTTCAGGTCATTGATCGAGTACCCGATTGCGCCTTGATGAAGCTTCAGTTTCTCCAAGAGTTTGGCGGTTTGATCGGGAGTCAGACTTGCATTGACAATGACGGGGAAGGAATGATCTGGACCAAGGAATTCATACCGGAGGTTGGCTGGCAGGGGCTTGAGTTCAGGAGTTGGCCCCTTTTTCTCAGTCTGGATGCGGGTCGCATCAGATGTCGTGCGGGTCGCATCAAGTGAAATGTCGTCGCATGCCGACCTATCCGACTCGCTTTCGGTTTCCAGGTCCTCAGACTTTGGCACGCGGGTCGCATGAGATGTCATGCGGGTCGCGTCAGGGTCTTCAAGGTCAACTGATTTCACTTCCGCTCCTCTGACTTCTTCTTCAAACAAGAAATGAGTGTGTTCTTTCGTGCTCTCATGGATCTGATCAAGGAAGTACTCTTCTACCATATCTGTTAGGCATTTTTCGTGCACATCCACTCGAGAACAAGATGCGGCAAAAGGGTACTTCATGGCTTGATCAATTTGGAAACACACTCTCTCTCCTCCAAAGTTCAAGGTCAGTGTTCCTTGAGACACATCGATGATTGCACCTGCAGTCCTGAGGAAAGGTCGTCCCAGAATGATGGGGACTTCCTTGTCCTCTTCCATTTCCATGACCACGAAGTCTACAGGTACAAAGTACTTACCGACTTGAACTGGTACGTCTTCCACTATGCCGAGTGGCAATCGTACCGAGGAGTCTGCTAGCTGCAACGTCATTCGCGTGGGTCTGAGCTCTCCTACTCCCATTCGCTCGAAAATCGTGCGCGGCATGAGGCTCACGTTAGCTCCCAAGTCGCAGAGAGCTCTCTTGATCGTGGCCTTGCCAATGATGCAAGGAATGGAAAACTTCCCTGGGTCGTTCAATTTGGGAGGTAGGTCGCTCTTCAGAATGGCACTGCACTGTTCCGTCAACTTCACCGTTTCATTACCCTCCAAGCTTCGTTTGTTGGATAAGATATCCTTCAAGAATTTGGTGTAAGAGGGCATTTGAGTCAAAGCCTCGGTGAATGGAAGCGTGATGTGCAGTCCTTTCAGGACTTCCGCGAACTTTGCGAATTGTGCGTCCAGTTTGGTTGCAGCTAGTCTTCTGGGAAAAGGCACAGGAGGCCTGTAGGGTGGAGGCTTGACTGGAAGTTTCTCAGATGGAGGTGTCTCAGCCTCCTTCCCCTTGTCAGGTCTTTCCACGCGGGTCGCGTGCGAAGTCACGCGAGTCGCGTCCACTGAGCCTTCAGATGTCGATGCGGGTCGACTTGGCTCAATGCGACCTGAGTCGACGTGTTCTCCTGAGGGTGACGCGGGTCGCGTGAGATGGCACGCGGGTCGCGTCTCAACAGTGTGTGTCACATCTGGAGTCAGGTCTGTTGGAGTCAGGTCTGGTGGGAAGGCTGGTTCTTGGTACTGGGTCCCACTTCGCAGCGTGATCGCCTTCACATCTCCTCTGGGGTTGGGTTCTGGCTGAGCTGGCAGCTTTCCAGGTTGAGGTTGGCTCGAAGTGACGATGTGACTCAACTGCTCCAACAACTTGTTTTGAGCCGCCATTTGAGTGGACATGCTCTGCATCTGTTCCCACATCATTTGATTCATTTTCCCTTGCTCATGTGTGAAATCGGTCGCATGGGGAGGCACGTACGGTCTGGAAGGACCGGCTTGAGGTGCTCGATTGTTCTGATTGGGGAAAGAAGCATTCTGATAGAAGCTCTTGTTGGAGTTGTTGTTGGAAGAGGGATTGTTCCAATTGTTGTGACTGGAAGATGGACGATTGAAAGAGTTGTTATTGTCATTGGAAGACGGATTGTGAAACGAGTTGTTGAAAGGAGGTCTAGGAGCATTGTTTTGATTCCACCTCCAATTTTGTTGCTCAATCGGATCCTTGGAGTAGGATCGGTTGAAAGGAGGCTTTGGAAAAAATGAAGGTTCGTTGTTCAAGGAACTTACCTGCTCGTTGCTCTCTTCGACCTCTGCCAAGGGGCATTGCTCGTAGCTGTGTCTCTCGTCTCCACACATGACACAACTCTGCGGTTGTTGTTCGACTGCCTTCACGCTCAGCTTGTCCATCGCCTTCTGCATGGCATCCATCTTGGCGGTCAAGGCAGTGATGTGATCGACCTCGAACTTGCCGCCACCTCTCGGTCGGGCGTTGTCGCGGCCGGACCACTGTTGGTTCTGTGCCATGTGGTCGATCAGGTTCATGGCTTCAAGAGGCTCTCTGGACATCAATGCTCCACCTGCAACTGCATCTACAGAAGAACGAGTGCTCTCTGTCAAACCATCATAAAATGTTTGGATCAACAACCAATCAGGTAAACCATGGTGCGGACAAGAATACTGCAACTCTCTAAACCTTTCCCAAGACTCATTGAGGGGCTCATCTAACAATTGCCTAAAGCTGGTCAGTTCGTTCCTTACCTTGGCGGTCCTTTTGTGAGGGAAAAACCTAGTCAAAAACAACTTGGACAATTCCTTCCAGCTGGTGACCGAATCCCTAGGTAACGACCCTAACCATTTCTTAGCTTTGTCCCTAAGAGTAAAAGGAAAGAGAGCCAGTTTGGTGTAATCTGCGGTTGCTCCATTGGTCTTGATGGTAGTGATGCATTCGAGAAAGGTCTGGAGGTGAGCATGAGGATCCTCGTGATCCATGCCATGGAAGGTGTTCTGCTGAACCATGTTGACCACTCCTGGATTGAAGTTCGGTTGCTGTCCAGGTACTCTTGGCAACCTGATTGCGCCTCTGACATCTCCAGCTCGTGGTACGTTGAATTCTCGAAGCGTCCTCGGCATGAAGACGTCCGTCTCTTCATCCTCGGGGTCAGTCAGGACTTCTTCCCTGTCTCTTTCTCTTTCTCTTTCCTCCCTGTCGTCTCTGCTCGGATGTTCTGACATCTCTTCAATGCGGGTCGCGTGAGAGGTCTCGCGGGTCGCGTCTGATGTGATGCGGGTCGCTTCACCCTCGGTGCGGGTCGCGTCAAGAGATGGCTGAGCAGCAGCAGTTTCGTCTGGAGGAGTTTCGTCAAAAAGTGGCCCTCTGCTCCTCAGTTGGTATTTCAGTGTGTATCTACCTGCAGGAGGATGGTTAAGAGCCAGTTTTCAGTAAAAGAAAAGAAAAGAAAAGATAAAAGATACAGATTAAAATCTAGATTAACTAAAAAAAGTAAAAATTCAGAAAATGGAAGCCGTCCCCGGCAACGGCGCCAAAAACTTGTTCGCTCCCAGACGAGAGGTACAGAGTTTCACCACAGCTTAGGCTGTGGAGTTTAAACCCTATTCAACTCTAGGACGAAGGTTGCAAGTGCACAACCCTGCCTTCGTAGTTAGAACGGGTGTCGATCCTCAAGGACGGACTATTTTCTGAATCTTAACTAATCCTAGTTAAGTACTAGAAGTGCGAGAATTGGGGTTTTGTTTTAATCCTAAGTTTTCGTATGTATGAACAAGTAAAATGAATGAAACAAATGAATGTATGAACAATTTCAATTATCAATGTATGAACAAGTAAAGAATCAAGTAAATGTTTGTATTTTGTACTGTGGTAAAAAAAAGGTGTTTCAAGGGTTTCAGATTTTCATCTTCAACTTTGCTGCTCAGACCTGCCACGCGACCCGCATACTTTCGCATGCGACCTTTGTGACGCGACCCGCATGCTTTCGCATGCGACCCGCTTGGCCTTAAGCGCCCTGAACCTGGCACGCGACCCGCAAGCTGTGGCTTGCGACCGTGTGATGCGACCCGCGTGCTAAGTCACGCGACCCGCATGGTCCTTGAGCTGACTCTGCACATGACAGAATCTTATTGTTTAAGTCGTGTAAGGCTGGATTGACCGTACCTAATGTCACTGAACCTCAACTTTCGTGTGTTGGCTTAGCAGACCTGGTTTGGAATTGCAATTTCACCTTCTCAGGTCTAATCAAGCTGTTTGATCTAAACCTAAGTTCTCGATTCCGTTTACTAAAGGTATCTACAAGCTAAAGACTTTCACCTTTCGGCTACTCGTTGATCTACAAGCTGAATAGAAACTTTCACCTTTCGGCTACTCGTTGACCTCACCTTTCGGTTCTCAGACCTACCTCAAGTGCTTAACCTAATTGCAAGAAACATCAAGCCTTTGGTACAAGAAGAAATGCCTAAGGCATTCAACAGTAAGCAATCAAGAATCAAACAATTCGAATCAAGCAATCTCAGATAATACAAGAATCAAGAAACACGAAATAACAATAAGAATCAATCCATATGCATCATCAAACAAAGTTTTAGACTACAAATCCAAACCCTCGAAACTATAGTATCTACTCAGTCATCAACGAAATCAAAACAAGAGAGAGATAAAGAAAGCAAATCATGATGAGAGAAGAGGTAGAGAAGAGGATTGAAGCTTCAGGATGAGTCTTCTTCTCCAGATCGCCTCCTCTTCAGCTCCAGATCGTCTTTTTCTTTCTCAGTCCCGATCTCTTCTGTCTCTAGTGAAAAATCGCGGAATAGTGCATCCTCTCTCTGGTGCCAGGCCTTCGGTTTAAATAATTTCCTTCGTGGGCCTCAATTGGGCCTGGCTCAGTGAACTCGACGCGACCCGCATGAGTTTCCATGCGACCCGCGTCAGGTGGCAAGGATGCGAGCTGTGAGGGTCGCGTCTGAGGTCGCGTCTGGGCTGCGATGCGACCCGCGTCATGTGGCATGCGGGTCGCATGGGGGAAGTCAGAACTCTGCCTTTTTGCCTGCTTTCGCCTATTTCCTGCAAATCAACCACAAAACTGCAGCAGTACCATATTCTATTTGATTTTCAATGTAAACTATGCAATTTAGTGGTCAAATTCACAAGTCTGGTCTGGAAATAAGACGAAATAATAGATGAAATATAGACCTATCAATATCTAAATGAGGGGAAGCGTTATACGCACTGTACTCTTTTTCCCTTAATCAAGTTTTTATCCCAATGGGTTTTTCTTGATAAGGTTTTTAATGAGGCAGTACACGGTCCGGAAGTATCGTGTTAATATTGATCCTGAAGTATCATATTAATATTGATCCTGAAGTATCATATTAATAGCGTATAATGAAATATGAACATCCAAGGGGAAGTGTTGTAAATTAAATTTAATATGATTTATGTGGATGTTCAATTCATTGCCCCACTTCTCCACTACTCCACTACTCCACTACTATGGACATTTATTTTCTTCTTTATTATTGTAACATCTCTTTCTAGCCTATAAATAGAGGCTTTGTAAAAGCAAGAAAGAACACACAATTAGAAGAGAATAAAATTCTGTTATTGCTCTCTCTATCTCTCTTGTCATTTACTTTACTTTTGTTGCAACTTCATTTTAATTTTACAACAAATATCATATTTTCGTATTTAATTGAATTATATTACTAATTTTATGATAATGACATGTGCTTACTAAATGATAATTTTATGATACTAATTTTTTCACAAACATCATAGAGACCATTTTGGTTAATTTATTTAAGGTTAACTAAAGAGCAATTTGGTTAGTTACCTCAAACAATATTTATTCCCAATTATTTGACCCTTAATTAAAATGTTAATTAACCTCTATAGCTGCCATTCAAATCAATGTATATTTTTGGACATACAAAATGGGAGATACCTATCATTTCACAATAAAGAGAACTCCACGAAACATCCCTCAATGCCTTGTTTTGTGCACTGCTGTAGCAACTGCACCAGCAATTAAATGCTGCCTTAAATGGCATCTACTACCTTCCCTCTACACACCACTATCTTGTGCTCCAAAATTTTAAATATTATTTTCTTACAAATAAATAACACATACGTACAAAGTTCAATATCTGTAACCAGTATATTTACATAGCTATTTAGTTGGTTTTTACACTGGTTTTGCATATATTTTTCCAAGTCAACTTCACATGTTGGGTATTTTTTTATTTACTAAAATTGGTTATACATGACAGCCTGTCCCAATTCAAAATAAATAAAGGAGAAAAAATGTATCTACAGAGCATTAAAAGGTGGCCACTGAAGAAGACCCTTTTGTCAAACCCTATAATTAGTTTCTCTTTCTTTGCATCACTCTCTCTCCCTCCTCCCCTTCTCTCTCTCTATTCACAGTGCTAAGTACAATCAACACTCTACTGGAAGAAACTTTCTGACAAAACCCCATTTTTGTTTCTATAGCCATTTTCACTAAACCTCACAATTTCTAACACACAGTGCTCCAAAATGCATCTGATACTGAGAACCTTACTAACACTACTTCTATTCTTTTCTTGTACAAGTGCTTCCAATTCATCCTCTTCAGACCTCTCCTCAGATTTCTACTCACTCACTTGCCCAAATGTCCAGTTGTTTGTCAGAAACACGGTACGCTTCTATTCGGCAAACGATGGTACCGTACCGGGAAAGCTTCTTCGGCTAATCTTTCATGATTGTATGGTTGAGGTGTGTACCAAATTCTTTCATCTAAGAAGCTTTTCAAGGATATTGTGCATATATGAAAAACAAAATCATTGATCTATTGATGATATAGGGTTGTGATGCTTCAGTGCTCATACAAGGAAACGGCACGGAGAGAACTGACCCGGCAAATTTGTCCCTTGGTGGATTTGATGTGGTTGAGTCTGCTAAGAGACTAATTGAAGTGATGTGTCCTGGAACTGTGTCATGTGCTGATATACTTGTTCTTGCGGCCAGAGATGCTGTGGAAATTGTGAGTAATTAGTTAATCATTTCTGTTACAATCGAAGGTTACCATAACACCTTCACCTAACTGGCATTGTCATATACCAAAAACTTTGTGCAATTTTGTGTTTTTCGCTGAATATCGATTTAATTTGAGGAATCAGTAGATGATTGTGTAACTTGTGTACTAAATTAATATAAAAAGAATGTGTTTATTTGGCCATACTTATTTCTAGTTTATACTCCCAAAGGATTTTTACGGGGCAAAAGTGATTTTAGTCGATAATTCTAAGTAAATTTATTTGATCTGAATGCAGACGGGAGGGCC
The DNA here is from genome assembly GCA_011114355.1 of Carex littledalei. NCBI lineage: Eukaryota > Viridiplantae > Streptophyta > Magnoliopsida > Poales > Cyperaceae > Carex > Carex littledalei. Next base: position 10,776,497 of record CM022083.1, on the reverse strand, counting down.
GTTGGTTCAAGTGCCATTGGGCCGGAAGGATGGCAAGGTTTCATTGGCATCAAATGTGAGACCGAACATCATTGACACGAGTTTTTCAGTGGAGGAGATGGCCAAGACCTTCTCCTCTAAAGGCCTCTCCATGGAGGACCTCGTTGTGCTCTCTGGTAAGAAACTAATTTTTGTTTACTGATGAATGCATTTTCTAATGGAACATAGATGAAACAAAAGCCTGAAACATTTTTATTTTGTTTCTTCTTACAATACGGATTTGATTCGGTTGTTCTAGGTAGATAAGGAGTCTGGACCATCAAATTGGACTGAAAAACCAAGATAAAACCAAGTCAAATTCTTTTTGGATCAGGACCATCTGATTTCATATGAATGGTCCAGATCTTTCTGGGACCATTCAACAAATATATGCAATTAAAAAGATCTAAAAAATGTTACATTTTCACTAGATAAAAATTGAGAAAGTAAATGTTGATGATTTACATTTTTATTTTTAATGAAGAAAGGAAGACTTAAACTCATGCTCTCTTTCTTACAACGATAAATAATAGAACTATATAGCCTCACCTACTGGGGTTTTCTTAGTAATGATAAAGAAATTTCAAGGGCAAGAACACATGTCTTACATTAATTGATGAAGGGCCATTTAATCTCTCTCTTTTATTTTTTTGGGTTATTTGTCAGTTCTTTGGATGTTCAGTCCAAGTCTCCAGTAGGGATGGGAGCTTAAACATAACTAATAAATTTTTGCACAAAAGAAAAGGCCACAAAGCAAACCTATTAATTGGTTATGACATTTCTGAACTGAGGAAACAAAGTTGTACTTTTGATTTTTCTTTTATGTAAATGTTTTTCTTGTTTCATGTCTTAGGAGCACACACTATTGGGTTGTCACACTGCACATCATTTAGTGATCGGTTTCAAAAGGATGCAAATGGGAGTCTGGCACCAGTTGATGCTTCCATGGAGAAAAACTTTGCATCTGAGCTTATGAAGCAATGCCCAGCCAATGCTACTGCTCCAACCACAGTCAGCTGTGACCCGGTAATTTTAAAAAGACCTACTGGTACTATCTCAGTACACATAGTGGTTTAGAAAATATTTTTCTGTCAATCTGGCTATATTTCGAAGCTTTTCCGTGTCAATTTGGCTATTGGCATTTAAGTGTCAAAGGCTTTCAATTTACCAAGTTATGCACTGAAATGAAAGAAGGAATAAAAAACATTCTGATGTATTGAGAAAAGAGTGACGCTATGGTGCATATTACACATTGGCTCGCTCTATGGACTTATATATTTTTTTTTAAAAGTGTAAACAGTTGATTTGAATTGTTTAACATGATCGTCATATGAAAATATACTTGCAGACCAAATTTTATATTTTTTAGAGTTCTTTTTACTAATTTTTATATAAGTAGAAAATCACTTGATTTGAAAATTATGGATATACCCTCCAAAAACAGTGATTTTCTATCTATCTAAAAAAAATTGTAAAAACAATTTAAAATTTGATCAACAAGTACATTTTCATATGGAGATCATGTTTAGCGGTTCGAATCAACTGTTTGAAATTTGAAAATATAGATATTGATCCATAGCACGAGTTGATCCGTAACATGCATATTACCATAGCCTCACTCTTGAGAAAATGGTTATAATTTCGACCTGGCCGTCATCTTGAAACAGTCTGTCATGTAATAACCTGGCCGGTTATAATTTCCTTAAATTAATTTCTTCATTGCATTTCATACTTCATGCAATTGGTTTTCAAAAACAAAACCTCTTTTTTGTAATAATTCATTCTATATCCATAAGGGAACTAAACATAGACAAATCACAGGTTACACCTAATCAATTTGACAACCAGTACTACACCAACCTGTTAACTGGCAAGGGATTACTCAAATCGGATTCGGAGCTTATCAATGACCCGAAAGCAGAGGCATTTGTAGAGAGCTTATCTAAGAACCAAAGTAGCTTTTTCGACAGCTGGGCCGAGTCGTTCGTCAAAATGACAAGTATCGGTGTAAAGACGGGAGACGACAAAGGGGAGATTCGAGCCATTTGTTCAAGTGTAAATGGCTAATATAAAGAAAGAAAATTAAGGGCTTTTAGAGTGTATAGCAGATGTATAAATTTGGTATCATGTTTTCTCTTGCAAATGACAAACAATAGGGTATATTAGCTAGTTTGAAATTAACTTTTGGTTTATTTGTGTTGACAGTAATGTCATTTATTATTTTAGCTTATGATGAATGTTTAGCATTCTTTCTTGGTTCTGTCAAATAAGATTTGCATCTACAAACTACTTTAACATTTCATATAAGATTTTGTCATGGACTATTATTATTTGAAAACTCTTTTGGGCATATCTAACTCCATGATTAATTATTGGAATATTTCAAAGGTTATTAATAACTCTGAATTTGCTCTAGAAATTAATGTAACACATGTTAATTAGAGGTAATATAGAAGAGAAATAAAACCTGGATGAATGGTTGGTTTTCTTCTAAATTTACTATCTGAACTCAACAAAGATATATTTAATGAAAGGAGCATAGTCTTTGAGAGAAGCGACAATAACGAAAGAAAGAGAGAATGGCAGCAAGTCAACCAGGGGTTTTCGATGGGCATGGAACTAAATTATGAATGATGAGATGATTCATATTGATGAGAGTCATGAGGAATTTATATAAGGATATAGCCACTAAAAAAGACTTGATTTTTGCTGCTGCTATTGACATTATAAGTGTAGCTTACAAAGTTTGGAAAAAAAAAAAAAAAAAACGCAAGTAATGATCTCTTTTTGTGCTACATGATATGGTTTCTATGGTTTCAATCAAATATATATAGCTTGATCAAGACAAGATAGTTTCTATGGTTTTAGTTGCTAGTGAAGACTATAGTGCTGGTCAAAAGCTAGTTGTTTGATCACGTGACCCCACCTGTACGCCGTAAAGTCGTAGACACTAAACACACCCAGTCAACATCTCTAGATTTGACTGACAATAGTGACAGTGGGTCCCCCATGGCCCAGGCGATGGGGCACAAGCCGATAATTATACATTTTTGGGCTCTTAACGGGCCGTAACATAATTATATTCTGGAGCACATCTCTAGTACAGATGGCCCACATATTAAGAAGGCTTTTATCCTTACATTTTATCTTGAATCAGGTTGATCTGACTATCTGAATTAAAATTCAACATTAAAGTTACTGAGGATCAGGACTCCCTTCTGGCTTCTGTACGCAGTAAACACGTGTTACACGTCTGCTCAACATTTCTCCATCTCTGACTGACGACAATGACTGTGGTCTGGGGTCCGGATCCCCTAAAGTAATTCAACTTTTGGGTTTTCGATCGGAACCGTCTGATTCGATTCTGTCGCTCGAGATCGTCTCGGGATTCAAATCCGTTGTCGGAATATGTGCGCTCCACTTCGGAATGGATGGTCTCAGATCCGAATCGGACGGTCCCGATTTAAAACTCAAAAATTGAGTTACTTCACCGGATCCGAATTCGTGTGGTCTGTGGTCCACGGTTTAAAACATGTGTAATAGTCTTTACTAAGCATTAAGATCTATAAAGTACAAATCTTTATTCAGAGGTACATCTCCAATGTAACTCAAAACTTCAATGAATCAAATATGGGCTAGACTCTTATTTTCTTCAAAAAAATAAAAATAAAGTACAAATCTGGATAGTAAATGTACCTCCAATTATGCCTCAATTTTTACTTACCAAACGTGGGATATTTAGCTAAAGTGACTTCTAATTGTATAGTAGTATGATATATTTGTTCGTCCTTAAATTTTGCCTTATTGAGTTAAAGTAGTGATTTTCTCCTACCTAATAAGAAATAGTAAGAGATTTAAAAAAAAAAATTTGGTGTCTTAATTAGTACATTTTTATATGGAGATCATGTTGAACGGTCCAAATCGATTATTTTAATTTTAATATAGAGATATGAATCCATAGTACAAACCGATTCGCACTTTGCAAAGTACCATGTAGCCTCACTCTTTTTTTAAAAAGGAAATGTTAAAATTGCAATTATGAGATAACATTTGAAGGCCAATTCATTCCATTATTATTTGTGATGATAAAATGTTTTCAATCAAATTCCAACATTCAAGACATTGAAAATTGCAATGAGTCAAGAGCACAAGCCACAAATGATGAAGTATTATTGTATTATAATGCATGACTCTTTAAAAAATCATGACTTCAAATTTCAAAACGACAGTTTGAAGTTGAGGAAAAAACAATTCCATTTCTTGATTTAATCTTTCTTTCTCTCTACTCCATACACAATATACTATACTAGATTCGTGAAAATATTTATTTTAGTATTCTAGCATTAAAAATGAACATCCAATAAACATAATTTGTTGATTAGTTATTTTAGACACTACGGATATATTTTAGACGCTACGCATATAAATTCGATATTAAAAATTAAGTCATGCAGCGTGTCTTTTTCATAGTTTTAAATATGTAAGAATTATATGTTACCAAGGTAAATTCTATGCGTATGAAGATACAACAATATTTTTATTTAAATCGATAGTATCCTTTTGTGATTTATAAATGATACATAAAAAAATGTGTCTAAATAAATTTATTATTGAGCGTCAGATCAACAAAATTGAACGGTTGCTTAAATTCTACAATAAAAAAATATCAATCAATTATTACTTTTTTATTGAATTTTTTTTTTAAATTCTACAATCCAAAAATTCAACGGTTGTTAAAATATAATTTATTACTTTTTATAGAACCTACTAAGTTCATCTAAATGATAATTAATTAATAATTATCAATCAATAAAAAAATTCCTTAAACGATATATAAAAATGGAAAAAAATTTCATGATCACCAATATGAAAATCAAGTGTTTGACAGTCAAATAAGTGTGGCGAGTACGTGTGGGGAGTATGTGTCTAAATAAATTTAGACTTCCACACATAGAAAAACATAAAAAAGATGCATAAAATCAAAATAAGGCAGACTATATATGTGATTAGTTGGTTTGATATTCAATCTGAAATATCATCTTATCTTTTAATCACAGCCGTTGGCGGATCAGAACATCTACATGCTTAATATAATAATGGAGATATGCGCTTGAATATATATAAGAAACAAAGATGCAACGGTTGAATTTTGGTCTTCCATTGTTCTTTCTCACTTGAGGGATAAAGGTTGAATTTCGTTTTTGTTAATTAGTAAGATTTGTAAAAGTTCCATTACTGCTGCAGGTCCAGATTCGCAAAAAAAAAAAAAAAAAAAAATATATAACATAAAGTTATCTGAATTATAGTGTACGTAATAGTCAAAGCATATCATCTTGTAACATTATTTATTAAGACAAGCTAGCAATAGTACTGTGTGACGGATACAAGAAAGCAAATCTGTAAATATATATGCCGTCTTCATGATCACTAGCAACTATATATATCGCTTGATCTATAAATAATCAAGTAATTTATTCTCTTTAACAATCTCTATATTGTTTCTGCCCATAGAAATCTTCATCTTATCTAAAAAAAAAAACGAAATTAAAAAATCACATAACTAGTAGCTGCGAAATATAAGAAATCGGGGCGGTCTGATTTCCAGTCCAAATCGTTCAATCCACATCAAGATTTGTGTATACAACTTCAAGATTCGTGCAGATCAAGTGCACACGTATCTTGATACAGATCAAACGGCTCGGGTCAGGCATCGGACTGCCCCCACTCCAAAATATAGAAGGTCATTAATGATAATCTTACAAGCATGGCTGCAAGTACAACACCTCATCTGCAAGGACAGCAGAACTCGTTACAGTGTGGGACATACGGGCTTCTCCTTCCCACAGGATTAGAACAATGCTCAGAAGTACCTTGGGTGGACTTTTGTGTAAAAATTGAAGAGCAATTAGTTCTTTTGTAAAGGCCGGAAGGCGAATTGCCTACCAAATTAATACTTCACTATATATATAGTAAATTAGAGTTTTCAAATTACACAGTTATAAGACAAAATAAAAACGAAAATGAAAGAGTGTTAATTAAAAGGAACTCGATCGGTACCATTTAGTACAATGCTAATTTGATTCATGAGTTTACTAATTGAGCCCAAAGTGTTTTCATACCAAGCATGAGAATCATTAATAACCAGGGACTTTGAGATTTGGTTTGGAAACATTACCGTGCATGACCTTTTTGGTATAAGACTGGAATGGGCCCCCATTCCGCTGAGAAATAAACAGAGAAGAAGCAACATGGTACAAAAGTGAGGGTTGGGTTTACATTTACTCCTCATGATTTTGCTCTTCGAAGCTCTCTACCAGGGTAGGGGTGAAATCACTTCTTCAGCATTTTATAGTGTGAGCTATGTGAATTAATTTTATTCATTTATTTGCAACTGAACACTCCATTTGCTTATATTTAAATAAAGAAGGCCTATTACTTGTGGTGTTCGCAAAAATAGTTGGTATGATCTTTTTCCATCCCTGTTTATTTTTTTTTCCAATAAGCATGTACTTTGTTTTTCTTTTTGGAGAGAATTGTCGCTCGAATAATCATTGGACACAATCATCTTAAACATTTTAATAGGTGCAAATGTAAATATGTCTAAGTAAAATAGTATATTAATTCATTTTACCATTCTCTATGTAAGAGGTCATATATATCATTTGTAAATCACAAAGAGTAAATTGTATTTTTATTTATTTATTCTTTCATACTTATCCTTTACACTTAATTCTAATCGTCCGTTAAAGGTCACGTTAAATATTCTAAAAATAATTAACAAATGAAAAAGCAGGGCCAAAGAGCTTAGGAAGAAATAATATTAAAATGAGGGACAACAAAGAAAGATTGATACAATGAAAAGGAAGGACAAATGAATAATTAAGACTTGTGGTTATCAAAATATCAAATGTCAGAAGGAGACAGACTTGTGTGTAATAGATAGTGAAGTATTTTTTAGTTGTAGCTGGATTTTTTTCCATTAAAGAATTTGACTAAGTTTTAAGTCATTATTAAATTCTAACAACGACTTTGACCTAACTTTTGCTCCATAAAAAACCTTGATTAAATTGAATAGTATTATCTTGAAAGGAACATTGAAATGATAGGGCACATGGAAATTTGAGGTCAGTAACTCTATTTATATTGTAATATCCTAGTTTTTGAATACTTGAAAATATTATTTAATATGAAGTAAAACTCGTAATTGAAGAAATTATTATTACGTTGTAACATGTTTAGACTCTCCTTGAACTACTGTAAATTTTTTTTGAACAATTATTTGGAATAATTTAATTTCAAAGTCATATAAGATATTAGATCGATCCCCAATCACCTGAAATATTTTATAATTTTTCTAACTATATGTTAATTTGAATTAAGATTTATTTCCCAAATATATGTATAATTAGAAATTTAGTACTTTATTAATCAATTTCTATACTATAAATAAAAAAGCATAGTGTAAATGAACCCATCATTTAAATAATTAAATTGTGGTTGAATTTCATTTATGTTATAAAAATGTATGAGGGACACGTGTTAACCACTTACAATTTCACTTAATATTTCAGTTATGCCACTCACTTAACTCAATTTCTTCTTTGCCGTATTATTTTTTTTGTTTCTTCTCTTCTTGTTCTTTTTGTTCCCAAATTAATCATATCTCATATTTCATTCTTTTTCATGTTGAGTTCGCCAACTCCATCCTTTCCACCTCCACGCCATCAGACTCTCATCACTTTATACATTTCATTCTCCATCGTGTACTAGAAACTTGAAAGAATATGAAGGAAAGTGGAAATGACATAACAACCAAAGCATGGGAAATAATAGAAGATATGTGCTAAAATTCCTTGTCACCTTTTTCTTGTTCTTGGTATAGTTCACTGTTCCTAATTATTCTCTTTACTTGAATTAAAGTTTGGTTGCCATTAAATGACACTTCCTTATTTTGTTGACCATGTACACTTGAATTTGAAAATTTAAGTTGTTTAGATGCAATCAACTTAATTTGGAGAAAGGTAAGTGAATAATAGTAGTAGCTGAACTGGAAATATAGAAGGCAATAATAATCTTACAAAAATTGTAGATCGATCAATTAGTTTATTTGTGAAGGCAGGAAGGAGAAATGCCTACTGTCTACTTCACATTAATAAATTAGAGACTCAAATTACACAGTTACAAGACCAATTAAAAATGAAAATGAAATAATTAATAATAAAAAGGAACTCGTTAGTCATCACCATTTAGTACGTACAATTAATGCCTATTTTGATTCAGGAGTTTGCTAATTGAGCCCTGTTGTGTATTTTGGGTATATGAATAATTGGTCTATTTCGTACACTTCTGCTTTAAATTTATAAAATCCTAAATACGCAAAGTTAGATTGAATTGCAAGCGCACAATCTATCATTGTAGTAATTATGGGTATCGATCCAAAGAGAACGAAAAATATTACTTTCTACTAAATTAACTAATTCTAAAATAGTGCAAATAAAGTAAAAAGGGGGGGTTTGTTGTAAAATTGGTTTTTGGGTTCAATACCCGATTGAGAGTTGAAACTAAAACAAGACAATTTTAAACAAACAAATAAAAAGGAGTTTGTGATTCAAATGGATAAGAGTCTAGGGGCTATCGGCATACAATCCTTTGATCAAATCTACATTTACTTGGTATTCTAAACTCATCTTTGCAATTATGGGGTTTCTAAACGTAAATATCAAAAAGGGTCACTTTCGTGAATTAATGACGTGTCTAGATAATTCGGACTTCACAATTAAGTCCTTCACCCTAGCTATCTAGACCATAGGCATATATTAGCCTAGTTTATCCCTAAATACCAATACTTCACGGTTAAGTTCTTCATACGATATTCGGTTCAATTCTAGGTGTCCCAATCAAATGTGAGGTTTCACGATTAAGTCCTTCACCTCAATTCAACCTTCGTTCTTGTGGTTCCGGACTAAGAAATAGATTTGGTCATTTCTAATCTTAATCCTAGGGTAATTCATGTATACAATTCGGTACCATTAATTATAATTCCTAGCATCTTAAGTTGATTAGACTCAAGCGGGAAATTAACAAGCAATCAAATCATACAAGCACATGAATTGTAAAATCAATAAGAATAAACAAACATGCAAACAATCATCATAAAGAAATTAATCCAAGTAAATATCGATTCAACGCAAATTCATGTTTTTAGCCTAAGCCCCTAGAGAGGAAATCTAGCCTCTCATGGGTGAGTTAACATCCAAGAAAGATACAAGAGAAGTCATAACGAAAACAAAGTAAAACAAGAGAATAGACTACACCAATCTCTTCGCTCGCTGCCTTTGATCTTCACTTTTGCTTGCTCGAGAATCCCTTCAATCCTTGCTCTAATCGCCTTTGATCACGAGGAGAAGATAGAAAATGTGTAGAGAGATGTGGAAATTAAACCTAGAATGAAGAATGTCTTCTCCTGCTGCCTTCCTGCCCATATATAGCTAATTTCGTGACTTGGGAAACAATCTCCCAAAATCTGGCAGCAAATCTGAGAAGATATCATGAATTAAGGCATTAATGGCATTGGTGCGGCCTTCCTGCGGCCTTCACAAAATCCGTGCGGGTCGCACAAACTGGAAGTCGGCTGGAAAATCGGCTAAGGAATGAGGAATCATGCGGCCTTCATGCGGCCCGCACGGCCACCCGCAGAACTCTCGGTTAAATCGGTGCGGCCCGCACAAAGTTGGTTTTCGTCCGGAAAATGGCTAAGGAAAAGGGGTCGTGCGGCCTTCGCAAATTTCGTGCGGCCCTCACGGGTACCCACAAAACTCTCGGTCAAATCGGTGCGGCCCGCACAAATGGCTGTTTTGCTCCTTTTTGCTCGATTTCTGCAATTTAGACAAAGTAAATGCAGTAACTTGGTTCTACGGTGCATTCTATACTAAACTAGACTAAAATACAAGGGTTTTGGTACAGTTTAAGAGGTAAAACCTCGACCGAAGGTATATATAATTGAGGCTTATCAAGCCCAAAGTTTATTGTGTCCGAAGACACGGGGCGGAGTCAGACTTTCGAACTATGAAGGTCAAATAAATATGAGGGTCAATTATATAAAAAATTATATTTTATATAATATTGAAAATAAATATGAGGGCCTCAAATAATTACAAATCCACACTCCTAATTGCACAATTCGTACTATGGCGAAAAAATAGGGACCAAAGAGCCAAGGAATAAATAATATTAAAATGAGGGACCACAAAGAAAGATTGGTATGATATTATCAAGAATGGACAAAGGAGAAACACTTGTGGTTGTGTCGTTGTGAAAAGAAACGACAAAAGAAGGAAAGACTTGTGTATAGTAGACAGTGAAGCATTTTTTAGTTGTAGCTGGACTTTACCATGCATTAAAATAACGAATTGTTTTAAGTCCTTTTAAATTCTAGCAACGATTTTGACCTAACTTTTGTTTTGTTCCATAAAAGACTTTGACTATGTAAAATTGTAAACAAATATTGTCGCCGAAGGTAACATTACATTACACTTGAGGCCAGAATTTGGATCCGACGCCCCGTCTCAACTGCGATCTGTTTTAAAATCCATGCACATGAATATAAACCTATGTTACATAGATACGGGTACGGGTATCGTATTGGATACGATACGGATACGGCGATACGGTAATTTTCAAAAATTCCGGATATGATACGCCAACTAAATATATTTTTTGTTATTATTTTATTTATGTTATTAATTCAACACTTAGTAAATATCAAAATTATTAGATGGGAGACTATACAGTAATTCAATTATACATTAAATATCATAGCTATTCTATTCTAACAACAAATATGAGTTGGTGCAGTGGTAAAGGAAGTAGGTTGTTAACCCAAAAGGGAATGGGTTCGATTCCTGCAGAGCACTAAAATTTGATTTTTGGCGCTAGTCCACCGCGGTTCACTGTTCAAACTATTGTAAAATTTCATCTCCAAGCACATTTTAATATAAAGATCATGTTGAACAATTTAGATCGACTGTTTGGACTTTGAAAATCACAAAATCAAATTATCGTAAGATGTTGTAACTTATGAATGTTGTAAGTGGATCCCTCCTCATATAAAAATATAAATATATATATATATACCTTCCGAATTGCCTACCTCTTATTCATTTTTGGAAGAGAACAAAAAAAGCATATTATTGTTTATTCCCTAGCATCTTTTCACATTTAATTTAATTGAATTACAACACAAAAATTGTGTATGCACTGACATGCAAAGAATGTTGTTGTATTAAAACAGTCATTTGTTGTTGTTTTTTTTATTATTATTTATTATTTGCATCTCTATTCAATCTTAATGTTAAATCTTATAATATATGTTCCGTTGCAACGTACGGGTACAATACTAGTATATAAATATATATATATATATATATAGAGTCCGGCTAAATTGCTGCCGGCAGCATTCTGGACAGCTGCTGCCGGGGGCATTTCGGTCATTTCCGGTGTTCAAACAACAAATCCGAACCGTTCAACGTGTTCTAAATATTAAAATCTACTTGGAGACCAAATTTTACATTTTTTTGGAATTTATTTACTATTTATTAAGCCACTTTGAAAATTCCAGATCACATGGTCCAGAATTATGTGCACTGTTCACCCGGATTAGCCAATTTCAAAGTGGCCTAATAAATAGCTAAAAAATTCCAAAAAATGTAAAATTTGGTCTCCAAGTAGATTTTAATATATATTGAATATCTGTATAAAAAAATTTGTTGTTTGAACACCGGAAATGACCGAAATGCCCCCGGCAGCAGCTGTCCAGAATGCTGCCGGCAGCAATTTAGCCGGACTATATATATATATATATATATATATATATATATATAACCAACATAAGTTCTTTGTAAAATCAGAACAGCAATAACAAAAGAATTACTATTAGTCATTTTTTCTATATCTAACTTATTTTCAACAAAAAAAATTTACTATTAGTCATTTTTTCTATCTCTCACTTATTTTCAACACACAATCATGTTAATAGGTGCAAATGTAAATAGGTCCAAGTAATTAATATAGTATATTAATTCATTTTACCTTTCTCTATGTAAAGAGGTCATATCATATGTATACACTAAGAGTAAATTATATTTATTGATTTATTGTTTCACACTAATCCATTAGTACACGTCATTCTATCTAGTCCTTTATAGGTTACGTTAAATGTTCTAAAAATAAATTAAAAAAACAAAAGGAAGGGACCAAAGAGCTGATTAATTAAAGAAGAAATAATATTAAAATGAGGGACAAGAAGGAAATATTGATACAATGAAAAGAAATTCTAACAACGACTTTGAACTAATCCTCTTTATGCAATTATCACCATTAACTAGCTTAGTTGGTTTCATTCAACAAACCTCTCTGTGCCTTAGCACAAAAGGATCTAATGCATCAAATTCCGAGACCTTTACTATTCTACATGTAATTAAGGACATCATAATCACAAGTCTTCTCCTTTGACTTTTCTTTTCATCATTTCAATCTTTCTTCGCAATCCCTCAGATGATACTCTTTGTGCCAAGGCAGAGAGAGAGATTTTGTTAAATGCAACAAATTAAGCTTATTAATGGAGATATTTATTAAAACTGAATCCTATATATCTAAAAAATATTCAGATCTTTTATTTTACGTAGCTCATATGTAGATTGAGAACTCTACTCATCACTTAAAAAGAAGTCACATATGTTGCTTTTTTTGAATTTGTTCCTTAGCATTACATTACATTATAACTAAAAATCACTTCGAGAGAGTGATGAATATTGAATTTTGAACCTATAATTTATTATAACAAGAACAATTCCTTAGAAATTGTAATAGACTTTATTGCTTATATTTTAAAGAGTTAGATCCTAAAAACCTATTCAAAATCGGATCAATAAATATTCGGACAAACCTAAAATTTATGGAACACATTTAGTTAAGATTCATGTCAATTAATAATGAACTGTTAAAATTTGACTTTAGACGATAAGATATCTCATGAACAATATAGCACATCCAAATCATCGTCATCACAGGGCCGGATCCCTAAAGTAATACAAAATTTGAGTTTGGATTTCAACATTTCAAACAGAATCGGGACCAATTCAGTTGGAGGTAAATTCAGGAGGCTATTTTAATATTCTTGAATATTCTAATAGCACGATCTGAATCTAAACTCAAATTTTGAGTTACTTTAGGAGATCCAAATTTGTTTTTTTATCTATTCGTAGCTGAAATACTGAGTTACTAACCTCTCAAGTCCAAGTTACAGTAGCTGTTAAAATTTGATTAGTAATATTAACTCTACATAATAATTCCATTGTTTTTTATTAATCTTTCTTTTTCTCTACTCCATAGACTATATATTATTTCTCTCTATCCAAATATCTCTAGTAATAGTGAAAGTATATATAATCTTATTACTCTACTTATTAAGACAAGGTACAGTACTGTGTGGCAAACAGCTAAATACAAGAAAGCAGAATCTTTAGATATATATAGTCTTCACGTGAAACTAAAATAGCATGATCTGTAAATAATTAAGTGACCAATTGTCTCTGCAAGACTGCAACAATCTCATCAATTTTATTTCTTTCTCCCGATGAAATCTTCATCCTGTCTCAAGACGAAAAATGAAAGAAATTCAGAAAAAAAAAATGGAATATTAAGAAGTACATGTCTGTATCTGGACTGGAACACCTACCTCATCTGCAAGGAGGGCAAAAGTACTCATTGCAGCATGGTGCATTCAGGCTTCCTCGTCCGATAATGCGGGGATATGGAACCACACTGGGATTCTATTGTGCAAAAGTTGAAGAGCAATTAGTTCTTTTGTAAAGGCTGGAAGGCGAAATGCCCACCAAGTACTTCAAAATCCACAATTACAAGACAGAATAAAACAAAAATAACAGGAACTTGAGCAAGATTTGAGCAAGATTTAATTTGCTTTCCATTAATTCTTGTATGTAAATTATTCTCCATTCAAGAGTCAAAATTCAAAACAATGCTAGCCATTTTATTGAAACACAAAGAAGAAAATCGAACCGCCAAACCTAACAACCAAATTTTGGTTCTTCAGTTTGCTAATTGATCAGCCCAAAGTGTTTTCGTACCAAGCATGAAAAGAAAAAATAACCAGGGATTTTAAGCATTACAGTGCTTCCCTTGACAGCATTGACGATAAGACCGGAATGTGGCCCCATTCCGCTGAGAAGTAAACAGAAAACAAGCAACATGGTACAAGAGTCAGGGTTGCCTTTACATTTACTCCTCATTTTGCTCTCCAAAACCTCTATCAGGGTCTCCTTTCTCACTTCATCCGTATTATATATAATGTGAGCTCTAAAATTCTCTTTTGCAACTAGGCCCTCTATTTGTTTATATTTTGATAGTTGGTTTGATCTTTTGCCAACCCCGTTTATATATACATAGTATATTCATTCACTTTACATTTATCTATATATATATGTAATAGGTCATATCAGTTCCATACACTAATTAGAATAAACTCTATTTTTTATTTATTTCTTTTTTTCACTTATCCCTTTACACTGTATTGTAATCGACGACCGTTCGTTAAAACTCCAGTTAATTTTTCTAAAGTTAAGCAACGCAGTAGCATTTCTTTATATATAGGAGCGAAAAAGCAGGGACCAAAGAGCTAGCCAAGGAGCAAATAATATTAAAATGAGGGACCCCAAAGAAAGATTGATATGATATTATCAATAATGGACAAAGGAGAAACACTTGTGGTTGTGAAAAGAAAGGACAAAAAAAAGGAAAGACTTTGTATAGTAGATAATTAGTGACGTATTTTTTAGTTGTAGCTGGATTTTACCATTAAATTCTAACGACGACTTTGACTTAGTAAAATATTATTGTCGCCGAAGGTAACATTACACTGGAGGCCAGTAATTTTCCTCAGTTTCCGCTATTATTTGTTGGGCAATAATTTAGATCCGACGCTCGTCCTTCGTTTTAAGATATGTGTATGTGAATATTAAAATGAATGTGTACGAATATTGAAGCGATATGCACAGATTTTAAAGTGAATCAGACGGATGCGGAACCCATCAGATTCAAATTTGAGTCTGATCGATGGACATCAGATCCAAATTATTTCCTATTTCATGCCATCAATACGGAGCAGCAACTGCAGGGAGGAGGCCGTTCAATTTGGATCCTGTGGTTCAGATTTAATTATTATCGACAGCTTACAAACTTCTTATAAGACATGCATGTATATTGGTATAAACTCAGTCTTTCGTTGTAAATTAGGTAGATCAAATTTATTGATTTTCTGTTTTAAATATGACAGATCAAATCCGATTAATTGGAAAATCGGAGATTAAATTCAATGTTTGTCACTCATCAAAGTGATTTAATGTGAATATTTTATCTCTAATCTACTGCTAGAAAAGAAAAAGAAAACAACATACGGGACTTCTCTTGAAGTCCTCAATCTATATATCATGAGCTACATAGGGATTAAAACTGTGAATATTTTGAAGGTTATTAATAAATCTGACATTGCTCTAGAAATTGATGTAAAATTGAAGTAATTTAGAAGATAAATAGAAGTAAAACATGTAATTAGAAGTAAAACATGTAATAATCAAGCAAATTACAATAAAAGACTGCAACATACATTGAGCTAAACAAGCAAGAAAGTACTATAAAGAACAAGACTGTTACTCTTTATTTTTGAAATGCATTTGAATTATATTACTGAAATTTGGCTGAATATGCCTTTTCTATTAGCTCTCTATAGGGATATATGTTATTTGTATGGAAACAAATTAATATATGTGCGATAATATGGGCACGACATAAATAAATAATAATGCATTGAAAAATAAAAAAATACAATATCATAACAAAAAGATCAGAATATACAGCACCAACGAACTTACACAATCAGTACACACCATGCTAAAACAATGGGATCCGACTCTGCTGCTCTTCTCGCAGGGTCCTGCTTTTCCGATCCCAACCATTCAAATTTATTGAGATTTGTAAATGAAAAAGTTTCTTTATCGAGATACGCGAATGAAAAATTTTGAATGGTTGGAATCTGAAAAGCAGAATCTTGCTTTTCTTAAAGAAAAGCAGCAAAGTCGGATCCAAAACAATGTACACCCAGAAACTACCAAATAGCCCTTGATTTATCAGAAAATGCATATACAGCCCATATCACACAGAACACATGAAAAGCATTGGTACTAACTGGTACCAACTCAAACCCATTATTCAGCTTCTCAAGAAAATTTATTGCACCAAATAGATTTTTGCTGCTGCCATTTGAGTATTTGACACTACAGGCACTACTACAAAAACTGGCTTTGTACACTGCACATTGTACACGGATTTGGCAATTATATTAAAAACAGTGTACCAAACATGAGTTCAAAAGATCTGAACGATTTCTACACGGATAATTAGTTAACAATCAGTGTCGAATTATTAGAGAGAGCTACACGGTTTATTAGAAACCACAAATCCGTGTGTAAAGAGGTCCGTGTGCAAATAATTGAGAGAGCTACACGGTTTTTTGATACAAAGCCGTGTAGGAACATTACACACGGCTTTTTGATATATAGCCGTGTATAAATCTTATAATTGTACACGGCTTTATAACTAAAAGCCGTGTAGAAATAGGTGGAGAGCTACACGGCCTTTTAGCTATATGTCCGTGTATAATAGTGTAGGGTTTTATTGTCTTCCCTTCCAGAGCGCCGTTTTGATCAAGTTTTTAGTTCATACATATCCAACTGAGCTTTTTATTTCTGCGAATTGATCGAGGCCAGCAGCTAGCTGAGATCTGAGATCTTTGAATTAAGTTTGTATTTTCTCCTCTCCATCTTTCCAAGGTTAGTAATATGTATTTAAATCATTTTCTTTCTCTAATTTTCTGTTATTTAGGCTTAATTATTTAATTAGGTCATTTCATGCATATATTCTTGAATTCTTAATTTTAGATGTAATTAATTAGTGTATTGTGGTCCAATAACCGACCTTTAGATGCTTTTAGGTCCATGCCCGTTCAAAATTAATCCAATAGGGATTAATTTTGGATAGTCCCCGTTTTGGGACTGCTCTTTGAATATTATGTCTCATTTAGGATGTGAACACATATTAGCGGGATTTAATTAGTATTTGAGGAAAGTTCGACAGTATTTTCCCTTATTGCTCCTACGAGTATGTGGTTCGTACGCATACTTGGGGAGTTAAGGGGAAATGCTGCCGAATTTTTCTCAAATACTAATTAAATCTCGCTAATATGTGTTCACATATGAGACATAATATTCAAAGAGTGGGTTAGGATTGTAAACCGGCCCTTTGTAAGCCCAAAATTTTGTACACGAAGGAGAATGTTGACCATGCATGATTAATTGATCAAATCATTTTTTTAATTTAATTTACAGATGGATCGAAGCTGGATGTATGAAATGCGACGTGACAGTGAAGAATATTTGGTTCGCGTTGATGAGTTTATAAAATTTGCTGAGAGTTATAGAGTGAATAAAAAAGAAGAAGACATTTTATGTCCTTGTAAAGATTGTAAAAATTTATTAAGATTTTTGGACATCGAAGAAATTAGAGCTCATTTGATTTGTCGGGGATTTAAGAAAAGATATACATGTTGGTTCATGCATGGTGAGAAATTTGGGGAAAGTAGTAGTGCCAATCAGGATTGTAATCGTGAATTGAATGATGAGAATGTTGGAATTTCTGATAATTTTAAAATTGATTGGAACGAGGATTATGAGAGTGCCGAATATTCTGATATTAACGTCGAACCCGAAAATGACGATGATGAGATGGAGAGGAATTTTGATGAAAATGTAGAACACGAGTTTACTGAAAATTTGGAGGATATGTTACGTGATGTGGAAGATGAAATTAGTGATAAAAATTATGATAAATTTCAAAATTTGTCTAATGAATCCAAGAAGCCGTTGTATCCCGGGTGTACCAAATTTACAAAACTGTCAGCTGTGTTGAAATTATTAAACTTAAAAGCAGACAATGGTTGGAGCGATAAGAGTTTCACGTCTTTATTACAGCTTTTAGGAGAAATGCTCCCAAATAACAACGAGTTACCCGGTACAACATATCAGGCAAAGAAGTTGATATGTCCAATGGGGTTGAAGATCGAAAGAATACATGCATGTCCGAATGACTGTGTATTGTATCGTAACGAGTACGAGGCCATGCATGTCTGTCCTAAATGCGGTGTTTCACGATATAAACATCGTAAGGACCAGGACACTGATGATTGTAACGAGGACACAAGTGGCCGACCTCCGGCTAAGGTGTTGTGGTATTTGCCGATAATACCAAGATTCAAACGGTTGTTTGCGAATCCCAAAGATGCAAAATTATTGCGCTGGCACGAAGAAGAGCGAAAAAATGACGGTAAACTAAGGCACCCGGCTGATTCTCCTCAATGGAGAAACATTGACAGACATTTCAAAGAATTTGGTTCTGAACCGCGGAACCTTAGGATTGTGGTGAGCTCAGATGGAATGAGTCCGTTTGGAAGTATGAGCAGTCGGCACAGTACTTGGCCAGTTCTTTTATGCATCTACAATCTTCCTCCTTGGTTGTGCATGAAACGCAGATATATAATGATGTCATTACTAATCCAAGGACCCAGACAACCCGGAAATGACATAGATGTATATCTCGCACCATTAATCGAGGACCTCCAAAAATTGTGGCGTGATGGCGTCCCGGTGTGGGATGCGTATATGAAAGAGACCTTTACCTTGCGGGCCATGGTGTTTTGCACCGTAAATGATTTCCCCGCGTACGGGAATTTGTCGGGTTACACTTGTAAAGGAGCAAAAGCGTGCCCGATCTGTGAAGATGACACGCAGGTGCTGAGGTTGAAAAATTGTCAAAAGAATGTATTCATGGGGCATCGTAGGTTTCTTCCTATTAATCACCCATATCGTAAGAAGAAGATGGCATTCAACGGGAAAATTGAGCTTGGAGTGGCTCGTCATCCATTAGACGGGGAGAGTGTCTTCGAACGGGTAAAAAACATTGATGTTGTTTTTGGAAAATGCGCCAAAGCACTACCGAAGAATATTTGGAAAAAGAGGTCCATATTTTGGGAGCTACCGTACTGGAAATATTTAGAAGTGAGGCATTGCCTAGATGTCATGCATGTCGAAAAAAATGTCTGTGACAGTTTAATTGGTTTATTATTGAACATTCCGGGGAAGACGAAAGATGGTATTAAAGTGAGAAAAGACATGGTAGAGATGGGAATACGACCCGAGCTCGCACCGCAGGAGAAAGGGAAGCGCACATACCTACCCCCCGCACTGTGCACAATGTCAAAGAAAGAGAAAACAAGCTTCTGTGAATGCCTCAATGGTATAAAAGTCCCATCAGGATATTCTTCGAATATTAAGAAGTTGGTGTCGATGAAGGACTTGAAACTGGTCGGTCTGAAATCTCACGACTGTCATGTTTTACTGACACATATAATTCCGGTTGCAATTCGGGGAATTTTACCAAAGCACGTTCGTCAAACCATTACGAAGCTTTGTTCTTTCTTCAATGCAATAAATTCCAAAGTGATAGACCCTCTAAAATTGGACTCTTTGCAAAAGGAGGTCGTCGTTACTCTTTGCCAACTTGAGATGTATTTTCCGCCATCTTTTTTCGATGTCATGGTTCACCTTGTTGTTCATCTTGTGAGAGAAATTAAGATTTGTGGTCCCGTGTTCCTTCGGTATATGTATCCATTCGAGAGATACATGGGTATCTTGAAAAAATACGTAAGGAACCGACATCGACCCGAAGGCAGCATTATAGAAGGATATTCTACGGAGGAGGTGATTGATTTTTGCACCAACTACTTGACCGGTGTGGATCCTATTGGCGTTCCAAAATCTCGATACGAGGGAAGGCTCCAAGGAGTCGGGACAATTGGGTTGAGAGCCGTAGTTGCTGATCTAAATGAACTACAAAAGGCACATTTTATTGTACTACAACACATGACAGATGTTGCTCCCTATATAGATGAGCACATGACAATCCTTCAACAACAAAACTACACGAGGAGTCAGAAGTGGCTTACTAACGAGCATAATCGTTCTTTTATAGGATGGCTGAAAGAAAGAGTGGGGTCACACCCCGTACCTGAAATTGTTAAACTACTTGGCGCAGGACCCCAAATTGTTGTTAGAACATTCCAAGGATACGAGATTAACGGATATACATTTTATACTAAATCCCAGAGTGATAAGAGCACGATGCAAAACAGTGGGGTGACGTTGGTGGCGACCTCTCAAGAATTCAGTAGATCCGGAGATGGCCGGGCTGTAATAGCATCAAAGTCATATTATGGCGTTATTCAAGAAATTTGGGAGCTCATTTACAGTCCTCGCCTGAGCATTCTCGTGTTTCGGTGTCAATGGGTCGAAGACCGAGGTGTTAAAGTTGACAACGACGGGTTCACACTCGTTGATTTAAACAGGGTTGGGCATGTTGATGATCCGTTTATACTCGCCAAGCAAGCCACCCAAGTCTTTTATGCCACTGACCCGAGTGATGCTAGGTTGAGCGTCGTCCTATCCGGAAAAAGAAGGATTGTCGGGGTAGAAAATGTCGTCGATGAAGAAGAGTACGACCAATTCGACGAAGTACCTCCATTTTGTACCGATGTGCAAACTGAGGTAGCAACACTTGAAGGGGTAGACGAAGCTGACTACATGCGGTCCGACCACACTGAAGGATTGTGGGCCGAGGGTACCGTTCAAATAGTGGAAAAAAGGAGAAAAAGGAAAAAAAAAGCATAATGTGTAATATTTATTTTGTTTAAGACCGTGTAGCTTTTAATATTGCAACTTTAGCTTGTAATATATCAAATAAAAAAATAAAAAAAAAGGGAAAAAAAGAAAAAAAGCATAATGTAGTAATAGTATTATCAAATATTATCAAATATTAGTTTAATGCTTATAATGAAGGATTATGTTTAATGCTTATAATATTATCAAATATTAGTATTAGTTTTTGAAAATATTAGTTAAAACATTTAATAATAAAATAAAATAAATATTAGTTAAAACATTTAATAATAAAATAAAATAAATATTAGTTAAAATATTAGTTTTCACTAAATATTAGTTATAATATTTAATATTAGTTAAAATATTTAATATTAGTTAAAATATTTAAGGAAGGATTATGTTTAATGAAAATATTATGTTTAAAATATTATGTTCAACTCTATCAAACATTTAATATTAGTTAAAATAAATATTAGTTAAAATATTATGTAGAACTTTACTGAACCTGGGACCCACCTGTCGGACCCCTTTATACACGGACATTTAGCTAATAGTCCGTGTAGAAAGGGTAGAGAGCTACACGGCCTTTTAGCTATATGTCCGTGTAGAAAGGGTAGCCATATTTGCACACGGCCTTTAGAGTAAAGTCCGTGTATAAAGATCTTTGTACACGGTCTTTTAAGTTAAAAGTCCGTGTATAATGAGAAAAACACTATTATTCGAAATCCTTCTCTTCCAAAATTTTCACAAGTCCGAAAAGAGAGAATAAACATCAGTTTCAAAAACCCTCACAGAGAAGCCTTCTCCGAGCTCTTCACCGCCTCCCCGCCTCGCCGCCTCGCCGCCTCACCACCTCGGTCTCTCTCCACCTCGGTCTCTCTCTCTCTAACCAGTGGTCTCTCTCACCCGTGGTTAGCTCTCTCTCTCTCGTTATTTTTCTTATTGGGTTTGAACCCGTTAGACATGGTTGGTATTTGTTAGTTTTCTTATTGGTTAGTTTTCTTATTGGGTTTGAACCCGTTATACAAGTAAAAATGTATCATTGTGTTCAATTCAATTAAGTCCTTACCCCAAATAAAGTCTGATATTGAAAATCTGGTTAATAAAAAGCTGGAAATGAAGAGAACCATAGAGAGCCCAGATTATAATTTTTTTTTTTTTTGAGGAAAGGCCTGTAGGCTTCAATTACTAAATAATTAAAGGTTACAAATGTTAAAAAGTCACAATCTCATAGCGGTATCGGATCCTAACAACTATTAGCAAAGAAAACAACATAAATAAAAGGCTGATGTTGAAAGATTATAATTGGCTCAACTGTAAGGTTATTTTAGCATATAACCTAGGTTATTTTAGCATTGTACTTGTTGACATTGTACTTGTACCATAATTTTAGCATATAACCTAGGTTATTTTAGGTTAATTTGTGCTTGAATACATTGTGCTTGTACCATAATTATTGTAGGTTAATTCAAATAATCTAGGATATATGCCAACAAGTGATTGATTAATCTCTTGATGAATATAGGTTATATGTCAAAAGTTGGTTGATTAATCTAGGTTATATGTCAAATGATTTGATCTTTAATTTCATGCAGCACCATGTCGAATGAAAATGAGTACGAGGATATGATGGAAGAAGAGGAGCAGCAAGCTACTGCCTCGTCAGAAAGAAGGAGAAGAGGGCCTACAATGTGCACGAGCCATTCTGAGCAGACCCATCTTGAAATCTGGTTCACAGAAGACGGGCGTGCGCAGGGACCAAATCGGCAGAAATACTCAAATTGGTGTACGAGCTTCGTGAAGCAAAATGCGAGTATCCTTGTTGAGAGATGGGATCATTTCGAGGATAAGGTGAAGGAGGCGTGGTGGAACACGGTGAAGGTAAAGTGCCTAACAACTCTTCTCTTGAATTTTCACTTATGTATGATCTATACTTAAATACACTAAATTTTTGTGACAATCAGGCTCACTGGAACATCAAGGATGATGTTCCAAAGAATAAGACTTTGAAGATTATGAACAATGGTTGGAAGCAATACAAGAGCACGTTGAAGACGGATTTCATGGAGAAAGGGAAAAATCCGGTCGGCTACTACAAGTATCTAAAACAAGAGGACTGGGAGGCGTTTCAAGCTTTGAAGTCTACCGAAGAGTTCCAGGTATCTAACTCGTGCCAAATTTATGCTTATTTTTTTCTCGATATGTACTTATCTTTCTAAAACTAACTGATCGTTATTGTCTTGTTTCTGTGAAGGCAAAGAGTGATACAGGCAGGAGGACCGTTGCCTTTAACAAGTATCCACACCATCTAGGGTCAGGTGGTTACGAGGGTAAGACGGCAGAATGGAGGAAAGTCCTGGACGCGAACAAGGATTCTGACTCACCCGTGGTTAGGATCCAAAATCCTAGGGGCAAAGATTGGGTCATGGGTAGAGCCGAGGTAACCGCTGACGGGAGGATAGTACTCCCAACGGATTTGCAAAGCGTGGCTCAAAGAATGGTAAGAGTCATTTATAACTCCGAAAGTACGTCAATTGTTCTTTTGCTTTAACTAATTCTTCTACTTGAACAGTTGGAAGTGGAGGAGGAGGTCAACTCGGGTGCCCGGAGTGTCGAACGACAAAATGATTCCTTGTCCGCAGCGCTCGAGAATCCAGAACACCCGGGTCGAGTAAGGGGTGTAGGGGTCTACAGGGGCTGGAAGGAGGTGTTCCGAGTGGAGGGAGAGAAACCTCGAAGAAAATCTCGTGCCAAGGTAAACAAAGACGAGATAGTTGCGCAGATACGCGCGGAGGTGAGCAAAGAGTACGACGCAAGGTTTGCTGAGATGGAAGCAATGTTGACACAAATTAGATCAGCAACTACGCAGCCATCCGAGCAACCACCTCCCATTTCGCCGGGAATTCGGCGAAGTAGTCAAGCATCCGGCACGTGGGGCGCCTTAGACGATTTGGATAATCTCAAGGTAATCAATACTTCTTCATAATCTAAAGGTATTTAAAACCTGTTTGCAACCTTGTTAGACAATATCGCATCACTAAAATAAACAACCTTCCTATAAATTTGCAGGACCCCAGAGCATGCGACCTCATCCTGCGGAATGGCAGTGTTTCTATGATCGTTGCTAAGGGCGTTGTACATCCACTCGCCAAAAGTGTACACAATACTCCGCTAAGACCCGACCATGTATGCGTGCAGGTTGAGTTAGTCGTGGATGGATGGCAGCGCGTACCCCTTCCTGTCCCTACCGACGAAGCCTTTGTGCTTGATGACGCACGGATGTCATTTGTCCAATGGCCCAAGAGTCAGATTGTTTTGGATCAGGTAATCCATAAAAAAATTCATTTATTTTGTTACATTCAACTCATTCTTTTTGAAATACTAGAATAATACATCTATAACTTGATACAGACACGAGGAGATGATGTTACCGGTACGGCTCTCTCACCGGTACGTCATGAGGTGGCTTGCGACGTCGCGCCTGACGCGCCACAATCACCGCCCCGTCCTATGGTCACAGAAGAAGAATACAGCCGTTTGCCCAATGATTTGCGCCTTCTCCACGACTACTTGATGACGGCGCCCGACGGCATGGAGGCTATCGTCATCCCTGTCCCACCTGGGATGTTTCTACACGAAGGCAGGGAGCTCCTGCTGTCGTTCAGAGACTTCAAGGACCTCTTCCACCACTCGTCATCTGACAAATGGCTCGATGTTTCACACATCACCATTTTCCTCATGTTAGTGATATTAAAATATTTTCATTATTGTATATAACTCAAATATATATTCTAATTACAATATGATGAGTTTTCAGGAAGCTAGTCCGACTCGGTGATGAGATGGTTGAAAGGAAGAACTTTTGCGTATTTCTGGACCCCGAGAAAGTGAGTGGTACGGCAGCGACATATTATCCGGATATGGCTATCGAGTACATGTGTTCTGCGATGCATCATGCTAAGGCGGACAAGAAGAAATTCATTCTCATGCCATACCACGAGGAGTTAGTTCTAATCTTAACTTATGTGTTGTTTATATTTTAATTAAAGAATTGTATAAAGGAATTAAAAGTTAAACATAAAAAAATGAAATCACACCATCAATCATAGCAAATACTCGTGTCACTTTTATATGCTAAAGTACTATAATTCTTCTCCTCGATCCCACAGCAAACATTGGTGCTTGATTCTCATTGTGCCGTACCTAAATGTGGGCATAATTGTTGATTCTTGTAAGCCCAAAGGAACGACCGCGTCTGCCAAGTGCAAAGTTATCTTGCCTTTTGTGAATAAGTAAGCAATAATAATTCTATAGGTTTGCATTTCTTTCAATCATATCAAATTAAACTTTTGCTAATTACATTCACTCACTTTTGTAAGGGCTTTTGTGAAATATATTAAAGAGGGAGGATCAGATAGGACGGGCCCGGGCAAGAAAAGCAAGTTGAATTGGAAGTACTTGTTGGTGAGCACACTTTATGAGTTAGAAATTTCATATCTTGTTAAAAAAATTATTGTCATTCTAACAAATGCCGCTAAATGTAAATTTCAGAGCCCGCAACAGAAGGAGGGTTGGGAATGCGCTTATTACACGATGATATTCATGTTTGACTTTGTCGAAAGAATACAATTCGAATTCCCAAAAGCGGTATGTACTTCATATGAATTTCCTATATAATAAGCAATTGATATCTACCTTTTCTGAAATACTAACTATTATAAAATTATAATTTTGTAGAATGTGACAAAGCAAGAACATTACTCTTGGGATCAGATCGACGATGTGCGGTGCATGTGGGCAAGGTGGTTTGCCATGGAATTTTGTAATTTTGTATAATTTGGTGTATATGAATATTGTATAATTTATTGCATATGGATTTCTGGCTAATCTGAAAAATATGAATTTCTTGCTAATATGGATTTATTGCTAATCTGGAAAATATGGATTTCTTGTTATATGAAATCTGGAAAATCTGGAATATATAGTTCTGTAACAAAAATGGCTAGCAAAACTGGAGGCTAGCCGAAAAACAAAAAATACAAAAAAAAAAAAAAATGTACTTTCTACACGGACATTTAACTAAAGTCCGTGTAGAAAAAAGATAGCTACACGGTCATTTAGTTAAATGTCCGTGTAGAAAGAGGAGAGCTACACGGACATTTAACTAAATGTCCGTGTAGAAAGAGTCAAGCTACACGGTTTTTTAGTTAAAAGTCCGTGTACAAAAAGAATCGTACACGGTTTTTTAGGTAATATCCGTGTAGCTCGGTAAATGGAGCGCGACACATTCTGGTCTTTGTACACGGCTGTTTGTGAAGTTATACGTGTAGAATCTTTAAAATTGCACACGGCCAAAAGTCCGTGTGTAGTTATTGAACTAATCGTACACCCTCGATTTAAACACGGTAGGAAATCCGTGTAGCTCTTCCTTTATTGTCCGTGTATAATCTCTTTTTTTGTAGTAGTGAGGATCGATTAAGTGATAGCTTACAAAGTTTGGAACTTCGTGCTGTTAACGGGCCGTAACATAATTTTGTTCGGAGCACATCTTTTGTAGAGATCAGTGTTTTTAAATTCGGCTGCATATTGTTATATATGTCTCTTATCTCACCATTTGTTATTTCCTATTTTTATAGGGTTATATTAGTAAGTTTTCTTTTATACTTCTTTTGTACACAAACTTTGGAGAATTAGAATACAACAGAAAATTGCCCCAACTTGTCTCTCTCTTTTGTTGGCTGCTGTCTCCTCTAAAACCTAGATTTATAACACATATGTACATGTTTGCAGTATGCATAATACTTCATGCAGTCATTCAAACATTTATTAATTTATTAAGTAAAAAAGAGAATTAAAATCGGATCAAATAATTATATTAATAGAAATACGGATCCGAAGCCCAATTTCAATTGTTCATCCGGACACAGTCCAATTAAGTGATGTTTCAATTAGTAAACAGCTTCTTTTAGAGGCGGATCCTCAGCCTAAATTGACGCGAATTCAACATTCGTTTTCTTTCTTTTATTATTAAATGCCACATGCACACCTGGCGTCGCTCAAATGCAAAATAGTAATGGGCCGAAGATTTTGGGACAGTATGGCTATTAGTCATTTTTGGAAAAGAAAAATACCAAAATGCATGGGACAAATAAAATAAAAATCCGAAAATTAGAATAACTGTTATGTCAATATTTCACTGAAAAAATATTTTCGGTGATTTTCTGTGTTTAAGATATTTATAGTGCCTTTTGTACTCCAAGCCAAAAATGAAAAAGAAAAAGAAAATAGAAGGAAAACTAAAAAAATTATGAGTTGTTATGCTCAATTTTATTTGGTCATAATTTTAATCCGTATATACAAGTCCTTATTAAAATCTGCATATGAGGTATGCAGTGACTTTCTGCATGTAGGAACAAAATCGCATGTTAAACATTGATAGAGATGGAATAAAGGAAAAAGAGTGAGGCCATATATGCCACTATGGTCATACCGCATATTGGACCGCGCTATGGACTCTAATTTTCGATCTGAAAATCTGAAGGATCGATCCAAACTGTTCAATATGGTCATCCATATGAATATGTACTTATAAACTTAATTTTTACATTTTTTAGAATATTTTACTATTTTTTTAGATGGGTAGAAAATCACTTAATCTGAAAATTCTGAACAATCCTATTAGACATTCTTGTAATTAGAGTCAACTTCATAACTGAATTAGTTAGATGTTGATATAACAGAAATAGATAGATGTTGTTCTGTGTTAGTTTAGTCATAGCTGATTACACATTGTAAACACTGGTTATATATACCAGGTGATTGTAACAGTGGTTTAATAATGAAATACAAAATCATTCTCTCTTCCTATTATCTCTCTACCTCTCTTTCCCTGATTCCTATCATGGTATCAAGAGCCTCTCTTTTTCTTCTCTAATTGCTTCCGCACAAAGCTACAAAGACAATCATGTCTTCTAGCGAGATTTCTACTCTCCCTCCTCCCACCTCCATTGATCCTGTGATACACATTACCCTCCCTGTCTCTACTAAGCTCACCCGAGATAACTTCCTCTCATGGCGTTCTCAGATTGAACCGATACTTGATGGTTTCAGTCTTTCTCGCTTCCTTGATCCTGCTGTCTCTCCACCTGACAAGCAAATTGTCACTAATGGAGTTTATTCCTCCAACCCGCTCTTCTCGGCCTGGCATCAGCAAGACAGGTTCTTACTTGGATGGCTTCATACCACCTTAACCGAGGGTATCCTGTCTCAGTACGTGCAGTGCCAGACATCTCGAGACCTTTGGAGTTCACTTCATCACACTTTCTCTGCTGTCTCCACCGCTCGGATCATGGAGCTACGGCGAGCTCTTCAAACCGCCGTCCGTGGTAACCAGGGGTGTGGTGAATACTTTGAACAAATGAAGCGGGTGGCTGATCAATTGGCGGCGGCTGGGGATCCCGTCCCTGATTCGGATCTAGTCCGATCTATCTTGAGTGGCCTCGGGGCGGACTACAATTCGTTTGTAGTCGCCATTACCACACGAGCTGTCCCTGTGATTTTGGTGGATCTCCACGCGTTCCTTCTTTCTCATGTAGCGCTTCTGACCTCTCAGAATCGGGTTTCTTCGAACTCAGCGGATCCCCCTGCTCTTTACTCTTCTCGTGGCAGAGGCAGGGGTCGCCAGTGTGGAAGGGGTTCTTATGTCCCCAATTTCTCCCCCAATACTACTCAAGGCCCTTTATTGCCTACTCCTAACAACTGGGCCTTCTCTAATTCAGGCCCAAACCGAGCCTTGACCACAGTAGCTCCTCAAGGCAGAGGCTACTCATCCAGTGCACCTCAGTCCAATTCTCAACCTTTGGTTTCAAACCACAGTGTCAAGTGTGCAAAAAGAAGGGACATGAAGCTCTCGAATGTTGGTATCGATTTGACAATGAGGCGTATCCTTCTCCACCTCAAGCATTCTTCAACACTACCACCTCCAATCCCAATGAAGGATGGTTTCTTGATTCCGGGGCTTCTCATCATGTCACCTCCGACTTGAACAACCTCACCTCTTTCAATGCCTATGATGGACATGATCGACTTCAAGTTGGTAATGGCTCTCACCTTATCATTCAAAATCTAGGCCATTGCTCTCTCTCTTCTTCTAATGGTTCTTTAGATTTGAATGGTGTCCTACATGTACCACATATCACCAAAAACCTAATTAGCATCTCTAAATTGACTAAAGACAATGATGTTTATTTAGAGTTTCATCCCTTGTTTTGTATTGTAAAGGACCGCCGCACGAAGCGGCCTCTTCTTCGAGCTACACAATCTAATGGTCTTTACAATCTCAATTCATCACCTCAAGCTTTGGTTGGAGATCGTGTGTCGACTTCTCTATGGCACAAGAGGTTGGGGCATACATCTCCCTCCAACACTCGTTTCATCATACATTATCATTTTTTATCTACTTCTTCAAATAGATTGGGAATTTGTGATGATTGTTGTAAAGAAAAGGCGCATGTTTTGCCTTTTGCTCCCTCTCTTTCTCATGCCTCATCTCCTTTACATGTGGTACATTCGGACTTGTGGGGGCCATCCCCAATTACTTCTAAGAATGGTTTTCGCTATTATGTGAACTTTGTTGATGAATTTTCTAAATTCTCTTGGATTTTTTCTTTCTTCGCACTAAAGATGAGCTTGTTGATGTTTTTACAAAGTTTAAATGTCAAGTTGAGAATCTTTTTAGCTCAACCATTAAGATCCTACAAACGGATGGTGGCACGGAGTTTAAACCTCTCACTCGCCTTTTCCCGCAAATTCTTCACCAAGTCTCATGCCCATACACCGCTCAACAAAACGGGGTGGCCGAACGCAAACACCGCCATATTGTGGAGCTTGGACTTGCCATCATCTCTCATTCCTCCATTCCTTTGGCTTATTGGGATCATGTGTTTCAAAGTGTGGTATTTCTTATCAATCGCCTACCTCCAACCACACCTCCTCATATTTCTCCCTTCACTCTACTCTTCAACAAAAACCCCGATTACACCTTCTTTCGAGTTATTGGATGTCTTTGCTTTCCTTTAATTCGCCCATATACACCTCATAAACTCCATTTTAGATCCCTACCTTGTGTCTTTTTAGGGTATTGTCAATCCCAAAAAGGATACAAGTGCCTTCACATCCCAACCAACAAAATCTACATTAGTCGAAATGTTCGATTTGATGAAACTAGATTCCCTTTTGCCTCTAATTTTGAGTCTCATTCGGCTCAGCCCCCAACAGACCTTCCTCTGTCTACTTTTCTCCCTATTATCTCTCCTCTACATTCGGGCCCAGATCCTTCTCCCTCTGTCCCGAATAGCTCAGCTCTCAAGCCTCTCTCGGGTACTGTTCATCAGCTCACTTTACTTGGGCCTCCTCTAGCTGGTTTTTCCCCTAACAGGCCCTCTCCCACTGGACCGAAAGCAACTGAGCCCTCTCCTACTGGACCGAACACAACTGGGCCTTATCTACCCGAGTCACTCCCAGTGCAGCCTTCTCTACTCGGGCCTATTCCACCCGACCCTGCTACCCTGGCGGCCCCTCTCTCTACTGGGCCTTCTCTGCCGACTAAGTCCAAACCGAATACATTTCAAGTGTATCAGCGGCGCCATCTATCCCCTGCAGTCCGACATGCTATTCCTCCCTCCAGTTGCCCTATCTCATCTTCAAGGAATTTGTGCTTACCACCTTCTTCTACTCCGAGTGAGCCGATCTCTTCTCATCCAATGATCACCCGACATCGTGCTCAATCAAGCCGACTCAAGCCTATTCCTGCTCATGAGTCCCTCCTTACCACCAAACACCCTCTTCCCTTGACTTTACTTGATGAGCCAACCTCCTTCACCATGGCCAATAAGCATCCCGAGTGGCGTGAAGCTATGTCTCAAGAGCTCAATGCCCTTGCAAAAAATGGCACATGGATTCTTGTTCCACCTAATCCCGAGCAAAATGTAATTGGATGCAAGTGGATTTTTAAAGTCAAACGCAAGGCCGATGGTTCCATTGAGGGTTATAAGGCACGCCTCGTGGCAAAGGGGTACAATCAAGAAGCCGGTCTTGACTATCATGAGACGTTTAGCCCTGTCGTCAAGCCCACCACCATTCGAGTAGTCCTTTCTCTCGCTACCTCGAAACATTGGCCGATTCGTCAATTGGATGTCAACAATGCGTTCCTTCATGGAGATCTTGAAGAACAAGTTTTTATGTCTCAACCACCGGGCTTTGCGGATTCTTCTTTCCCGAATCATGTGTCTTCTCAAAAAGGCTCTCTATGGTCTCAAGCAAGCTCCACGTGCATGGTTTCACAAGTTGGCTTCCGCTCTTTCCAACCTTGACTTCAAGGCCTCTCAATCAGATTCTTCTCTTTTTATACGTGGTGATTCTTCCTCTATTACCATCGTATTGGTCTATGTTGATGATATTATTGTCACGGGATCCAATGCCTCCCTTGTGACCTCTCTCATCTCATCTCTTGGTTCGCAATTCTCTCTCAAAGACCTTGGTCCCTTACATTTCTTTTTGGGCATCCAAGTTCAAGCTCAATCCGATGGTATTCTTCTCTCTCAACCTCAATACCTTCGAGATCTTCTCATTCGCTCCAAAATGGATGGTGCCAAACCTTGCTCAACTCCCTTTTCAAAAGGTGACCCACTCTCAAAATTCGATGGCAACCCAATGGCTGATCCTCACACATACCGCAGTGTAGTTGGTGCCCTCCAATATGCCACCATCACTCGACCTGACATTTCGTATGCCGTCAACAAAGCCTCGCAATTCATGCACTCTCCCACCGATGAACATTGGAATGGCGTCAAGCGTATCTTGCGGTATCTCAAGGGCACCTTATCTCTTGGCCTTCATATTCGAGCACATTCATCTTTTGAGCTACATGCTTATTCTGATGCGGATTGGGCTGGGTGTCCCGATGATCGTCGATCGACTTCGGGTTTTTGTGTGTTCCTTGGCTCGAACTTGCTCTCGTGGGGTTCTAAGAAGCAAACCACCGTCTCTAAGTCAAGTACCGAGGCCGAGTATAGGAGCATGGCTGGTGCTTGCACCGAGTTAGTTTGGCTTCAGCAGCTCCTTCGTGAGCTTCATATTCCTCTTCCCTCCAATCCAGTCCTTTGGTGCGACAATCTAGGAGCCACGTTTCTTGCATCTAATCCGGTGTTCCATGCGAGAACTAAGCACATTGAAATTGACTTTCATTTTGTTCGTGAGAAGGTGGCTCGCAAGCAATTGGATGTTCGCTTCATTTCCACAAAGGATCAGCTAGCAGATCTGTTTACTAAGGCGATGTCATCTACCAGACTCGAGTATTTACGCACCAAGCTGACCCTTCTTGCTGGCTCAGCTTGAGGGGGGGGGTATTAGACATTCTTGTAATTAGAGTCAACTTCATAACCGAATTAGTTAGATGTTGATATAACATAAATAGATAGATGCTGTTCTGTGTTAGTTTAGTCATATATAGCTGATTACACATTGTAAACATTGGTTATATATATCAGGTGATTGTAACAGTGGTTTAATAATGAAATACAAAATCATTCTCTCTTCCTATTATCTCTCTACCTCTCTTTCCCTGATTCCTATCAAATCCAAAACCAAAAACAGTGTTTTCTACCATTCTAAAAAAATAATAAACAAATTATAAAATATACAAAATTTAGTTTACAAATACATATTCATATAAAAATCATGTTGAATGGTTCGGATCAATCATTAAGATTTTGAAACAAAAATATTTATCGGTAGTATGGACCAATCAGTACTATATATACATAGTAACATAGCCTCACCCAAAGAAAAATGACTGTGGAAATCCGGCCCATGAATAAATAAAATTCAAACAAAATGGAACTCACGTCTTGATTGGCATTGTATCGCTGTACGAAGTGACAATGTGCTCTCCCCACCTCCACAGTTATGAATGGCCATGGGGCAGTCTGCCTATGATATGAGGACTTGCCTAAGCCATTGGCACTCTAAGTGCTCGATACAATACATGCCTTAGAGAACACACTACTACAGAAAAACAGATTGCACACGTACATTAATGGAAGAGCTACACGGATTTCCTGCTGTGTTTAAAGCCAGGGTGTATGAATAGGTCAGAAACTACACACGGATATTTAACCGTGTGTGATTATAATGATTTCTACACGGATATTCCCTAATTAACCGTGTACAAAGACCTGCCGGTGTCGCTCTACAAGTTACCGAGCTACACGGATATCCCCTAATTAACCGTGTATGATTCCTCTTTCTACACGGCTTTATATTAAAAGTCCGTGTAGCTCTCTTAGCTATTATACACGGACTTTTGGTAAATATCCGTGTACAAATAGTTGAAGATATTTTGTATTTCGCCTCCAGCAAGGCTATCATACACGGATTTTTCCAAAATATCCGTGTATGCTTAGTATTGCACACGGTTTTTTATAAAATGTCCGTGTATAAATACCTTTTTTTTTTTTGTATATTTTGTTTTTGGGCTAGCCTCCAGCTTTGCTAGCCAATTTTTTGCAACAGAAATACAAATATTCATTCGAAACAGATTAATTAGCAAGAAATTACTAAATTTATACAAAATTCATATAGCAATAAATTCATTCGAAACATATTTTTATTACAAATCTATGTAAATCCATATCGAGGATTACAAAATTCCATGGCAAACCACCTTGCCCACATGCACCGCACATCGTCGATCTGATCCTTGGTGTAATGCGCTTGCTTTGTCACACTCTACAAAATTATAATTTGATAATAGTTAGTATTTCAGAAAATGTAGATATCAATTGCTTATTATATAGGAAATTAATATGAAGTACATACCGCTTTTGGGAATTGGAATTGTACTCTTTCGACAAAGTCCAACATGAATATCATCGTGTAATATGCGCATTCCCAACCCTCCTTCTGTTGCGGGCTCTGAAATTTACATTTAGCGGCATTTGTTAGAATGACAAAAATTTTTTTAACAAGAAATTAAATTTCTAACTCATAAAGAGTGTGCTCACCAACATCCACTTCCAACTCAACTTGCTTTTCTTGCTCGTGCCCGTGCTATATGATCCTCCCTCTTTAATATATTTCGCAAAAGCCCTTACAAAATTGAGTGAATGTAATTAGCAATTTTATAATTTGATATGATTGAAAGAAATGCAAACCTATAGAATTATTATTGCTTACTTATTCACAAAAGGGAAGATAACTTTGCACTTGTCAGCCGCGATCCTTCCTTTGGGCTTACAAGAATCAACAATTATGCTCGTATTTAGGTACGGCACAATGAGAATCAAGCACCAATGTTTGCTGTGGGATCGAGGAGAAGAATTATAGTACTTTAGCATATAAAAGTGACACGAGTATTTGCTATGATTGATGGTGTGATTTCATTTTTTTATGTTTAACTTTTAATTCCTTTATACAATTCTTTAATTAAAATATAAACAACACATAAGTTAAGATTAGAACTAACCCCTCGTGGTATGGCATGAGAATGAATTTCTTCTCCTCCGCCTTAGCACGATGCATCGCAGAACACATGTACTCGATAGCCATATCCGGATAATATGTCACTGCCGTAGAACTCACTTTCTCGGGGTCCAGAAACATGCACAAGTTCTTCTGCTCAACCATCTCATCACAGTTTCGGACTAGCTTCCTGAAAACTCATCATATTGTAATTAGAATATATATTTGAGTTCTATTCTGCATGAAAATATTTTAATATCACTAACATGAGGAAAATGGTGATGTGTGAAACATCGAGCCATTTGTCGGATGTCAAGTGGTGGAAGAGGTCCTTGAAGTCTTTGAACGACAGCAGGAGATCCCTGCCTTCGTGTAGAAACATCCCAGGTGGGACAGGGATGATGATAGCCTCCATGCCTTCGGGCGCCGTCATCAAGTAGTCGTGGAGAAGGCGCAAATCATTGGGCAAACGGCTGTATTCTTCTTCGGTGACCATAGGACGGGGCGGTGATTGTGGCGCGTCAGCCGCGACGTCACAAGCCACCTCCTGACATACCGGTGACATCGCCGTACCGGTAACATCATCTCCTCGTGTCTGTATCAAGTTATAGATGTATTATTCTAGTATTTCAAAAAGAATGAGTTGAATGTAACAAAATAAATAGATTTTTTTATGGATTACCTGATCCAAAACAATCTGACTCTTGGGCCATTGGACAAATGACATCCGTGCGTCATCAAG
Organism: Carex littledalei; assembly: GCA_011114355.1. NCBI lineage: Eukaryota > Viridiplantae > Streptophyta > Magnoliopsida > Poales > Cyperaceae > Carex > Carex littledalei. The sequence goes on along the minus strand of CM022083.1, from coordinate 10,741,379 downwards.
CACAAACATCTCGTCGGTAGGGACAGGAAGGGGTACGCGCTGCCAACCATCCACGACTAACTCAACCTGCACGCTTGCATGGTCGGGCCTTAGCTGACCACAGTGTACACTCTTGGCTCCTGGATGTACAACGCCCTTAGCAACGATCAGAGGAACGCTACCATGCAACAGGACGAGGTCGCATGCTCTGGGGTCCTGCAAATTTATGGGAAAGTTGTTTATTTTAATGATGCGATATTGTCTATCAAGGTTGCAAACAGGTTTTAATTACCTTTAGATTATGAACAAGTATTGATTACCTTGAGATTATCCAAATCGTCTAAGGCCCACGTGCCGGATGCTTGACTACTTCGCCGAATTCCCGGCGAAATGGGAGGTGGTTGCTCGGATGGCTGCGTAGTTGCTGATCTAATTTGTGTCAACATTGCTTCCATCTCAGCAAACCTTGCGTCGTACTCTTTGCTCACCTCCGCGCGTATCTGCGCAACTATCTCGTCTTTGTTTACCTTGGCACGAGATTTTCTTCGAGGTTTCTCTCCCTCCACTCGGAACACCTCCTTCTAGCTCCTGTAGACCCCTACACCCCTTACTCGACCCGGGTGTTCTGGATTCTCGAGCGCTGCGGACAAGGAATCATTTTGTCGTTCGACACTCCGGGCACCCGAGTTGACCTCCTCCTCCACTTCCAACTGTTCAAGTAGAAGAATTAGTTAAAGCAAAAGAACAATTGATGTACTTTCGGAGTTATAATTTTCGGATGAATGTCACAAAGTAAGTATAAAGGACTCTTACCATTCTTTGAGCCACGGGTTGCAAATCCTTTGGGAGTACTATCCTCCCGTCAGCGGTTATCTCGGCTCTACCCATGACCCAATCTTTGCCCCTAGGATTTTGGATCCTAACCACGGGTGAGTCAGAATCCTTGTTTTGGTCCAGTATTTTCCTCCATTCTGCCTTCTTACCCTCGTAACCAGCTGACCCTAGATGGTGTGGATACTTGTTGAAGGCAACGGTCCTCCTGCCTTCATCACTTTTTGCCTTCACAGAAACAAGACAATAACGATCAGTTAGTTTTAGAAAGATAAGTACATATCGAGAAAGAATAAGCATAAATTTGGCACGAGTTAGATACCTGGAACTCTTTGGTGGACTTCAAAGCTTGAAACGCATCCCAGTCCTCTTGTTTTAGCCATTTGTAGTAGCCGACCGGATTTCTCCCTCTCTCCATGAACTCCGTCTTCAACGTGCTCTTGAATTGCTTCCAACCATTGTTCATAATCTTCAAAGTCTTATCCTTTGGAACATCATTCTTGATGTTCCACTGAGCCTGATTGACACCAAATTTAGTGTATTCAAGTATAGATCATACATAAGTGAAAATAAAGCAAAGAGTTGTTAGGCACTTTACCTTCACCGTGTTCCACCACTCGTTCTTCACCTCATCCTCAAAATGATCCCATCTCTCAACAAGGATACTCGCTCTTTGCTTCACCAAATTCGTACACCAATTTGAGTATTTCTGCCGTTTTTCTCCCTGCGCACGCCCGTCTTCTGTGAACCAGATTTCTTGATGGGTCTGCTCGGACATGCTCGTGCACATTGTCGGCCCTCTTCTCCTTCTTTCTGATGAGGCAGTAGCTTGCTGCTCCTCTTCTGCCATCATATCGACGTACTCATCCTCATCCGACATGGTTCTGCATGAAATTAAAGATCAAATCATAAGTGACCAATAATTGATATTCTTGCACAAAAATTGATATTCTTGTACCAATAATTGAAATCCTCAAGTTGATATTCTAGTCTCAGGAGCAAAGCACGAGGCATACCTTTTGTTTACTGGATTTGGCATAATGACCTTTTTGATATTCTACTACATATTTTGTCTTTTGTAGGGATAAATGAACAAAATAGAGATAAATTAACAAAACCATATAACCTAGATTAATCAACCAACCATATAACCTAGATTAATTAACCATACAACTTTTCACATGGCTAACCTAGATCAATAGATTAAACATCAATAGATTAATCAATCAATTTTTGACATATAACCTAGATTATTTGAATTAACCTAAAATAACCTAACAAGTACCATAATTATTTGAATTAACCTAAAATACCCTAACATGCAAGTACCATAATTATTTGAATTAAACTAAAATACCCTAACATGCAAGTACCATAATTATTTGAATTAACCTAAAATAACCTAGGTTATATGCTAAAATAACCTAAAATTAACAAGTATCCTAAATTAACCTAAAATACCCTAAAATACCCTATATACAAATTAACAAGTACCATAATGTATTCAATACTAACAAATACCAACCATGGCTAACGGGTTCAAACCCAATAAGAAAAATAACGAGATAGAGAGACGCTAACCACGGGTGAGAGAGACCACGGGTTAGAGAGAGAGAGACCACGGGTGAGGCGGTGAGGCGGCGAGGCGGTGAGCGGTGAAGATCGAGCTCGGAGTCTTTGGGAGGTTTTTGGAACTGAACCGCGGGTTAATTCTCTGAGGGTTTTCGGACTTATGAAAATTTTGGCAGAGAAGGATTTCGAAATAACCAATGTTTCCTCATTATACACGGCTGTACATAAAAATCCGTGTGCAAATCACCTTTCTACACGGACATCTAGCTAATAGTCCGTGTAGCTCTCTTCCATTTCTACACGGACTATTAGCTAAAAGTCCGTGTATAAATCGTTCCGACAGGCGGGTCCCAGGTTCAGTAAAATGCTCTGAATGGTTGCGGGCCGCAATACTTTCGAAATAACTAATATTAAATATTTTAACTAATATTAAATATTTTAACTAATATTTTAAATATTTTAACTAATATTAAATATTTTAACAAATATTAAATATTTTAACTAATATTTAAACTAAAACTAATATTTATTTTATTTTATTATTAAATGTTTTAACTAATATTTTCAAAAACTAATACTAATATTTGATAATATTATAAGCATTAAACATAATCCTTCATTGTTGCAATATTTGATAATATTTGATAATATTAAAAGCTACACGGTCTTAAACAAAATAAATATTACACATTATGCTTTTTTTTTCCTTTTTCTCATTTTTTCCACTATTTGAACAGTACCCTCGGCCCATAATCCTTCATTGTGGTCGGACCGCATGCAGTCAGCTTCGTCTACCCCTTCAAGTGTTGCTACCTCAGTTTGCACATCGGTACAAAATGGAGGTACTTCGTCGAACTGGTCGTACTCTTCTTCATCGACGACATTTTCTACCCCGACAATCCTTCTTTTTCCGGATAGGACGACGCTCAACCTGTCATCACTCGGGTCAGTGGCATAAAAGACTTGGGTGGCTTGCTTGGCGAGTATAAACGGATCATCAACATGCCCAACCCTGTTTAAATCAACGAGTGTGAACCCGTCGTTATCAACTTTAACACCTCGGTCTTCGACCCATTGACACCGAAACACGGGAATGCTCAGGCGAGGACTGTAAATGAGCTCCCAAATTTCTTGAATAACGCCATAATATGACTTTGATGCTATTACAGCCTGGCCATCTCCGGATCTACTGAATTCTTGAGAGGTCGCCACCAACGTCACCCCACTGTTTTGCATCGTGCTCTTATCACTCTGGGATTTAGTGTAAAATGTATATCCGTTAATCTCGTATCCTTGGAATGTTCTAACAACAATTTGGGGTCCTTCGCCAAGCAGTTTAACAATTTCAGGTACGGGGTGTGACTGCACTCTTTCTTTCAGCCATCCTATAAAAGAACGATTATGCTCGTTAGTAAGCCACCTCTGACTCCTCGTGTAGTTTTGTTGTTGAAGGATTGTCATGTGCTCATCTATATAGGGAGCAACATCTGTCATGTGTTGTAGTACAATAAAATGTGTCTTTTGCAGTTCATTTAGATCAGCAACTACGGCTCTCAACCCAATTGTCCCGACTCCTTGGAGCCTTCCCTCGTATCGAGATTTTGGAACACCAATAGGATCCACACCGGTCAAGTAGTTGGTGCAAAAATCAATCACCTCCTCCGTAGAATATCCTTCTATAATGCTGCCTTCGGGTCGATGTCGGTTCCTTACGTATTTTTTCAAGATGCCCATGTATCTCTCGAATGGATACATATACCGAAGGAACACGGGACCACAAATCTTAATTTCTCTCACAAGATGAACAACAAGGTGAACCATGACATCGAAAAAAGATGGCGGAAAATACATCTCAAGTTGGCAAAGAGTAACGACGACCTCCTTTTGCAAAGAGTCCAATTTTAGAGGGTCTATCACTTTGGAATTTATTGCATTGAAGAAAGAACAAAGCTTCGTAATGGTTTGACGAACGTGCTTTGGTAAAATTCCCCGAATTGCAACGGGAATTATATGTGTCAATAAAACATGACAGTCGTGAGATTTCAGACCGACCAATTTCAAGTCCTTCATCGACACCAACTTCTTAATATTCGAAGAATATCCTGATGGGACTTTTATACCATTGAGGCATTCACAGAAGCTTGTTTTCTCTTTCTTTGACATTGTGCACAGTGCGGGGGGTAGGTATGTGCGCTTCCCTTTCTCCTGCGGTGCGAGCTCGGGTCGTATTCCCATCTCTACCATGTCTTTTCTCACTTTAATACCATCTTTCGTCTTCCCCGGAATGTTCAATAATAAACCAATTAAACTGTCACAGACATTTTTTTCGACATGCATGACATCTAGGCAATGCCTCACTTCTAAATATTTCCAGTACGGTAGCTCCCAAAATATGGACCTCTTTTTCCAAATATTCTTCGGTAGTGCTTTGGCGCATTTTCCAAAAACAACATCAATGTTTTTTACCCGTTCGAAGACACTCTCCCCGTCTAATGGATGACGAGCCACTCCAAGCTCAATTTTCCCGTTGAATGCCATCTTCTTCTTACGATATGGGTGATTAATAGGAAGAAACCTACGATGCCCCATGAATACATTCTTTTGACAATTTTTCAACCTCAGCACCTGCGTGTCATCTTCACAGATCGGGCACGCTTTTGCTCCTTTACAAGTGTAACCCGACAAATTCCCGTACGCGGGGAAATCATTTACGGTGCAAAAAACACCATGGCCCGCAAGTTAAAGGTCTCTTTCATATACGCATCCCACACCGGGACGCCATCACGCCACAATTTTTGGAGGTCCTCGATTAATGGTGCGAGATATACATCTATGTCATTTCCGGGTTGTCTGGGTCCTTGGATTAGTAATGACATCATTATATATCTGCGTTTCATGCACAACCAAGGAGGAAGATTGTAGATGCATAAAAGAACTGGCCAAGTACTGTGCCGACTGCTCATACTTCCAAACGGACTCATTCCATCTGAGCTCACCACAATCCTAAGGTTCCGCGGTTCAGAACCAAATTCTTTGAAATGTCTGTCAATGTTTCTCCATTGAGGAGAATCAGCCGGGTGCCTTAGTTTACCGTCATTTTTGCTCTCTTCTTCGTGCCAGCGCAATAATTTTGCATCTTTGGGATTCGCAAACAACCGTTTGAATCTCGGTATTATCGGCAAATACCACAACACCTTAGCCGGAGGTCGGCCACTTGTGTCCTCGTTACAATCATCAGTGTCCTGGTCCTTACGACGTTTATATCGTGAAACACCGCATTTAGGACAGACATGCATGGCCTCGTACTCGTTACGATACAATACACAGTCATTCGGACATGCATGTATTCTTTCGATCTTCAACCCCATTGGACATATCAACTTCTTTGCCTGATATGTTGTACCGGGTAACTCGTTGTTATTTGGGAGCATTTCTCCTAAAAGCTGTAATAAGGACGTGAAACTCTTATCGCTCCAACCATTGTCTGCTTTTAAGTTTAATAATTTCAACACAGCTGACAGTTTTGTAAATTTGGTACACCCGGGATACAACGGCTTCTTGGATTCATTAGACAAATTTTGAAATTTATCATAATTTTTATCACTAATTTCATCTTCCACATCACGTAACATATCCTCCAAATTTTCAGTAAACTCGTGTTCTACATTTTCATCAAAATTCCTCTCCATCTCATCATCGTCATTTTCGGGTTCGACGTTATCAGAATATTCGGCACTCTCATAATCCTCGTTCCAATCAAGTTCAAAATTATCAGAAATTCCAACATTCTCATCATTCAATTCACGATTACAATCTTTATTGGCACTACTACTTTCCCCAAATTTCTCACCATGCATGAACCAACATGTATATCTCTTCTTAAATCCCCGACAAATCAAATGAGCTCTAATTTCTTCGATGTCCAAAAATCTTAATAAATTTTTACAATCTTTACAAGGACACAAAATGTCTTCTTCTTTTTTTCTTCACTCTATAACTCTCAGCAAATTTTATAAACTCATCAACGCGAACCAAATATTCTTCACTGTCACGTCGCATTTCATACATCCAGCTTCGATCCATCTGTAAATTAAATTAAAAAAATGATTTGATCAATTAATCATGCATGGTCAACATTCTCCTTCGTGTACAAAATTTTGAGCTTACAAAGGGCCGGTTTACAATCCTAACCCACTCTTTGAATATTATGTCTCATATGTGAACACATATTAGCGAGATTTAATTAGTATTTGAGAAAAATTCGGCAGCATTTCCCCTTAACTCCCCAAGTATGCGTACGAACCACATACTCGTAGGAGCAATAAGGGAAAATACTGTCGAACTTTCCTCAAATACTAATTAAATCCCGCTAATATGTGTTCACATCCTAAATGAGACATAATATTCAAAGAGCAGTCCCAAAACGGGGACTATCCAAAATTAATCCCTATTGGATTAATTTTGAACGGGCATGGACCTAAAAGCATCTAAAGGTCGGTTATTGGACCACAATACACTAATTAATTACATCTAAAATTAAGAAATCAAGCATGCATGAAATGACCTAAATAAGCCTAAATAACAGAAAATTAGAGGAAGAAAATGATTTAAATACATATTACTAACCTTAGAAAGATGGAGAGGAGAAAATACAAACTTAATTCAAAGATCTCAGATCTCAGCTGCTGGCCTCGATCAATTCGCAGAAATCTGATAGGAAAAAGCTCAGTTCGAGATGTATTAACTAAGAGACTTGATCAAAACGGTGCTCTGGAAGGGAAGACATTAAAATCCTACACTATTATACACGGCTATTTAGTTATAATCCGTGTAGCTCTCCAACTATTTATACACGGCTCTTCTGTTATTAATCCGTGTACAATTATAAGATTTATACACGGCTATATTATCAAAAAACCGTGTGTAATATTTCTACACGGATATTTAGTTATAAACCGTGTAGCTCTCTCAATTATTTGCACACCCACTTCTTTACACACGGATTTGTGGTTTCTAATAAACCGTGTAGCTCTCTCTAATAATTCTACACTGATTATTAACTAATTATCCGTGTAGAAATCGTGCAGATCTTTTGGACTCATATTTGGTACACTGTTTTTAATATAATTGCCAAATCCGTGTACAATGTGCAGTGTACAAAGCCATTTTTGTAGTAGTGACATTACATATATATCCGTTGCAGATCGGATTCCTTTGGATCGAGTCTGTAAACTGCATTAGTTGGTATATTTCTCTTTTCCACGTTAGCCGTGGCAACAAGGTGAAGGTTATGTCGACTGGAGGCAGTGACACGGGAAGCTCAACCGGTCAAAGTCGTGTGCCAAAGCTGGTTTTGACTTTAGCGTGATACATGGGTTCAATACCTAAAATTGTACGCATCAATACTGCAGGATTTCAATTTTTATGGGAAGAGATTGAAGAGTTTATCGACCAGTGTGATGGTCATGCGTGCCTCTTTGGGGATTTTAATGCAATCATGTCCGCACATGAGAAGAGTGGTGGCTCGGAAAATTTGGGGTCTCCAAACAGGCTATTCAAGGAGTGGTTTACTAGAATGGGGCTGGTTGATTTAGGCTATCATGGACCAGCTTTTACGAGGTGAAATAAGCAATGGGTGAGAGCAAATATCTCGCAAAGACTAGATAGAGCTATGTCAACAGTTCCATGGATATTGATGACTTTTAATGAAGCCGCTGTTTTTCATTTGACGCTTTTTAATAGTGATCACTTGCCCATTCTCATCCGTACCAAACCAAAACCAATCCGAGCAAAAAATTCTTTTCGATGCGAAAACTGGTGGAGTCTAAAAGAGGGCTTTGAAGGGGTCTGCCAAAGAGCAGCTTTGAGGGGCAATTCGGATGGGGGGTATTTTTCGCACCTCTTTCAAGAAGGAGGTGCAAGAGTTTCTGGGAGATAGGCATACCCCTGATCAGATGCTGAGATTAATAGAAGAAGAGATGAAAGAAGTAAATGGGAATTTGCTTGATGTAGCTAATGTCGCAAGAGAGAAAGAATTACAAATTGAACACCAAAAAATTCTATTGATGCAAGAGAGGTTTTGGCATCAAAGGGCTCGTTTAAATTGGGCACTTTTCGGCAGTTTCTAGAAAAAGAAGAAATAAAATCCGAGCTCTTGTTAATTCTGATGGGGAGTGGGTAGCAGATGAGAAAGGCATTCGGGGGTTGTTTGTGAGTTACTTCAAGGAAATTTATAAGAAAGCAATTGTTAGACCAATTTGTAATGTTTACTGTGAAGATATTTTTCAGGAAATTTCGGGTATACCCACAACAGCACACATGCATCTGGAGGCTGAACGTACTGTGCAAGAGGTGCATCGGGCTTTGATGACTTTGGGCCCGGACAAGGCAGTTGGTCCTGACTGGTTCAGTGCAAGGATCATCCAAGAGAATTGGTCCCTATTCGGACCAGCTGTTTTGAAGGAGGTTCAGAATTTTTTCGCCACAGGTCTGATGCCTCCAAACATAAGCCGCTCAAACCTCATCCTCATCCCAAAAACTGAAGAGGCAGTCAAAGTCACTGATTTTCGTCCTATCTCGGTAAGTAATGTGATTTACAAAATAATATCTAAAATCTTGACTCTGAGACTGAAACCTTACATCGGTCTTTGCATCTCAAGGGCTAAGCGCATTTCTGCCGGGTTGTGAATTATCAGAGAATGTTATTCTCTTAAGGGAGGTATTACATTCTTTTGGGCTGCCGACTTATAGAAACCATGAATTTTTTTTTTATAGTTGATTTATCAAAGGCTTTTGATAGGATGGATTGGGAGTTTATAAGTTCCTTAATGCCAATTTATAATTTCCCACCGAGATTTGCTAGCTGGATCATGGGGTGTATCAAATCGGCTGAGTTCACAATTGTTCTAATTAAATGGGAAAGTGACGGTTTTTTGACACCGAAAAGTGGTTTGAGGCAAGGTTGTTCGTTGTCACCATATATTTTTATTTTGGGAATGGATGTGCTCTCAAGAAGCTTAGCATATCGAGCGAAAACAGGGGTGTTGAGAGGGGTGCGCATTGCTCCATCGGCTCAGCCTCTCACAGATTGTTTATACGCGGATGATTTGTCAATTTTTGGTGCAGCTAGGAATGACGAGGCCCAACTGATCATGAAATCCCTTCATGAATTTTCAGCTGTTTCAGGTCAGATTGTGGGACCCCAAAAGAGTAGCATCTTGTATAGCAATGCCACTCCTTCTTTGGATAGGGACGAGCTAACAAATCTGTTCATGATTCCAAATAATGCTAGCTGCTCATCTTATTTGGGTGCTCCAATAGAGACTAAAAGACAATCCTTTGATTTTCTGATAGAAAAGTTTGAATTGAAGTTACAAATGTGAAAAAGTGCTTTGCTATCTCATGCGGGGTGCTTAGTTCTTGTTCGAACCGTCCTCCAAGCCTTGCCTATTTATTACATCGCCATGTGTCGTATTCTCAATGCAGTGATAAATGAAATAACCTCGATTATTCACAGATTTTTCTGGGGCAAAGTGGATAAACGGAGGTATTTAGCGTATGTCGCTTGGGATAAAATCACAACGCCGGTAGATATGGGCGGACTTGGGATGCGGGACCTTCAAGCAATGAATGAGAGCCTTCTCATGAAATTTTTGTGGAGATTAGCTTCTGGTACGTTCTAAGGCACAGTGGGTTATGATTGTCAAAGCAAAGTATTTTCACAAAAGTGAATTGTGGCATAGCAAAAGGGATTATAATTGCACGGGTTTCTGGAAATGCATGATGCGTCTTAGAGGCACTCTCGAGCCATGGGTGCAGTGGAAGATAGGTAACGGTGAAATATGAGGGGCCTTTGCACAACCCAGGTTCCAAGGTGCATTGGAGTCCAAGCCTTCGAATGAGGCGCAGCGGCATTTGGTAGTGAAAGACCTGCTAGATGAGCAAAATGGAAGCTGGGATGTTGATCAGCTTACTGACTTGTTTGGGTATGTAAAATGCATGGAAATCATCACAAACATCGACCCTCCATTGCATGGATCTGAAGCAGATAAGCTGATTTTAAGAAAGGAAGCAACGGTCTGTACTCGGTCAAGATGGGGTACTCCCTGTTGAGGGATTCGCAAGAAAATATGAGATTTGGAACCAAAGATTTGTGGAGTTCAGTTTGGCGTAAGGGTGAAGTGTTGCCACGAATCAGGTTGTTCCTGTGGAAACTCTTGCACAAAGCCTTGCCTTTAGCAAAAACCATGCATCGCCGGTTCGCGCATCAAAACCCGTTGTGTACTACATGTGGCAGTGGGGAGGAGGATGCACCGATACAGCCCACCTCTTGCACCTTTGCCCTTTCTCTAGAGCATGCTTCCTAGCAGGACCTCTGAGCATGAGAAAAGATGAATTAAATGGTGACTTTGTTCAAGTGTTGCAGACGGTATTGGAAACCCTTGATGATTCACAGTGGCTATTGTATATTTGTATGTTAATTCGGCAGGGGCCCTTTGGAGATGTCGAAATGATCGTGTCTATGGAGGTAAGCAACCAGATTTCTCCCAATTTATGGTCTATCTAAATGCTATAAATGGGGAGTCAAAAATAGGTGCTACGCGCAAGTTCTGTGTAATGCCGGGTAGGGTGCCAGGAGCGGCTTCAATGCCTGAGGTGCAAACAGATTATAAATGTTTCTCAGATGGGTCATGGGAAGAAAGATGGTTGGGAGGGATTGGAATAGTCATGTGGCATAAAGAGGAACTGATCTTATATCAATCTAAGGCGGTAAAGGGATGTTGCCCCCTTCAAGTGGAAGCCAAGGCCCTCAAAGATCTGTACTGTTGGCGATAAAACTTGGAATTCCAACCTGCTCTTTCTTTACTGACTGTCTCACACTCGTGAAAGCTTGCTCGAATCCACAACCCCCGGCAGTAGATGCTGATTGGAGAATGTTTGATGAAGTGTTAGAGGTATGGAAGCTCTTACAAGAAAACCAATCCTTCTCGTGTGCTCATATCCAACGAGGTCAGAATGATATGGCCGACATGTTAGCTAAGAAAGGGAGGCTCAACGGATGGAACTGTTCTGGATACACATTTCCTTGTTTTTAAATGATCTTGTAATAGGTCAGAGGAGCGGATAAAGCAAGGTTTAGTTTAAAACATTCTTTGTAGCCTGATGTAATGACCTACGGGTTTTCTATGACAAAAAAAAAAAAAAAAAAAAACTATAGAAGCAATAAGATCTATAATCATCCAACTAATTATGCCTCAATTTCTGTTTACCAATTGTGGATATTTAGCCAACGAGGCTATCTAATTATTCAAAATAATTGTATGATATATTTGTTTGTCCTTAAATTTTGTCTTATCAAATTGATAAAAATATTAAAAAAAAGAAATGTCAAAAAAATGAAGGAGATAAGATTTGAAGGCCAATTTATTCATTTTATAATTATTATATGTGATGATAAAATATTTTCAAGCAAATTCCAACATTCAAATACGTTGCAATGACAATAGCACAAATGGATGAAAACAACAGTTCGATGATGTTGAAAACACAATTCCATTTGTTTATTAATTCTTTCTTTCTCAGTACTCCACAGATAAAACTATGAGCTTAAAATATAAGAAACAAATGTCCCGATATATTGGCAAATACAACAATTATCCAAATTACTATAGTAATAGTCAAAGTATCATCTTATTACTTTATTTATTAAGAAAAGCTACACTGTGTGACGGATACAAGAAAGCAGATCGAATCTGTAGGTAGTCTTACTTTGCAACTAAATATAGCTTCATCTGTAAATAATCTAGTAATTTATTATCACTTTAACAATATCAATGTTTGTTTCTGCTGATGAGATCTTCAACCTATCTCAAAAAAAAAAAAAAAAAAAACAAGAAGAAGAAGTTCAGAAAAAAAATGGAGTATTATGAAACAGATATGTAGTAGATGGACTTGAAATATAGAAGGTAATGATAATATCTTACAAGCATGGCTGCAAGTGCAACACCTCATACTCAAGGAGGACAGGAGGACTCAGTGCAGCCGCTCCCTCCTTTAATGCGAGAAATTGTTGTCTGACATTCGTTCGGATCCTTTTGTGCAAAAGTTGAAGAGCAATTAGTTATTTTGTAAAGGCCGGAAGGAGAAATGCCTATCGAGTACTTCACTATTGTAAATTAGAGGTATCAAAATACACAGTAACATGATAAAATAATAACGAAATTAAAAGAATGTTAAATAAACAAGATCTCGTTACCATTCAGAAGAATACTGACCAAAATAATGGCATGTTCATTAATTGTTTATAGAAGTAATGAAACTATGTAAATTGCTTTCTGTCCGGTGAACCTGAACTTGCACGGTTTAAATTTATAGGAAAATGGATTTGGAAATCCAAAGCCTTTTTAAACACTACATCTGTGCACCGTGAAAACACAGAGGAAGAAAATCGAACTGCCAAACCTAACTAGCTAATTTTGATTCATGAGTTTGCTAATTGAGCCCAATGTGTACGTTTTCATACCAACTTGAAAAAAAATTAATAACCAGGAATGAAACATTGAGCTTTAGTTAGGAAGTATTACCCGGCCGCATAAGTCTAATAGCAGTCTACCTGTGCGCCCTTCTGTTGCATTGACGATAAGACCGGAATGTGCCCCCATTCCGCTGAGAAATAAACAAAGAAGAAGCAAGATGGTACAGAAGTGTGGGTTGACTTTAAATTTACTCTTCATTTTGCTATCCAAAACATCTACCAAGGTCTCCTTTCTCAGTTCTTCAGCATTTTATAGTGTGAGCTATGTGAACTGATTTATATATTTGCATCTAGACCCTCTATTTGCTTATAACAATATAACAAATGCCTATTACTTCAGGTGTTTGCAAGAATAGTTGGTATGCTCTTTTGCCAACCCCGTTTACCTATTAAAAAACAGGTCTAAGTAAACATTGGACACAATGTTGAGAAATAGAAGTAATTAGGGATAATTTAATTATTAGCCTAAAAAACATATGGCTATTTTCATCATTGGTTAATATGGAAAAATGGCTCTACAAAAAAAAAAAAAACTGAACCTTTTTCCAAAAAATAGCATTGTACCGTTAGATTAGGAAGAAGAGTACCGTTGCAAGTGTGACTGTATAAAACCAACATAACTTCTTTGTAAAAACAGAACAACAATAACATAAAAATTACTATTCATCATTTTTCATTCTCTCACTTGTTTTCAGCACACAATCATCTTAAAGAGTCTAATAGATGCAAATGTAAATAGGTCCAAATAAAATAATATGTTAATTCATTTTACCTCTCTCTATGTAAAGAGGCCATATCATTTTTAAAAACTAAGAGTAAATTATATTTATTGATATATTTTTTCACACTTCCATTAGTACACGTCATTATAATCTATAGTCCGTCAAAGGTTACGTTAAATGTTCTAAAAATAAATTAAAAAAAAAAATGAAAAGGAATAAGGGACCAAATTAAAGAGATAAGGAAGAAATAATCTTAAAATGAGGGACCACAAAGAAAGATTGATACAATGAAAAGAAATTCTAACAACGACTTTGAACGAATCCTCTTTATGCAATTATCACCATTAATTAGCTTAGTTGGTTTCATTCAACAAAACCTCTCTGTGCCTTGGCAAGAAAAGGATCTGATGCATCTAATTCCGAAGACCTTTACTATTCTACATGTAATTAAGGACATCATAATCACAAGTCTTCCCTTTTGTCTTTTCTTTTCATCATTTCAATCTTTCTTTTCAATCCCTCATTTTCAATAAGCATGTACCTTGTTTTTTTTTTTATTAATTTGGAGAGAATTGTCCCTCGAATAATAATGGGAAACAATCATCTTAAACATTTTAATATGTGCAAATAGATCAATGTAAAATAGTATATATCATTCTTTTTACCTTTTGGAGAATTTCGGAAGAATTTTTGTTTTTTTTTTGTTTTGTGATGTGCTCTTTATCATAACAAGAATTATACCTTAAAATTGTAATAGACTTTATTAATTATTTATATTTAAAAAGTAAGATATATTCCAAAACCCTCACTACTTTCCAAAGAAGAAAAACTGAAAAACGTGATATCCTATAAATCAGGTTCGATGTAATATATCTAAAACAGAAAATCAAATCTCATTGATTTCGAACAAAAGACTGAGTTTGCACCAATTATGTCCTATAAAGAGTTTGTCATATGTCCATAATAATTCAATCTGAACCATAGGATCCAAATTGGACGGCCTACGTACTCCCTGCAATTGCTGCTACTGATGACTTGATCGAGTAATCTCAGTAAGTATTCTCTCAAGTATTTAATCTCGTAAGGTTATTCAAATTTTAACTTTACAGGATAAGATAAAATATCTCATTAATAATTACAGCATTTGGTAATCATGGCATAAACTATCTATCTTTTTATATTTGAAAGCAAAATAATATGAGCCTTGAAAAAATTTGGTCCTTAAAAGAAATCTTCAGTTTTGGTCTTTAAATAAAAGCTTATATATAGCATAGCGTGTGCTACACGAGCGGACCGCTATTACGCGTAGCTGAATTAGTGCACTTTTAATTTATCCCATAGCTTAACGTTTAAGGCCGAAAGCACTATAGCGCCGCTATTTAGAACACTGATAAAATGATATTATACACTTATTATGTACATTATACGAATACAGTATAGGTCAAATTTTAAATGTTGAACTTTAAAATTTAAAATTATTTTCAATGATTGTTGATATATCAAGTTATTATTGTTAATAAATTGCAACCCAATAAATAAAGCTTCAGAAAAAACAAATATAAGGGAAATATAATACTTTTTAAGTTGAGAATGAGAATGAAAAAAAATGTTAAAGAGGAGAAATCAAAGATTTGAGAGTTAATTAAAAAGTACGGAGAAGACGTGGAAAGGAAAAATCAAAGAACATATTTTCTGTCAATTTGGCTATATTTTGTCATTTAAACGTATATGGCTTTCAATTTTCCCAAGTTATGCATTGCAATAAAACAAGGAAAAACAAATATATATTTTTTTATGGAGACTACTATTAAATTTGGTAATTCCAGCATTTGGTAATCAATGTTCCCTCTCGGAGACTACTATTAAATTTAGTCAAAGTTATTAATGGAGTGAAAGTTAGGTCAAAGTCTTTTGTCGAAATTTCATCAAATTAGTTTTATCCGATAATTCACGATCAAAATCTATTAAATATAAATAGTTACAAGTGTCAAGTCGTGTAAAGAACACTAAAACTATAATAAAATGTAAGGTTCTAAATAGTGATTATCGCTTCGATCATCGCAGAAAGACTAAAAAAGAAGCTATCGCAAATCTAATTTGTGTAATAACAAATGCTTCACAGAAAATTTTAGCAAGTGTAAAATAAAAAAAAATATATTATGTAGCAATCTAATTCTATTATATTTATTTGACTCCTTAGTGATACATATATTAACTGATTTTAGAGGCTAAAAAATGGATAAATCATATTTTACTTGAACAGTGAAAGGTCTTCAGCATTTATTGAGAATGATGTACTAGGGGTATTTTTATAAAGAGGAGGGTTCAAATGCATCATGATTTTGTGCTCCAATATGCTCTACATTCTTTATTTCCGTTTTCAAAATCTGAACCGTCAATCCGAATTGCTCAACATGACCTTCATAATGAAATATGCTTGGAGACCAAATTTTGTATTTTTTAGAATTATTTTACTATTTTTTTAGAACAGTCGACCCTTTCTCCTTCATCAGTATTATGTATATACTGTGAGCTATGTTTTTTTTTTTTTGCATCTAGGCCCTCCATTGGTTTATATTTAAATAGTTGGTACTATCATTTTGCCAACCCCGTTTATATATAGATAGTATATTAATTCATTTTACATTTCTCTATATAAATAGGTCAGATCATCTGTAAACACTAAGTAGAATAACTCTATTTTTTATTTATTTCTTTTTCACACTTATCCTTCACACTTTATTGTAATTGTCTACCATTAAAACTCACGTTAATTTTTCTTAAAAGTTACGGGACCAAATAGCTAAGGAATAAATAATATTAAAATGAGGGACGAGAAAGAAAGATTGATATGATGAAAAGAAAGGACAATGGAGAAAGACTTGTGTGGTTGTGAAAAGAAAGGACTAAAAAGGGAAAGACGTGTGTAGGAGATAGCATAGTGACAAATTAAAAGTTCGGGTTCGGTTCGGCGAGGTCAAAAATTCGTAATTCGGGTATAATTCAGAAATGATTCGGTACCACAAGAAAGTAAAAAAAAAAACCCAAAAAAATATATATATGTACTTATTTTAATTTTTTAATTTTTCAACTTTTTTAATAAAATTTTGAGGAAAAAAAAATATTTGAGAAGTGCTAAGAATTTGGTACATATCATATTTGGAATTCAAAAGTCGACTTATTATAAAAAAATGTCAATTGTATAGGTCACTGTGGTACCCACGTGTTCATATTTGAGTTGTGTGTTCATATTTGATAGTTGATACCCACGTGGTGGGGTCCACTTATACTTTTCAAAATTCAAAATTGTGCCTAAGTCTCACCCACAGTGGTACCCACGTGTTCATATTTGAGTTGTGTGTTCATATTTGATAGTTGATACCCACGTGGTGGGGTCCACTTATACTTTTCAAAATTCAAAATTGTGCCTAAGTCTCACCCACATGGTGGGGTCCTCAAGAATTTCACTCATGCACAGAGCCACGGAGTCACGGACGAGCGACGAATTTTTCGAATAAAACGCGAATAATTCGTAAAAATCATTTTATTCGCGTTTTATTCGCAAAAAAATCGGTAAAAGTTCGGTCAACTGTTTTATTCGCTGTTTTGGTTCAGAAACCTCTAAAAAACGTTTTATTTCGCATTTTATTCGCGAATCCAAAACATCTACCAAGGTCTCCTTTCTCAGTTCTTCATTTTATAATGTGAGCTATGTGAATTGATTTATATATTTGCATCTAGACCCTCTATTTTCTTATAACTATATAACAAATGCCTATTACTTGAGGTGTTCGCAAGAATAATTGGTATGCTCTTTTGCCAACCCCGTTTACCTATTAAAAAACAGGTCCAAGTACACATTGGACACTATGTTGAGAAATAGAAGTAATTAGGGATAATTTAATTATTAGCCTAAAAAACATATGGCTATTTTCATCATTGGTTAATATGGAAAAATGGCGCTACAAAAAAAAGAACTCAACCTTTTTCCTAAAAATAGCATTGTACCGTTAGATTAGGAAGAAGAGTACCGTTGCAAGTGTGACTGTATAAAACCAACATAACTTCTTTGTAAAATCAGAACAACAATAACATAAAAATTACTATTCATCATTTTTCATTCTCTCACTTGTTTTCAGCACACAATCATCTTAAAGAGTTTAATAGATGCAAATGTAAATAGGTCCAAGTAAAATAGTATATTAATTCATTTTACCTCTCTCTATGTAAAGAGGCCATATCATTTTTAAAAACTAAGAGTAAATATATTTATTGATTTATTTTTTCACACTTCCATTAGTACACGTCATTATAATCTATAGTCCGTCAAAGGTTACGTTAAATGTTCTAAAAATAAATTTTAAAAAAAGCGAAAAGGAAGGGACCAAAGAGATAAGGAAGAATAATCTTAAAATGAGGGACCACAAAGAAAGATTGATACAATGAAAAGAAATTCTAACAACGACTTTCAACGAATCCTCTTTATGCAATTATCACCATTAATTAGCTTGGTTGGTTTCATTCAACAAAACCTTTTTGTGCCAAGTGGATCTGATGCATCAAATTCCGAAGACCTTTACTATTCTACATGTAATTAAGGACATCATAATCACAAGTCTTCTCCTTTGACTTTTCTTTTCATCATTTCAATCTTTCTTTGCAATCCCTCATTTTCAATAAGCATGTACCTTGTTTTTTTTTTATTAATTTGGAGAGAATTGTCCCTCGAATAATAATGGGAAACAATCATCTTAAACGTTTTAATATGTGCAAATAGATCAATGTAAAATAGTATATATCATTCTTTTTACCTTTTGGAGAATTTCGGAGAATTTTTCTTCTTTTTGTTTTGTTTTGTGATGTGCTCTTTATCATAACAAGAATTATACCTTAAAGTTGTAATAGACTTTATTAATTATTTATATTTAAAAAGTAAGGTTCCAAAACCCTCACTACTTTCCAAAGAAGAAAAACAGAAAAACGTGATATCCTATAAATCAGGTTCGATGTAATATATTTAAAACAGAAAATCAAATCTCATTGATTTCGAACAAAAGACTGAGTTTACACCAATTATGCCTTATAAAGAGTTTGTCATGTGTCCATAATAATTCAATCTGAACCATAGGATCCAAATTGGACGGCCTAGCTACGTACTCCGTGCAATTGCTGCTACTGATGACTTGATCGAGTAATCTCAGTAAGTATTCTCTCAAGTATTTAATCTCGTAAGGTTATTCAAATTTTAACTTTACACGATAAGATAAGATATCTCATGAATAATTACAGCATTGGTAATCATGGCATAAACTATCTATCTTTTTATATTTAAAAGCAAAAGCAATATTAGCCTTGAAAAAAATTAGTCTTTAAAAGAAATTTTCAGTTTGGGTCTTTAAATAAAAGCCTATGTAGCATAGTGTGCACCACACGAGCGGACTGCTATTACCGCTATGACGGTCGTAGCAGAATTAGCGCACTTTTATCCCATAGCTTAACGTTTAAGGTCCGAAAGCACTATAGCGCCGCTATTTAGAACACTGATAAAATGATATTATATACTTACTATGTACATATACGAATATAGTATAGATTAAATTTTAAATGTTGACTTTAAAATTTAAAATTATTTTTAATGATTGTTGATATTATCAAGTTATTATTGTTAATAAATTGCAACCCAATAAATAAAGCTTCAGCAATAACAAAGAGAAGGGAAATATAATACTTTTTAAGTTGAGAATGAGAATGAAAAAAAATGTTAAAGAGGAGAAATTAAAGATGTGAGAGTTAATTAAAAAGTACAGAGAAGACGTGGAAAGGAAAAAGCAAAACAAAAGGAAAAAAATCAAAGAAAATATTTTCTGTCAATTTGGCTATATTTTGGCATTTAAACGTCAACGGCTTTCAATTTTCCCAAGTTATGCATTGAAATAAAACAAGGAAAAACAAATATATATTTTTTTATGGAGACTACTATTAAATTTGGTAATTCCAGCATGTGGTAATCAATGTTCCCTTCGGAGACTACTATTAAATTTAGTCAAAGTCATTTATGGAGCAAAAGTTAGGTCAAAGTCTTTTGTCGAAATTTCATCAAATTAGTTTTATCCGCTAATTCTCGATCAAAATCTATTGTTGAATTTATTGAATTGAGACAGAAAAAGGGATGATTGAGAAAATTGGTATTATCATTCTTAAACTTTTTTTTTTTACGATCTCTCTTATATGGGTATATATATTCTCTTGAGGCTATTTTACCGTTAGTAATAACGGTAACATCCTATTTCTATTTTATTTACAATTTTATCCTTATTCTTATTTTACATTTTTACCCTTTAATTTCCTAGTTATTATCAACATACACGTCATTCTAATAGTCCATTAAAGGTTACGTTAAATATTCTAAAAATAAATTTAAAAAAAAACAAAAAGGAAGGGACCAAAGAGGTAAGGCAGAAATAATCATAAAATGAGGGACCACAAAGAAAGATTGATACAATGAAAAGAAATTCTAACAACGACTTTGAACGAATCCTCTTTATGCAATTATCACCATTAATTAGCTTAGTTGGTTTCATTCAACAAAACCTCTCTGTGCCTTGGCACAAAAGGATCTGATGCATCAAATTCCGAAGACCTTTACTATTCATAATCACAAGTCGTCCCCTTTGTCTTTTCTTTTCATCATTTCAATCTTTCTTTGCAATCCCTCATTTTCAATAAGCATGTACCTTGTTTATTTTTTTTTATTAATTTGGAGAGAATTGTCCCTCGAATAATAATGGGAAACAATCATCTTAAACAATTTAATATGTGCAAATAGATCAATGTAAAGTAGTATATATCATTCTTTTTACCTTTTGGAGAATTTCTGACTCAATATAAACTATGCAAAATTCACATTCATAACAATAATATGCAAAATTCACATTCATAACCCTAAATCCTAAACCCTAAACACTACTACAGAAAAAGAGATTGCACACGGACATAACTGGAGGAGCTACACGGATTTTCTACCGTGTAGGCTCTGAGGGTGTATGAATAGGTAAATAATTACACACGGATATTTACCCGTGTGCAATTATAATGATTTCTACACGGATTACTTTATAAACAGCCGTCTACAATCACCTGCCTGTGGCGCTCTCCATTTTACCGAGCTACACGGAGATTACGTAAACGTCCGTGTACGACTACTCTTTCTACACAGACTTTTAATTTAATATCCGTGTAGCTTACTCTTTCTACACGGACTTTTAATTTCATATCCGTGTAGCTCTCTTAACTATCATAGACGGACAAATATAAAATAATCCGTGTAGCTCTCTTATCTTTTTCTACATGGACTTTGGTTAAATATCCGTGTAGAATTACTCTTTCTACACGGACTTTTAATTTCATATCTGTGTAGCTCTCTTAACTATCATACACGGACAAATATAAAATAATCTGTGTAGCTCTCTTAACTCGTTCTACACAGACATTTGTTAAATATCCGTGTAGAATTGCCCATTTTTTTTTTTGGTTTTTTTCATTTCTGGGCTAGCCTCCGGTTTAATTTGCCAGCCAGTTTTCCTAAAAAATTCACCAGATTCTGTTTTGCGAGTCAGTTTTTCAGATAATTTGACATCAAGTTTTGTTTGCTAAATTCATATACACTAAATTGTACACAATTATACAAATCCATGTTGAGCATTACAAAATTCTAATAGAAACCACCTTGCCCACATACATCTTAGATCGTCGATCTGCTCCTTGGTGTAATGATCTTGCTTTGATCCTTGCTACAATTATAAGTCCAATAAATTATATTAACAAAAACATTGTATATTAACAAAAACAGTACACCTAGTTCTACCCATATATATTAACAAAAACATTGTATCTTTCTGTATGAAGATGTCTTCAAACGTCTGAAATTAAATTAGCTTATACTATAGTCTGAGATCAATATCACAAGTGATTCTAATTATGTTATTTTAATTAATTGGTAAATTTTCACCGATAACTCTAGGATTTTATTCACCGATACTCTAAAGTTATTTTTATTACAAAGAATTATATTATAAAATCTTATCAATAATTTAATCATATTCCTCATGAAATACCATTTCCAGTATATTTGTCAATTAACATTTGTCTATATAAATAGGTCATATCATCTGTAAACACTAAGTAGAATAACTCTATTTTTTATTTATTTCTTTTTCACACTTATCCTTCACACTTTATTGTAATCGTCAACCATTAAAACTCACGTTAATTTTTCTTAAGAGTTAAGGGACCAAAGAGCTAAGGAAAAAATAATATTAAAATGAGGGACGAGAAAGAAATATTGATATGATGAAAATTGAAAAGAAAGGACAAATTAAGGAGAAAGACTTGTGTGGTTGTGAAAAGAAAGGACAAAAAAGGGAAAGACTTGTGTGTAGTAGATAGTGAAGCATTTATTTGTTGTAGCTGGATTTTACCATTAAATATGGGTTAGACTCTTATTTTTTTCAAAAAAATAAAAATAAAGTACAAATCTGGATAGTAAATGTACCTCCAATTATGCCTCAATTTTTACTTACCAAACGTGGGATATTTAGCTAAAGTGACTTCTAATTGTATAGTAGTATGATATATTTGTTCGTTCTTAAATTTTACCTTATTGAGTTAAAGTAGTGATTTTCTCCTACCTAATAAGAAATAGTAAGAGATTTAAAAAAAACAAAATTTGGTGTCTTAGTTAGTACATTTTTATATGGAGATCATGTTGAACGGTCCAAATCGATTATTTTAATTTTAATATAGAGATATGAATCCATAGTACAAACCGATTCGCACTTTGCAAAGTACCATGTAGCCTCACTCTTTTTTTAAAAAGGAAATGTCAAAATTGCAATTATGAGATAACATTTGAAGGCCAATTCATTTCATCATTATTTGTGATTATAAAATGTTTTCAATAAAATTCCCACATTCAAAACATTGAAAATTGCAATAAGTCAATATCACAAGCCACAAATGATGAAGTATTATTTGTATTATAATGCATGACTCTAAAAAATCATGACTTCAAATTTCAAAAAGACAGTTTGAAAATGATGAAAAAACAATTCCATTTATTGATTAATCTTTCTTTCACTGTACTCCATACACAATATACTATACTAGTATTGTGCGTGCGTTCCAACGGGGACATATTACAAGAGGAAAAAAAAATTGTATGACATTTCTTTTATATTAAACATGTAGATTCGTGAAAATATTTTATTTTAGTATTCTAGCATTAAAAATGAACATCCAATAAACATAAAATATTGATTAGTTATTTTAGACACTACGGATATATTTTAGACGCTACGCATATAAATTCGATATTAAAAATTAAGTCATGCAGCGTGTCTTTTTCATAGTTTTAAATATGTAAGAATTATATGTTACCAAGGTAAATTCTATACGTGTGAAGATACAACAATATTTTTATTTAAATCGATAGTATCCTTTTGTGATTTATAAATGATACATAAAAAAATGTGTCTAAAGAAATTTATTATTGAGCGTCAGATCAACAAAATTGAACGGTTGTTTAAATTCTACAATCCAAAAAATATCAATCAATTATTACTTTTTTATTGAAAGGTTGTTTAAATTCTGCAATCCAAAAATTGAATGATTGTTAAAATATAATTTATTACTTTTTATAGAACCTACTAAGTTCATTTAAATGATGATTAATTATCAATCAATAAAAAAATTCCTTAAACGATATATAAAAATGGAAAACAATTTCATGATCAATATGAAAATCAAGTGTTTGACAGTCAAATAAGTGTGGCGAGTACGTGTCTAAATAAATTTAGACTTCCACACATAGAAAAACATAAAAAAGATGCATAAAATCAAAATAAGGCAGACTATGTGATTGGAGGGTTGATATTCAATCTGAAATATCATCTTATCTTCTAATCACAGCCGTTGGCGGATTGATCAGAACATCTACGTGCTTAATATAAGAATGGAGGTATGCGCTTGAATATATATAAGAAACAAAGATGCAACGGTTGAGTTTTGGTCTTCCATTGTTCTTTCTCACTTGAGGGGTAAAGGTTGAATTTCGTTTTGTTAATTACTAAGATTTGTAAAAGTTCCATTACTGCTGCAGGTCCAGATTCGCAAAAAAAAAGAAAAAGGAAGTTATCTGAATTATAATAATAGTCAAAGTATCATCTTATTACTTTAGTTATTAAGAAAAGCTACACTGTGTGACGGATACAAGAAAGCAGAATCTGTAGATATATAGTCTTCACTTGCAACTAAATATAGCTTGATCTATAAATAATCAAGTAATTTATTGTCTCTTTAACAATCTATATATTGTTTCGAGTGAGCCTATGGTGCTATGCATAGCAAGGATGGCTAGTGTACTACGGCTCAATATGGTACTTTTTAAAATCCTAACGGTCGATCCAACCGTTCAATGTGATAACCATATGAATATGTACTTGCAAACTAAATTTTATATTTTTTCAAATTTTTTTACTATTTTTTTAGATAGGTAGAATTTTGATGATCCAGAATTTTCAGAAAACACTGATTTTTCTACCTATAGAAGGTCAAACGGCTCGGGTCAGGCATCAGACTGCCCCCACTCCAAAATATAGAAGGTCATTAATGATAATTTTACTAGCATGGCAGCAAGTTCAACACCTCATCGATCTGCAAGGACAGCAGAACTCGTTACATTGTGGGACATACGGGCTTCTCCTTCCCACAGGATTAGAACAACGCTGAGAAGTACTTGGGGAGTACTTTTGTGCAAAAGTTGAAGAGCAATTAGTTCTTTTGTAAAGGCCGGAAGGCGAAATGCCTACCAAATACTTCACTATATATATAGTAAATCAGAGTTTTCAAATTATACAGTTATAAGACAAAATAAAAACGAAAATGAAAGAGTGTTAATTAAAAAGGAACTCGATCGGTACCATTTAGTACAATGCTAATTTGATTCATGAGTTTGCTAATTGAGCCCAAAGTGTTTTCATATATACCAAGCATGAAAAAGAAACATTAATAACCAGGAACTTTGAGCTTTGGTTTGGAAACATTACCAAGCCTGGCCTTTTATATGGATTGGCGATAAGACTGGAATGTGCCCCCATTCCGCTGAGAAATAAACAGAGAAGAAGCAACATGGTATAAATGTGAGGGTTGACTTTACATTTACTCATGATTTTGCTCTTCGAAGCTCTCTACCAGGGTCCTCTTTCTCACTTCTTCAGCATTTTATAGTGTGAGCTATGTGAATTAATTTTATTCATTTATTTGCAACTGAACACTCCATTTGCTTATATTTAAATAAAGAAGGCCTATTACTTGTGGTGTTCGCAAAAATAGTTGGTATGATCTTTTTCCATCCCTGTTTATTTTTTTTTTTTTCCAATAAGCATATATGTACTTCGTTTTTCTATTTGGAAATAATTGTCGCTCGAATAATCATTGGACACAATCATCTTAAACATTTTAATAGGTGCAAATGTAAATATTTCTAAGTAAAATAGTATATTAATTCATTTTACCATTCTCTATGTAAGAGGTCATATATATCATTTGTAAACCACAAAGAGTAAATTGTATTTTTATTTATTTATTCTTTCATACTTATCCTTTACACTTCATTAATTCTAATCGTCCGTTAAAGGTCACGTTAAATATTCTAAAAATAATTAACAAACGAAAAAGCAGGGCCAAAGAGCTAAGGAAGAAATAATATTAAAATGAGGGACAACAAAGAAAGATTGATACAATGAAAAGGAAGGACAAATGAATAATAAAGACTTGTGGTTATCAAAATATCAAATGTCAGAAGGAGACAGACTTGTGTGTAATAGATAGTGAAGTATTTGTTAGTTGTAGCTGGATTTTTTTCCATTAAAGAATTTGACTAAGTTTTAAGTCACTCTTAAATCTAACAACGACTTTGACCTAACTTTTGCTCCATAAAAAACCTTGATTAAATTGAATAGTATTGCCTTGAAAGGAACATTGAATGGAAATTTGAGGTCAGTAACTCTCTATTTATATTGTAATATCCTAGTTTTTGAATACTTGAAAATATTATTTGATATGAAGTAAAACTCGTAATCGAAGGAATTATTATTACGTTGTAACATGTATAGACTCTCCTTGAACTACTGTAAATTTTTTTTGAACAATTATTTGGAATAATTTAATTTCAAAGTCATATAAGATATTAGATCGATCCCCAATCTCCTGAAATATTATAATTTGTTTAACAATATGTTAATTTGAATTCAGATTTATTTCCGAAAAATATGTATAATTAGAAATTTAGTACTTTAAATTAATCAATTTTTATACTATAAATAAAAAAGGCATAGTGTAAATGAACCCATCATTTAAATAATTAAATTGTGGTTGAATTTCATTTATGTTATAAAAATGTATGAGGGACACGTGTTAACCACTTACAATTTCACTTAATATTTCAATTATGCCACTCACTTAACGGATCCGACTCCGCTGCTCTCCAAATAGGAGAGTAGGACCCTGTTATTCTAAATCGAACCGTTGAATTTTTTTTATGCACGGATCTCAACACAGATGAACGGTTCGATTTAGAATAACAGGGTCTTGCTCTCCTATTTGGAGAGCAGCGGAGTTGGTTCCCTCACTTAACTCAATTTCTTCTTTGCCGTATTATTATTATTTTTTGTTTCTTCTCTTCTTATTCTTTTTGTCCCCAAATTAATCATCTCTCATATTTCATTCTTTTCATGTTGAGTTCGCCAACTCCATCCCTTTCACCTCCACGCCGTCAGACTCTCATCACTTTGTACATTTCATTCTCCATCGTGTACTAGAAACTTTAAAGAATATGAAGGAAAGTGGAAATGACATAACAACCAAAGCATGGGAAATAATAGAAGATATGTGCTAAAATTCCTTGTCACCTTTTTCTTGTTCTTGGTATAGTTCACTGTTCCTAATTATTCTCTTTACTTGAATTAAAGTTTGGTTGCCATTAAATGACACTTCCTTATTTTGTTGACCATGTACACTTGAATTTGAAAATTTAAGTTGTTTAGATGCAATCAACTTAATTTGGAGAAAGGTAAGTGAATAATAGTAGTAGCTGAACTGGAAATATAGAAGGCAATAATAATCTTACAAAAATCGTAGCTCAATTAGTTTTTTTGTGAAGGCAGGAAGGAGAAATGCCTACTGACTACTTCACATTAATAAATTAGAGTCTCAAATTACACAGTTACAAGACCAATTAAAAACGAAAATGAAATAATTAATGATAAAAGGAACTCGTTAGTCATCACCATTTAGTACGTACAATTAATGCCTATTTTGATTCAGGAGTTTGCTAATTGAGCCCAAAGTTTATTGTGTCCGAAGACACGTACGGGGTGGAGTCAGACTTTCGAACTATGAAGGTCAAATAAATATGAGAGTCAATTATATAAAAAAATCTATTTTATATAATATCGAAAATAAATATGAGGGCCTCAAATAATTACAAATCCACACTCCTAATAGCACAATTCGTACTATGGCGAAAAAATAGGGACCAAAAAGCCAAGGAAAAAATAATATTAAAATGAGGGACCACAAAGAAAGATTGATATGATATTATCAAGAATGGCCAAAGGAGAAACACTCGTGGTTGTGTCGTTCAGTCGTTGTGAAAAGAAAGGACAAAAGAAGGAAAGACTTGTGTATAGTAGACAGTGAAGCATTTTTTAGCTGTAGCTGGATTTTACCATGTATTAAAATAACCAATTGTTTTAAGTCCTTTTAAATTCTAGCAACGATTTTGACCTAACTTTTGTTTTGTTCCATAAAAGACTTTGACTATGTAAAATTGTAAACAAATATTGTCGCCGAAGGTAACATTACACTTGAGGCCAGAATTTGGATCCGACGCCCCGTCTCAACTGCGATCTGTTTTACATGAATATAAACCTATGTTGCATAGATACGGGTACGGGTATTGTATCGGATACGATACGGATACGGCGATACGGAAATTTTCAAAAATCCCGGATACGATACGCCAATTAAATATATTATTTATTATTATTTTATTTATGTTATTAATTCAACACTTATTAAATATCAAAATTATTAGATGGGGACTATACAATAATCCAATTATACATTAAATATCATAGCTATTCTATTCTAACAACAAATATGAGTTGGTGCAGTGGTAAAGGGGGTATGTTGTTAACCCAAAGGGAATGGGTTCGATTCCTGCAGAGCACTAAAAATTGATTTTTGGTGCTGGTCCACCGCGGTTCACTGTTCAAACTATTGTAAAATTTCATCTCCAAGCACATTTTAATATAAAGATCATGTTGAACAATTTGGATCGACTGTTTGGACTTTGAAAATCACAAAATCAAATTATCGTAAGATGTTGTAACTTATGAATGTTGTAAGTGGATCCCTCCTCATATAAAAATATAAATATATATATATATATATATATATATATATATATATATATATATATATATATATATAACCAACATAAGTTCTTTGTAAAATCAGAACAGCAATAACAAAAGAATTACTATTAGTCATTTTTTCTATATCTAACTTATTTTCAACAAAAAAATTACTATTAGTCATTTTTTCTGTCTCTGACTTATTTTCAACACACAATAATCTTAATAAGTGTAAATGTAAATAGGTCCAAGTAATATAGTATATTAATTCATTTTACCTTTCTCTATGTAAAGAGGTCATATCATATGTATACACTAAGAGTAAATTATATTTATTGATTTATTTTTTCACACTAATCCATTAGTACACGTCATTCTATCTAGTCATTTATAGGTTACGTTAAATGTTATAAAAATAAATTAAAAAAACGAAAGGAAGGGACCAAAGAGCTAATTAAGGAAGAAATAATATTAATTAAAATGATGGACAACAAAGAAAAATTGATACAATGAAAAGAAATTCTAACAAACCTCTCTGTGCCTTAGCACAAAAGGATCTAATGCATCAAATTCCGAGACCTTTACTATTCTACATGTAATTAAGGACATCATAATCACAAGTCTTCTCCTTTGACTTTTCTTTTCATCATTTCAATCTTTCTTTGCAATCCCTCAGATGATACTCTTTGTGCCAAGGCAGAGAGAGAGAGATTTTGTTGAATGCAACAAATTAAGCTTATTAATGGAGATATTTATTAAAACTGAATCCGATATATCTAAAAAATATTGAAGATCTTTTATTTTACGTAGCTCATATGTTGATTGAGAACTCTACTCATCACTTAAAAGGAAGTCACATATGTTGCTTTTTTTTAATTTGTTCCTTAGCATTACATTACATTATAACTAAAAATCACTTCGAGAGAGTGATGAATATTGAATTTTGAACCTATAATTTTTTTTTTTTTGATGGTTAGTGGAAAGGTTCCACTAAGAAATATATTGGTACTAAAAAAAGTTTTTTACAATGGCCATTATCTGCTCAAATGAGCCAGTGATGGCGCTAAACGAAAAGGTTTTAATCGAACCTAAAAACCTATTCCTTAGAACAAGAACAATTCCTTAGAAATTGTAATAGACTTTATTGCTTATATTTTAAAAAGTTAGATCCTAAAAACCTATTCAAAATCGGATCGATAAATATTCGAACAAACCTGAAATTTATGGAACACATTTAGTTAAGATTCATGTCAATTAATAATGAACTGTTAAAATTTGACTTTAGACGATAAGATATCTCATGAACAATATAGCACATCCAAATCATCGTCATCACAGGGCCGGATCCCTAAAGTAATACAAAATTTGAGTTTGGATTTCAACATTTCAAACAGAATCGGGACCAATTCAGGAGGCTATTTTAATATTCTTGCAAATTCTAATAGCACCATCTGAATCTAAACTCAAGTTTTGAGTTACTTTAGGAGATCCAAATTTGTTTTTTTATCTATTCGTAGCTGAAATACTGAGTTACTGACCTCTCAAGTCCAAGTTACAGAAGCTGTTAAAATTTGATTAGTAATATTAACTCTACAT
The DNA here is from genome assembly GCA_011114355.1 of Carex littledalei. Lineage (NCBI taxonomy): Eukaryota > Viridiplantae > Streptophyta > Magnoliopsida > Poales > Cyperaceae > Carex > Carex littledalei. Next base: position 10,711,671 of record CM022083.1, on the reverse strand, counting down.
AATAATTCCATTGTTTTTTATTAATCTTTCTTTTTCTCTACTCCATAGACTATATATTATTTCTCTCTATCCAAATATCTCTAGTAATAGTGAAAGTATATATAATCTTATTACTCTACTTATTAAGACAAGGTACAGTACTGTGTGGCAAACAGCTAAATACAAGAAAGCAGAATCTTTAGATATATATAGTCTTCACGTGAAACTAAAATAGCATGATCTGTAAATAATTAAGTGACCAATTGTCTCTGCAAGACTGCAACAATCTCATCAATTTTATTTCTTTCTCCCGATGAAATCTTCATCCTGTCTCAAGATGAAAAATGAAAGAAATTCAGAAAAAAAAAATGGAATATTAAGAAGTACATGTCTGTATCTGGACTGGAACACCTACCTCATCTGCAAGGAGGGCAAAAGTACTCATTGCAGCATGGTGCATTCAGGCTTCCTCGTCCGATAATGCGGGGATATGGAACCACACTGGGATTCTATTGTGCAAAAGTTGAAGAGCAATTAGTTCTTTTGTAAAGGCTGGAAGGCGAAATGCCCACCAAGTACTTCAAAATGCACAATTACAAGACAGAATAAAACAAAAATAACAGGAACTTGAGCAAGATTTGAGCAAGATTTAATTTGCTTTCCATTAATTCTTGTATGTAAATTATTCTCCATTCAAGAGTCAAAATTCAAAACAATGCTAGCCATTTTATTGAAACACAAAGAAGAAAATCGAACCGCCAAACCTAACAACCAAATTTTGGTTCTTCAGTTTGCTAATTGATCAGCCCAAAGTGTTTTCGTACCAAGCATGAAAAGAAAAAATAACCAGGGATTTTAAGCATTACAGTGCTTCCCTTGACAGCATTGACAATAAGACCGGAATGTGCGCCCATTCCGCTGAGAACTAAACAGAAAACAAGCAAGATGGTACAAAAGTTAGGGTTGCCTCTACATTTACTCATCATTTTGCTCTCCAAAACCTCTACCAGGGTCTCCTTTCTCACTTCATCCGTATTATATATATAATGTGAGCTCTAAAATTCTCTTTTGCAACGTAACTAGGCCCTCCATTGTTTATATTTAAATAGTTGGTACGATCATTTGCCAACCCCGTTTATATATACATAGTATATTCATTCACTTTACATTTATCTATATATATATATGTAATAGGTCATTTCAGTTCCATACACTAATTAGAATAAACTCTATTTTTTATTTATTTCTTTTTTTCACTTATCCCTTTACACTGTATTGTAATCGACGACCGTTCGTTAAAACTCCAGTTAATTTTTCTAAAGTTAAGCAACGCAGTAGCATTTCTTTATATATAGGAGCGAAAAAGCAGGGACCAAAGAGCTAGCCAAGGAGCAAATAATATTAAAATGAGGGACCCCAAAGAAAGATTGATATGATATTATCAATAATGGACAAAGGAGAAACACTTGTGGTTGTGAAAAGAAAGGACAAAAAAAAGGAAAGACTTTGTATAGTAGATAATTAGTGACGTATTTTTTAGTTGTAGCTGGATTTTACCATTAAATTCTAACGACGACTTTGACTTAGTAAAATATTATTGTCGCCGAAGGTAACATTACACTGGAGGCCAGTAATTTTCCTCAGTTTCCGCTATTATTTGTTGGGCAATAATTTAGATCCGACGCTCGTCCTTCGTTTTAAGATATGTGTATGTGAATATTAAAATGAATGTGTACGAATATTGAAGCGATATGCACAGATTTTAAAGTGAATCAGACGGATGCGGAACCCATCAGATTCAAATTTGAGTCTGATCGATGGACATCAGATCCAAATTATTTCCTATTTCATGCCATCAGTACGGAGCAGCAACTGCAGGGAGGAGGCCGTTCAATTTGGATCCGATGGTTCAGATTAAATTATTATGGATAGCTTACAAACTTCTTATAAGACATGCATGCATATTGGTATAAACTCAGTCTTTCGTTGTAAATCAGGTAGATCAAATTAATTGATTTTCTGTTTTAAATATGATAGATCGAATCTGATTAATAGGAAAATCGGAGATTAAAATTCAATGCTTGTCACTCAATGTGATTTAACATGAAGTTTTTAACTCTAATCTAATGCTTCCAAAGAAAGAGAAAACAACATATGGGACTCCTCTTGAAGTCCTCAATCTATATATCATGAGGTACATAGGGATTAAAACTGTGAATATTTTGAAGGTTATTAATAAATCTGACATTGCTCTAGAAATTGATGTAAAATTGAAGTAATTTAGAAGATAAATAGAAGTAAAACATGTAATTAGAAGTAAAACATGTAATAATCAAGCAAATTACAATAAAAGACTGCAACATACATTGAGCTAAACAAGCAAGAAAGTACTATAAAGAACAAGACTGTTACTCTTTATTTTTGAAATGCATTTGAATTATATTACTGAAATTTGGCTGAATATGCCTTTTCTATTAGCTCTCTATAGGGATATATGTTATTTGTATGGAAACAAATTAATATATGTGCGATAATATGGGCACGACATAAATAAATAATAATGCATTGAAAAATAAAAAAATACAATATCATAACAAAAAGATCAGAATATACAGCACCAACGAACTTACACAATCAGTACACACCATGCTAAAACAATGGGATCCGACTCTGCTGCTTTTCTCTAAGAAAAGCAGGGTCCTGCTTTTCCGATCCCAACCATTCAAATTAGTTGAGATTTGTGAATGAAAAAAGTTTCTTTATCGAGATACGTGAATGAAAAATTTTGAATGGTTGGAATCGGAAAAGCAAGACCTTGCTTTTCTTAGAGAAAAGCAGCAAAGTCGGATCCAAAACAATGTACACCCAGAAACTACCAAATAGCCCTTGATTTATCAGAAAATGCATATACAGCCCATATCACACAGAACACATGAAAAGCATTGGTACTAACTGGTACCAACTCAAACCCATTATTCAGCTTCTCAAGAAAATTTATTGCACCAAATAGATTTTTGCTGCTGCCATTTGAGTATTTGACACTACAGGATCGATTAAGTGATAGCTTACAAAGTTTGGAACTTCGTGCTGTTAACGGGCCGTAACATAATTTTGTTCGGAGCACATCTTTTGTAGAGATCAGTGTTTTTAAATTCGGCTGCATATTGTTATATATGTCTCTTATCTCACCATTTGTTATTTCCTATTTTTATAGGGTTATATTTGTAAGTTTTCTTTTATACTTCTTTTGTACACAAACTTTGGAGAATTAGAATACAACAGAAAATTGCCCCAACTTGTCTCTCTCTTTTGTTGGCTGCTGTCTCCTCTAAAACCTAGATTTATAACACATATGTACATGTTTGCAGTATGCATAATACTTCATGCAGTCATTCAAACATTTATTAATTTATTAAGTGAAAAAATAGATACAAAGTAGGATCAAACAATTTATTAATAGAAATACGGATCCGAAGCCCAATTTCAATTGTTCATCCGGACACAGTCCAATTAAGTGATGTTTCAATTAGTAAACAGCTTCTTTTAGAGGCGGATCCTCAGCCTAAATTGACGCGAATTCAACATTCGTTTTCTTTCTTTTATTATTAAATGCCACATGCACACCTGGCGTCGCTCAAATGCAAAATAGTAATGGGCCGAAGATTTTGGGACAGTATGGCTATTAGTCATTTTTGGAAAAGAAAAATACCAAAATGCATGGGACAAATAAAATAAAAATCCGAAAATTAGAATAACTGTTATGTCAATATTTCACTGAAAAAATATTTTCGGTGATTTTCTGTGTTTAAGATATTTATAGTGCCTTTTGTACTCCAAGCCAAAAATGAAAAAGAAAAAGAAAATAGAAGGAAAACTAAAAAAATTATGAGTTATTCTGCACTATTTTATTTGGTCATTATTTTAATCCGTATATATAAGTCCTTATTAAAATCTGCATATGAGGTATGCAGTGACTTTCTGCATGTAGGAACAAAATCACATGTTAAACATTGATAGAGATGGAATAAAGGAAAAAGAGTGAGGCCATATATGCCACTATGGTCATACCGCATATTGGACCGCGCTATGGACTCTAATTTTCGATCTGAAAATCTGAAGGATCGATCCAAACTGTTCAATATGGTCATCCATATGAATATGTACTTATAAACTTAATTTTTACATTTTTTAGAATATTTTACTATTTTTTTAGATGGGTAGAAAATCACTTAATCTGAAAATTCTGAACAATCCTATTAGACATTCTTGTAATTAGAGTCAACTCTATAACCGAATTAGTTAGATGTTGATATAACAGAAATAGATAGATGTTGTTCTGTGTTAGTTTAGTCATAGCTGATTACACATTGTAAACACTGGTTATATATACCAGGTGATTGTAACAGTGGTTTAATAATGAAATACAAAATCATTCTCTCTTCCTATTATCTCTCTACCTCTCTTTCCCTGATTCCTATCATGGTATCAAGAGCCTATCTTTCTCTCTAATTTGCTTCCGCACAGAGCTACAAAGACAATCATGTCTTCTAGCGAGATTTCTACTCCCACTCCTCCCGCCTCTATGGATCCTGTAATTCACATTACCCTTCCCGTCTCTACTAAGCTGACTCGTGAGAACTTCCTCACATGGCGTTCTCAGATTGAACCGATTCTTGATGGATTCGGTCTTTCTCGTTTTCTTGATCCCACTGTCACTCCGCCTGAAAAGCAAGTCGTTGCCGATGGTGTTTCTTCCTCCAACCCGCTCTTCCCGGCCTGGCATCAACAGGATCATTTCCTTCTCGGCTGGCTTCGCACCACCTTAAACCGAGGGCATCCTGTCTCAGTATGTACAGTGCCAGACATCTAGAGACCTTTGGATTTCGCTTCATCACACCTTTTCTGCTGTCTCCACTGCTCGCATTATGGAGCTTCGCCGAGCACTTCAAACCTCCGTCCGGGGAAATCAGGGGTGTGGTGAATATTTTGAGCAGATGAAGAGGGTGGCTGATCAACTGGCGGCGGCTGGCGATCCCGTCGCTGATTTGGATCTGGTCCGATCTATCTTGAGTGGCCTCGGGCCAGACTTCAATTCCTTCGTAGTTGCTATTACTACTCGCGCTGTGCCTGTGACATTGGTAGACCTCCATGCCTTTCTTCTTTCTCATGTAGCGCTCCTGACCTCTCAGCATCGCCTCACTTCTCACTCAGCTGATCCAGCCGCTCTTTACTCTACACGTGGCAGAGGAAGAGGTCGAAGTCGTGGCAGAGGATCTTATGTTCCCAATTTTTCCCCCAATTCTTCTCATGGCCCATTATTGCCTAATCCTAACCGGGCCTTCTCTAATTCGGGCCCAAACCGAGCCTTGACCACAGTAGCTCCTCAAGGCCGAGGCTCCTCATCCAATGCACATCAGTCCAATTCTCAATCTTTTGGTTTCAAATCACAGTGCCAAGTGTGCAAAAAGAAGGGACACGAAGCTTTTGAGTGTTGGTATCGCTTCGACAATGACGCATATCCTTCCCCACCTCAAGCATTCTTCAACACTACCACCTCCAATCCAAATGAAGGGTGGTTTCTTGATTCCGGGGCTTCTCACCATGTCACATCCGACTTGAACAACCTCAACTCTTTTCACGCCTATGATGGACAAGATCGGCTACAAGTTGGTAATGGCTCTCATCTTATCATTCAAAATCTTGGCCATTGCTCTCTCTCTTCTCCTAATGGTTCTTTAGATTTGAATGGTGTCCTACATGTACCACATATCCCTAAAAACCTAATTAGCATCTCTAAATTGACCAAAGACAATGATGTTTATTTAGAGTTTCACCCCTTGTTTTGTATTGTAAAGGACCGCCGCACGAAGCGGCCTCTTCTTCGAGTTACACAATCTAATGGTTTTTACAATCTCAATTCATCACCTCAAGCTTTGGTTGGAGATCGTGTGTCGGCTTCTCTATGGCACAAGAGGTTGGGGCATACATCTCCCTCCACCACTCATTTCATAATAAATTCTCATTTTTTACCTACTTCTTCAAATAAATTGGGAATTTGTGATGATTGTTGTAAAGCAAAGGCGCATGTTTTGCCCTTTGCTCCCTCTCTTTCTCATGCTTCCTCTCCTTTACATGTGGTACATTCGGACTTGTGGGGGCCATCCCCGATTGTTTCTAAGAATGGCTTTCGCTATTATGTGAACTTTGTTGATGAATTTTCTAAATTCTCTTGGATTTTCTTTCTTCGCACTAAGGATGAGCTTGTTGATGTTTTTACAAAGTTTAAATGTCAAGTTGAGAATCTTTTTAGCTCAACCATTAAGATCCTACAAACGGATGGTGGCACGGAGTTTAAACCTCTCACTCGCCTTTTCCCGCAAATTCTTCACCAAGTCTCATGCCCATACACCCCTCAACAAAACGGGGTGGCCGAACGCAAACACCGCCATATTGTGGAGCTTGGACTTGCCATTATCTCTCATTCCTTTATTCCCTTGCCTTATTGGGATCATGTGTTCCAAAGTGTGGTATTTCTTATCAATCGCCTCCCTCCTACCTCACCTCCTCATATTTCTCCCTTCACTCTACTCTTCAACAAAAACCCCGATTACACCTTCTTTCGAGTTATTGGATGCCTTTGCTATCCTTTAATTCGCCCATATACACCTCATAAACTACACTTTCGATCCCTACCTTGTGTCTTTTTAGGTTATTGTCAATCCCAAAAAGGATACAAGTGCCTTCACATCCCTACCAACAAGATCTATATTAGTCGAAATGTTCGATTTGATGAAACTTGTTTCCCTTTTGCCTCTAATTTTGAGTCTCATTCGGCTCAGCCCCCAACAGACCTTCCTCTGTCTACTTTTCTCCCTATTATTTCCCCTTTACAGCCGGGCCCAGCTTCTTCTTCCTCTGTTCCGAATAGCTCAGCTCTCAAGCCTCTCTCGGGTACTGTTCATCAGCCCTCTTTACTTGGGCCTCCTCTAGCTGGTTTTTCCCCTAACAGGCCCTCTCCCACTGGACCGAAAGCAACTGAGCCCTCTCCTACTGGACCGAACACAACTGGGCCTTATCTACCCGAGTCACTCCCAGTGCAGCCTTCTCTACTCGGGCCTATTCCACCCGACCCTGCTACCCTGGCGGCCCCTCTCTCTACTGGGCCTTCTCTGCCGACTAAGTCCAAACCGAATACATTTAAAATGTATCAAAGGCGCCAGCTCTCCCCTGCAGTCTGACATGCTATTCCTCCCTCCAGTTGCCCTATCTCATCTTCAAGGAATTTGTGCTTACCACCTTCTTCTACTCCCAGTGAGCCGATTTCTTCTCATCCGATGATCACTCGACATCGTGCTAGCCGAGTCAAGCCTATTCCTGCTCATGAGTCCCTTCTTACCACCAAACATCCTCTTCCCTTGACTTTACTTGATGAGCCGACCTCCTTCACAATGGCCAATAAGCATTCCGAGTGGAGTGAAGCTATGTCTCATGAGCTAAATGCACTTGCCAAAAATGGCACATGGATTCTTGTTCCACCTAGCCCCGAGCAAAATGTCATTGGATGCAAGTGGATTTTTAAAGTCAAACGGAAGGCCGATGGTTCCATTGAGCGTTACAAAGCACGTCTTGTGGCAAAGGGTTACAATCAAGAGGCCGGCCTTGACTATCATGAGACGTTTAGCCCTGTCGTCAAACCTACCACCATTCGAGTAGTTCTTTCTATAGCTACCTCGAAACATTGGCCGATTCGTCAATTGGATGTCAACAATGCGTTCCTTCATGGAGATCTTGAAGAACAAGTTTTTATGTCACAACCACCGGGCTTTGCGGATTCTTCCTTTCCGAATCATGTGTGTCTTCTCAAAAAGGCTCTTTATGGTCTCAAGCAAGCTCCGCGTGCATGGTTTCACAAGTTGGCCTCCGCTCTTTCCAATCTTGGCTTTAAGGCCTCTCAATCGGATTCTTCTCTCTTTATACGTGGTGATTCTTCCTCTATTACCATCGTATTGGTCTATGTTGATGATATTATTGTCACGGGATCCGATGCCTCTCTTGTGACCTCTCTCATTTCGTCGCTTGGGTCGCAATTCTCTCTCAAGGATCTTGGTCCCTTACATTTCGTTTTGGGAATTCAAGTTCAAGCTCAATCCGATGGTATTCTTCTCTCTCAACCTCAATACCTTCGAGATCTTCTTATTCGCTCCAAAATGGATGGTGCCAAACCTTGCTCCACTGCTTTCGCAAAAGGTGACCCACTCTCAAAATTTGATGGCAACCCCATGGCTGATCCTCACACATACCGCAGCGTAGTTGGTGCCCTCCAATATGCCACCATCACTCGACCTGACATCTCGTATGCCGTCAACAAAGCCTCGCAATTCATGCACTCTCCCACCGATGAACATTGGAATGGTGTCAAGCGCATCTTGCGGTATCTTAAGGGCACCTTATCACTTGGCCTTCATATTCGAGCACATTCCTCCTTTGACCTACATGCGTATTCTGATGCGGATTGGGCTGGATGTCCCGATGATCGTCGTTCGACTTCGGGCTTTTGTGTGTTCCTTGGCTCGAACTTGCTCTCATGGGGTTCTAAGAAGCAAACCACCGTCTCTAAGTCAAGTACCGAGGCCGAGTATAGGAGCATGGCTGGGGCTTGCACCGAGTTAGTTTGGCTTCAGCAGCTCCTTCGTGAGCTTCATATTTTTCTTCCCTCCAATCCGGTCCTTTGGTGCGACAATCTAGGAGCCACGTTTCTTGCATCTAATCCGGTTTTTCATGCGCGTACCAAACACATCGAAATTGACTTCCATTTCGTTCGAGAAAAGGTGGCTAGCAAGCAATTGGATGTTCGATTCATTTCCACAAAGGATCAGCTAGCAGATCTGTTTACTAAAGCTATGTCTTCTACTAGGCTGGAGTTTTTGCGCAGCAAGCTGACCCTTATTCCTGGCTCAGCTTGAGGGGGGGTATTAGACATTCTTGTAATTAGAGTCAACTTCATAACCGAATTAGTTAGATGTTGATATAACATAAATAGATAGATGCTGTTCTGTGTTAGTTTAGTCATATATAGTTGATTACACATTGTAAACATTGGTTATATATATCAAGTGATTGTAACAGTGGTTTAATAATGAAATACAAAATCATTCTCTCTTCCTATTATCTCTCTACCTCTCTTTCCCTAATTCCTATCAAATCCAAAACCAAAAACAGTGTTTTCTACCATTCTAAAAAAATAATAAACAAATTATAAAATATACAAAATTTAGTTTACAAATACATATTCATATAAAAATCATGTTGAATGGTTCGGATCAATCATTAAGATTTTGAAACAAAAATATTCATCGGTAGTATGGACCAATCAGTACTATATATACATAGTAACATAGCCTCACCCAAAGAAAAATGACTGTGGAAATCCGGCCCATGAATAAATAAAATTCAAACAAAATGGAACTCACGTCTTGATTGGCATTGTATCGCTGTACGAAGTGACAATGTGCTCTCCCCACCTCCACAGTTATGAATGGCCATGGGGCGTTCTGCCTGTGATATGAGGACCAGCCGAAGCCGTTGGCACTCTAGGTTCTGGATACAATGCATGCCTTAGTGAACATTACATATCCGTTGCAGATCGATCGGATTCCTTTGGAGTCTGTAATTAAACTGAATTAGTTGGTATATTTCTCTTTTCCAGGTAATTAGCCGTGGCAACATGGTCCAGGTGATGTCGACTGGAAGCGCTGACACTGGAAGCTTGACCGGTCAAAGTCGTGTGCCAAAACTGGTTTTGACATTCGCGTGATACTTGGGTTCAATACCTAAAATTGTACGCATCAATACTGCAGGATTTCAATTTTTATGGGAAGAGATTGAAGAGTTTATCGACCAGTGTGATGGTCATGCGTGCCTCTTTGGGGATTTTAATGCAATCATGTCCGCACATGAGAAGAGTGGTGGCTCGGAAAATTTGGGGTCTCCAAACAGGCTATTCAAGGAGTGGTTTACTAGAATGGGGCTGGTTGATTTAGGCTATCATGGACCAGCTTTTACGAGGTGAAATAAGCAATGGGGGAGAGCAAATATTTCTCGCTCTTTGCTTCACCAAATTCGTACACCAATTTGAGTATTTCTGCCGTTTTTCTCCCTGCGCACGCCCGTCTTCTGTGAACCAGATTTCTTGATGGGTCTGCTCGGACATGCTCGTGCACATTGTCGGCCCTCTTCTCCTTCTTTCTGATGAGGCAGTAGCTTGCTGCTCCTCTTCTGCCATCATATCGACGTACTCATCCTCATCCGACATGGTTCTGCATGAAATTAAAGATCAAATCATAAGTGACCAATAATTGATATTCTTGCACAAAAATTGATATTCTTGTACCAATAATTGAAATCCTCAAGTTGATATTCTAGTCTCAGGAGCAAAGCACGAGGCATACCTTTTGTTTACTGGATTTGGCATAATGACCTTTTTGATATTCTACTACATATTTTGTCTTTTGTAGGGATAAATGAACAAAATAGAGATAAATTAACAAAACCATATAACCTAGATTAATCAACCAACCATATAACCTAGATTAATTAACCATACAACTTTTCACATGGCTAACCTAGATCAATAGATTAAACATCAATAGATTAATCAATCAATTTTTGACATATAACCTAGATTATTTGAATTAACCTAAAATAACCTAACAAGTACCATAATTATTTGAATTAACCTAAAATACCCTAACATGCAAGTACCATAATTATTTGAATTAAACTAAAATACCCTAACATGCAAGTACCATAATTATTTGAATTAACCTAAAATAACCTAGGTTATATGCTAAAATAACCTAAAATTAACAAGTATCCTAAATTAACCTAAAATACCCTAAAATACCCTATATACAAATTAACAAGTACCATAATGTATTCAATACTAACAAATACCAACCATGGCTAACGGGTTCAAACCCAATAAGAAAAATAACGAGATAGAGAGACGCTAACCACGGGTGAGAGAGACCACGGGTTAGAGAGAGAGAGACCACGGGTGAGGCGGTGAGGCGGCGAGGCGGTGAGCGGTGAAGATCGAGCTCGGAGTCTTTGGGAGGTTTTTGGAACTGAACCGCGGGTTAATTCTCTGAGGGTTTTCGGACTTATGAAAATTTTGGCAGAGAAGGATTTCGAAATAACCAATGTTTCCTCATTATACACGGCTGTACATAAAAATCCGTGTGCAAATCACCTTTCTACACGGACATCTAGCTAATAGTCCGTGTAGCTCTCTTCCATTTCTACACGGACTATTAGCTAAAAGTCCGTGTATAAATCGTTCCGACAGGCGGGTCCCAGGTTCAGTAAAATGCTCTGAATGGTTGCGGGCCGCAATACTTTCGAAATAACTAATATTAAATATTTTAACTAATATTAAATATTTTAACTAATATTTTAAATATTTTAACTAATATTTAAACTAAAACTAATATTTATTTTATTTTATTATTAAATGTTTTAACTAATATTTTCAAAAACTAATACTAATATTTGATAATATTATAAGCATTAAACATAATCCTTCATTGTTGCAATATTTGATAATATTTGATAATATTAAAAGCTACACGGTCTTAAACAAAATAAATATTACACATTATGCTTTTTTTTTCCTTTTTCTCCTTTTTCCACTATTTGAACAGTACCCTCGGCCCATAATCCTTCATTGTGGTCGGACCGCATGTAGTCAGCTTCGTCTACCCCTTCAAGTGTTGCTACCTCAGTTTGCACATCGGTACAAAATGGAGGTACTTTGTCGAACTGGTCGTACTCTTCTTCATCGACGACATTTTCTACCCCGACAATCCTTCTTTTTCTGGATAGGACGACGCTCAACCTGTCATCACTCGGGTCAGTGGCATAAAAGACTTGGGTGGCTTGCTTGGCGAGTATAAACGGATCATCAACATGCCCAACCCTGTTTAAATCAACGAGTGTGAACCCGTCGTTATCAACTTTAACACCTCGGTCTTCGACCCATTGACACCGAAACACGGGAATGCTCAGGCGAGGACTGTAAATGAGCTCCCAAATTTCTTGAATAATGCCATAATATGACTTTGATGCTATTACAGCCCGGCCATCTCCGGATCTACTGAATTCTTGAGAGGTCGCCACCAACGTCACCCCACTGTTTTGCATCGTGCTCTTATCACTCTGGGATTTAGTGTAAAATGTATATCCGTTAATCTCGTATCCTTGGAATGTTCTAACAACAATTTGGGGTCCTTCTTTCAGCCATCCTATAAAAGAACGATTATGCTCGTTAGTAAGCCACCTCTGACTCCTCGTGTAGTTTTGTTGTTGAAGGATTGTCATGTGCTCATCTATATAGGGAGCAACATCTGTCATGTGTTGTAGTACAATAAAATGTGCCTTTTGCAGTTCATTTAGATCAGCAACTACGGCTCTCAACCCAATTGTCCCGACTCCTTGGAGCCTTCCCTCGTATCGAGATTTTGGAACGCCAATAGGATCCACACCGGTCAAGTAGTTGGTGCAAAAATCAATCACCTCCTCCGTAGAATATCCTTCTATAATGCTGCCTTCGGGTCGATGTCGGTTCCTTACGTATTTTTTCAAGATGCCCATGTATCTCTCGAATGGATACATATACCGAAGGAACACGGGACCACAAATCTTAATTTCTCTCACAAGATGAACAACAAGGTGAACCATGACATCGAAAAAAGATGGCGGAAAATACATCTCAAGTTGGCAAAGAGTAACGACGACCTCCTTTTGCAAAGAGTCCAATTTTAGAGGGTCTATCACTTTGGAATTTATTGCATTGAAGAAAGAACAAAGCTTCGTAATGGTTTGACGAACGTGCTTTGGTAAAATTCCCCGAATTGCAACGGGAATTATATGTGTCAATAAAACATGACAGTCGTGAGATTTCAGACCGACCAATTTCAAGTCCTTCATCGACACCAACTTCTTAATATTCGAAGAATATCCTGATGGGACTTTTATACCATTGAGGCATTCACAGAAGCTTGTTTTCTCTTTCTTTGACATTGTGCACAGTGCGGGGGGTAGGTATGTGCGTTTCCCTTTCTCCTGCGGTGCGAGCTCGTGTCGTATTCCCATATCTACCATGTCTTTTCTCACTTTAATACCATCTTTCGTCTTCCCCGGAATGTTCAATAATAAACCAATTAAACTGTCACAGACATTTTTTTCGACATGCATGACATTTAGGCAATGCCTCACTTCTAAATATTTCCAGTACGGTAGCTCCCAAAATATGGACCTCTTTTTCCAAATATTCTTCGGTAGTGCTTTGGCGCATTTTCCAAAAACAACATCAATGTTTTTTACCCGTTCGAAGACACTCTCCCCGTCTAATGGATGACGAGCCACTCCAAGCTCAATTTTACCGTTGAATGCCATCTTCTTCTTACGATATGGGTGATTAATAGGAAGAAACCTACGATGCCCCATGAATACATTCTTTTGACAATTTTTCAACCTCAGCACCTGCGTGTCATCTTCACAGATCGGGCACGCTTTTGCTCCTTTACAAGTGTAACCCGACAAATTCCCGTACGCGGGGAAATCATTTACGGTGCAAAAAACACCATGGCCCGCAAGTTAAAGGTCTCTTTCATATACGCATCCCACACCGGGACGCCATCACGCCACAATTTTTGGAGGTCCTCGATTAATGGTGCGAGATATACATCTATGTCATTTCCGGGTTGTCTGGGTCCTTGGATTAGTAATGACATCATTATATATCTGCGTTTCATGCACAACCAAGGAGGAAGATTGTAGATGCATAAAAGAACTGGCCAAGTACTGTGCCGACTGCTCATACTTCCAAACGGACTCATTCCATCTGAGCTCACCACAATCCTAAGGTTCCGCGGTTCAGAACCAAATTCTTTGAAATGTCTGTCAATGTTTCTCCATTGAGGAGAATCAGCCGGGTGCCTTAGTTTACCGTCATTTTTGCTCTCTTCTTCGTGCCAGCGCAATAATTTTGCATCTTTGGGATTCGCAAACAACCGTTTGAATCTCGGTATTATCGGCAAATACCACAACACCTTAGCCGGAGGTCGGCCACTTGTGTCCTCGTTACAATCATCAGTGTCCTGGTCCTTACGACGTTTATATCGTGAAACACCGCATTTAGGACAGACATGCATGGCCTCGTACTCGTTACGATATAATACACAGTCATTCGGACATGCATGTATTCTTTCGATCTTCAACCCCATTGGACATATCAACTTCTTTGCCTGATATGTTGTACCGGGTAACTCGTTGTTATTTGGGAGCATTTCTCCTAGAAGTTCTAATAAGAATGTGAAACTTTTATCGCTCCAACCATTGTTTGCTTTTAAGTTAAATAATTTCAACACAGCTGACAGTTTCGTATATTTTGTACACCCGGGATACAACGGCTTCTTGGATTCATTAGACAAATTTTGAAATTTATCATAATTTTTATCACTAATTTCATCTTCCACATCACGTAACATATCCTCCAAATTTTCAGTAAACTCGTGTTCTACATTTTCATCAAAATTCCTCTCCATCTCATCATCGTCATTTTCGGGTTCGACGTTATCAGAATATTCGGCACTCTCATAATCCTCGTTCCAATCAAGTTCAAAATTATCAGAAATTCCAACATTCTCATCATTCAATTCACGATTACAATCTTTATTGGCACTACTACTTTCCCCAAATTTCTCACCATGCATGAACCAACATGTATATCTCTTCTTAAATCCCCGACAAATCAAATGAGCTCTAATTTCTTCGATGTCCAAAAATCTTAATAAATTTTTACAATCTTTACAAGGACATAAAATGTCTTCTTTTTTTTTTCTTCACTCTATAACTCTCAGCAAATTTTATAAACTCATCAACGCGAACCAAATATTCTTCACTGTCACGTCGCATTTCATACATCCAGCTTCGATCCATCTGTAAATTAAATTAAAAAAATGATTTGATCAATTAATCATGCATGGTCAACATTCTCCTTCGTGTACAAAATTTTGAGCTTACAAAGGGCCGGTTTACAATCCTAACCCACTCTTTGAATATTATGTCTCATATGTGAACACATATTAGCGAGATTTAATTAGTATTTGAGAAAAATTCGGCAGCATTTCCCCTTAACTCCCCAAGTATGCGTACGAACCACATACTCGTAGGAGCAATAAGGGAAAATACTGTCGAACTTTCCTCAAATACTAATTAAATCCCGCTAATATGTGTTCACATCCTAAATGAGACATAATATTCAAAGAGCAGTCCCAAAACGGGGACTATCCAAAATTAATCCCTATTGGATTAATTTTGAACGGGCATGGACCTAAAAGCATCTAAAGGTCGGTTATTGGACCACAATACACTAATTAATTACATCTAAAATTAAGAAATCAAGCATGCATGAAATGACCTAAATAAGCCTAAATAACAGAAAATTAGAGGAAGAAAATGATTTAAATACATATTACTAACCTTAGAAAGATGGAGAGGAGAAAATACAAACTTAATTCAAAGATCTCAGATCTCAGCTGCTGGCCTCGATCAATTCGCAGAAATCTGATAGGAAAAAGCTCAGTTCGAGATGTATTAACTAAGAGACTTGATCAAAACGGTGCTCTGGAAGGGAAGACATTAAAATCCTACACTATTATACACGGCTATTTAGTTATAATCCGTGTAGCTCTCCAACTATTTATACACGGCTCTTCTGTTATTAATCCGTGTACAATTATAAGATTTATACACGGCTATATTATCAAAAAACCGTGTGTAATATTTCTACACGGATATTTAGTTATAAACCGTGTAGCTCTCTCAATTATTTGCACACCCACTTCTTTACACACGGATTTGTGGTTTCTAATAAACCGTGTAGCTCTCTCTAATAATTCTACACTGATTATTAACTAATTATCCGAGATCTTTTGGACTCATATTTGGTACACTGTTTTTAATATAATTGCCAAATCCGTGTACAATGTGCAGTGTACAAAGCCATTTTTGTAGTAGTGACATTACATATATATCCGTTGCAGATCGGATTCCTTTGGATCGAGTCTGTAAACTGCATTAGTTGGTATATTTCTCTTTTCCAGGTAATTAGCCGTGGCAACATGGTCCAGGTGATGTCGACTGGAAGCGCTGACACTGGAAGCTTGACCGGTCAAAGTCGTGTGCCAAAACTGGTTTTGACATTCGCGTGATACTTGGGTTCAATACCTAAAATTGTACGCATCAATACTGCAGGATTTCAATTTTTATGGGAAGAGATTGAAGAGTTTATCGACCAGTGTGATGGTCATGCGTGCCTCTTTGGGGATTTTAATGCAATCATGTCCGCACATGAGAAGAGTGGTGGCTCGGAAAATTTGGGGTCTCCAAACAGGCTATTCAAGGAGTGGTTTACTAGAATGGGGCTGGTTGATTTAGGCTATCATGGACCAGCTTTTACGAGGTGAAATAAGCAATGGGGGAGAGCAAATATCTCGCAAAGACTAGATAGAGCTATGTCAACAGTTCCATGGATATTGATGACTTTTAATGAAGCCGCTGTTTTTCATTTGACGCTTTTTAATAGTGATCACTTGCCCATTCTCATCCGTACCAAACCAAAACCAATCCGAGCAAAAAATTCTTTTCGATGCGAAAACTGGTGGAGTCTAAAAGAGGGCTTTGAAGGGGTCTGCCAAAGAGCAGCTTTGAGGGGCAATTCGGATGGGGCGTATTTTTCGCACCTCTTTCAAGAAGGAGGTGCAAGAGTTTCTGGGAGATAGGCATACCCCTGATCAGATGCTGAGATTAATAGAAGAAGAGATGAAAGAAGTAAATGGGAATTTGCTTGATGTAGCTAATGTCGCAAGAGAGAAAGAATTACAAATTGAACACCAAAAAATTCTATTGATGCAAGAGAGGTTTTGGCATCAAAGGGCTCGTTTAAATTGGGCACTTTTCGGTGACAATAATACACGGTTTTTCACACGTCGGCAGTTTCTAGAAAAAGAAGAAATAAAATCCGAGCTCTTGTTAATTCTGATGGGGAGTGGGTAGCAGATGAGAAAGGCATTCGGGGGTTGTTTGTGAGTTACTTCAAGGAAATTTATAAGAAAGCAATTGTTAGACCAATTTGTAATGTTTACTGTGAAGATATTTTTCAGGAAATTTCGGGTATACCCACAACAGCACACATGCATCTGGAGGCTGAACGTACTGTGCAAGAGGTGCATCGGGCTTTGATGACTTTGGGCCCGGACAAGGCAGTTGGTCCTGACTGGTTCAGTGCAAGGATCATCCAAGAGAATTGGTCCCTATTCGGACCAGCTGTTTTGAAGGAGGTTCAGAATTTTTTCGCCACAGGTCTGATGCCTCCAAACATAAGCCGCTCAAACCTCATCCTCATCCCAAAAACTGAAGAGGCAGTCAAAGTCACTGATTTTCGTCCTATCTCGGTAAGTAATGTGATTTACAAAATCATATCTAAAATCTTGACTCTGAGACTGAAACCTTACATCGGTCTTTGCATCTCAAGGGCTAAGCGCATTTCTGCCGGGTTGTGAATTATCAGAGAATGTTATTCTCTTAAGGGAGGTATTACATTCTTTTGGGCTGCCGACTTATAGAAACCATGAATTTTTTTTTTATAGTTGATTTATCAAAGGCTTTTGATAGGATGGATTGGGAGTTTATAAGTTCCTTAATGCCAATTTATAATTTCCCACCGAGATTTGCTAGCTGGATCATGGGGTGTATCAAATCGGCTGAGTTCACAATTGTTCTAATTAAATGGGAAAGTGACGGTTTTTTGACACCGAAAAGTGGTTTGAGGCAAGGTTGTTCGTTGTCACCATATATTTTTATTTTGGGAATGGATGTGCTCTCAAGAAGCTTAGCATATCGAGCGAAAACAGGGGTGTTGAGAGGGGTGCGCATTGCTCCATCGGCTCAGCCTCTCACAGATTGTTTATACGCGGATGATTTGTCAATTTTTGGTGCAGCTAGGAATGACGAGGCCCAACTGATCATGAAATCCCTTCATGAATTTTCAGCTGTTTCAGGTCAGATTGTGGGACCCCAAAAGAGTAGCATCTTGTATAGCAATGCCACTCCTTCTTTGGATAGGGACGAGCTAACAAATCTGTTCATGATTCCAAATAATGCTAGCTGCTCATCTTATTTGGGTGCTCCAATAGAGACTAAAAGACAATCCTTTGATTTTCTGATAGAAAAGTTTGAATTGAAGTTACAAATGTGAAAAAGTGCTTTGCTATCTCATGCGGGGTGCTTAGTTCTTGTTCGAACCGTCCTCCAAGCCTTGCCTATTTATTACATCGCCATGTGTCGTATTCTCAATGCAGTGATAAATGAAATAACCTCGATTATTCACAGATTTTTCTGGGGCAAAGTGGATAAACGGAGGTATTTAGCGTATGTCGCTTGGGATAAAATCACAACGCCGGTAGATATGGGCGGACTTGGGATGCGGGACCTTCAAGCAATGAATGAGAGCCTTCTCATGAAATTTTTGTGGAGATTAGCTTCTGGTACGTTCTAAGGCACAGTGGGTTATGATTGTCAAAGCAAAGTATTTTCACAAAAGTGAATTGTGGCATAGCAAAAGGGATTATAATTGCACGGGTTTCTGGAAATGCATGATGCGTCTTAGAGGCACTCTCGAGCCATGGGTGCAGTGGAAGATAGGTAACGGTGAAATATGAGGGGCCTTTGCACAACCCAGGTTCCAAGGTGCATTGGAGTCCAAGCCTTCGAATGAGGCGCAGCGGCATTTGGTAGTGAAAGACCTGCTAGATGAGCAAAATGGAAGCTGGGATGTTGATCAGCTTACTGACTTGTTTGGGTATGTAAAATGCATGGAAATCATCACAAACATCGACCCTCCATTGCATGGATCTGAAGCAGATAAGCTGATTTTAAGAAAGGAAGCAACGGTCTGTACTCGGTCAAGATGGGGTACTCCCTGTTGAGGGATTCGCAAGAAAATATGAGATTTGGAACCAAAGATTTGTGGAGTTCAGTTTGGCGTAAGGGTGAAGTGTTGCCACGAATCAGGTTGTTCCTGTGGAAACTCTTGCACAAAGCCTTGCCTTTAGCAAAAACCATGCATCGCCGGTTCGCGCATCAAAACCCGCTGTGTACTACATGTGGCAGTGGGGAGGAGGATGCACCGATACAGCCCACCTCTTGCACCTTTGCCCTTTCTCTAGAGCATGCTTCCTAGCAGGACCTCTGAGCATGAGAAAAGATGAATTAAATGGTGACTTTGTTCAAGTGTTGCAGACGGTATTGGAAACCCTTGATGATTCACAGTGGCTATTGTATATTTGTATGTTAATTCGGCAGGGGCCCTTTGGAGATGTCGAAATGATCGTGTCTATGGAGGTAAGCAACCAGATTTCTCCCAATTTATGGTCTATCTAAATGCTATAAATGGGGAGTCAAAAATAGGTGCTACGCGCAAGTTCTGTGTAATGCCGGGTAGGGTGCCAGGAGCGGCTTCAATGCCTGAGGTGCAAACAGATTATAAATGTTTCTCAGATGGGTCATGGGAAGAAAGATGGTTGGGAGGGATTGGAATAGTCATGTGGCATAAAGAGGAACTGATCTTATATCAATCTAAGGCGGTAAAGGGATGTTGCCCCCTTCAAGTGGAAGCCAAGGCCCTCAAAGATCTGTACTGTTGGCAATAAAACTTGGAATTCCAACCTGCTCTTTCTTTACTGACTGTCTCACACTCGTGAAAGCTTGCTCGAATCCACAACCCCCGGCAGTAGATGCTGATTGGAGAATGTTTGATGAAGTGTTAGAGGTATGGAAGCTCTTACAAGAAAACCAATCCTTCTCGTGTGCTCATATCCAACGAGGTCAGAATGATATGGCCGACATGTTAGCTAAGAAAGGGAGGCTCAACGGATGGAACTGTTCTGGATACACATTTCCTTGTTTTTAAATGATCTTGTAATAGGTCAGAGGAGCGGATAAAGCAAGGTTTAGTTTAAAACATTCTTTGTAGCCTGATGTAATGACCTACGGGTTTTCTATGACAAAAAAAAAAAAAAAAAAAAACTATAGAAGCAATAAGATCTATAATCATCCAACTAATTATGCCTCAAGTTTTGCTTACCAATCGTGGGATATTTAGCCAAATTAAGTGGCTTCTAATAATTCAAAATAATTGTATAATATATTTGTTCGTCCTTAAATTTTGTCTTATTAAGTTGTTAAAATATTTAAGAAAAGAAATGTCAAAAAAATGAAGGAGATAAGATTTGAAGGCCAATTTATTCATTTTATAATTATTATATGTGATGATAAATTTTTTCCAATCAAATTCCAACATTCAAATACCTTGCAATGACAATAGCACAAATGGATGAAAACAACAGTTCGGTGATGTTGAAAACACAATTCCGTTTGTTGATTAATCTTTCTTTCTCTCTACTTCATAGATAATACTATGAGCTTAAATATAAGAAACAAATGTCCCGATATATTGGCAAATAAAAAAATTACCCAAATTACTACAGCAATAGTCAAAGTATCATCTTATTACTTTATTTATTAAGACAAGCTACACTGTGTGACGGATACAAGAAAGCAAATCTGTATATAGATAGTCTTCACTTGCAACTAAATATAACTTAATCTATAAATAATCTAGTAATTTATTTTCTTTAACAATCTCAGTGTAGTTTCTGCTGATGAAATCTTCAACCTATCTCAAAAAAAAAAAAAAAAAAAACAAGAAGAAGAAATTCAGAAAAAAAATGGAGTATTATGAAACAGACAAGTAGTAGATGGACTTGAAATATTGAAGGTAATGATAATATCTTACAAGCATGGCTGCAAGTGCAACACCTCATACTCAAGGAGGACAGTCGGACTCAGTGCAGCTGCCCCCTCCTTTAATGGGAGAAAATTTTGGCTGACATTCGTCCGGATCCTTTTGTGTAAAAGTTGAAGAGCAATTAGTTATTTTGTAAAGGTGGAAGGCGAAATGCCTACCGAGTACTTCACTATTGTAAATTAGAGGTATCAAAATACACAGTTACAAGATAAAACAATAATGAAATTAAAAGAATGTTAAATAAACAAGAGCTCGTTACCATTCACAAGAATACTGACCAAAATAATGGCATGTTCATTAATTGTTTATAGAAGTAATGAAACAATGTAAATTGCTTTCTATCCAGTGAATCTGAACTTGCACTGTTTAAGTTTATAAGAAAATGGATTTTGAATTCCCAAGCCGATTTATATATACACTACATCCATGCACTGTGAAAACACAAAAGAAGAAAATTGAGCCCTAAGTGTACGTTTTCATACCAACTTGAAAAAAAATTAATAACCAGGAATGAAACATTGAGCTTTAGCTAGGAAGTATTACCGCCCGGTCGCATTCGTATAGCAGTCTACCTGTGCGCCCTTGTGTTGCATTGACGATAAGACCGGAATGTGCCCCCATTCCGCTGAGAAATAAACAAAGAAGAAGCAAGATGGTACAGAAGTGTGGGTTGGCTTTAAATTTACTCTTCATTTTGCTATCCAAAACATCTACCAAGGTCTCCTTTCTCAGTTCTTCATTTTATAATGTGAGCTATGTGAATTGATTTATATATTTGCATCTAGACCCTCTATTTTCTTATAACTATATAACAAATGCCTATTACTTGAGGTGTTCGCAAGAATAGTTGGTATGCTCTTTTGCCAACCCCGTTTACCTATTAAAAAACAGGTCTAAGTAAACATTGGACACAATGTTGAGAAATAGAAGTAATTAGGGATAATTTAATTATTAGCCTAAAAAGCATATAGCTAATTTCATCATTGGTTAATATGGAAAAATGGCTCTACAAAAAAAAAAAAACTGAACCTCTTTTTCCAAAAAATAGCATTGTACCGTTAGATTAGGAAGAAGAGTACCGTTGCAAGTGTGACTGTATAAAACCAACATAACTTCTTTGTAAAATCAGAACAACAATAACATAAAAATTACTATTCATCATTTTTCATTCTCTCACTTGTTTTCAGCACACAATCATCTTAAAGAGTTTAATAGATGCAAATGTAAATCGGTCCCAGTAAAATAGTATATTAATTCATTTTACCTTTCTCTATGTAAAGATGCCATATCATTTTTAAACACTAAGAATAAATTATAATTATTGATTTATTTTTTCACACTTCCATTAGTACACGTCATTATAATAAATATAGTCCGTCAAAGGTTACGTTAAATGTTCTAAAAATAAATTTTAAAAAAAGCGAAAAGGAAGGGACCAAAGAGATAAGGAAGAATAATCTTAAAATGAGGGACCACAAAGAAAGATTGATACAATGAAAAGAAATTCTAACAACGACTTTCAACGAATCCTCTTTATGCAATTATCACCATTAATTAGCTTGGTTGGTTTCATTCAACAAAACCTCTCTGTGCCTTGGCACCAAAGGATCTGATGCATCAAATTCCGAAGACCTTTACTATTCTAGATGTAATTAAGGACATCATAATCACAAGTCTTCCCCTTTGTCTTTTCTTTCATCATTTCAATCTTTCTTTGCAATCCCTCATTTTCAATAAGCATGTACCTTGTTTTTTTTTTTATTAATTTGGAGAGAATTGTCCCTCGAATAATAATGGGAAACAATCATCTTAAACATTTTAATATGTGCAAATAGATCAATGTAAAATAGTATATATCATTCTTATTACCTTTTGGAGAATTTCGGAAGAATTTTTGTTTTTTTTTTGTTTTGTGATGTGCTCTTTATCATAACAAGAATTATACCTTAAAATTGTAATAGACTTTATTAATTATTTATATTTAAAAAGTAAGATTCCAAAACCCTCACTACTTTCCAAAGAAGAAAAACAGAAAACGTGATATCCTATAAATCAGGTTCGATGTAATATATCTAAAACAGAAAATCAAATCTCATTGATTTCGAACAAAAGACTGAGTTTGCACCAATTATGTCCTATAAAGAGTTTGTCATATGTCCATAATAATTCAATCTGAACCATAGGATCCAAATTGGACGGCCTACGTACTCCCTGCAATTGCTGCTACTGATGACTTGATCGAGTAATCTCAGTAAGTATTCTCTCAAGTATTTAATCTCGTAAGGTTATTCAAATTTTAACTTTACACGATAAGATAAGATATCTCATGAATAATTACAGCATTGGTAATCATGGCATAAACTATCTATCTTTTTATATTTGAAAGCAAAATAATATGAGCCTTAAAAAAATTTGGTCCTTAAAAGAAATCTTCAGTTTTGGTCTTTAAATAAAAGCTTATATATAGCATAGCGTGTGCTACACGAGCGGACCGCTATTACGCGTAGCTGAATTAGCGCACTTTTATCCCATAGCTTAACGTTTAAGGTCCGAAAGGATTATAGCGCCGCTATTTAGAACACTGATAAAATGATATTATATACTTATTATGTACATTATACGAATACAGTATAGATCAAATTTTAAATGTTGAACTTTAAAATTTAAAATTATTTTCAATGATTGTTGATATATCAAGTTATTATTGTTAATAAATTGCAACCCAATAAATAAAGCTTCAGAAAAAACAAATATAAGGGAAATATAGAACTTTTTAAGTTGAGAATGAGAATGAAAAAAAATGTTAAAGAGGAGAAATCAAAGATGTGAGAGTTATTTAAAAAAAAGTACGGAGAAGACGTGGAAAGGAAAAAGCAAAACAAAAGGAAAAATCAAAGAACATATTTTCTGTCAATTTGGCTATATTTTGTCATTTAAACGTATATGGCTTTCAATTTTCCCAAGTTATGCATTGCAATAAAACAAGGAAAAACAAATATATATTTTTTTATGGAGACTACTATTAAATTTGGTAATTCCAGCATTTGGTAATCAATGTTCCCTCTCGGAGACTACTATTAAATTTAGTCGAAATTTCATCAAATTAGTTTTATCCGATAATTCACGATCAAAATCTATTACATATAAATAATTACAAGTGTCAAGTCATGTAAAGAACACTAAAACTTTAATAAAATGTAAGGTTCTAAATAGTGATTATCGCTTCGATCATCGCAGAAAGACTAAAAAAGAAGCTATCGCAAATCTAATTTGTGTAATAACAAATGCTTCACAGAAAATTTTAGCAAGTGTAAAATAAAAAAAAAATATTATGTAGCAATCTAATTCTATTATATTTATTTGACTCCTTAGTGATACATATATTAACTGATTTTAGAGGCTCAAAAATGGATAAATCATATTTTACTTGAACAGTGAAAGGTCTTTAGCATTTATTGAGAATGATGTACTAGGGATATTTTTATAAAGAGGAGGGTTCAAATGCATCATGATTTTGTGCTCCAATATGCTCTACATTTTTTATTTTCGTTTTTAAAATCTGAACCGTCGATCCGAATTACTCAACATGATCTTCATAATAAAATATGCTTGGAGACCAAATTTTATATTTTTTAGAATTATTTTACTATTTTTGTAGAACAGTCGACCCTTTCTCCTTCATCAGTATTATGTATATATTGTGAGCTATGTTATTTTTTTTTTGCAACTAAGCCCTCCATTGGTTTATATTTAAATAGTTGGTACTATCATTTTGCCAACCCCGTTTATATATAGATAGTATATTAATTCATTTTACATTTCTATATAAAAAGAGGTCATATCATTTGTAAACACTAAGTAGAATAACTCTATTTTTTATTTATTTCTTTTTAACACTTATCCTTCACACTTTATTGTAATTGTCGACCATTAAAACTCACGTTAATTTTTCTTAAAAGTTACGGGACCAAATAGCTAAGGAATAAATAATATTAAAATGAGGGACATCAAAGAAAAATTGAAATGATGAAAAAAATGGACAAAGGAGAAAGACTTGTGTGGTTGTGAAATGAAAGGACTAAAAAGGGAAAGACGTGTGTAGGAGATAGCACAGTGACAAATCAAAAATTCGGGTTTGGTTCGGCGAGGTCAAAAATTTGTGATTCGGGTATAATTCGGAAATTATTCGGTACCACAAGGAAGTAAAAAAAAAAATCCAAAAAATATATATATGTACTTATTTTAATTTTTTAATTTTTCAACTTTTTAATAAAATTTTAAGGAAAAAAAATATTTGAAAAGTGCTAAGAATTTGGTACATATCATATTTGGAATTCGAAAGTCGACTTATTATAAAAAAAATGTCAATTATATAGGTCACTGTGGTACCCACGTGTTCATATTTGAGTTGTGTGTTCATATTTGATAGTTGATAGTTGATACCCACATGGTGGGGGTCCACTTATACATTTCAAAATTCAAAACTGTGCCTAAGTCTCACCCATAGTGGTACCCACGTGTTCATATTTGATAGTTGATACCCACGTGGTGGGGTCCACTTATACATTTCAAAATTCAAAACTGTGCCTAAGTCTCACCCACGTGGTGGGGTCCTCAAGAATTTCACTCATGCACAGAGCCACGGAGGCACGGACTACAGAGCAACGAGCGACGAATTTTTCGAATAAACGCGAATAATTCGTAAAAACTTTTGGTTTATTAGTTTGAGATTTAATTAACTTTTGGTTTATTTGTGTTGGCAGTAATGTCATTTATTAGTTTAGCTTATGGTTAATGTTTAGCATTTTTTTTTTCTTGTTCTGTCAAATAAGATTTTCATTTATAAACTACTTTAACATTTCATATAAGATTTTGTCATGGACTATTATTATTTTGAAAACTTTTTTGGGCATATCCGACTGCAGGATTAATTATTAGAATATTTCAAAGGTTATTGATAAATCTCAAATTGCTTTAGAAATTGATGTAACACATGTTAGAGGTAATTTAGAAGAGAAATAAAACCTGGATGAATAGTTGGTTTCTTCTAAATTTACTATCTAAACTCTTGTGCTACAAGATATATTTAATGGAAGGAGCATATATAGTCTTTGAGAGAATGGCTGCTAATGGAGGATGACAACAAGTCAATTTGAATTTTTGGATGGACATTGAACTAAATTCGGTCCTATGACGAGTTAGATTTTTCGATCAGCATTAAAATTTGTACATACGATTTATATTATATTAAAGTACGTCTTGTGAATTTAAACCGGATGTATATATTTTGACACAGATTGAACAATTTCATACCGAATATCTGACCAAATTTAATCTGACGTATGATCTGATGTCCATCGAAACGCCCTTTTTTCGGAGCTATGAATGATGATAGCTAGTGATGAGGAATTTATGAGGATTAGATTTCTGCTGCTGCTATTTGACACTACAAGAAGTGATAGCTTAGAAAGTTTAATACTTTTTTGGGACTTAAAAAAGCGCAAGTAATTATCTCCTTTTGTGCTACATGAGATAGTTTCTATAGTGATGGTCTACTAGACAGAACTCTGCAAGTGCAGCTAGTTGTTTGACCACGTGCCCCATCTGTACGCCGTTAACACACCCAGTCAACACTTCTCTACCTTTGACTGACAATACTGACAGTGGGACCCCCACGGCCCAGGCGGTGGGCACAAGCCGATAATTATACAACTTTGGGCTCTTAGCGGGCCGTTAATCCCGGAGCACAAATTAGTAGTGAGGGAAAATACGGCCCATGAAAAAAATAAAATTCAAATAAATTGGAACTCAGGTCTTGGTTAGGGATTCAAATCAACTGAAATCCAAGATACATGAACAATATCTCTGAAATTTTTGAAATTCCTAATTCAGCCGTTCAACTTTTTCTGTGCACGCATCTCGAAACAGCTAATTTTTCTGTGCACGTATCTCGAAACGGTGCAACGGCTGGATTCGAGATTTCAGAAATTTCAGTGTTACTGTTCATGATTTTGGATTTCAGCATATTTGGATCCCTTGGTTAGTCTCTCTAATAGCTTCAGCAAATCCCCTCTTGTAGGGGATCCATATGACCAAAGGTACCTCAAATTTTGCATTTTGAATCTGGACCGTTGATATGCTTTGGCACGAGTATTAACTATTAAAGGTTACATTCCGTCACAAATCGAGTTATGCCTCATCAATTTTTACTTTTTTACTTACCAAACGTGAGATATTTAGCCAAAGTGACTTCTAATTGTTCGAATAGTAATATGATATATTTGTTCGTTTTTAAATTTTAGCCAAAGTGACTTCTAACAACGACTTTGACCTAACTTTTGTTCCATCAAAGACTTTGACTAAGGAATATATTATTGTCTACATTACACCGAAAATTTTATTCATATCCTCAGAAAAATAATTATTTGAAAGTTGTCCTTGATTTTTAAAAAATTCAAAAAATTGACTCTACCGCAGGTTTTTCCAGCAGATGTCATAGACTACCGCTGAAAAAGCCAGCGGTAATTAAGTGAGATCTACCGCTGCCGGACTGCAATAGCCTATTATAAATTATTGTTTTTTCTCTCACAACTCTACTTCAAACAAAAGAGAAAAGAGGAAGAGAATTAAAAAAAGGAGAAAAGAGGAAGAAAAGAAGAAAAAAAGAAGAAAAAAGAAGAAAAAAGAAGAAAGAAGATAAATTATTTGTTTAATTATTTAAATTAGTATTTATTTTTATAATTAGTAAATTCTTCTTCTTTTCTCAAGTAATTAATTCAGTATTTCCGCTATTATTTCATGCTGGGAGGAGGCCGTTCAATTTGGATCCAATGGTTCAAATTGAATTATTATAGACTGATTACAACTAATTTCTTATAAGACATATATATTGGTATAAACTCAGTCTTTCGTTGTAAATCAGGTAGATCAAATTTGATTTCCTATTTTAAATATGACATATGGGACTCCTCTTGAAGTCCTCAATCTATATATCATGAGCAACATAGGGTTTATTTATAAACTCAATTTAAAAATTGTCTTTTTTGAAATATATAGTATTCAATTTCAATTGATTTCACTCAACAAAATCTCTCTCTGATTTAGCACAGAAAGATCCTGACGCACCAAAGTTCCAAAAGTCCATTACACAAACAACATTTGAAAAATTAGTTACTTATAAATAGATAATAAATAAGTCATGAGATCCCTGACAATACTTATCTTAACGATCTTAATAATATTAAACAAAAATTTAAATACTAAAAATAACATAAGAGAAGTTGTTGGCTTTTTGAATTTTTTTGTAATCAAATTTCATGAAATTATGTTCTATCAAAATCTATTAAATGCAAATAATTGTAATCAAGTTTCAAGTCGTTGGATTAATGGTAAGACTATTCTAAAATGACATCAGATACTTTTCATGAGCATTATATTTATATAGTATATATACCGATTACATTTCAAATTATAATTTTAAAATTTAAAGTAAATTGGATGGTTTTCGATATTGTCAAGTTAGTTTATTGTCAATAAATTTAAGTCCAATAATTTATTGTCAAAATATTTAAGTCCAATAATACACTAGTACAAAAGACCCCTACAACAGCTGTTCAAATTTCCATGACTCTCATAGATGCGTCAGTGATGGCATGCGGAAGTATAGATATACCCTTGACTGACGGGTCAAAAATAGCTAGTGTATGTCCTTAACACCAACGATTTATTTAAACCATCAGTGTAGGTCTTCAACACTGACGGGTTAAAAATAGTCAGTGATCAAGTAATGATTTGCGTCTACAAATTAAGTTAACATTTTATATATTTTCTCAACGACTATATTTTTCTTACAATTAACTAAGTTCGGTAATGTGTAATCCTAAATGATTAAAACTGTAGAAGCAATAAGATCTATAAGCATACAATTAATTATGCCTCAATTTCTGCTTACCAATTGTGGATATTTAGCCAACGAGGCTATCTAATTATTCAAAATAATTGTATGATATATTTGTTTGTCCTTAAATTTTGTCTTATCAAATTGATAAAAATATGAAAAAAAAGAAATGTCAAAAAAATGAAGGAGATAAGATTTGAAGGCCAATTTATTCATTTTATAATTATTATATGTGATGATAAAATATTTTCAAGCAAATTCCAACATTCAATACGTTGCAATGACAATAGCACAAATGGATGAAAACAACAGTTCGATGATGTTGAAAACACAATTCCATTTCTTTATTAATTCTTTCCTTCTCAGTACTCCATAGATAAAACTATGAGCTTAAAATATAAGAAACAAATGTCCCCATATATTGGCAAATACAACAATTATCCAAATTATTATAGTAATAGTCAAAGTATCATCTTATTACTTTATTTATTAAGACAAGCTACACGTACTGTGTGACAGATACAAGAAAGCAGATCGAATCTGTAGATAGTCTTACTTTGCAACTAAATATAGCTTCATCTGTAAATAATCTAGTAATTTATTATCTCTTTAACAATATCAATGTTTGTTTCTGCTGATGAGATCTTCAACCTATCTAAAAAAAAAAAAAAAAAAAAAAAACAAGAAGAAGAAATTCAGAAAAAAAATGGAGTATTATGAAACAGACAAGTAGTAGATGGACTTGAAATATTGAAGGTAATGATAATATCTTACAAGCATGGCTGCAAGTGCAACACCTCATACTCAAGGAGGACAGTCGGACTCAGTGCAGCTGCCCCCTCCTTCAATGGGAGACCATGTTGGCTGACAGCCGTTCGGATCTGCACCCTACTTTTGTGTAAAAGTTGAAGAGCAATTAGTTATTTTGTAAAGGTGGAAGGCAAAATGCCTACCGAGTACTTCACTATTGTAAATTAGAGGTTTCAGAATACACAGTTACAAGATGAAATAATAACGAAATTAAAAGAATGTTAAATAAACAAGAGCTCGTTACCATTCAGAAGAATACTGACCAAAATAGTGGCATGTTCATTAATTGTTTATAGAAGTAATGAAACAATGTAAATTGCTTTCTATCCAGTGAATCTGAACTTGCACTGTTTAAGTTTATAAGAAAATGGATTTTGAATTCCCAAGCCTATTTATATATACACTACATCCATGCACTGTGAAAACACAAAAGAAGAAAATCGACTGGCAAACCTAACTAGCTCAGTTTGATTCATGGTTTGCTAATTGAGCCCTAAGTGTACGTTTTCATCCAAACTTGAAAAAAAATTAATAACCAGGAATGAAACATTGAGCTTTAGCTAGGAAGTATTACCGCCCGGTCGCATTCGTATAGCAGTCTACCTGTGCGCCCTTGTGTTGCATTGACGATAAGACCGGAATGTGCCCCCATTCCGCTGAGAAATAAACAAAGAAGCAAGATGGTACAGAAGTGTGGGTGGGCTTTAAATTTACTCTTCATTTTGCTATCCAAAACATCTACCAAGGTCTCCTTTCTCAGTTCTTCATTTTATAATGTGAGCTATGTGAATTGATTTATATATTTGCATCTAGACCCTCTATTTTCTTATAACTATATAACAAATGCCTATTACTTGAGGTGTTCGCAAGAAAAGTTGCTATGCTCTTTTGCCAACCCAGTTTACCTATTAAAAAACAGGTCTAAGTACACATTGGACACTATGTTGAGAAATAGAAGTAATTAGGGATAATTTAATTATTAGCCTAAAAAACATATGGCTATTTTCATCATTGGTTAATATGGAAAAATGGCGCTACAAAAAAAAGAACTCAACCTTTTTCCTAAAAATAGCACTGTACCGTTAGATTAGGAAGAAGAGTACCGTTGCAAGTGTGACTGTATAAAACCAACATAACTTTTTGTAAAATCAGAACAACAATAACATAAAAATTACTATTCATCATTTTTCATTCTCTCACTTGTTTTCAGCACACAATCATCTTAAAGATTTTAATAGATGCAAATGTAAATAGGTCCAAGTAAAATAGTATATTAATTCATTTGACCTTTCTATATGTAAAGAAGCCATATCATTTTTAAACTAAGAGTAAATTATATTTATTGATTTATTTTATCACACTTCCATTAGTACACGTCATTATAATATATAGTCCTTTAAAGGTTACGTTAAATGTTCTAAAAATAAATTTAAAAAAAAACGAAAAGGAAGGGACCAAAGAGATAAGGAATAAATAATCTTAAAATTAGGGACCACAAAGAAAGATTGATACAATGAAAAGAAATTCTAACAACGACTTTGAACGAATCCTCTTTATGCAATTATCACCATTAATTAGCTTAGTTGATTTCATTCAACAAAACCTCTCTGTGCCTTGGCACAAAAGGATCTGATGCATCAAATTCCGAAGACCTTTACTATTCTACATGTAATTAAGGACATCATAATCACAAGTCTTCCCCTTTGTCTTTTCCTTTCATCATTTCAATCTTTATTTGCAATCCCTCATTTTCAATAAGCATGTACCTTGTTTGTTTTTTTTATTAATTTGGAAAGAATTGTCTCTCGAATAATAATGGGAAACAATCATCTTAAACATTTTAATATGTGCAAATAGATCAATGTCAAATAGTATATATCATTCTTATTACCTTTTGGAGAATTTCGGAAGAATTTTTCTTTTTTTTTGTTTTGTGATGTGCTCTTTATCATAACAAGTATTATACTTAAAATTGTAATAGACTTTATTAATTATTTATATTTAAAAAGTAAGATTCCAAAACCCGCACTACTTTCCAAAGAAGAAAAACAGAAAAACGTGATATCCTATAAATCAGGTTCGATGTAATATATTTAAAACAGAAAATCAAATCTCATTGATTTCGAACAAAAGACTGAGTTTACACTTATTATGTCTTATAAGAAGTTTGTAAGCTGTCCATAAGAATTCAATCTGAACCATAGGATCCAAATTGGACGGCCTACGTACTCCCTGCAATTGCTGCTACTGATGACTTGATCGAGTAATCTCAGTAAGTATTCGATCTCTCAAGTATTTAATCTCGTAAGATTATTCAAATTTTAACTTTACACGATAAGATAAGATATCTCATGAATAATTAGAGCATTTGGTAATCAATGTTCTCATGAATAATTCCAGCATTAATTTGCTATTGATGGGGCACGCCTCTAGTGATCTCCATCTTTTTCCAATTTACTCTCTCAATTTCTCCTTTTCTCTTTCGCTTGTTATTTGAATTAGAAGGGATGGTCGGACTCTCCAAGATTGGAGGGCGATATAGTCAAGGGAACAAAAGGAATAGAATGTGGGGATGCAGATGATGACACGTGTGAGAGATTAAATTTATTTAGATGAGTGGTAAATTGTAAATTCAATGAATTAAAGGAAAAGAGACTGACGGGTGTCCACATGTAATTATTTTAGGAGATTATAACTTGTCACTTATTCTTATTTAATTAATTGGTTACTTTGCACAAGGTCCCTCATTATTTTAGAAATAGAACTTGACATTTTAATTTCTAAGTTTTTCATGAACCTATGTTACAATTAATTTTGAAATATTCTAATTAGAGTAAAACTTTTGTAGTCAGTATATGACTTCACAAGCAAATAAATTTTATATAAATAATGAAATTATTTTACTCAACTTTATGGCTAGTACAACTATGATAGGTATGATATATTCAGAATTTCTGATTTAGCATTTCATATGTATTTCTAGTCTATTAATTACTAATTTTCAAAATACAGATTTATAAATATACTTGAAACTCTATATTGCTATTTTTAAACACACTTTACTTCAATTAAGATAATTCTCCAAGTGTTTGAAAACTAGGATGTGACATAAAATCAGAACAACAATAACATAAAAATTACTATTCATCATTTTTCTATCTCTCACTTATTTTCAGCACACAATCATCTGAAAGATTTTAATAGATGCAAATGTAAATAGGTCCAAGTAAAATAGTATATTAATTCATTTGACCTTTCTATATGTAAAGAAGCCATATCATTTTTAAACTAAGAGTAAATTATATTTATTGATTTATTTTTTCACACTTCCATTAGTATACGTCATTATAATATATAGTCCTTTAAAGGTTACGTTAAATGTTCTAAAAATAAATTTTAAAAAAAACGAGAAGGAAGGGACAAAAGAGATAAGGAAGAAATAATCTTAAAATGAGGGACCACAAAGAAAGATTGATACCATGAAAAGAAATTCTAACAACGACTTTGAACGATTCCTCTTTATGCAACTATCACCATTAATTAGCTTAGTTGGTTTCATTCAACAAAACCTCTCTGTGCCTTGGCACAAATTCCGAAGACCTTTACTATTCTACATGTAATTAAGGACATCATAATCACAAGTCTTCCCTTTTGTCTTTTCTTTTCATCATTTCAATCTTTCTTTGCAATCCCTCATTTTCAATAAGCATGTACCTTGTTTTTTTTTTTATTAATTTGGAGAGAATTGTCCCTCGAATAATAATGGGAAACAATCATCTTAAACATTTTAATATGTGCAAATAGATCAATGTAAAATAGTATATATCATTCTTATTACCTTTTGGAGAATTTCGGAAGAATTTTTCTTCTTTTTGTTTTGTTTTGTGATGTGCTCTTTATCATAACAAGAATTATACCTTAAAGTTGTAATAGACTTTATTAATTATTTATATTTAAAAAGTAAGATTCCAAAACCCTCACTACTTTCCAAAGAAGAAAAACAGAAAAACGTGATATCCTATAAATCAGGTTCGATGTAATATATTTAAAACAGAAAATCAAATCTCATTGATTTCGAACAAAAGACTGAGTTTGCACCAGTTATGTCTTATAAAGAGTTTGTCATGTGTCCATAATAATTCAATCTGAACCATAGGATCCAAATTGGACGGCCTAGCTACGTACTCCCTGCAATTGCTGCTACTGATGACTTGATCGTGTAATCTCAGTAAGTATTCTCTCAAGTATTTAATCTCGTAAGGTTATTCAAATTTTAACTTTACACGATAAGATAAGATATCTCATGAATAATTACTGCATTTGGTAATCAATGTTCTCATGAATAATTCCAGCATTAATTTGCTATTGATGGGGCACGCCTCTAGTGATCTCCGTCTTTTTCCAATTTACTCCCTCAATTTCTCCTTTTTCTCTTTTGCTTGTTATTTGAATTAGAAGGGATGGTCAGACTCTCCAAGATTGGAGGGCGATATAGTCAAGGGAACAAAAGGAATAGAATGTGGGGATGCAGATGATGACACGTGTGAGATATTAAATTTATTTTAATAAGTGGTAAATTGTAAATTCAATGAATTAATAAGTGTCTACATGTAATTATTTTAGGAGATTATAACTTTGTCACTTATTCTTATTTAATTAATTGGTTACTTTGCACAAGGTCCCTCATTATTTTAGAAATAGAACTTGACATTTTAATTTCTAAGTTTTTCATGAACCTATGTTACAATATATTTTGAAATATTCTAATTAGAGTAAAACTTTTGTAGTCAGTATATGACTTCACAAGCAAATAAATTGTATATAAATAATGAAATTATTTTACTCAACTTTATAGCTAGTACAACTATGATAGGTATGATATATTCAGAATTTCTGATTTAGCATTTCATATGTATTTCTAGTCTATTAATTACTAATTTTCAAAATACAGATTTATAATTATACTTGAAACTCTATATTGCTATTTTTAAACACACTTTACTTCAATTAAGATAATTCTCCAAGTGTTTGAAAACTAGGATGTGACATAAAATCAGAACAACAATAACATAAAAATTACTATTCATCATTTTTCTATCTCTCACTTATTTTCAGCACACAATCATCTTAAAGATTTTAATAGATGCAAATGGAAATAGGTCCAAGTAAAATAGTATATTAATTCATGGCAAATTCTTCTATGGGCATAGGACCTATTTGTAAAATGAGCATATTTTCATTTTCAAAGTTCAAACAGTCAATCCGACCGTTCAACATTTTCTCCATATTACAATGTACTTGGAGGTCAAATTTTACATTTTTTTTGAATTTTTTTACTATTTATTAAGATGGGTACAAAATTCAATGGTCTGAATTTGACTAGTTTTGTAAAATACTTAATAAATAGTAAAACAATTCAAAAAAATGTAAAATTTGACCTCCAAGTACATTTTAATATGGAGATAATGTTGAACGGTCGGATCGACTGTTTGAACTTTGAAAATGAAAATATGTTCATTTTACAAATAGGTCCTTATGCCCATAGAAGCATCCCTCTTAATTCATTTGACCTTTCTCTATGTAAAGAGGCCATATCATTTTTAAAAACTAAGAGTAAATTACATTTATTGATTTATTTTTTCACACTTATCCATTAGTACACGTCATTCTAATAGTCCGTTAAAGGTTACGTTAAATGTTCTAAAAATAAATTAAAAAAAACGAAAAGGAAGGGACCAAAGAGATAAGGAAGAAATAATCTTAAAATGAGGGACCACAAAGAAAGATTGATACAATGAAAAGAAATTCTAACAACGACTTTGAACTAATCCTCTTTATGCAATTATCACCATTAATTAGCTTAGTTGATTTCATTCAACAAAACCTCTCTGTGCCTTGGCACAAAAGGATCTGATGCATCAAATTCCGAAGACCTTTACTATTGTACATGTAATTAAGGACATCATAATCACAAGTCTTCCCCTTTGTCTTTTCTTTTCATCATTTCAATCTTTCTTTGCAATCCCTCATTTTCAATAAGCATGTACCTTGTTTGTTTTTTTTATTAATTTGGAGAGAATTGTACCTCGAATAATAATGGGAAACAATCATCTTAAACATTTTGTTATGTGCAAATAGATCAATGTAAAATAGTATATATCATTCTTATTACCTTTTGGAGAATTTCGGAAGAATTTTTCTTCTTTTTGTTTTGTTTTGTGATGTGCTCTTTATCATAACAAGAATTATACCTTAAAGTTGTAATAGACTTTATTAATTATTTATATTTAAAAAGTAAGGTTCCAAAACCCTCACTACTTTCCAAAGAAGAAAAACAGAAAAACGTGATATCCTATAAATCAGGTTCGATGTAATATATTTAAAACAGAAAATCAAATCTCATTGATTTCGAACAAAAGATTGAGTTTACACCAATTATGTCTTATAATTAAAGAGTTTGTCATATGTCCATAATAATTCAATCTGAACCATATGATCCAAATTGGACGGCCTACGTACTCCCTGCAATTGCTGCAGCTGATGACTTGATCGAGTAATCTCAGTAAGTTCAAATATTTAATCTCGTAAGGTTATTCAAATTTTAACTTTACACGATAAGATGAGATATCTCATGAATAATTACAACATTTGGTAATCATGGTATAAACTATCTATCTTTTTATATTTGAAAGCAAAAACAATATGAGCCTTGAAAAAATTTGGTCCTTAAAAGAAATTTTCAGTTTTGGTCTTTAAATAAAAGCTTTTATATAGCATAGCATGCGCTACACGAGCGGACCGCTATTACCGCTATGATGGTCGTAGCTGAATTAGCGCACTTTTATCCCATAACTTAACGTTTAAGGTCCGAAAGCACTATAGCGCCGCTATTTAGAACACTGATAAAATGATATTATATACTTATTATGTACATTATACGAATACAGTATAGATCAAATTTTAAATGTTGAACTTTAAAATTTAAAATTATTTTCAATGATTGTTGATATTATCAAGTTATTATTGTTAATAAATTGCAACCCAATAAATAAAGCTTCAGCAATAACAAAGAGAAGGGAAATATAATACTTTTTAAGTTGAGAATAAGAATGAAAATGTTAAAGAGGAGAAATTAAAGATGTGAGAGTTAATTAAAAAGTACAGAGAAGACGTGGAAAGGAAAAAGCGAAACAAAAGGAAAAAAATCAAAGAAAATATTTTCTGTCAATTTGGCTACATTTTGGCATTTAAACGTCAACGGCTTTCAATTTTCCCAAGTTATGCTTTGAAATAAAACAAAGAAAAACAAATATATATTTTTATGGAGACTACTATTAAATTTGGTAATTCCAGCATGTGGTAATGAATGTTCCCTTCGGAGACTACTATTAAATTTAGTCAAAGTCATTTATGGAGCAAAAGTTAGGTCAAAGTCTTTTGTCGAAATTTCATCAAATTAGTTTTATCCGCTAATTCACGATCAAAATCTATTGTTGAATTTATTGAATTGAGACAGAGAAAGGGATGATTGAGAAAATTGGTATTATCATTCTTAAACTTTTTTTTTACGATCTCTCTTATATGGGTATATATATTCTGTTGAGGCTATTTTACCGTTAGTAATAATGGTAACATCCTATTTCTATTTTATTTACAATTTTATCCTTATTCTTATTTTACATTTTTACCCTTTAATTTCCTAGTTATTCTCAACATATACGTCATTCTAATAGTCCATTAAAGGTTACGTTAAATATTCTAAAAATAAATTAAAAAAAAACAAAAAGGAAGGGACCAAAGAGGTAAGGCAGAAATAATCATAAAATGAGGGACCACAAAGAAAGATTGATACAATGAAAAGAAATTCTAACAACGACTTTGAACGAATCCTCCTTATGCAATTATCACCATTAATTAGCTTAGTTGGTTTCATTCAACAAAACCTCTCTGTGCCTTGGCACAAAAGGATCAGATGCATCAAATTCCGAAGAACTTTACTATTCATAATCACAAGTCGTCCCCTTTGTCTTTTCTTTTCATCATTTCAATCTTTCTTTGCAATCCCTCATTTTCAATAAGCATGTACCTTGTTTATTTTTTTTTATTAATTTGGAGAGAATTGTCCCTCGAATAATAATGGGAAACAATCGTCTTAAACAATTTAATATGTGCAAATAGATCAATGTAAAATAGTATATATCATTCTTTTTACCTTTTGAAGAATTTCTGACTCAATACAAACTATGCAAAATTCACATTCATAACAATAATATGCAAAATTCACATTCATAACCCTAAATCCTAAACCCTAAACCCTAAACCCTAAACACTACTACAGAAAAAGAGATTGCACACGGACACAACGTAACTAGAGGAGCTACACGGATTTTCTGCCGTGTAGGCTCTGATGGTGTATGAATAGGTAAATAATTATACACATATATTTACCTGTGTGCAATAATAACGATTTCTATACGGATTACTTTATAAACAGCCGGATACAAACACCTGCCTGTGGCGCTCTCCATTTTACCGAGCTACACGGATATTACGTAAACGTCCGTGTACAACTACTCTTTCTACACGGACTTTTAATTTAATATCCGTGTAGCTTACTCTTTCTACACGGACTTTTAATTTCATATCCGTGTAGCTCTCTTAACTATCATACACGGACAAATATAAAATAATCCGTGTAGCTCTCTTAACTCGTTCTACACGGACTTTGGTTAAATATCCGTGTAGAATTACTCTTTCTACACGGACTTTTAATTTCATATCCGTGTAGCTCTCGTAACTATCATACACGGACAAATATAAAATAATCTGTGTAGCTCTCTTAACTCGTTCTACACGGACTTTTGTTAAATATCCGTGTAGAATTGTCCTTTTTTTTTTTGGTTTTTTTAGTTTTTGGGCTAGCCTCCAGTTTAATTTGCTAGCCAGTTTTCCTACAAAATTCATATACACCAGATTCTGTTTTGCTAGCCAGTTTTTCAGATAATTTGACATGAAATTATGTTTGCTAAATTCATATATACTAAATTGTATAAAATTATGCAAATCCATGTTGAGCATTACAAAATTCTAATGGAAACCACCTTGCCCACATACATCTTAGATCGTCGATCTGCTCCTTGGTGTAATGATCTTGCTTTGATCCTTGCTACAATTATAAGTCCAATAAATTATATTAACAAAAACATTGTATATTAACAAAAACAGTACACCTAGTTCTACCCATATATATTAACAAAAACATTGTATCTTTCTGTATGAAGATGTCTTCAAACGTCTGAAATTAAATTAGCTTATACTACAGTCTGAGATCAATATCACAAGTGATTCTAATTATGTTATTTTAATTAAATGGTAAATTGTCACCGATAACTCTAGGATTTTATTCACCGATACTCTAAAGTTATTTTTATTACAAAGAATTATATTATAAAAACTTATCAATAATTTAATCATATTCCTCATGAAATACCATTTCCAGTATATTTGTCAATTAACATTTGTCTATATAAATAGGTCATATCATATGTAAACACTAAGTAGAATAACTCTATTTTTTATTTATTTCTTTTTCACACTTATCCTTCACACTTTATTGTAATCGTCGACCATTAAAACTCACGTTAATTTTTCTTAAGAGTTAAGGGACCAAAGAGCTAAGGAAAAAATAATATTAAAATGAGGGACGAGAAAGAAATATTGATATGATGAAAATTGAAAAGAAAGGACAAAGGAGAAAGACGTGTGTGGTTGTGAAAAGAAAGGACAAAAAAGGTAAAGACTTGTGTGTAGTAGATAGTGAAGCAATTTTTAGTTGTGGCTGGATTTTACCATTAAAAGACTTGACTGTTCTTAGTGCTTTTGAATTTAAACAACGACTTTGACCTAACTTTTGTTCCATCAAAGACTTTGATTAAGTAAAATATTATTGTCTACGTTACCCCGAATTTTTATTTATATCCTCAGAAAAATAGATATTTGAAAGTTGTCCTTGATTTTTAAAAAATTCGAAAAATGACTCTACCGCAGGTTTTTGTCCTGACGCACCAAAGTTCCAAAAATCCATTACACAAACAGCATTTGAAAAATTAGTTAATTAATCAATAGATAATAAATAAGTCATGATATCCCTGACAATACTTATCTTAACGATCTTAATAATATTAAACAAAAATTTAAATAATAAAAATAACATAAGAGAAGTTGTTGGCTTTTTGAATTGTTTTTTAATCAAATTTCATGAAATTATGTTCTATCAAAATCTATTAAATGCAAATCATTGTAATTAAGTTTCAAGTCGTTGGATGAATGGTAAGACTATTCTAAAATGACATTAGGTACTGTTCATGAGCATTATATTTATATAGTATATACACGGATTACATTTCAAATTCTAATTTTAAAATTTAAAGTAAATTGGATGGTTTTCGATATGTCAAGTTAGTTTATTGTCAATAAATTTAAGACCAATACACTAGTACAAAAGACCCCTACAACAGTTATTCAAATTTCCATGACCGACTGTTATAGAGGCGTTAGTGATGGCATGCGGAAGTAGATGTATACCCTTTACTGACGGGTCAAAAATAGTTAGTGTATGTTCTCAACGCTGATCAGAGTCAAAATGATGATGAATTATGTAGGGTTTTGGCTTAGGTTTTGCATATTATCTCGCACTTATGTCTAATTAATTAGAGAAAAAGGCTACTGTCACCCTTCTTTATGTTTTATTACAGATAACAGGTTTTGAGACTATTTTTACCCAAATGGAGCAAGAATCGAGTCAATCGGATAAGCGACGCTCTCGACTAAGGCTCTGTTACGTCCCGTATTGCCTAATACGGACCTAGCCGAATACGGACCAGGAGATAGCGCAATACGCATTAAACCCTTCAGCGACATGGTCTCAATACGGACCGTATCACCTAATACGGTCCGTAACCAAGGCGCCCTTTGGGGAATAACTGCTGACAGCTGTATTCAGATCATGTTTCTTGGCTTCCACTCAACTCCAAACGTCCATCCACTCAATATAAGCACCCTGGACAGAATAGTTTAGTATCTTTGTAATTTGGGTTAGATTTGATTAAGTGAGAAAGAGATGAGTGATTGTAACAATGCCGTTCCGCGGCTAAGTTCTTTTCTTAGGGGCTAGGCAGTAAACCTTGTTACTCATGATGCTTTGATATATATATTTTCTGTTGATTATGATTTCTTGTTGTTTAATTGAAATATTTTTGTAATTTCTTATCCATTCATCTAAAATCGATGATCTAGTTTAATCCGTTAGAATAGTGACAGTGATTTAATGGTAAGAGAAACTATGTTGTACGAGTTAGCCTCATTGGGAGTCATTAGATTTATATGAAGAAAACCTTAGTGGGGAAACCATAAATCGGAACAACAAAACGCGAACCAAGTTCTATCATTTGCGTAAGATAATTCGCAGTGATCTATGTAGTAACTTGTGTATTTAGAGATCTGTTATTTGCGTAAGATAACTCGCAGTGTCCTACGTAGAATCTCGATGAAATATCTGTCATTTGCGTAAGACAACTCACAGTGACCTATGTGGTGTCTTTCATAAAACAACAACAGGAAATCAGACTTGACAGAAGTAGAATATCAAAGTGGATTGATTAGCAATGGTGTGCCGAAACTCTAGAAATTCTCATCTCTATCTTTATTTTAATTACTTTTAATTATTACCAAATTTACATTGATCAGAACTTCAACTCTCAAATTTTTAGATTTCGTTTAGCCTTTCGAGAGATTGTGATTTGATCATTCAAGACTCTGAACCAATATTCCCTGTGGATCGACCTCGAATATACTACTCAATAGGATTGTGCGCTTGCATTCTGAACCGATAGCATTTCCAAGTTTATAAATTTTAAAAGAAAATATCGCTCTCTTTTGAGTGATCAAACACCAATGGTTTATTTAAACCATTAGTGTAGGTCCCCAAATGCACCATGATTTTGTAAAGAGGAGGGTTCAAGTGCACCATGATTTTGTGCTCCAATATGCTCCACATCTTTTATCTCCGTTTTCAAAGTCTGAACAGTCGATCCGAACCGCTCAACATGATCTTCATAACAAAATATGCTTGGAGACCACATTTTATACTTTTTAGAATTATTTTACTATTTTTTTAGCTAAGTACAAAATCACTGTTTTTAAGGAGATCCTGGACCATCCGAAAAAGTGATATTGTACCTATGTAAAAAAATAGTAAAGAAATTGTAAAATATATAAAATTTGGTCTCCAAGCATATTTTATTATGAAGATCATGTTGAGCGGCTCGGATCGACTGTTTGGACTTTGTAAACGGAGATAAAAAACGTGGAGTATATTGGAGCACAAAATTATGGTGCATTTGAACTCTCCTCTTATATAAATTATCATGGCCCGTTGTCTTTTTATTGATCAATAATGATGTCACATCTTGAGTAGAACTAGGGTGTTCTTAAGTTCACCAAGCCCCTTGATGAACTCAAGTCTAAAACCCATAAAATCAGCTTCAAACGACGAATTCGAACCATTAAAATCCGCCTACTTTACTAGTGACGTGTATACATGGAAAATTTTTATACTTTCGAATTAATTTAGTATAAAGTCAAGCGGTCAAAATTAGAAGGTCAATAAATTAATTTTAATGCATTCATTTTTTGACGTTTTTTGACCACTTGACTCTATGCAAAATTAATTTTAAAATTTAAATTTTTTGCATATAGACGCATCACTCGTAAGGTAGACGGGCATCAACGGTTCATATTCGTCGTCTGAAGCCGATCCGATGAGTTTTAGACTTGAGTTCACCAAGGACTTGGTGAACTCAAGAGCACCCTAGTTCTACCCATATATATATTAACAAAAACATTGTATCTTTCTGTATCAAGATGTCTTTAAACGTCTGAAATTAAATTAGCTTATACTATAGTCTGAAATTAATATCACAAGTGATTCTAATTATGTTATTTTAGTTAAATGGTAAAATAATCCTAGGATTTTATTCACCGATAATTCTAAAGTTATTTTTATCACAAAGAATTATATTATAAAAACTTATCAATAATTTAATCCTATTCCTCATGAAATACCATTTCTAGTATATTTGTCAATTAACATTTGTCTATATAAATAGGTCACATCATCTGTAAACACTGAGTAGAAAAACTCTATTTTTTATTTATTTCTTTTTCACACTTATCCTTCACACTTTATTGTAATCGTCGACCATTAAAACTCACGTTAATTTTTCTTAAAAGTTAAGGGACCAAAGACCTAAGGAATAAATAATATTAAAATGAGGGACGAGAAAGAAAGATTGATATGATGAAAAGAAAGGACCAAAGAGAAAGACTTGTGTGGTTGTGAAAAGAAAGGACAAAAAAGGGAAAGACTTGTGTGTAGTAGATAGTCAAGCATTTATTTGTTGTAGCTGGATTTTAATTACCATTAAAAGACTTGACTGTTCTTAGTCCTTTTGAATTAAAACAACGACTTTGACCTAACTTTTGTTCCATCAAAGACTTTGACTAAGGAATATATTATTGTTTACGTTACCCCAAAATTTTATTTATATCCTC
This sequence comes from Carex littledalei, assembly GCA_011114355.1. Taxonomy (NCBI): domain Eukaryota; kingdom Viridiplantae; phylum Streptophyta; class Magnoliopsida; order Poales; family Cyperaceae; genus Carex; species Carex littledalei. The sequence continues at coordinate 10,668,445 of CM022083.1, read as the reverse complement.
AGAAAAATAAATATTTGAAAGTTGTCCTTGATTTTTAAAAAAGTCGAAAAATGACTCTACCGCAGGTTTTTATCCTGAAGCACCAAAGTTCCAAAAGTCCATTACACAAACAACATTTGAAAAATTAGTTACTTACTCAATAGATAATAAATAAGTCATGATATCCCTGACAATACTTATCTTAACGATCTTAATAATATTAAACAAAAATTTAAATAATAAAATAACATAAGAGAAGTTGTTGGCTTTTTGAATTTTTTTGTAATCAAATTTCATGAAATTATGTTCTATCAAAATCTATTAAATGCAAATAATTGTAATCAAGTTTCAAGTCGTTGGATGAATGGTAAGACTATTCTAAAATGACATCAGATACTGTTCATGAGCATTATATTTATATAGTATATACACGGATTACATTTCAAATTCTAATTTTAAAATTTAAAGTAAATTGGATGGTTTTCGATATTGTCAAGTTAGTTTATTGTCAATAAATTTAAGACCAATACACTAGTACAAAAGACCCCTACAACAGTTATTCAAATTTCCATGACCGACTGTTATAGAGGCGTTAATAATGGCATGCAGAAGTATATGTATACCCTTTACTGACGGGTCAAAAATAGTTAGTGTATGTTCTTAACACCAACGGTTTATTTAAACCATCAGTGTAGGTCCCCAAATGCACCATGATTTTGTAAAGAAGAGGGTTCAAATGCACCATGATTTTGTGCTCCAATATGCTTCACATCTTTTATCTCCGTTTTCAAAGTCTGAACAGTCGATCCGAACTGCTCAACATGATCTTCATAACAAAATATGCTTGGAGACCACATTTTATATTTTTCAGAATTATTTTACTATTTTCTTAGATAAGTACAAAATCACTGTTTTAAGGAGATCCTGAACCATCCGAAAAAGTGATATTGTACCTATGTAAAAAAATAGTAAAGAAATTGTAAAAAATATAAAATTTGGTCTCCAAGCATATTTTATTATGAAGATCATGTTGAGCGGTTTGGATCGACTGTTAGGACTTTGTAAACGGAGATAAAAAATGTGGAGTATATTGGAGCACAAAATTATAGTGCATTTGAACCGTCCTCTTTTATAAATTATCATGGCCCATTGTCTTTTTATTAGTCAATAATGATGTCACATCCTGAGTAGAACTAGGGTGTTCTTAAGTTCACCAAGCCCCTTGGTGAACTCAAGTCTAAAACCCATCAAATCAGCTTCAAACGACGAATCTGAACCATTAAAATCCGTCTACTTTACGAGTGATGCGTATACATGGAAAATTTTTATACTTTCGAATTAATTTAGTATAAAGTCAAGCGGTCAAAATTAGAAGGTTAATAAATTAATTTTAATGCATTCATCTTTTGACGTTTTTTGACCACTTGATTCTATGCAAAATTAATTTCAAAATTTAAAATTTTTACATGTAAACGCATCACTCGTAAGATAGACGGATTTCAATGGTTCAGATTCGTCGTTTGAAGCCGATCCGATAGGTTTTAGGACTTGATGAACTTGAGAACACCCTAGTTCTACTCGTCACATCATCTCTATATAAAGCAAGAGGTCTCTCCATAGAGTCTCACAAAAAAAACTCACTAGCGAGAAGTGAGAAGTGAGAAGTGGTAGTCTCTCCATTTGAGAATTGCGGCTTAATCTCCAACAACAATGCCTCCCTCCCACACACACACTGCACCATTCCTTTCACTTAGTATTGCCTTCTTTCTCTTTTTCTTTTCTCAATCCATTTCCGCTACCACAAATTTCACTGATCGTGATACCCTTCTTCAATTCAAATCACAACTCACTGACCCACTTGGAGCTCTCTCCTCATGGAGCAGCAACACATCACTCAACTTGTGCAAATGGCGGGGAGTCACATGTGGCCAGAATAACCATTCTCGTGTCATAGCATTAGATCTTGATTCTCTCGGTCTTTCCGGCTCACTGCCTCCATATGTTACCAACCTCACTTTCCTGAAACGGTTTAATGTTCCAAATAATTCCCTAAGTGGACACATTCCTTCCGAGCTTGGCCTTCTTCAACACCTCCAATACCTTAACCTGAGCATGAATTATTTTCAAGGCGAGATCCCATCCAACCTATCGTCTTGCACAAATCTTGAGGTGCTTAGCCTATCAAGCAACCGACTGGGAGGTGAGATACCACCAAACCTAAGCCAGTGCAAGAATCTTAAGATTATCGCACTCACTGACAATGCAATTGAGGGGGCTATACCAGAAGAATTTGGCCAACTCCAGAATCTCACAAAAATATTCTTTCAAGATAACAACCTTACTGGTACCATTCCTTGGCAGTTGGGAATGAGCTCCTCCCTAACTCATGTTATTCTCACAAATAATAGTCTTACCGGTGAAATCCCACCTTATCTTGCCAATAGCACATCATTGCATGCTCTATATCTCTCGTCTAATAAGCTTACTGGAGAGATACCTCCAACTCTCTTTAATAATCCAAATCTTGCTTACATTCAGCTTATGAGTAATGAATTTTCTGGTCATATCCCACCATTCTCATTAAATCCATCACCAATTATTTATCTTGCTCTGTCTGCAAACAATCTTACGGGACCCATCCCATCCTCAGTGGGAAATTTAACTTTGCTTGATACTCTCCTTTTGGCTTACAATAATTTGGAAGGGAGCATTCCACAAGAATTACAAAAAGTTCCCAGTCTAAAAGGATTGGATTTATCCATAAACCGCTTGTCTGGACCAATTCCTCACTTTGTGTATAACATCTCATCTCTAGTTTATTTGGGTTTAGGAAACAACAACTTCTCTGGAGAACTACCACAAGATATAGGTTACACACTTCCAAATCTTCAATACTTGATCATGACATCCAACAAATTAAAAGGCCCAATCCCAAGTTCACTAGCTAAACTTTCTGGACTAGTCACACTTGATTTTGGTGGTAATGATTTCAGCGGAGTGGTACCAGATTTAGAAACACTGATTAGCCTTCACGAATTAGATTTGGGGTGGAATCAACTGGAAGGCAGTATAACAACTATCCTCCACTCATTAACAAACTGTCCCGAGTTGGTAAACCTGTATCTAGAGGATAACAACTTTGAAGGAACCTTGCCACGATCCATAGGTAAGCTTTCCCAAAATCTTCAGTTGATGATGTTAGGTGGAAACAAAATTTCTGGGACCATTCCCATTGAGCTTGGTAACCTGACGAGTCTCTATACCCTTTTTATCGATCGAAATTTGCTTTCAGATAGCATTCCTCCTTCTATAGGCAATCTCACCCAATTGGTCTTCCTTAGGTTGTCTAGAAATAATCTCTCGGGTCCTATTCCATCTTCTTTGGGAAATTTGGATCAATTAAGTCAGATTTATTTGAATGAAAATCAGCTGAACGGCAGCATACCCAAAAGTTTTGGTAATTGCATCCGTCTGAACATGGCAAACTTCTCCTGTAACAACCTTCAAGGTCAGATCCCAAACGAGCTTGTTAGCATTTCATCATTCACACAAGCCTTGGACTTGTCACATAATTCCTTAACAGGACCAGTACCTCTTGAAGTTGGGAAGTTGAACAATATTGGAGTTCTAAATATCTCTCATAATCAATTCTATGGTGAAATCCCATCTAGCCTTGGCAATTGCCTTCTTTTGGAGTATCTTCACATGGAAGGCAACCTCCTTGAAGGGAGCATTCCAAGCTCATTCACTGCTTTGAAAGGTCTCAATGAGATCGATCTTTCTTCGAACAATTTATCTGGAAAAATTCCCGACTTTTTCAAGTCTTTTGGTTCCTTATATTATCTTAATCTCTCTTTCAACGATTTTGATGGGTCAGTACCTACTGGTGGCATCTTTAGCAACCAAAGTGAGTTATTTATTCAAGGAAACAAAAAGCTCTGTGCAAATGACCCCAATATCTTTCAAGAAATATCATCATGTTCAGCACTAGGTGCCTCCTCAAGAAAATCAAACTCTCATTTATTGATGATATTGGTGTTAGTTATTGGAATAATTGTTATTCTAGCCTTTGTTGTATCATCACTGCTCCTTTTATGGAGGAAGGCTCACAGAGGAGTTTCCTCTCCAGATCAGGCAAAGGAGAAATTCAGAAAAGTCTCTTATGCTGACCTTCAAAAAGCAACCAATGGATTCTCTCCAGGAAACTTGGTGGGAAGTGGTCGTTTCGGTTCAGTGTACAAAGGAACGATAGAGTTTGAAGTCAATCCAGTTGCTATTAAAGTTTTCAACCTTAATCTTCGTGGAGGAATGAAGAGTTTCACTACTGAGTGTGATGCTCTGAGAAACCTTCGGCATAGGAATCTCGTTCGAGTTATTACCTCTTGTTCCACCATAAATCATTTTGGAAATGACTTTAGAGCACTCGTTTTTGAATACATGCCGAATGGAAGCCTAGAAGAGTGGTTGCATCCAAAATCTACTGGTAAGGAACTAACCCTGGCCCAGAGGATATGCATAGCAATTGATGTGGCTTCTGCTCTAGAGTATCTTCATGATGGGTGCGGGCTTCCTATTGTTCACTGTGATGTGAAACCAAGCAATATTCTACTGGATAATGCTATGACTGCTCATGTGAGTGATTTTGGTATAGCTGAGTTTTTGGTTCGTACCATGGAAAAAATGAAGAATTCTTCAAGCTTGCCTGGGCTAAGAGGTTCTATTGGCTACATAGCACCTGGTGAGATCAATTTATATTTCATTAATTTATTTCCTTGTTCGTATACATCGATCAACATAAACCCTGCAATACCTACTTAGTTTTTTCCTTTTCCATCTATAAATGCTTCAGTTCCTATTTCTATGGCTAATAACATTTCTTTTCCTATGGATCATGGGGAAAAAACTGTAGAGTATGGAATGGGTTGCAAAGCCACAACTGCGGGAGATGTTTATAGCTTTGGAGTATTACTGCTAGAGATGCTTACAGGGAAAAGACCTACTGATGAGACTTTCAAGGAAGGTTTAAGCCTGCCATCGTTCGTTAATGAAGCATTTCCAGAAAGAATCATCGAGATTGTGGACAGTGCAATCTTGCGGAAGATGAGTAATGTAGAATCAGATCTTCCAGACCAGAGAACAATAAGGTGCGTGATCCAGTTAATTAAGGTTGCTCTGTCGTGCACGACACAGTTGCCAAAACATCGGATTAAGATGCAACAAGTAGCTGCTGAGATTGCTTCTATTTGGCAAGTGTTTTCGAATTGGTCCCTGAGTGAGCATTAAAAGAACAAAAAAATAAATAAGAGTTCTTTTTTTTTTTGGTTGAAACAATAATTGAAGGATATATTCAAATCAATGTAAGTTGCAGTATTTAGTGCTTATTCGAAGAGTTGAACTTGTATTATAGTACTGTTGGAGTAAGTTTTGTCAAGAGTATGTACAATTTGGCTGTATGTAATGTATGATGAGTACCCTGTATGTATCAAGATATTCCTCCTCGGATAATAGTGGAAAATTACTTTGAGTTTGCCTTTTCAATACGTGTTACTCCATCCTACCTATGGTCAAATTGCTTCAAAGAGTCCCAAGGAACTGCTCTTTTACATTCCATCCGAAGACAAAAGAAAGATATTTACCATTTGTTGACCACATAATATTTAATTTCTTGTTGCATGGCAAATAATTTGTTATGGCTTCGTTAAACAAAATTAAACAAATCTATAAATTAATAAAGCAGGAGAATCTATAACAGCTACCATAGGCCTAGAGGTGCTATAGGGTCGTGTAGGGTCCAGATACTATGATATTTGGATCCGTACCCTAAAAGTGTTCGGATCCGAATTTAGATCCATATACTTATTAGTTTCAAATCGGATCGGGTCCGGATCCGGATACCTATCTACCCGTAGATATTTCGGGTTCAGTCTTTCGTTTCTGGGTAGATAGATACCCATAACTTGTTTGTGAATTATCGGATCTGGTCAATCCGGGGCTGTTCCAGATCCGGAGCGGGTACATGATAATCTATGCGAAGAGAGCAATAAATTAATAGGTAAAATGTGAGTCACGTGACATTTGATTTAAAACAAATAATGAATTAATTATTAATCTAGATATGATATTTATATTATGATTTGTTTTTAAAAAAATAATACAAATGATTAACTTTTCATAGTTATTAATATGTGTTTTTATATAAATTGGGTCGGGTTCGGTTAAGAGTCGGATAATTAAATCAAATCCATATCCTATTCATTATAATATCGGTTCCGGTTCGGATTCGGATTGGATATTTAAGTATTAGTTTTGTAACCGTACCCATAATTTAACCGGTTATATTTTTTAAACCATATCCTATCCAAATTAATCGGATCCGGTTCGGTTCCGGATCGGATCCGGATAATTGGATAAAAGTAGCACCTCTACATAGGCCATGTAAATTAGTACCCCTGTAGAGTAGCTTTCCCCAGCCAAGTTCAGCTTGGGGATACAGCACATTAATAGCTATAATCTCCTAGCCACAGTTGCCCAGCAATTTTACCAGAATTTTCCTGTTAAAAGTGTTTAAAGCTAAAACATGCCATTCAGATCAGCAGTACTTGCTGAAGTGATGACCGATTAATTTACAACTAAAGAAGCAATTTAAACCAAAGCAATCCCACAAGATCATGAGTACCTAATTGCATATGTCTTACCTTTTGACAATATATACTGAACTAGACTTCAGATCTCTCGAGCATGTCTCTGAAAATTGGAATCAGAATCGGTCACTTAACCGTGAAATCAGAATCGAAAAAATCAGCCTAAATTGGCCGAATCAGCCCAGAAACTCAGACTTTTTTTGGTAGGAACTTGTTTTGTACTAAATTATAATCCTTTTAAGTTGAGAATATGAATGAAAAATCGAAAGATGTGAGAGTTAATCGCGAACAAATGGAAGGAAAAAAAAGTGAAAAACCAAAGAAAATTTGTTGGTTGGTTTTATATTCATTTGATCAGAAAATTATGGTAATATGCACGTTAGAGGATTTTCAAAAATAAAATGAAAATAATATACAACTAATTTTATTATAATTCATATTTAATAGATATTTTTCTTTCTAAAATTTAAAACTAGTCTTAAAAACGAAACAAATTTTTTTTTTTTTTTTTGACCTGCCATGCATACGTCTTCTCGTCAGTTTAGGAGACAATAAGCAGCTGCGAAGCATCAAACTTGGTAGCTACACAAAATCGCTTGTCATTGAGGGATGAGTGTCTCCGCTAGGACCTTCTCCACCAGAGGCGCGATCTCCACCGGCGATGGTTGGTTCCGAGTAACACCGCGCTGTTCCCACAGGCAACAATCAGCGCACCACAGTACCCCCCACAATGGATCCATCACCACCAACCACTGGAACCCAGGTAAGTTTCCCAACAGACGGCACCGCCAGCTACGGAAGTACAACGGGACCAAGCTCATTAATGGCTGCGGGTACCCAGGTAAGTTTTCCTTCCCCAAGCTCCCTGCTAGCCTTACTCCTACCCACCAGGAGGCTGTCAAATGTCAAAATCGGATGGGTACTGTAGGGGCTTTATTCCCATGCTTGTACTCGGCCATTAATGGCATTAATGGCCACCCACTAACTAAACGCAATACAAAGCCTCCTCCCCTCAGCCATCCTCCGAATGCCATTAAACACAACACCACAACCTCAACCACTACATTAATGAAGGACCCAACCCCCACCAATCCACCCATTCCGAATTCAATGCCTCCTAAATCCACACCACCGCTGCTGGATTTAAATACCTCACCATCCAACTTCACTTCCCCTCTCGCTGCCTCCCTCACCCCACTGCACCCGTCCTTCTCCCAAATAGCTCAAACCAACCACCAACCCCCACCCCTCCTTTCCGTTCAATCGTCCAGATACCAGTCACCACCATGGCCGCATTACCTGGACCAGAACCCATGGCGCCAAGCCTCACAGGCAAACCCCATCCAACCCTTCAGCCATGCAGATCGCACCCCAGACCCCCTCCCTCTACCTCCATGCACGTCCAAACCGGCCTGGAGAGGCCGTTGTTACAACTGCTTGCTCAAAGGTCACGACCAAACCAAGTGTACGAGCAAGGAGAGAGTTTGTGCGGTATGTTGGCAGAGCGGGCATGAGGCCAAAAATTGTTCCCGGCCTCTGCCAAAGCCGTTTGACCCACTGATCCCGAGAGGTAACATGGGGGACTCCAAACTCCCAAAAAACAGACCACCTATGGCATGGGTCTTCGTTCCGGAAACCAATACCATGAAGCAAAACGCCTTGGAATTGAACCGAGCGGTGGTAATTGATGCGCGACTCCAAACTTCGCACTCTAACGAGGCCATTCAATCGGCCTTAATGGCCACATGCCGATCCAACCTTCCTTTTCCCCTCACCCACATGGCAGGCACACAGTATATTCTTTTCCTCCCATATGGCGAAGACCGACATCGCTTCATCCGATCCTTTGGGAAGCAGCTCCAAGACCTTAACTACATCACATACCCGTGGTCTCCCTCGATCAACGGCTACCCGACACGACTCAAAAACAAAGTCTGGATTGAGCTTCGCAAGGTCTCTCCTCAAGCATGGTGTATAGAGCATCTCATTGCAGCAATATCCTCCTTTGGGATAGTGCTAGACCATACACCGATGCTGCGAGTTCCTACACTGGAAAGCATGAAAGCGGTCATCGCTGTCCCGGATCTTGCCTTAATACCACATTCTATTCGCATGTGGATTCGGGGTATCTCCAAAGACATCGATGTTGTTGTCGAAAGCTGGATAGAAGAACCCATCCCGTTCACTGCACCGCTGGACCCGACGCCTAGAGATGAGTTCTTCGAGAAAGTACGTTTGGCTAACATTCAGGCAGCCAAGACACGAGCCACAGAGGAGGCACAGATGCAGAACATCTCTATTGATTTCGGTACACTGATCACTGTTTGGGAATATTTGGAACCTGGCGAGAAACGTGACAAAATAGAGAAGATTCTTACAGCCCACCCCCACTATGAACACTATCTTCTGCACCGGCAGCAATCACCCATCCAACCCCCGAACTCCCGGCAAACCGACCTTGACTTAGCCAGACAACTGAAGGGGAAGGATAAAGTTCAACTGGAGGGATCCAGTAGTCTGAAAACTGGAGGGGTCCTCGTCACTCCAATTAATGTCCATGCGGCGGGACAGGGAATGTCTCAGAATAATGTACCCCATGCGGATGGGACTGTTGCTGCAACGGTACAAAAATTCCAAGGGTCCCCAGAAATTCAAATTTCAACTAAACGGGTCACAAAAATTCATCCAACCGCCAACTCACCCCCAGCTTTTGTCTCCCCATACCCACGACGATATAAACCGACACGTACTGCAAGCCCATCTCCCACCGTTCACAGCAGTGCAACCCAAACCACTAAAATCATATCCGCGACCCAACAATCAACTGTCCAAATTAAATTAAAGACCTATCTCGGCCACAAGAACCAGCTACCCACTCGCAGGCCCAAACCCAACTATCTCGGCCCCAACAATCAGCTCCCACTCGCAGGCCCCAACGCAGCTCCTCACCCAATCCAACTCGGCCCCAATTTAATATTCCGGATCCATTGCCCCAACACAACTGTCACCATATAATCACCCAACCCTCCACCTTGGCAATGAATCGGATCCTGTACCCATATCCCAAGTTATGCATTGAAATAAAACAAGGAAAAACAAATATTCAGATGCATATATTGAGAAATTTAATGGCTATATATTCGACCTGACCGTCATCTTAACAGTCTGTCATGTATTAACCTGACAGTGTGTAATTTAATTCCTTTAATTAATTTCTGCATTGCAAGCACTTCATACTTTAGGCAATTGGTTTTCAAAAACAAAACCTCTTATTTGTAACCATATATAGATATATTCATCAGGGAACTAAACATACACTAGTACAAAAAATGTGATCATACACGGCATATTATACACATATGTGAAAAATTGTACATTAATAGTGTGTAATGGGAGGAGGCGCTCGCGCGAAAAAAAACTCCAACGTACACACACGGTCTGAAAGTTTTGAACCATGTCCAGAAGTCACGACTATATGTACACGGTATAAAAATATTTTTAACCGTATACGGTTGTACGACTTCATACACAGTCTTTTATTAAATAACTGTGTATGCTTTTGCTCATATTCCAAACACTATTTTTTAGTAGAAGCCGTGTACAGTTCATTTGCGCCTCTCAACCAAAACCCCTGTTAGTAATTAATATCTTGTACGTCTCAACCACCTCTTCACACATTTACACCATTTAAGTCCAGCCCCCTCCCTTAATTTGCATTTTCATTTTCTCTTCATTGCCCTTTTCTTTCCTCTGAATGTGAATGTTTGATCACAGTTTTTTCTTAACAAAAGAACCTCTCCCCCATGCATGGATGTAAGACCTAGACTTCCAAGAAGAGGTTCCTTTGTTGAAAAAAAATGTGAATAACTTTGAAAGCACACTAGTACAAAAAACCCCTTCACCGACTGTTAAAAAACCCTTATACCGACTGTTATTGAGGCGTCGGTGATGGCGGCGACGGTATAGATAAATCTTTACTGACGGGTGGAAAAAACAGTCGGTGTAGGCGCCCAACACCGACTGTTTTTTGGAAAAAACCGTCGGTGTAGGCGCCCAACACCGAATTTTTTTTTTTTTTTTTTTTTTTTTTTTTTGCACCTGTATAATTATATAATTCCTATACCATTTATAATTATACAAAATTATAAACTTTTTTCAAGGTGAATATATTAATAGATAAATAAACGTCATTTACATCTTTTCCTCTCTACAGAGAGCAATCAGTTACAAAACTAATTAAAAGGGAAAAACAACAATTTGACATAGTAATAAGATTTCTATACTCAACAATGAGCCATCCATTGCTCTGCATCATACCAAATCTTCTCCGCAAGGACATGTGGCGCTATCCTTCGATCTGAAAGACTTTCTCTCATTTCACTGTTTCCATGTTTCAATTTGGACCAGTAGATACTGCCTAGTAAATACAACTCAGATTAAATCATATGGTAGTAAATATAAATAGTGGTGTTTTGTTTAGCACAGTATACCCATTTTTAACCAAGAAGAAAAGAAAAATGGGAGTGACTTACCAATACAGCAAGGTTGTGGAGTGGCTGGATTAACCTGAACAAACTATGCTTGCTATCTGAAAATTAGGAGAGAGATGTACTATAATATAATCAAGTAGCAGTAAAAAAATGTTTCCATTATTTTCTCCTTTGTATAGTACTAACTTGTTATTATAAAGGAAATAATACTTAAAGAATCTACAAGATTACCTTGTTACCAATATAGCCCATGACCCCGACACCGACAATCGAAACCCTTAGATTTTGAATATGTTTTCTTAAACTCCTCCTTACCCAGATTGATAGAAATACACCCACCATTTGTTTGCTTATTATTCGCACAAAACTTGACCTCTTCTTCTTCTTCTTCCTACTCACCGCACTCTCCCAATCAAGTTCCGAATTCAAATTCAAATTATCATCTCCTTGCACTGATTTGAATGATGCCATACTTTTCAAAACCTTACCTGATGATACCATATCCAACTGCTGTTCCGGCCAAATCATACCAATCCTCTCGGAGTGGCTAAGTGTTTTGGTTAACTTCTTCTCTTTATTCAGGTTTGTTATAAACTCGGGTTTAGGTTTGGCAAATGGGTTTGCTTCTTCATCGGAATCAGTGTCTGAGACTGAGCAAAATACAGATTCTAGGGGAATAGAATCATCAGAGGGTTTAAATCGAGAAGGAGAAGGCGGGTCACTATGGCACTTGTATTTCTCCTTAACAGGTCGGATCTTGTTAAGGGTTTCACGGATCAGGTACTCCCACATGCGGATCGGGCGGCTGTCTTCAGCTCCAAATATGTTTCCCGCATTTAGTGGCACTACTTCTTGAAAGCTGCATAAAGCATCAATAAATTAAAATAACATATATAAGAACAGGCTAGTCTGTACCAGTACCATAACTGGCCATTATAACGGATATTACATCCAATTAGAAAATTAAAACAAAGTATTTAAAAGTAAAATCTTCCTTTTTATGGAAAATAGTTAATGCATGATGAGTTTTAAGTAAAATCAATAAAAATGACAAGAAAAATAAATGAATCTGTCGGATTTACAAGCTGTCACAACAAGCTGTCACAACAAACAAGGAAAGAGATCAGCAGGAAAGGCAATCTCCAAAATTAGGATGTAAATTAGACAAGCTGTAATAGGATCTGTGATTTATGATAATATTGTAATTTCTAAATATGTGTAAGAGGAAAAAAAGGATAAATATAGGTAGAGGCGCAATGTATAGGATATAGAAAAAACAGAGGAAAGAAGAACCTTGTAATTCTAAATTTCTGATAAATAAAATTGAGGGAGGGAGGGATTTTCAGGGAGTCTTGTGTTCTCTCTTGTGTTCTCCCTTCAGTTGGCGCTGGGCCACCAGCACACTTCCAAGGCGCAGGCACATGGTACCAGCTCCCAGCTGAACCACAAGGCGCAGGCAACAGTGGCACTGGTAACAACCTTCAAGGCGCAGGTAATAGTACTGTTTCATCCTCTATCCTGACTGGAGGCGATCCCAACAAGAGTTCAGCAAGTGCTCATCTAGCATACCAAGACGGTACAGGTAATAGGTCAGGTAAAAATAATATTATATACAAAAATGATAATGAATGGGTATTAGATACAGGGGCTACAGACCATATGACATTTGATAAAAATGACCTCATGAATTTCAAAACACCTAGAAAAACCGGTATTGTTAATGCAAATGGTATATGCTATCCTGTTAGTACAGCAGGAGATGTAAAATTATGTCCAAACTTGACACTCCAGAATACATTAGTTGTACCATCTTTATCCTCCAAACTAGTATCAGTCGGCCAATTGACAAAGGAATTAAATTGCATGGTCAACATATTTCCTGATCACTGTGTATTTCAGGACATCAAAACCAGGGAAATTTTGGGCCGTGGTACTAGGAGAGGCGGGTTGTATTATCTTGATGGTTTGAAGACAGGAGAAGCATTACTCAGTACAGACTCGAAGGAGAGAGAAATTGAAATTTTATTATGGCACAAAAGATTAGGTCATCCATCACTAGGGTACATGAAAAAACTTTGTCCTCAGTTATTTAATTCCAATTGTGAGAGAATTTTTTGTGAGACATGTATTAAGGCCAAAAGTCACCGGTCTACTTATCCGCTAAGTAATAATAAAGCATTAGCTCCATTTGATTTAATTCATACTGACGTATGGGGACCATCCCCAATAATTTCAAAAGCTGGTTACCGATGGTATATAATATTTGTTGATGATTTTTCAAGACTAACATGGTTGTATTTATTAAAAACCAAAGAACAAGTAAAAGACATATTTAGAATATTTTTAACTATGATTAGAACGCAATTTGAGAAAAATATCAAAGTAATTAGAAGTGATAATGGAACAGAATATATGAATAGAGAAGTGCAAGAAATACTTCAAAATAACGGCATATTACATGAGACATCATGTGTAGGAACGCCTCAACAAAATGGTATTGCAGAACGAAAAAATAGGCATATACTTGAAATTACGAGATCTCTTTTAATTGAAACAAATGTACCAAATATTTTTTGGGATAACGCAATTACATTTGCTATATACCTCATGAACCGCATGCCAACACAAGTCAATTATTTTAAAACACCATTACAAGTTTTTTCTGCACACCTAAAAATTAATTCGATTTTAAATTTACCTCCAAAAATTTTTGGGTGTATAGCATACGTTCATCTTCAAAAACAATACCGATCAAAACTTGAACCACGAGCGGAAAAATGTATTTTTTTAGGCATGGGTCAAAATCAAAAAGGATATAAGTGTTATAGTCCAAATACACGAAAATTTTTCATCACCATGGATGTAGATTTTATAGAACATGAACCGTATTTTAAACTTCCACAAAATCCAATTCAGGGGGAGAGGGTAAATATATCTGAGGAGGAATTGAATTTTGATTTTTTAGATTTCACAAGATATCATGCTTCTTTAGATTTTTCTACCCCTGTATTATATCAAACTTACCAAGAACAAAACAATTCGGAAGAGGAAAGCAACCAGGACTTAAATAACGAAAGTGAAATAAATCAAGAACAAAATAATTCGGAAGTGGAAAGAAACCAGGACATAAATAACGACAGTGAAATAAATCACTTGGAGACAAACGACACCATTGAAGACCAAGAAGAGATAAGAATACAACCCGCCGATGATCCAACACGGCCCGGCTCTCCATATGAGGTAAGTTTCTCTGAACAAAGATTTATATTACCACCAAGAACAAATAGAGGGAAACCACCAAAAAGGTATGTACCTGAAGACGGTTCAAGCACAGAAAAATACCCAATTGCAAAATATACAACAACCAATCACTTAAGCGAACCACTGAAGGGTTTTGTAAACCAAATATCATCAATAACAGTCCCAACAAAACTAGAAGAGGCCATAACAGACCCGAAATGGAAGAATGCAATGGACATAGAAATGAATGCACTAAATAAAAACAATACATGGGAAATCACCAATTTACCTAACGGCAAAAAAACTGTAGGATGTAAGTGGGTATATACAATAAAGTATAATGCACAGGGAAAAATAGAAAGGTATAAAGCGAGATTGGTTGCAAAAGGATACACACAAACATACGGAATTGATTTTCAAGAAACTTTTTCTCCTGTTGCTAAGTTGAATTCTGTTAGAGTTATTTTATCTATTGCAGCAAATTTAGAGTGGCCATTGCACCAGTTTGATGTGAAAAATGCGTTCCTACATGGAGAATTAGAGGAGGATATTTACATGGAAATGCCGCCAGGTTACCAACCACCGAATATGATGGGTAAAGTATGTAAACTAAAGAAAGCGTTATATGGGTTAAAACAATTCCCACGGGCATGGTTTGGCCGGTTTAGTCAGGCCATGAGGGGATACGGCTATACCCAAAGCAATTCAGATCACACAATGTTCTACAAGAAGAGCTATAAAAAAATTGTTGTTCTCATAATTTATGTTGATGACATGATCATAACGGGAAGTGATAAAGAGGGAATACGAGAATTAGAGGAGAGGTTGTTCAAAGAATTTGAAATGAAAAATTTAGGTGGGTTAAAATACTTTCTGGGGATAGAGGTAACCCGGGATAAAGAAGGAATATATTTGTCACAAAGAAAATATATACTTGATCTTTTATGTGAAACAGGAATGCTAAATTGCAAGCTGGTTGATACACCAATGATTCCAAACTTGAAGTTAGAAGCCTACACGGATCATACACCCACCAATGTAGACAGATATCAAAGACTTGTGGGTAAGTTGATTTACTTGGCTCACACGAGACCTGACATTGCATATGCCGTGAGCGTAGTGAGTCAATTCATGCACTCTCCGAAGGAAGAGCATCTAGAAGCAGTAATGAGAATTCTCATATATCTGAAGGGCACACCTGGGAAAGGTATAGTATTTAGAAAAAATTCACATCTTCAAGTATCTGCATACAGTGATGCAGATTGGGCAGGTTGTGCTATGGACAGACGATCAACGGCAGGTTATTTCACATTTGTGGGGGGAAACTTGGTCACATGGAGATCAAAGAAACAAAATGTGGTGTCTCTATCAAGTGCAGAATCAGAGTTCAGAGGGATGGTTAAAGCAATTTGCGAACTCTTATGGATAAAAGGATTCTTAACTGAATTAGGATTTGAACCAGAATCCGAAATGAAATTATTTTGTGATAACAAGGCATCTATAGATATTGCCCATAACCCGGTACAGCATGATCGAATGAAGCATGTTGAAATTGACAGGCATTTCGTTAAAGAGAAGTTAGAGACTAAAGTTATATCTTTGCCGTTTGTGCGATCAAATGAACAACTTGCAGATATATTAACTAAACCTGTAGTAAGTAGAATTTTCAGTGAAACAGTTAATAAGCTAGGAATGAAGGATATGTATGTGCCAACTTGAGGGAGGGTGTCGGATTTACAAGCTGTCACAACAAGCTGTCACAACAAACAAGGAAAGAGATCAGCAGGAAAGGCAATCTCCAAAATTAGGATGTAAATTAGACAAGCTGTAATAGGATCTGTGATTTATGATAATATTGTAATTTCTAAATATGTGTAAGAGGAAAAAAAGGATAAATATAGGTAGAGGCGCAATGTATAGGATATAGAAAAAACAGAGGAAAGAAGAACCTTGTAATTCTAAATTTCTGATAAATAAAATTGAGGGAGGGAGGGATTTTCAGGGAGTCTTGTGTTCTCTCTTGTGTTCTCTAGATTAAAACAGAATCTGAACATTCATGTCCCTTCACCTGGTACTTTACCTGTTACTGTTACAGTTCTTGACTAGTACCAGTACCATGTAATGCAAAGTGTACCTCTAACCTTGTTAAACTTAAAACTCATCATGCATTAACTATTTTCCATAAAAAAGAAGATTACTTTTTCTAAGAAAATAGGAGACATGATAGAACAATAAGAAACGAACAAATACCCGAGTACATAGATATCAGCGGCCTCAGACATGTCAAGCCAATCAGAGAGGTCCAGATCATCAGGTGGGATCCGCCCACCTACATTCCATGTTCCTGCACAAATCCTGCAGCCAGTTTTAATAAAATCAGCAATATCTTACAATTTTTCCATTTCATCTGCTAGATATATTTTTAGGAAACATAAATAAAGAAAAGGTTCATGCCTGAGTTCTTTGGTGTGAATGTACTGTGCACGAAGTGTTTCTGACTTTCTTCTCCTCATCCTGCTTGGAATGCCTCCTATCCTATTGCCTAATTTAAAGCAGCAATGATATAAAACAGTTACGGCAATTAAATCAACAACTTGTACAAGATTCATAGATTAATCGACATGAAAATTTATTTTTTTAAGTACGTAGATAAATAAATACCAGTTGTTTCAGCCCTTAAATCAGTCAATCTCCTCTCCTCATCATTTAATTGCCGCTCCCAACCGCACATCTCTGAAATCATTTGGTTAAATCAGAATTTTTTTCCAAACAAGATCTAGCAATTATCAGACAAACTATGTCTGTCTTTGCAAAAAAAGTCACTATCAAGTACCAGGAGCATAAAATTTTCAGTTATCCAAAAATTTAGCAATGGCAGTTAATGGAGATATCTTAAATTAATGATCAAGTAAATAGTCAAAAGTAAATAGGATTGGAAATAGAAGGCGGCGGTGGAGGTGGTGGCGGTGGCGGCGGCGGTGAAAAGAGGCGAACTCCACGTCGCATCCGCTTGGAGATCAGACGCTCGCTATCGGCCAGAAAAGCACTCCTCCGCGCTATCGGACAGAATTCGGGTGCTTGGGTGCTCGGGCGCACAACGCACTCCTCCTCCGCGCTCCAGCGGTGCTCGGGTGCTGGTACGGGGCGAGGCAGCAAGGCGAGGTAGCGGGGCGGGGAGAGGCAGCAAGGCGACTCGGGTGCTCGGGTGCTTGGCGGAGCCGGAGGCAGCAAGGCGGGGTGTTTGGGAGATCGCGAGGCTGATCGAAAGAGAGAAACTCAACTCAAAATTTTGGGAGGGTTTTCGGCAAAGAAGAGGGAAATGAAATATTTCGCGGCTGATCGAAAGTTATAAACTGGGAACTAAATTTTGTTAGCTCAACACCGACTGTTTTTCTAAAAAACAGTCGGTGTAGGTATCACCAACACCGACTGTTTTTTAAAAAAACAGTCGGTGTTGGTAATTGCTCAACACCGACTGTTTTTTGTAAAAAACAGTCGGTGTAGGTATGAGCAACACCGACTGTTTTTAAAAAAAACAGTCAGTGTTGGTGACTGCTTAACACCGACTGTTGTTTGTGAAAAACAGTCGGTGTAGGGTATGAGCAACACCGACTGTTTTTTTTAAAAAACAGTCGGTGTTGGTTTACTGACGGTTTTTTGTAAGAGAACAGTCGGTGTTGAGATTGTTCTTATTTACGATTTTACCAGCAGTCTCTACACCGACTGTTACATATTAAAACAGTCGGTGATTGAGGGTCGGTGAAGGGGTTTTTTGTACTAGTGGCATTAGGCTAGAACTATGGTGAGCTAGCTATACTGGACAATATATATATATATATATATATATAGTGCTTGGCTATTATGCTTATATAAGCATATGCCCACATATGCTTAAATGAGCATTTTTGCGTTTCCAATGTTCAAATGGTCGATCCGACCGTTCATCTTGTTCTCCATATTAATATGTGCTTGGAGACTAAATTTTACATTTTTCTGAATTTTTTTACTATTTATTAAGCTACTTTGAAAATTGCTGATCATATGGTCCAGAATTTTGGAAACACTGTTTTTACTGTTCACCCAGATCAGCAATTTTCAAAGTCGCTTAATAAATAGTAAAAAAATTCAGAAAAATGTAAAATTTAGTCTCCAAGTACATATTAATATGGAGAACAAGATGAACAGTCGGATCGACCATTTGAACATTGAAAACACAAAAATGAGTTATAAGCATATGTGGGCTTTTGCTTATATAAGCATAGTAGCCCGCCCCTATATATAAGCATATGTGGGCTGGCTACTATGCTTATATAAGCAAAAGCCCACATATGCTTATAACTCATTTTTGTGTTTTCAATGTTCAAATGGTCGATCCGACCGTTCATCTTGTTCTCCATATTAATATGTGCTTGGAGACTAAATTTTATATTTTTCTGAATTTTTTTACTATTTATTAAGCCACTTTGAAAATTGCTGATCTGGGTGAACAGTAAAAACAGTGTTTCCAAAATTCTGGACCATATGATCAGCAATTTTCAAAGTGGCTTAATAAATAGTAAAAACATTCAGAAAAATGTAAAATTTGGTCTCCAAGCACATATTAATATGGATAACAAGATGAACGGTCGGATCGACCATTTGAACATTGGAAACACAAAAATACTTATTTAAGCATATGTGGGCATATGCTTATATAAGCATAATAGCCAAGCACTATATATATATATATAACCAACATAAGTTCTTTGTAAAATCAGAACAGCAATAACAGAAGAATTACTATTAGTCATTTTTTCTATATCTAACTTATTTTCAACAAAAAAAATTACTATTAGTCATTTTTTCTATCTCTCACTTATTTTCAACACACAATCATCTTAATAGGTGCAAATGTAAATAGGTCCAAGTAATATAGTATATTAATTCATTTTACCTTTCTCTATGTAAAGAGGTCATATCATATGTATACACTAAGAGTAAATTATATTTATTGATGTATTTTTTCACACTAATCCATTAGTACACGTCACTCTATCTATTCATTTATAGGTTACGTTAAATGTTCTAAAAATAAATTAAAAAAACGAAAGGAAGGGACCAAAGATCTAACTAAGGAAGAAATAATCTTAAAATGAGGGACCACAAAGAAAGATTGATACAATGAAAAGAAATTCTAACAACGACTTTGAACTAGTCCTCTTTATGCAATTATCACCATTAATTAGCTTAGTTGATTTCATTCAACAAAACCTCTCTGTGCCTTGGCACAAAAGGATCTGATGCATCAAATTCCGAAGACCTTTACTATTGTACATGTAATTAAGGACATCATAATCACAAGTCTTCCCCTTTGTCTTTTCTTTTCATCATTTCAATCTTTCTTTGCAATCCTTCATTTCATGTACCTTGTTTGTTTTTTTTATTAATTTGGAGAGAATTGTCCCTCGAATAATAATGGGAAACAATCATCTTAAACATTTTAATATGTGCAAATAGATCAATGTAAAATAGTATATATCATTCTTATTACCTTTTGGAGAATTTCGGAAGAATTTTTCTTCTTTTTGTTTTGTTTTGTGATGTGCTCTTTATCATAAGTTGTAATAGACTTTATTAATTATTTATATTTAAAAAGTAAGATATATTCCAAAACCCTCACTACTTTCCAAAGAAGAAAAACAGAAAAACGTGATATCCTATAAATCAGGTTCGATGTAATATATTTAAAACAGAAAATCAAATCTCATTGATTTCGAACAAAAGACTGAGTTTGCACCAGTTATGTCTTATAAAGAGTTTGTCATGTGTCCATAATAATTCAATCTGAACCATAGGATCCAAATTGGACGGCCTAGCTACGTACTCCCTGCAATTGCTGCTACTGATGACTTGATCGAGTAATCTCAGTAAGTATTCTCTCAAGTATTTAATCTCGTAAGGTTATTCAAATTTTAACTTTGCACGATAAGATAAGATATCTCATGAATAATTACAGCATTTGGTAATCAATGTTCTCACGAATAATTCCAACATTAATTTGCTGTTGATGGCAGATACTCCGGTCCCTATTCGTAACTGAATACTGAGTTACTGACCTCTTTAATCCAAGTGCCCTACCGTTTCAACAAGGTAATTCCAGCATTTGGTAACCAATGTTCCCTAATTCGGAGACTACTATTAAATTTAGTCAAAGTCATTTATGGAGCAAAAGTTAGGTCAAAGTCTTTTGTCGAAATTTCATCAAATTAGTTTTATCCGATAATTCACGATCAAAATCTATTGTTGAATTTATTGAATTGAGACAGAGAAAGAGATGATTGAGAAAATTGGTATTATCATTATTAAACTTCTTTTTTTTTTTACAATCTCTCTCATATGGGTATATATATTCTCTTAAGGCTATTTTACCGTTAGTGATAACGGTAACATCCTATTCCGATTTTATTTTCAATTTTACCCTTATTCTTATTTTAATTTTTACCCTCTAATTTCCTAGTTATTCTCAACATACACGTCATTCTAATAGTCCGTTAAAGGTTACGTTAAATATTCTAAAAATAAATTTAAAAAAAAACAAAAATGAAGGGACCAAAGAGATAAGGAAGAAATAATCTTAAAATGAGGGACCACAAAGAAAGATTGATACAATGAAAAGAAATTCTAACAATGATACAATGAAAAGAAATTCTAACAACGACTTTGAACTAATCCTCTTTATGCAATTATCACCATTAATTAGCTAAGTTGGTTTCATTCAACAAAACCTCTCTGTGCCTTGGCACAAAAGGATCTGATGCATCAAATTCCGAAGACCTTTACTATTCATAATCACAAGTCGTCCCCTTTGTCTTTTCTTTTCATCATTTCAATCTTTCTTTGCAATCCCTCATTTTCAATAAGCATGTACCTTGTTTAGTTTTTATTAATTTGGAGAGAATTGTCCCTCGAATAATAATGGGAAACAATCATCTTACACATTTTAATATGTGCAAATAGATCAATGTAAAATAGTATATATCATTCTTTTTACCTTTTGGAGAATTTCTGACTCAAAACAAACTATGCAAAATTCACATTCATAACAATAATATGCAAAATTCACATTCATAACCCTAAACCCTAAACACTACTACAGAAAAGGAGATTGCACACGGACACAACTGGAGGAGCTACACGGATTTTCTGCCGTGTAGGCTCTAAGGGTGTATGAATAGGTAAATAATTACACACGGATATTTACCCGTGTGCAATTATAACAATTTCTACACGGATTACTTTATAAACAGCCGTGTACATGCCGGTGGTGCTCTTCATTTTACCAAGCTACACGGATATTACGTAAACGTCTACGACTACTCTTTCTACACGGACATTTAATTTAATATCCATGTAGCTTACTCTTTCTACACGGACTTTTAATTTCATATCAGTGTAGCTCTCATAACTATCATACACGGACAAATATAAAATAATCAGTGTAGCTCTCTTAACTATCATACACGGACAAATATAAAATAATCCGTGTATCTCTCTTAACTCTTTCTACACGGACTTTGCTTAAATATCCGTTGTAGAATTACTCTTTATACACGGACTTTTAATTTCATATCCATGTAGCTCTAGTAAATATCATACACGGACAAATATAAAATAATCTGTGTAGCTCTCTTAAGTCGTTCTACACGGACTTTTGTTAAATATCCGTGTAGAATTTTCTTTTTTTTTTCGTTTCTGGGCTAGCCTTCAGTTTAATTTGCTAGCCAGTTTTCCTACAAAATTCATATACACCAGATTCTGTTTTGCTAGCCAGTTTTTCAGATAATTTGACATCCAGTTTTGCTTGCTAAATTCATATACACTAAATTGTACAAAATTATACAAATCCATGTTGAGCATTACAAAATTCTAATAGAAACCACCTTGCCCACATACATCTTAGATCGTCGATGTGCTCCTTGCTGTAATGATCTTGCTTTGATCCTTGCTACAATTATAAGTCCAATAAATTATATTAACTAAAACATTCTATATTAACAAAAACAACACCTAGTTCTACCCATATATATTAACAAAAACATTGTATCTTTCTGTATGAAGATGTCTTCAAACGTCTGAAATTAAATTAGCTTATACTATAGTCTGAGATCAATATCACAAGTGATTCTAATTATGTTATTTTAATTAAATGGTAAATTTTCACCGCTAACCCTAGGATTTTATTCACCGATACTCTAAAGTTTTTTTTATTACAAAGAATTATATTATAAAAACTTATCAATAATTTAATCCTATTCCTCATGAAATACCATTTCTAGTATATTTGTCAATTAACATTTGTCTATATAAATAGGTCACATCATCTGTAAACACTGAGTAGAAAAACTCTATTTTTTATTTATTTCTTTTTCACACTTATCCTTCACACTTTATTGTAATCGTCGACCATTAAAACTCACGTTAATTTTTCTTAAAAGTTAAGGGACCAAAGACCTAAGGAATAAATAATATTAAAATGAGGGACGAGAAAGAAAGATTGATATGATGAAAAGAAAGGACCAAAGAGAAAGACTTGTGTGGTTGTGAAAAGAAAGGACAAAAAAGGGAAAGACTTGTGTGTAGTAGATAGTCAAGCATTTATTTGTTGTAGCTGCATTTATTTGTTGTAGCTGGATTTTAATTACCATTAAAAGACTTGACTGTTCTTAGTCCTTTTGAATTAAAACAACGACTTTGACCTAACTTTTGTTCCATCAAAGACTTTGACTAAGGAATATATTATTGTTTACGTTACCCCAAAATTTTATTTATATCCTCAGAAAAATAAATATTTGAAAGTTGTCCTTGATTTTTAAAAAAGTCGAAAAATGACTCTACCGCAGGTTTTTATCCTGAAGCACCAAAGTTCCAAAAGTCCATTACACAAACAAAATTAGTTACTTAATCAATAGATAATAAATAAGTCATGAGATCCCTGACAATACTTATCTTAACGATCTTAATAATATTAAACAAAAATTTAAATAATAAAATAACATAAGAGAAGTTGTTGGCTTTTTGAATTTTTTTGTAATCAAATTTCATGAAATTATGTTCTATCAAAATCTATTAAATGCAAATAATTGTAATCAAGTTTCAAGTCGTTGGATGAATGGTAAGACTATTCTAAAATGACATCAGATACTGTTCATGAGCATTATATTTATATAGTATATACACGGATTACATTTCAAATTCTAATTTTAAAATTTATAGTATATACACGGATTACATTTCATTTATGAACTACTTTAACATTTCATATAAGATTTTGTCATGGACTATTATTATTTTGAAAACTTTTTTGGGCATATCCGACTGCATGATTAATTATTGGAATATTTCAAAGGTTATTGATAAATCTGAAATTGCTTTAGAAATTAATGTAACACATGTTAGAGGTAATTTAGAAGAGAAAATAAACCTGGATGAATAGTTGGTTTCTTCTAAATTTACTATCTAAACTCTTCTGCTACAAGATATGTTTAATGGAAGGAGCATATATAGTCTTTGAGAGAATGGCCGCTAATGGAGGATGACAACAAGTCAATCTGGAGTTTTGGATGGACATTGAACATGACTGACAATACTGACAGTGGGACCCCCACGGCCCATGAAAAAAATAAAATTCAAATAAACTGGAACTCAGGACTTGGTTAGGGTTTAAAATTAACTGAAATCCAAGATACATGAACAATATCTCTGAAATTTTGAAATTCCTAATTCAGCCGTTCAACTTTTTCTGTGCACGCATCTCGAAACAGCTAGTTTTTCTGTGCAAGTATCTTGAAATGGTGCAACGGCTGGATTCATGAACAGTTTTGTTTGCTAAATTCATATCCAGTTTTGTTTGCTAAATTCATATACACTAAATTGTACAAAATTATACAAATCCATGTTGAGCATTACAAAATTCTAATAGAAACCACCTTGCCCACATACATCTTAGATCGTCGATCTGCTCCTTGGTGTAATGATCTTGCTTTGATCCTTGCTACAATTATAAGTCCAATAAATTATATTAACAAAAACATTGTATATTAACAAAAACAGTACACCTAGTTCTACCCATATATATTAACAAAAACATTGTATCTTTCTGTATGAAGATGTCTTCAAACGTCTGAAATTAAATTAGCTTATACTATAGTCTGAGATCAATATCACAAGTGATTCTAATTATGTTATTTTAATTAAATGGTAAATTTTCACCGATAACTCTAGGATTTTATTCACCGATACTCTAAAGTTATTTTTATTACAAAGAATTATATTATAAAAACTTATCAATAATTTAATCCTATTCCTCATGAAATACCATTTCTAGTATATTTGTCAATTAACATTTGTCTATATAAATAGGTCACATCATCTGTAAACACTGAGTAGAAAAACTCTATTTTTTATTTATTTCTTTTTCACACTTATCCTTCACACTTTATTGTAATCGTCGACCATTAAAACTCACGTTAATTTTTCTTAAGAGTTAAGGGACCAAAGAGCTAAGGAAAAAATAATATTAAAATGAGGGACGAGAAAGAAATATTGATATGATGAAAATTGAAAAGAAAGGACAAATTAAGGAGAAAGACTTGTGTGGTTGTGAAAAGAAAGGACAAAAAAGGGAAAGACTTGTGTGTAGTAGATAGTGAAGCATTTATTTGTTGTAGCTGGATTTTACCATTAAATATGGGCTAGACTCTTATTTTTTTCAAAAAAATAAAAATAAAGTACAAATCTGGATAGTAAATGTACCTCCAATTATGCCTCAATTTTTACTTACCAAACGTGGGATATTTAGCTAAAGTGACTTCTAATTGTATAGTAGTATGATATATTTGTTCGTCCTTAAATTTTGCCTTATTGAGTTAAAGTAGTGATTTTCTCCTACCTAATAAGAAATAGTAAGAGATTTAAAAAAAACAAAATTTGGTGTCTTAGTTAGTACATTTTTATATGGAGATCATGTTGAACGGTCCAAATCGATTATTTTAATTTTAATATAGAGATATGAATCCATAGTACAAACCGATTCGCACTTTGCAAAGTACCATGTAGCCTCACTCTTTTTTTAAAAAGGAAATGTCAAAATTGCAATTATGAGATAACATTTGAAGGCCAATTCATTTCATCATTATTTGTGATTATAAAATGTTTTCAATCAAATTCCAACATTCAAAACATTGAAAATTGCAATAAGTCAATATCACAAGCCACAAATGATGAAGTATTATTTGTATTATAACGCATGACTTCAAAAAATCATAACATCAAATTTCAAAGGACAGTTCGGTGATGTTCAAAACACAATTCCATTTCTTGATTAATCTTTCTTTCTCTATACTCCATACACAATATACTATACTAGTATTGTGCGTGCGTTCCAACGGGGACATATTACAAGAGGAAAAAAAAATTGTATGACATTTCTTTTATATTAAACATGTAGATTCGTGAAAATATTTTATTTTAGTATTCTAGCATTAAAAATGAACATCCAATAAACATAAAATATTGATTAGTTATTTTAGACACTACGGATATATTTTAGACGCTACGCATATAAATTCGATATTAAAAATTAAGTCATGCAGCGTGTCTTTTTCATAGTTTTAAATATGTAAGAATTATATGTTACCAAGGTAAATTCTATACGTATGAAGATACAACAATATTTTTATTTAAATCGATAGTATCCTTTTGTGATTTATAAATGATACATAAAAAAATGTGTCTAAAGAAATTTATTATTGAGCGTCAGATCAACAAAATTGAACGGTTGTTTAAATTCTACAATCCAAAAAATATCAATCAATTATTACTTTTTTATTGAAAGGTTGTTTAAATTCTGCAATCCAAAAATTGAATGATTGTTAAAATATAATTTATTACTTTTTATAGAACCTACTAAGTTCATTTAAATGATGATTAATTATCAATCAATAAAAAAATTCCTTAAACGATATATAAAAATGGAAAACAATTTCATGACCAATATGAAAATCAAGTGTTTGACAGTCAAATAAGTGTGGCGAGTACGTGTCTAAATAAATTTAGACTTCCACACATAGAAAAACATAAAAAAGATGCATAAAATCAAAATAAGGCAGACTATGTGATTGGAGGGTTGATATTCAATCTGAAATATCATCTTATCTTCTAATCACAGCCGTTGGCGGATTGATCAGAACATCTACGTGCTTAATATAAGAATGGAGGTATGCGCTTGAATATATATAAGAAACAAAGATGCAACGGTTGAGTTTTGGTCTTCCATTGTTCTTTCTCACTTGAGGGGTAAAGGTTGAATTTCGTTTTGTTAATTACTAAGATTTGTAAAAGTTCCATTACTGCTGCAGGTCCAGATTCGCAAAAAAAAAGAAAAAGGAAGTTATCTGAATTATAATAATAGTCAAAGCATATCATCTTATTACTTTAGTTATTAAGAAAAGCAACACTGTGTGACGGATACAAAAAAGCAGAATCTGAAGATATATAATCTTCATGATCACTGGCAACTATATATATCGCTTGATCTATATAACTAATCAAGTAATTTATTGTCTCTTTAACAATCTATATATTGTTTCGAGTGAGCCTATGGTGCTATGCATAGCAAGGATGGCTAGTGTACTACGGCTCAATATGGTACTTTTTAAAATCCTAACGGTCGATCCAACCGTTCAATGTGATAACCATATGAATATGTACTTGCAAACTAAATTTTATATTTTTTCAAATTTTTTTACTATTTTTTTAGATAGGTAGAATTTTGATGATCCAGAATTTTCAGAAAACACTGATTTTTCTACCTATAGAAGGTCAAACGGCTCGGGTCAGGCATCAGACTGCCCCCACTCCAAAATATAGAAGGTCATTAATGATAATTTTACTAGCATGGCAGCAAGTTCAACACCTCATCGATCTGCAAGGACAGCAGAACTCGTTACATTGTGGGACATACGGGCTTCTCCTTCCCACAGGATTAGAACAACGCTGAGAAGTACTTGGGGAGGACTTTTGTGCAAAAATTGAAGAGCAATTAGTTCTTTTGTAAAGACCGGAAGGCGAAATGCCTACCAAATACTTCACTATATATATAGTAAATCAGAGTTTTCAAATTATACAGTTATAAGACAAAATAAAAACGAAAATGAAAGAGTGTTAATTAAAAAGGAACTCGGTACCATTTAGTACAATGCTAATTTGATTCATGAGTTTGCTAATTGACCCCAAAGTGTTTTCATACCAAGCATGAGAAACATTAATAAGCAGGAACTTTGAGCTTTGGTTTGGAAACATTACCGCGCATGACCTTTTTGGTATAAGACTGGAATGGGCCCCCATTCCGCTGAGAAATAAACAGAGAAGAAGCAACATTGTAGAAGAGTGAGGGTTGGCTTTACATTTACTCCTCATGATTTTGCTCTTCGAAGCTCTCTACCAGGGTAGGGGTGAAATCACTTCTTCAGCATTTTATACTATGAGCTATATAAATTAATTTTATTCATTTATTTGCAAGTGAACACTCCATTTGCTTATATTTAAATAAAGAAGGCCTATTACTTATGGTGTTCACAAAAATAGATGGTATGATCTTTTTCCATCCCTGTTTATTTTTTTTCCCAGTAAGCATGTACATTGTTTTTCTTTTTGGAGAGCAATATCACTCGGATAATCGTTGGACACAATCATCACAAACATTTTAATAGGTGCAAATGTAAATAGGTCCAAATAAATTAGTATATTAATTCATTTTACATTTCTATATAAAAAGAGGTCATATCATTTGTAAACACTAAGAATAAATTGTATTTTTGATTTATTATTTCACACTTACCCTTTACACTTCATTCTAATCGTCCGTTAAAGGTCACGTTAAAGGTTCTAAAAATAATTAACAAACGAAAAAGCAGGGACCAAATAGCTAAGGAAGAAATAATATTAAAATGAGGGACAACAAAGAAAGATTGATATAATGAAAAGAAAGGACAAATGAATAATAAAGACTTGTGGTTATCAAAATATCAAATGTCAGAAGGAGACAGACTTGTGTGTAGTAGATAGTGAAGCAATTTTTAGTTGTAGCTGGATTTTTTTTCCATTAAAGAATTTGACCAAGTTTTTAGTCCTTTTTAAATTCTAACAACGACTTTGACCTAACTTTTGTTCCATAAAAAATCTTGACTAAATTGAATATATAGTATTGTCGCTGAAAGGAACATTGAAATGATAGGGCACATGGAAATTTGAGGTCAGTAACTCTATTTATATTGTAATATCCTAGTTTTTGAATACTTGAAAATATTATTTAATATGAAGTAAAACTCGTAATTGAAGAAATTATTATTACGTTGTAACATGTTTAGACTCTCCTTGAACTACTGTAAATTTTTTTTGAACAATTATTTGGAATAATTTAATTTCAAAGTCATATAAGATATTAGATCGATCCCAATCTCCTGAAATATTATAATTTGTTTAACAATATGTTAATTTGAATTCAGATTTATTTCCGAAAAATATGTATAATTAGAAATTTAGTACTTTAAATTAATCAATTTTTATACTATAAATAAAAAAGGCATAGTGTAAATGAACCCATCATTTAAATAATTAAATTGTGGTTGAATTTCATTTATGTTATAAAAATGTATGAGGGACACGTGTTAACCACTTACAATTTCACTTAATATTTCAATTATGCCACTCACTTAACTCAATTTCTTCTTTGCCGTATTATTTTTTTTTTTTGTTTCTTCTCTTCTTATTCATTTTGTCCCCAAATTAATCATCTCTCATATTTCATTCTTTTTCATGTTGAGTTCGCCAACTCCATCCTTTCCACCTCCACGCCATCAGACTCTCATCACTTTATACATTTCATTCTCCATCGTGTACTAGAAACTTGAAAGAATATGAAGGAAAGTGGAAATGACATAACAACCAAAGCATGGGAAATAATAGAAGATATGTGCTGAAATTCCTTGTCACCTTTTTCTTGTTCTTGGTATAGTTCACTGTTCCTAATATTCTCTTTACTTGAATTAAAGTTTGGTTGCCATTAAATGACACTTCCTTATTTTGTTGACCATGTACACTTGAATTTGAAAATTTAAGTTGTTTAGATGCAAGCAACTTAAATTGGAGAAAGGTAAGTGAATAATAGTAGTAGCTGAACTGGAAATATAGAAGGCAATAATAATCTTACAAAAATTGTAGATCAATTAGTTTTTTTGTGAAGGCAGGAAGGAGAAATGCCTACTGACTACTTCACATTAATAAATTAGAGTCTCAAATTACACAGTTACAAGACCAATTAAAAACGAAAATCATGAAATAATTAATAATAAAAAGGAACTCGTTAGTCATCACCATTTAGTACGTACAATGCCTATTTTGATTCAGGAGTTTGCTAATTGAGCCCAAAGTGTTTTCATATAACTAGCACTTTGCAAGGCGGCGCTAGAAACAACCCAGTAGATATAGGCACATCACACACATAAACTTTATTGTGTCCGAAGACACGGGGCGGAGTCAGACTTTCGAACTATGAAGGTCAAATAAATATGAGGGTCAATTATATAAAAAATTATATTTTATATAATATTGAAAATAAATATGAGGGCCTCAAATAATTACAAATCCACACTCCTAATTGCACAATTCGTACTATGGCGAAAAAATAGGGACCAAAGAGCCAAGGAATAAATAATATTAAAATGAGGGACCACAAAGAAAGATTGGTATGATATTATCAAGAATGGACAAAGGAGAAACACTTGTGGTTGTGTCGTTGTGAAAAGAAACGACAAAAGAAGGAAAGACTTGTGTATAGTAGACAGTGAAGCATTTTTTAGCTGTAGCTGGATTTTACCATGTATTAAAATAACCAATTGTTTTAAGTCCTTTTAAATTCTAGCAACGATTTTGACCTAACTTTTGTTTTGTTCCATAAAAGACTTTGACTATGTAAAATTGTAAACAAATATTGTTCGCCGAAGGTAACATTACACTTGAGGCCAGAATTTGGATCCGACGCCCCGTCTGAACTGCTATCTGTTTTAAAATCCGTGTACATGAATATAAACCTATGTTGCATAGATACGGTACGGGTATCGTATCGAATACGATACGGATACGGCGATACGGCAATTTTCAAAAATCTCGGATACGATACGCCAATTAAATATATTATTTATTATTATTTTATTTATGTTATTAATTCAACACTTATTAAATATCAAAATTATTAGATGGGGACTATACAATAATCCAATTATACATTAAATATCATAGCTATTCTATTCTAACAACAAATATGAGTTGGTGCAGTGGTAAAGGGGGTATGTTGTTAACCCAAAGGGAATGGGTTCGATTCTTGCATAGTACTAAAATTTGATTTTTGGCACTGGTCCACCGCGGTTCATTGTTCAAACTATTGTAAAATTTCATCTCCAAGCACATTTTAATATAAAGATCATGTTGAACGATTTGGATCGACTGTTTGGACTTTGAAAATCACAAAATCAAATTATCATGTTGTAACTTATGAATGTTGTAAGTGGATCCCTCCTCATATAAAAATATAAATATATATATATATATATAACCAACATAAGTTCTTTGTAAAATCAGAACAGCATAACAAAAGAATTACTATTAGTC
This sequence comes from Carex littledalei, assembly GCA_011114355.1. Lineage (NCBI taxonomy): Eukaryota > Viridiplantae > Streptophyta > Magnoliopsida > Poales > Cyperaceae > Carex > Carex littledalei. The sequence goes on along the minus strand of CM022083.1, from coordinate 10,637,391 downwards.
ATTTTTTCTATATCTAACTTATTTTCAACAAAAAAAATTACTATTAGTCATTTTTTCTGTCTCTCACTTATTTTCAACACACAATAATCTTAATAGGTGTAAATGTAAATAGGTCTAAGTAATATAGTATATTAATTCATTTTACCTTTCTCTAGGTAAAGAGGTCATATCATATGTATACACTAAGAGTAAATTATATTTATTGATTTATTTTTTCACACTAATCCATTAGTACACGTTATTCTATCTATTCATTTATAGGTTACGTTAAATGTTCTAAAAATAAATTAAAAAAACGAAAGGAAGGGACCAAAGATCTAACTAAGGAAGAAATAATATTAAAATGAGGGACAACAAAGAAAAATTGATACAATGAAAAGAAATTCTAACAACTCTTTGAACCAATCCTCTTTATGCAATTATCACCATTAATTAGCTTAGTAGATTTCATTCAACAAACCTCTCTGTGCCTTGGCACAAAAGGATCTAATGCATCAAACTCCGCACCTGCCCGTGATGTTATATTATAGTGTGTGAAGAGATTTGTCCAGAATCTTGCCGCATATGAGCAGTCCCACATGATATGATCTCTTGTCTCCACTATATCCCTGCCACAGAAATGGCACCCTGACGGAACATTACACCCTCTGTAATGCATGACATCCTACGTCAAAATTTTCCGATCCAGCATAAGCCAGATGAAAATTCTCACTTTCATTGGGACCTTCATTTTCCATAGTACCGCCTGATATGCTGATAAAATCCCCGTATTATGCAATATCCCATAAGCCGAGGAGCAAGAGAAATTTCCAGTGGCCGTCCACCCCCATTTGTGGGTATCCCCCTGGACTTCTATCGAACATGTATAAAATGGTTTTAGTTTTATCAAATCCTTTATGAAAAAAGACCCACTACCCTCTAAGCGGTCTATTTGCACTGCCGACGTTATACCATACAATGTTCGAATGGTTTCGGACCATAGACCTTCCGGTTTGCTGTCAATGGTCCAAAGCCACTTGGTCAGTAATGCCTCGTTCTGACAACTAAGATCAATAATACCCATGCCTCCATTTTTCCGGAGGGAGCATACCTTTTCCCAGTTTACCAGGCAGTTAATACCTTTGCAAACATCCTTTCCCTTCCACAGAAAGCTTCTTCTCATTTTGTTAATGTGATTGATTACTCCCACCGGAATCTTGAAAGCCTGCATATAGTGTAGAGGCATTGCTGATAGTACCGCCTTTACCAATGTAATTCTTCCCCCGTAGGATAGAAATCCTGAGGTCCAACCTTCTATTCGTCGCTGTACTGCCTGTAGCATTGGTTGGTAGTCGATTTTATTCGGTCTCCTAACCGTTAATGGTAGGCCCAAGTACCTGATTGGTAACCGTGCCCCGGGTGATCCCAAAATTTTCTCTATGACCGGCACCAGTGTTTGGGGAATACCGATAGGGACGAAGTTGCTTTTGCCTCTATTTATCCGGAGTCCGGTTAGGGTTGCATATACCTGCAGTACATGGCTGATAATTTTGAGTGTAACCGGATGGGCCTCACAGATGATTAATGTGTCATCCGCATACTGTATCGTACGTGGGGGTAGCCTGATTGGTTGCGGCATGAGAGTCGTCACATTATGTAAGAATATGTTGAGGGAGTCCGCCACCAAGATGAAAAGCATAGGGGACAGGGGGTCCCCTTGACGCAATCCTCTTTTGTGTTGGAAGTACCTCGTGAGTTCCCCATTCACCCGTATGGTTGATGAGGAGGTGGACAGAATACTCATGATTGCCCCCGTCCAGCCTGGTGGAAAGCCCCGCTCCACTAGTAAATTGATGAGAAAGCACCAATCAATCGTGTCGAAGGCCTTTTCGAAGTCGACTTTGTACATGATTGCTGGCAATTTCCTTTTGGAGCAATAATTTAGCAATTCGCGCGCGGATAGAAATGACTCCATTAGAGACCTGCCCTGGACAAAGGCCGTCTGATTGGGTGATACCAGTTGTGCCAGAAACGGCCGCAATCTATTTGCTAGGACCTTGGTAGCTAGTTTGGCAATTGTATTAATGACACTGATTGGCCTGTAATCGGATATTCGTTCGGGGTTAGTTTTCTTTGGAATTAGTGTAATGGATGCTTTGTTCAGACATCTCAAATTAATGTTACCAGCAAGGAATTCCTTTAGAAGATCCATGACGTCGCTTTTGACCGTGGTCCAAAAAGCTCGATAGAATTCAATGGGAAGTCCGTCCGGTCCACAGGCTTTTCCCACCGGCATGTCATTGATTGCCTGTTGTACTTCCGCTTCCGTGATAGACTCATCCAGAATCCGGAGCTCCTCGGGTATAGAGGCCCCTATCTTTCCTGACACATCAAATGGTCCGGCATGCTGTGATCGTTTGCCTATTATGCTTTTGAAATGTTGCCTGAGGTAAGTTGGCATGTGTGCCAGTGTGACGGTATCTCCGCTATCCGTCTGTAAGGTCTCCAGGCGGTTTGTGTTCTTGCGTCCGTTGGCAATAGCATGGAAGAACTTGGTATTGTTATCCCCAAGCTTGAGCCAAGTGCAGCCCGATCTTTGTTTCCATCTCTCCTCCTTCTCTGCCGACAATTTGTATATGTGCTCTCGCAACCGGATTCGTAGTCTTAATTCGATGGCGGTAAGATCCCTTAATTCTTCCACCCTGTCCATTCTTTGAAGAACCCATTTGGATCGTGTCAGGTGAGTTTCCTTTTTTGCAAATTTTTGGTGTGCCCAAATTTGCAATTCTCTCCGCACCGCTCGGATTTTTTCATTTACTCGGATCGCTGGGTTAGTGGTTGCGGCTGAACCCCAAGCCCTGTGAACCACGTCCTTTACCTCTGTGTATTTAAGCCAAAAAGTTTCAAATTTGAACTGTCGTTTGGGCGGGTTCAAGTGTGGGCTTATACTGAGCAGAAGTGGTGCATGATCAGAGGTAGTGGTCGGCAGATCTCGTAGGTCAAATGACGCACCGTAGTCCTGCCAATGCCCCGAGAGCAGGGCCCTATCAAGACGGGAAAAGGTAGGATGCGGCCGTTTGTTTGACCATGTATACGAGCGACCCTGAAGCGGAACATCAATTAAGCCCGTATCACTAATAAAGTTGTTGAAATCCAACATTGTCCCTAGATTTTGCGAGTTGCCGGTTGTATCCTCTGTCGAGCGGAGGAGATTGAAGTCCCCCAGAATTAGCCACGGCCAATGGTTCCTCGTTCGAATCCCTCGTAATTCATTGAGAAATAATCTCTTATTGGAGTCTTCTTGTGGCCCGTAGACGCCGGTGTACATAAAAGTGCATCCTTTTTTCTTTAAAATGACTGTTGCTGTATAAGTTAAGATAAAAGAGTCTATTAAAGTAAAAGCACTGCTCCACGCGAGCAGTATCCCGCCCCTGGACCCCTCCGCATTTAAAGATAAAAATTGCTTGAATTTGGATGGACAAACTTGTCTCAATCCAAATAAGTTGCAATCACTCCACTTTGTCTCTTGAAACGAAATTAAATCGGGGTTACTCTCGATTACTAAATCTTTAATAATCGCACATTTTTTAATGTCTCCCAACCCCCTCACATTCCAATTTAAGACACGCATTGAAAAATTAAATTCATTCATCATAATAATTTTGGTAGTACACACAAAAAGCTCTTGATAGAGTTAAGAGTCAACCACAACCACGCGGCGATTACAAAATTAAACATCTATTCAAGGCACTACTACCATTACTATTAATACTAGAATCTTAAAAGGATGCATGCCCTCCCTCTTCATCAGAGAGATCAAGGTCGCTATCGGTGTCGAAGGCTCCCATCACCGATTCGTCGTTCGCATCTTCCATATTGTAATCTCCTGCCTCCCATTCACCAATATCTTCAATCCCGACTGGTTCTGCATTCTGATCAGGAGGTGGGGGGGGTGTATAGCATTACTGGCGGGTGAAATTGGGGTGTGTATGGTATTGCTGGCAACTGAAACTGGGATGTCATTGCTGGCGGCTGCTGGATCCAGTGGATTGTTCAACCCGCAGTAGCTGCTTGCAAGGCCGATCATGGCTTCCTGTAACGGCCTGACCGCCAGAGACTCCTCACTTAAGGCCTGAAAGAGTTCGGCCTGTCGAGCCGGGTTGAGTTCCTCCTCTATATTCACATTCTTGTCGCATTTTCGTGCCTTGGTCCGCTCCTCGGTGTAACGTTTCGTGACCCCTTTCTCCATGATTCGAACACTCCTTCGCAAAGTGCCGTGTTGCGGAGACTGCTGTCCCTGCTCAGTAATCAGAGGCTGGTTCTGTGGGGGCGGTACCAGGTCGGGTTCTTGTGGAATGGCCATTTGTACCGATTCCGAGGTCATTATGACAGGAGAGATGGGTTCCATAAGTCCTTGAGCGGAGTCGTTGAGCGCATTGAGGTATGCCTCCCTTTCATCCTGCAGTCGTATGTCTTCCTCGATAGCATCCAATTCAGCTTGTAATAAACCGTCGACCTCATCAGACGGCCTATCGATCGGGTCATGCTCGTAAGAGGAGTTTGAGTTGTCAGAAAAATCGAATCTGGGTGGTAGTTAAATTTTGGGTCGAGACCCGGGTCTAGGTCTGATCCGACGTAGTCATTAATGTCGACGTCCCCAGTCTCTTCCTCGGCCAATTCCTCAGATGGTTCAATTTCCTCGCTCGGTTCCTCTTCGAAGGTGTTATCCGCGGGATTAGAGTTCAGTGGTTGTGTGTGATGATGTATGGGTTCTGCGAGAGCCTGGGTTTCGCCCTCCTCCATAGAGGTGTCGGTTTCCCATTGATCGACGTGGAGTTGCGGATCGTCGCCGATTTGTGGGACTGGCAGAGAGTAATTTAGAGAAAGGGGGGGTCGTTAGGCCTGGAGTGTTGCGGATCGGGTTCTTATGAGGGCTGTGGATCGGGTTCGTGTGATGGTTGTGGATCGGGTTCGTATGTGGGCTGTGGATCGGGTTTGGTGAGTTAAGGTATAGAGTACGGGTTGGGGATGATATATTGATGGGGTTGTCTCTGTGGCCCGAGGCCGGAGTAGTGGGAGAGTTGGGGGATTGGGCTTCGTACATGGGCTGTGGCTTTTCTTTGGAGATCGGCCCAGAATGAGTGTAGGCGGCCTGTTGCTTATCCTTGTTTAGTGGTCCAGTAGGAGTATAGTTCGGGGATTGGGCTTCGTACCTGGCCTGTTGGTTATTCCTGGGAAGCGGCCCAGAGCTGGTGGCCAGGTGTTGAGTGGAATGGTTTGGTCCAAGGATCTGAATTGCTTTCGGCCCATCTTGGTAATTTGACTGGAAGTCGCCAGCTGGTGTAAAATTCAAATTAGACGTTTGAATTGGCAGCCCTCCGAAATCCATCCCATCGTTCTGAGCTGAAGTACGAGAATGATCGTTTGATGTCAGAGTTGGAAAAAAACACGTCCGAGGTACTGTTGTGGCAGGGATTGTGCGGTTTGTCTCTCCAGTAGCAGCCTCTCCAGTTGTCTCCATTTGGCCGACATTTATGTGTAAATGCGGGTTCAACCCTATTATAGGTCTGGCCGCTGATGTGCCGGCGCAGCCCGCCGCCTGCTGGTTGGCCTGAGATTTCAGAAATTCTTCAAAGAGGGGGCTGGACTTTAAGGTCTGATGGAGTTTATCCTTTTCCGGGCCCGCGTCGAGGCCGGACCAGATGGCTAGCAAAATGCTGGAGTCAACCGTGACGACATCTCGGTTGTCGGTTTGATTGGTGATCCCTGAGCAAGCCCTGTGCTCGGCCTGGATTTGTTGAAAGACTTGGTCGGATGGGGTCGGGTCTGTTGGGGTTGAAAGAGGAATAGGTTCTTCTATCCAGCTGCGCACAATGATTTCGACATCGCGTGCAATCCCTCGTATCCACATGCGTAGGGTGTGCGGAATGGCTTCAAGTTGTGGGACTGCTACGACCGCGCACGTGCTATCGAGTGAGTTGACTTTGTTCATGGGCGCATGGTCGAGTACGATGCCAAAAGAGCTTGCACCGGCAACTAAGTGCTCTACACACCAAGCTTGAGGGGACATGTGCTTGAGTTCTATCCAAACTTTATACTTGAGGGCCAGCGGGTAACTGTTAACCGCCGGGTTCCATGGGAAAGCGACATATCCCAGTTCTTGAAGCGGTTTAGAGTAGGTTTGGAGAAAACGGGGGCGGTCAAAGCCCGGTGGTAAGAGCAGCAAGTATTGGCTACCGGACATATGAGTGAGTGGGAAAGGGTAATCGGAATTGCATGTGACCATTAGAGCCGATTGGAGAATGTTGGTGGTGTGGTTCGAGCGAAGTCGGGCGTCGATCACTATTGCCCTGTTGAGCTCTAAGACGTCTTGTTTCATTTTATGTGTTTCTGGGACAAAGACTAGCGCCATGCGTGGTCGGTTAGTGGGGAGTTGTGAATCTCCCATATTACCCCGAGGCAACAAAGGGTCAAAACGGTGTTGCGCTGTATGAAAGTTGATGGTGCATTGTTTCGCCTTGTGACCCGTGCCTCGGCAGTTCGCGCATACACGGTCTTTGCTCTTGCACCCCTTTTGGTCGTGACCGAGCTCTAGGCAATTGTAGCACCGTCCGCGCCAAAGACGGTGTCCCGGATCCGGTGGTGTTTGGAGTTGGGGTGGAAGGTTCAAGGTGGCAGTGGCATCGTCGGAGGCTTGTGGCCAGGGGTATGTGTCGATGAAGTGAGGCCATGGGGGAGACTGGAATCGTTGAGAGGAAAAAGCAAGAGGCTGTGGATGGGGTTGGGCTGCTGTCTGGGCATAGGTAAGGCCAGTTGGTGCTAGGCGGGTTGTGGGTGGGGTGAGTTGAGTATTAAATGTGTGGTGCATTAATGGACTGTTATTGTTAGCCATTAAATGGGTCTCTGTGGCTTGAATGAATGAGGTAGGTGTGTGAGATGGACGGTAAGGGAGATGGGTTAATGTAGCAGCTGGATTTAGTGGAGCACCATCAATGCTCATTAATGGCTGAAGGGAAAAGCTAGGGAATAGCTCGGCTACCGTACTGTAGCTGGGAGAGCCATAAGCATAAAGTGGGTCTACAGTGTCCTTATGAGATATGTTGGAGTACTTACCTATACGTGGGAGATGGTGCACTTGAGAGCTTTTCCTTGGGAAGAAACGTACTTTTTGATGGTGTGAAGGGTTGTTCCTTGGAAAGTTGGGAAACCTCCTCTGCTGCTGCGCAGGAAAAATGCTGCGCCCTTGAGAGAAGGCATGGCGCTGTTGGTGGGTAGCTCCGTGGTGTTGTTGGTGGGTAGCTCCGTGGCGCTTCCATCCCCACCTATGAGACGCGGCCGCCTGCCGGGAGGCGCGTTCTTTCTTCTCCTTTCTTGTTAAGACCTTGAACCAGCCATCCCCGGTAGATATCGTCTTGCGCATCTCTCTGGGTCGTCCACCTTCAAATTGGTCTATTCTAAATATGTTACATGTCGCTTGGGATAAAATCACAATGACGGTAGATATGGGCGGACTTGGGGTGCGGGACCTTCAAGCAATGAATGAGAGCCTTCTCATGAAATTTTTTGTGGAGATTAGCTTCTGGTTCGAAGCCACAGTGGGTAATGATTGTCAAAGCAAAGTATTTTCCCAAAAGTGAATTGTGGCATAGCAAAAGGGATTATAATTGCACGGGTTTCTGGAAATGCATGATGCGTCTTAGAGGCACTCTCGAGCCATGGGTGCAGTGGAAGATAGGTAACGGTGAAATATGAGGGGCCTTTGCACAACCCTGGAGCCTTCGAATGAGGCACAGCAGCATTGGGTAGTGAAAGACCTGCTAGATGAGCAAAGTGGAAGCTGGGATGTTGATCGGCTTACTGACTTGTTTGGTTATGTGAAATGCATGGAAATCATCACAAACATCGACCCTCCGTTGCATGGATCTGAAGCAGATAAGCTGATTTTTAAGAAAGGAAGCAACGGTCTGTACTCGGTCAAGATGGGGTACTCCCTGTTGAGGGATTCGCAAGAAAATATGAGATTTGGAACCAAAGATTTGTGGAGTTCAGTTTGGCGTAAGGGTGAAGTGTTGCCTCGAATCAGGTTGTTCGGGTGGAAACTCTTGCACAAAGCCTTGCCTTTAGCAAAAACCATGCATCGCTGGTTCCCGCATCAAAACCCGTTGTGTACTACGTGTGGCAGTGGGGAGGAGGATGCAGCCCACCTCTTGCACCTTTGCCCTTTCTCTAGAACATGCTTCCTAGCAGGACCTCTGAGCATGAGAACAGATGAATTAAATGGTGACTTTGTTCAAGTGTTGCAGACGGTATCGGAAACCCTTGATGATTCACAGTGGCTATTGTGTGTTAATTCGGCATGGGCCATTTGGAGATGTCGAAATGATCGTGTCTATGGAGGTAAGCAACCAGATTTCTCCCAATTTATGATCTATCTAAATGCTATAAATGGGGAGTCAAAAATAGGTGCTACGCGCAAGTTCTGTGTAATGCAGGGTAGGGTGCCAGGAGCGGCTTCAATGCCTGAGGTGCAAACAGATTATAAATGTTTCTCAGATGGGTCATGGGAAGAAAGATGGTCGGGAGGGATTGGAATAGTCATGTGGCATAAAGAGGAACTGATGTTATATCAGTCTAAGGCGGTAAAGGGATGTTGGCCCCTTCAAGTGGAAGCCATGGCTCTCAAAGAGTCTGTTCTGTTGGCGATAAAACTTGGAATTGCCTCCTGCTCTTTCTTTACTGACTGTCTCACACTCGTGAAAGCTTGCTCAAATCCACAACCCCCAGTAGATGCTGATTGGAGAATGTTTGATGAAGTGTTAGAGGTATGGAAGCTCTTACAAGAAAACCAATCCTTCTCGTGTGCTCATATCCAACGAGGTCAGAATGATATGGCCGACATGTTAGCTAAGAAAGGGAGGCTCAACGGATGGAACTGTTCTGGATACACATTTCCTTGTTTTTAAATGATCTTGTAATAGGTCAGAGGAGAGGATAAAGCAAGGTTAAGTTTCAAACATTCTTTGTAACCTGATGTAATGACCTATGGGTTTTCTATGACAAAAAAAAAAAAAAAAAAAAAAAACAAACTATAGAAGCAATAAGATCTATAAGCCTACAATTAATTATGCCTCAATTTCTGCTTACCAATTGTGGATATTTAGCCAACGAGGCTATCAAATTATTCAAAATAATTGTATGATATATTTGTTTGTCCTTAAATTTTGTCTTATCAAATTGATAAAAATATTAAAAAAAAGAAATGTCAAAAAAATGAAGGAGATAAGATTTGAATGCCAATTTATTCATTTTGTAATTATTATATGTGATGATAACATATTTTCAAGCAAATTCCAACATTCAATACGTTGCAATGACAATAGCACAAATGGATGAAAACAACAGTTAGATGATGCTGAAAACACAATTCCATTTCATTATTAATTCTTTCTTTCTTAGTACTCCATAGATAAAACTATGAGCTTAAAATATAAGAAACAAATGTCCCGATATATTGGCAAATACAACAATTATCCAAATTACTATAGTAATAGTCAAAGTTCATCTTATTACTTTATTTATTAAGACAAGCTACACGTACTGTGTGACAGATACAAGAAAGCAGATCGAATCTGTAGATAGTCTTACTTTGCAACTAAATATAGCTTCATCTGTAAATAATCTAGTAATTTATTATCTCTTTAACAATATCAATGTTTGTTTCTGCTGATGAGATCTTCAACCTATCTCAAAAAAAAAAAAAAAAAAAACAAGAAGAAGAAGTTCAGAAAAAAAAATGGAGTATTATGAAACAGATAAGTAGTAGATGGACTTGAAATATAGAAGGTAATGATAATATCTTACAAGCATGGCTGCAAGTGCAACACCTCATACTCAAGGACGACAGTTGGACTCAGTGCAGCTGCCTGGGCCTTTAATGGGAGAAAATGGTGGCTTACAGGGGTCCGGACTCGGTTCCTTTTGTGTAAAAGTTGAAGAGCAATTAGTTATTTTGTAAAGGTGGAAGGCGAAATGCCAGCCGAGTACTTCACTATTGTAAATTAGAGGTATCAAAATACACAGTTACAAGATAAAATAATAACGAAATTAAAAGAATGTTAAATAAACAAGAGCTCGTTACCATTCAGAAGAATACTGACCAAAATAATGGCATGTTCATTAATTGTTTATAGAAGTAATGAAACAATGTAAATTGCTTTCTATCCAGTGAATCTGAACTTGCACTGTTTAAGTTTATAAGAAAATGGATTTTGAATTCCCAAGCCGATTTATATATACACTACATCCATGCACTGTGAAAACACAAAAGAAGAAAATTGAGCCCTAAGTGTACGTTTTCATACCAACTTGAAAAAAATTTAATAACCAGGAATGAAACATTGAGCTTTAGTTAGGAAGTATTACCGGGATGCATTCGTATAGCAGTCTACGTGTGCCCCCTTGTGTTGCATTGACGATAAGACCGGAATGTGCCCCCATTCCGCTGAGAAATAAACAAAGAAGAAGCAAGATGGTACAGAAGTGTGGGTTGGCTTTAAATTTACTCTTCATTTTGCTATCCAAAACATCTACCAAGGTCTCCTTTCTCAGTTCTTCATTTTATAATGTGAGCTATGTGAATTGATTTATATATTTGCATCTAGACCCTCTATTTTCTTATAACTATATAACAAATGCCTATTACTTGAGGTGTTCGCAAGAATAGTTGGTATGCTCTTTTGCCAACCCCGTTTACCTATTAAAAAACAGGTCTAAGTACACATTGGACACTATGTTGAGAAATAGAAGTAATTAGGGATAATTTAATTATTAGCCTAAAAAACATATGGCTATTTTCATCATTGGTTAATATGGAAAAATGGCGCTACAAAAAAAAGAACTCAACCTTTTTCCTAAAAATAGCATTGTACCGTTAGATTAGGAAGAGGAGTACCGTTGCAAGTGTGACTGTATAAAACCAACATAACTTCTTTGTAAAATCAGAACAACAATAACATAAAAATTACTATTCATCATTTTTCTATCTCTCATTTATTTTCAGCACACAATCATCTTAAAGATTTTAATAGATGCAAATGTAAATAGATCCAAGTAAAATAGTATATTAATTCATTTGACCTTTCTCTATGTAAAGAGGCCATATCATTTTTAAACACTAAGAGTAAATTATATTTATTGATTTATTTTTTCACACTTCCATTAGTACACGTCATTATAATATATAGTCTGTCAAAGGTTACGTTAAATGTTCTAAAAATAAATTTAAAAAAAAAACAAAAAGGAAGGGACCAAAGAGATAAGGAAGAAATAATCTTAAAATGAGGGACTACAAAGAAAGATTGATACAATGAAAATAAATTCTAACAACGACTTTGAACGAATCCTCTTTATGCAATTATCACCATTAATTAGCTTGGTTGGTTTCATTCAACAAAAGCTCTCTGTGCCTTGGCACAAAAGGATCTGATGCATCAAATTCCGAAGACTTTACTATTCTACATGTAATTAAGGACATCATAATCACAAGTCTTCCCCTTTGTCTTTTCTTTTCATCATTTCAATCTTTCTTTGCAATCCCTCATTTTCAATAAGCATGTACCTTGTTTGATTTTTTTATTAATTTGGAGAGAATTGTCCCTCGAATAATAATGGGAAACAATCATCTTAAACATTTTAATATGTGCAAATAGATCAATGTAAAATAGTATATATCATTCTTTTTACCTTTTGGAGAATTTCGGAAGAATTTTTGTTTTTTTTTTGTTTTGTGATGTGCTCTTTATCATAACAAGAATTATACCTTAAAATTGTAATAGAATTTATTAATTATTTATATTTAAAAAGTAAGATTCCAAAATCCTCACTACTTTCCAAAGAAGAAAAATAGAAAAAATGTGATATCCTACAAATCAGGTTCGATCTGTTATATTTAAAACAGAAAATCAATGTATCTCCTTGATTTCGAACGAAAGACTGAGTTTACACCAATTATGTCTTATAAGGAGTTTGTCATCTGTCCATAATAATTCAATCTGAATCATAGGATCAAAATTGGACAGCCTACTCCCTGTAATTGCTGCTACTGATGACTTGATCGAGTAATCTCAGTAAGTATTCTCTCAAGTATTTAATCTCGTAAGTTATTCAAATTTTAACTTTAGATGATAAGATAAGCTAGATATCTCATGAATAATTACAGCATTTGATAATCATGGCATAAACTATCTATCTTTTTATATTTGAAAGCAAAGCAATATGAGCCTTGAAAAGAAATCTTCAGTTTTGGTCTTTAAATAAAGGCTTATATATAGCATAGCGTGCGCTACACGAGCAGACCGCTATTATGCGTAGCTGAATTAGCGTACTTTTATCTCATAACTTAAATGTTTAAGGTCCGAAAGGACTATAGCGCTGCTATTTAGAACACTGATAAAATGATATTATATACTTATTATGTACATTATACGAATACAGTATAGGTCAAATTTTAAATGTTGAACTTTAAAATTTAAAATTATTTTCAATGATTGTTGATATATCAAGTTATTATTGTTAATAAATTGCAACCCAATGAATAAAGCTTCAGAAAAAAACAAATATAAGGGAAATATAATACTTTTTAAGTTGAGAATGAGAATGAAAAAAAATGTTAAAGAGGAGAAATTAAAGATGTGAGAGTTAATTAAAAGTACGGAGAAGACGTGGAAAGGAAAAAGCAAAACAAAAGGAAATATCAAAGAACATATTTTCTGTCAATTTGGCTATATTTTGTCATTTAAACGTATACGGCTTTCAATTTCCCAAGTTATGCATTGAAATAAAACAAGGAAAAACAAATGTATATTTTTTTATGGAGACTACTATTAAATTTGGTAATCAATGTTCCCTTCGGAGACTACTATTAAATTTAGTCAAAGTTATTAATGGAGTGAAAGTTAGGTCAAAGTCTTTTGTCGAAATTTCATCAAATTAGTTTTATCCGATAATTCACGATCAAAATCTATTAAATATAAATAGTTACAAATGTCAAATCGTGTAAAGAACACTAAAACTATAATAAAATGTAAGATTCTAAATAGTGATTATCGCTTCATTGCAGAAAGACTAAAATAGAAACTATCACAAATCTAATTTGTGTAATAACTAATGCATCACAGAAAATTTTAGCAAGTGTAAAATAAAAATAAAAATATTATGTAGCAATATAATTCTATTATATTTATTTGACTCCTTAGTGATACATATATTAACTGATTTTAGAGGCTAAAAAATGGATAAATCATATTTTACTTGAACAGTGAAAGGTCTTCTACATTTATTGAGAATGATGTACTAGGGGTATTTTTATAAAGAGGAGGGTTCAAATGCATCATGATTTTATGCTCCAATATGCTCTACATTCTTTATTTCCTTTTTCAAAGTCTGAACCGTCGATCCGAATTGCTCAACATGATCTTCATAATAAAATATGCTTGGAGACCAAATTTTGTATTTTTTAGAATTATTTTACTATTTTTTTAGAACAGTCGATCCTTTCTCCCTTCATCAGTATTATGTATATACTGTGAGCTATGTTATTTTTTTTTATTTTGCATCTAGGCCCTCCATTGGTTTATATTTAAATAGTTGGTACTATCATTTTGCCAACCCCGTTTATATATAGATAGTATATTAAGAGTAGAACTAGGGTGTTCCTAAGTTCACCAAGTACCTTTGTGAACTCAACTGTAAAATCTATCGAATTGGCTTCAAACGACGAATCCAAACTGTTGAAATCCTTCTACTTTACGAGTGATGTATCTACATGTGAAAATTTTAAACTTTCAAATTAATTTAGTATAAAGTCAGGTGGTCAAAATTAGAAGGTTTATAAATTAATTTTAACGCATTCATATTTTGGATGCCTTTTGACCACTTGACTCTATACAAAATTAATTTTAAATTTCAATTGTTTTGCATGTAGACGCATCATTCGTAAGGTAGAAGAATTTTAACGGTTTGGATTCATCGTTTGAAGCCAATTCGATAGGTTTTAGAGTTGAGTTCACAAAGAGGCTTGGTGCACTTAGGAACACCCTAGTTCTACTCAGTATATTAATTCATTTTACATTTCTCTATATAAATAGGCCATATCATCTGTAAACACTAAGTAGAATAACTCTATTTTTTTTTTTTTCACACTTATCCTTCACACTTTATTGTAATCGTCGACCATTAAAACTCACGTTAATTTTTCTTAAAAGTTAAGGGACCAAAGAGCTAAGGAATAAATAATATTAAAATGAGGGACGAGAAAGAAAGATTGATATGATGAAAAGAAAGGACAAAGGAGAAAGACTAGTGTGGTTGTGAAAAGAAAGGACAAAAAAGGGAAAGACTTGTGTGTAGTAGATAGTGAAGGGATTTTTTTTAAAAACAATAATTAAAATAATTAATTTTAAATAAACAACATGATTGCTACAAGATTTACAAAAATTATCAAAACCGAATTGCCAATTCGGTCCGACGGCATTTTTTTTCTTCGGACCGAATTGGCAATTCGGTCTGGTTGTTTTTCACCGGGTTATAGAAAGAACGCCACAAAAATTAAAAAACAGGCCAGACCGAATTGGCAATTCGGTCCAGGCTTTTTTTTTTTTTTTAGAGACAAGAGCAAAATAAAGAAATCTAACACTGAAAATTTGAATTTTTTTGTTTAAATTATTTGATAGATTACTTCTTTTGACATATAATTAGCATATTTATACTAAAATACGCTAAATTACTTGAAATTATGTTGAATTACACTATATTAAGTTAAATTACACTAAATTACATTACATTACGCTAAAATACGGTAAATTACATATGAATAGGGACGATATCTTCACTAAAAAGGCGAAAAACGACGGCGAAACTTCAAACGGTCATAAAACGGCGCTCGAGTGTCTGATTTCAGCAAATGACCACTTTTCGGAAAGCTTGCAAAAATATGCATGCGTCCGTGCCGGCAATGCCGGATTCCAAAATTCAGAATCACCAGAAAACAAAGGGAAGAGCCTCAAAACTTGAGTTGAAGTTTCCGATTAAGATTTTCATTTCTATTATTCAATCCAAGTAGCTCAGTAAATTAGTTACATAATGAACTTGTAGAATACCAATTTTTACTATTTTTGGAATTTTTTTACTATTTTTTATGATTCATGAAAGATGGCACATAATCGGTCTACTTTAGCGTATTTACCGTATTTCAACATAATTAGCGAAGTTATTGTAATTTAGCGTAATTTAGTGTAATTCAACATAATTTATCGTAATATAGTATAATTCAACATAATTTCAAGTAATTTAGTGTGTTTTAGTATAAATATGCTAATTATAAATCAAAAGAAGTAATCTAACAAATAATTTAAACAAAAAATTTAAATTTTCAGTGTTCGATTTGTTTATTTTTGCTCTTCTTAGTGTCTCTTAAAAAAAAAAAAAAAAAAAAAACCTGGACCGAATTGGCAATTCGGTCAAGGCTAAAAAAAGCCTCCACACGAAAAGCAACACAGTTTTATTGTGAAATTGAGCTGGACCGAATTGCCAATTCGGTCCGAAGAAAAAAAATGCCGTCGGACCGAATTGCCAATTCGGTTTTGATGGTTTTTGTAAATCTTGTTGCAATAATGTTGTTTATTTAAAATTAATTATTTTAATTATTGTTTTTAAAAAAAATCCATAGTGAAGCATTTTTTAGTTGTAGCTGGATTTTACCATTAAAAGACTTGACTATCTTCTTTGTCCTATTGAATTCTAACAACGACTTCGACCTAACTTTTGTTCCATCAAAGACTTTGACTAAGGAATATATCATTGTCTACATTACACAGAAAATTTTATTCATATCCTCAGAAAAATAATTATTTGAAAGTTGTCCTTGATTTTTAAAAAATACGAAAAATGACTAACATAGGGTTTTTATAAACTCAATTTAAAATTGTCTTTTTTTAAATATATAGTATTCAATTTCAATTGATTTCACTCAACAAAATCTCTCTCTGATTTAGCACAGAAAGATCCTGACGCACCAAAGTTCCAAAAGTCCATTACACAAACAACATTTGAAAAATTAGTTACTTAATCAATAGATAATAAATAAGTCAGGAGATCCCTGACAATACTTATCTTAACGGTCTTAATAATATTACATTAGTCAAATTACACAGTTACAAGACAAAATTAAAACAAAAATGAAAGAACAATGCTAATTTTAGTTCGGAAGCATTACCGAAAACTGAGGAAGCATTTTCGAAAACCGAGGGTCAAGTTGTCGCCTTGCATTGACGGTAAGACCGGAATGTGCGGCCATTCCGCTGAGAAATAAACAGAGAAGAAGCAATATTGTACAGAAGTGAGGGATAAACTCTATATACATAGTGTATTAGTTCATTTTACATTTCTCTATATGAATAGCTAGGTCATATCATTTGTAAACACTAAGGATAAACTCTATTTGTTGAATTTTTTTTTCATAATTATCCTTTACACTTTATTATAATTGTCCATTAAAAATCACGGTAAACCTTTTACTCAAAAGAAAAAATCACGGTAAATCTTCTAAACAAAATTAAGAAACATAGTACCATGCATTTCTTTATAGGAGCGAAAAAGCAGGGACCAAAGAACCAAGGAATAAATAATATTAAAATGAGGGACGAGAAAGAAAGATTGATATGATGAAAAGAAAGGACAAAGGAGAAAGACTTGTGTGGTTGTGAAAAGAAAGGACAAAAAAGGGAAAGACTTGTGTGTAGTAGATAGTGAAGCATTTTTTAGTTGTAGTATTTTACCATTAAAAGACTTGACTATGTTCTTAGTCCTATTTTCTAACAACGACTTCGACCTAACTTTTGTTCCATCAAAGACTTTAATTTGACTAAGGAATATATCATTGTCTACATTGCACCGAAAATTTTATTCATATATATCCTCAGAAAAATAATTATTTGAAAGTTGTCCTTGATTTTTAAAAATAATTAATGCTCCAATTTTTAAAAATAGATTTGGAGAATATATTGTATGCCCTTGTATACCCTTGAAGTTGTTTAATTTTGTAGGATATGTTAGTGGAGAAAAGTGAAACAATTTAATTAGAATATGTTATTTTGTAATAATTTAGGATTATTGTAATTTGTTGAACTTGAACTTATTTAATTTTAAGTATGTATTATTTTGTATTAATTTAGGATGTGTTATTTTGTTCTATTTCATATGTCGCATATTGTTGCTTGTTTCATATAGGCCAACAACAACAACAACAACAACAAAAAAACAACAAGAACGGTCGTTTATTAAAAGGCCGTTCCTGATGATTAAAATCAGTATCGGTTGTTCTTAAAGGCCATTTCTGATTATCAACATCAGTATCGGTTAATAATAAATGACCGTTCCTGATTGTCAACATTAGTATCGGCTATATTATAAACGACCGTTCCTGATTATGGAATCAGTGTCGGCTATTTGACCGATCTTGATTAGTGGTACTATTAGTATCGCCTGGGTCAGTATCGCCTCCATTCCTTTCCTGATAGACGATTTTTGACCGTTCCTGATACACGATTTTCCTGATAGGAAGATGAGTAATGTAGAATCAGAGCTTCCAGACCAGAGGACTATAAGGTGTGTGATCCAGTTAATTAAGGTTGCTCTGTTGTGCACAGTACAGTTGCCAAAACATCGGATTAAGATGCAACAAGTAGCTGCTGAGATTGCTTCTATTTGGCAAGTGTTTTCGAATTGGTCCCTGAGTGAGCATTAAAAGAACAAAAAAATAAATAAGAGTTCTTTTTTTTTTTTGGTTGAAACAATAATTGAAGGATATATTCAAATCAATGTAAGGTGCAGTATTTAGTGCTTATTCGAAGAGTTGAACTTGTATTATAGTACTGTTGGAATAAGTTTGTCAAGAGGATGTACCATTTGGCAGTAATAAAGTATGATGAGTACCTTGTATGTACGAGGATTTTCCTCCTTGGATAATACTGCAACTTACTTTGAGTTTGCCTTTTCAATACGTGCAACTATGTCCTACCTATGGCCAAAAGTGCTTCAAAGAGTTCCAAGGAATTATTCTTTTACATTCCATCCCCAATACAAAAAGGAAGACATTTACAATTTGTGAAGCTAAACCACATAATATCTAATTTCTTGTTGCATGACAAATAATTTGTTATGGCTTCGGTAAACAAAATAAAACAAATCTATAAATTAATAAAACAGGGGAACTTCTATAACAACTACCATAGGCCATGTAAATTAGTACCCCTGTAGAGTAGCTTTCCTCAGCCAAGTCCAGCTTGGGGATACAGCGCATTAATAGCTATAATCTCCTAGCCACAGTTGCCCAGCAATTTTACCAGCATTTTCCTGTTAAAAGTGTTTAAAGCTAAAACATGCCATTCAGATCAGCAGTACTTGCTGAAGTGATGACCGATTAATTTACAACTAAAGAAGCAATTTAAACCAAAGCAATCCCACAAGATCATGAGTACCTAATTGCATATGTCTTACCTTTTGACAATATATACTGAACTAGACTTCAGATCTCTCGAGCATGGCTCTAAAAATCGGAATCGGAATCGGTCACTTAACCGTGAAATCAGAATCGGAAAAATCAGCCTAAATCGGCTGAATTAGATCGGAAACTTAGACTTTTTTGGTAGAAACTTGTTTTGTACTAAAAAAAATAATTTGTCAAAAAATTTTGTGAGGACAATTAAAGAATTACACTGAAATAATCCACTAATATAATCATTCTTCAAATTTTTCAATCCACAATAGTTAACTGTTTAAATATAAATAATACTCATCATAATTAAATTCAGACAAATAACAATCAAATTTGTAGTACAATTACTTAAAATTTTAAAATATATCTAATGTTAATTTACTAATTTCCTTATTATTATATAATTAAATTATTTTTCTTTATTAGTGATTTTTTATCACTATATTGTTGTTTTTGAACAAATTAGTAATAGAAATCAAGGCTAATTTAAGAAGAGATTTATATTATTCATCTAATTAAGATAAACTAGTTTATTGTAGCTTTGTAATGTTGAATGATATACTTAGTGCATTAATTCATTTACTTTATTTTTGAAAGAAAACTTAATTAGTGTATTAATTTGAAGTTCGTATGTTATTGAATTAACTTATAATAAAAAACTGAAATCAATCAAGTAGGACGTAAATTTCTCATAAAAAGGAATGCATCTATCTCATGATCTTAAATTAAACTTCAATTCCCAAAGTGCAACGCTCTCATATCAAATAGCATGAACATAAATTTGCAACATGCATTGTCTTCACATAAACATTAGTTTTTCCGAAATGCAATGCTAATGTATCATGTTAAATATGCAAATATTCATGTGCAACAGTTTGATATTCATTCAATTTTACTTATTCATGATAGAGTAAAATCACATTTTATTAGGTAACCGGTTAGGTATTTGCAATATTTCAGTGTGATATCCGAATAACGACGCCTACCTAAATAATGGCGCTACATAACCCAGCTATCCACTACCTGTATAATTGTACCTACAAAGTCCAGCTATGCGCTAGCCGAATATTGGGTCTGAGACTCAGATTTTTTTTATTTATAAAAGCTTGTCTTGTACTAAAAAAATTGATAAAAAAAAAAATATTGTTAAGTCAAAAAAATTACACTAATGTAATATAATATAAACATTCAAAATGTATAGTCATGACAACTGGGTTGGAACGAAATACAATTTTAGGACCAAAAATTGAGCCCAGATATAAAATGGTCAAGGTTCACCATAAACCACTAGAACTTTTAAAATTTTCTGTAGTTAAAAAACTCCCCTTCAATTTATGCACGTTCTTGTGGCTTTGGAAGGAAATCAGACTGTTCTAGAATGAGATCTTCTCACGATTCTGCAAATCTGGCAGAAATTTGCATGTCTGCGACTAGGACTGCTAAATGGACAGGACGGCCCGTGGACAAATGGGCCGAGTAATTAATTATTGAATGTTGGACGAGCTGTGGTCCGAACAGAGCCCATAGTTCGGTTCAATTTCAAATTATATTTTTCATGTGAACTGGATCTGGACGATTACCGAACAGCCCGTTAAGCAGCTCATTCTTGTCTGTTGAGTTGTCCATCGAGTTGTCCATGGACAAGTCCATTTGAGCAGCGATCGATCTCATATGAGATTTTAAATATCTAATATTAGAAGTTGTATTGTTGTATTTTGCACCTTTTTTTACTAGGTTCTGTTTTGTACAAAATTTGTAATGTTGTTGATAAGTCGACCTGGCTATTGTCCATATGCTGTCCATACAAAGATTTGTTTATTGTCCATATTTTGGGCCTGTTGGCTGAAATGGATGTTTTCCGAGCTGAGTAAGTAATGATCATGGACAATTTCTGAACAAAATTGGACGAACTGATCATGGACAAAAGCTCTTCATATTTGGGCCAATCATAGACTGGACACTTCATATTTAAATTTTGAACAGGGCTAAGTATGAACTGAAGCCCACTCATTAGCAACCCTATCTGTGACCCGTCACGAGAATCTTGCGGCCCGCCATTTGTTATATTAATTGTGGCGCCTTCCTTATCTGAAATCTAGGTTTTGGACTTATTGCGGCCTGCTAAACCCTTAGTCTGGAGCTTAAGTTGATTTCTTCTGTCTTCAGCCTGATGGCGGACCGCCAAGAGAGAGTTTTGGCCCACATGGAGAGTAAATAGGCCATCTTTTCATCGTTTTCCTACAATAAATCTAATTCTAGTTAGTAACTTGAACTTTAAAGAAATCTAAGACTAAATTTAGGTTAATGACACTAAAATACAAGAAATATTGGTATAGTTTTAGATACGAAACCTTAGCCAAATGTGTATTTGATTGTGGCTTATCATAATCTTCCAAGGTAAAGTAGTAAATCTCTCCAAAAAAGCTACCGGTTGATAATATTTCCTCAAATTGATGTTGAGGAAGGGTAGGTTCACAAGTTGTCTTAACTCTTTGACAACACGCACGTCCGCACTATCTTCTTTGTCACGAGCAACCCTAGATTAGAGAAGAATTGGGTCGGACAAATTGCTGATGAAGTCACAATTTCGAGTATGGCTAGTATGACATCAGTGTCATTTCAACCTATATAACACCAACTCCAAAACCTATCGAATTAACTTCAAACAGTGAATCCAAACCGTTGAAACCGATATATTTCAGTAGTTGTGCGTTTACATGTAAAATTTATAATTTTTCGAATTTATTTAGTATCAAGTCAAGCGGTCAAATGTGTGAGTTTTTAAGTTAATTTTAATGCATTCATTTTTTAACATTTTTTACCGCTTGATTTGATACTAAAATAACTAGAAAATATAAATTTTTTGCATGTAAACGCATCACTAATAGAGTAAATCGGTTTGAACGGTTTGGATTAATTGTTTGAAGTATATCCAATCAATTTTGTAGTTGATGTCATATGACACCGATGTCATACTAGCCGGACTCTATTATGAAATACTCAAGTAGTAGTACTCTTCAAGCATTATTTGAAGAACATTATACATCTAACAGTTCATAGTTACAAAATATTATTTAACTTTCTAATGCATGACTTCTATCATTTATTTACTAACTTTTTTTATTACAATTATTTTTGCAATTTCAGTTAATAAAGATGTCGCATGCATTCTAGTAGTCATGCCACTAGTTATAAATAGTTGGCTTGATTAAATAGATTTCAAAATTACTCACAAAATTTCTGAATTTTACAGAATTTATGAATTATTATTGAATTAATTTTCCAAATTATTAAACATAAGTGATGCTTCTTCTCAATTTATAACAACAATTTATGTGAGGAAGGAAATAGACATATTTGTTTCGTATCTACATGTCAATATTTTAATTTAAATGGTATATGAAAAACAATTATTTCTGTAAACATCTATAAAACAAGGAAAGAGGAAAGCCGTTCTATTGTGGCATATGCCATATAAATAAAATATAATTATATTCGATTGAATCAATAAATATTTTTCTAATTTAGGGAAACCCTTTTGAGTAAATTATTTAACAAGTATTTATGTAACCACTAACTGTTTTTAGATCTTTGGGAAATACATGTCTAGCACAAATGCACAATGTCGTAAAATACAGAGTATATGACTTAACTTTTCTCTCCAACAATAGTGCATGCAGAAAAAGCTAACTATATACTAATTAGTTTTTTAAAATTATGTATACTAATTAATTACTAGGAATAATGTGTTAGCGTAGTATTATTATTTTATTCTGACAATATATTAGTAGACTAAAAACACATGTAATGCGCAGATAATTGCTTGTAATATCAAAATTGATGGACAGAACAGCTAATCAATATAAGTAATGAAACAAACTTTCGAAACCTAACTAGTAGATTACATATTGTTTTGTTGGAGACAACAAATTTCTAATCACTCAAAAGCCCATTGATTTTCACGGCGAATCTCCTCTTCCTCCTCTGGAGTGAAATCATTTTCTATGTTGAAGATCTGACGAATCTCCTCAGGATTCTTCCCCTTTATCATGTTGGCCACTTTTTGGCATGCCAGATTCAGTAGCTCCTTGATATCTAGATAATTAGCCGCCAAGATGATTTCGTAAAGCCTATCCAGATCAATATCAATGAAGTTCTCATCCCACTTCTTGAGTTCCTCCTCTGATTTATGCGGATTGCAATCATCAGTAGCTAGAGTTGCCTCCCCGGTGACATGTTTCTTGCAATACTCGATCACCATCGAGAGGATCTTGCCTCTGACGTTGGGTACCGGGATGATGCCCTCGGTGCAATTGTCTTCTATAATGTGGCGGATTGATTGAGACATAAGAGCTACTGCCTTGGAAACCATAAAGCATTCTCCGTCGAAGCTCCTCAGCGTGATCATCTTCTCAGCTGCATTGTTCGCCATGTTTTTTATTAGATACAAATGGGCAAATCAAACAAAGGGTTGAGGGAGACAGAACTTGGGATTTTAAAAGCAACAGGTACCCTTTGACCTCAAACTATTATGATCTTAAATAGAAAACAAAAGAGCAAGCACGTGGCCTATCTATATTTAAACAGTTCATTTTTGTACTCATGATTCATGTCTATATCTGAATTTGTTCCTTAATAAGCAACACTTTAATGTAACCTTTCGTTTTTTAAGCTTCTTTCTTTGAGCCGCAATTTATTTTTAAAGAGCTATTTTGAGTACACATATTGTAATTTATACCAAATTTCCATCAATAAATAATGTCCCTTTTAATTAGATCCATACTCATAATACAATTATCAACGGAAACATATAACACAATGGTTAAAGATAGTATAACTCTTTAAGTATGTAACATGACATCTATATAATTAGAATTATTGTGGCTGTGATGTACACATATATACGAAATTGACCAAAAAAAAGTTCACAATCTTTTTATATTTGACAAGTTTTACTATCATTATACTAATTTTTATGTCACAATATAGACAAATTTGACAATTTAACATGTTAATTCAAAAAATATAGATCATGAGATTATCATTTTTATTAGTATAAAAAAATTGAATTACTGTGTACAATCATATTATTTTGATTACGTATCCATATATGTTAATGGGTTTCTGTAGCAAAAAAAATCATCCTAAGCTCTGTAATAAATTTGTCTTGTGAGATAAAGGTAGATTAGAACATCTTAAAAAAAAAAATTTAGTTATTGGAATTTTGTGTAAATGTCTTTCTTTTCTTAATGTGATAATGTATTTTCATTAAAATTGGTCAATAAATGTGGATTAAAACATTACAGACGCTCTTTTTTTTTTGGCTAAATAGTATAATTGCATCTTAAAACATGGATAATAGAGTTTGAAAATTTATAATACATCTTTTAAATAAATTATCTCTACTTCCTTAACATTGTAATTATTATGCAGATCGAATCACCTAACTGGAATGTGCTCCCATTACACTGAGAATTAAACAGAGAACAAGAAATATGGTACAGAAATGAGGGTTGGCTTTATGTTTACTCGCCATTTTTCTCTTCAAAACCTCTAGCGGGAGGGATGAAGTTACGATAATGACTTGAAAGATTTATTGGTATACTGGTCATAAATATATATAAAAATTATGAAGTTACGATTATGAAATGGGGGAAAATAAAAATATTAAAAATGAAGTTACGATTATGACTTGAAATATTTATCGGTATATATACAGGTCATAAAAATATGTGGTATAATTTAAATACATTTACTTTTTCCCGCAAAATATGGTACTAATATTGTCAATATTAGCATTTTTTTTAAGAAATGAAAGATTTTTATCGATCGGTATTCATATTGTTTGATATTAAATACCTTTTAATTTCACCTACATATTTGATGAAGCTTTATTTGCTTAACAAAATTAACAAATATATATCCGAATATTTTAAAAATAACGCAAGTTATCATCCTAATCAAAAACAGTAATAAATAGTCCTCAAATGTGAAAAGTTTTAAAGAAATACACAATAACACAAAGACATATTATAAATATATTGACATTGTGGAAGATAAATACATATACATCGATAAATTTTAGCCGGAGTTGGGGCTAGATTCCCGGCGGGCCCCATTTTCTCCAGCTTTAAATCCCAATACAATACAAATTACATCCTATTTAAATTCTTACAAATTCCCATAATTCATTGGCCATGGGCCTAAAAGGAAAAAAAATGTGAAAATACATTATGCAGAGAGCCCTCCCCTGGAATTGGTCATTTGAACCCCTCCATTATCATTCGGACCGGTCTCTCCGGTTTCAGTCCCTTTGCCCTTGCGTTGCCTCGCACCCTGGGCCCAGCCCAAAAGGCCCACTTTCACATGTTCTTCAAATATCGCACTCTTAAATGAACTCCCCATCTAGACACATAAAAGTAGGTTTTGTTATGTTTCATTTTCCTTAGGATTCTTTTCATTGGTGTTTGTGTGCTTTTGGTTGGTTTAATTTTTGTGTTGGATGGTTCAGAAAAGAAATAATTCATTTTCTTTGTATTTTTTGGATCAGATTGGTATGGGAATCAGTGAATTACTTGTTATTAAAAGTAAGAAGCAATTGATTAGACTTACATGAGAAACAATAGCATAAAGTGGTAGTGTACTGTAGCTGCAAAGGACTTGTGTTATTACACTGGAGCACAATGAAATGAAATGAATTAGTAACGCTGAAGCACAATGTTAGTGAGATGATTTTGCTTCCTTGTAATTATTTATTTATATATATCTATCTTTTGCAAATTTAGAAATTATGAAAGTATTTAAGGGTAAGAATGCATTGTACCTTATTATGAGTCTAGGGATGAGATACAACATCTTCCCCATAATGCATGAGTTGAAGCCATAAGTTGTCTGTGTCAAATGATATTTATCAATCAGGGTTAGAAAAATTAGGACTTGCCTAGTGCATAGATCTCAATGAATTAACACAACAGTCAAGAAAGTCAAGTGACATCAAATTAACTGTTAATTAATAAGTAGAGATTGCTGGTTTCCTAATAATTAGTTAACTGACCATTTTACTTTTAATCTTTAGGTCAATCGATAATTTACCTTCTCTTATTAATTTGTTGTGTTAATAAAAAAACAAATAATTGGAGGAAATCTATACAAAAATGGGTTTCTTAGGATCTGAACTTATGTGAAAAAAGATCGCAACTTAGCTTGTAGCACTCACCAAAATCCAAAAGAAGTACGCGATTTCAAATGCATTCTGAAAGAGGATGAAATGAATCAAGACGAGTACAATTTTGGGGCGGCGAAACCAGAAGAGATCGTCAGATGGAGTCACAATTAAACTTCCTTCCACGACTGAATGCTTCTCTGCCACTTCATGCGCCAACTCTGTGATTATGTGCTCCAACTTTGCACCTATTACTAGCAGCATCTGAAATGCATTCAAATATGTTCTGTTACTTTTTTTTTCCCAAGGAATTTCTTTTTTTACTGTTGGCACCAATTTCATACAAATACGGATTCCACCGAGACATGCTCATATCTAGATGAATTAGTAAATGATCTAAGAGTAGTATATAACTTACAACTAGAGGAAGCCATGACACCCAAAAGTATACGTGCCACCCTACATACAATTTTACAAGTGATCTTATCATGTCTATAAAATATGATGAAATTTGATATATGATTCACCATGCATCAAGTGACATGAAATTTCAATAGTATGAAATTAGTTGTTCTTGATGCATCATCAAATAATACTTTGAACTGTAGAAATTTGATTGTTAATAAGCTATCTCTAAGTCCAATAACATACTTATAAATTTACTTTAGTTTCTATTTTATTTGAACTTCTTTGAAGTAAGAGAAAAGATAAAAGAAATCCTACAGTTCTGAAATCCAAACTTTTACTGCCCTCATATTGTTGAACAGACAAGTAATTAATGATTTAGTTATTGATCATCATCATCAACACCACCACCTTTGTTAACAATTTTATTTTCCCGAAATCGAAGGAAAACAAAGAAAACAGAAATAATTAATAAAAAAAAGAACAATTGAGTAACATTCAACAGGAGACATATACCATTTACATTGAGCAACAAAAATAACATCACGAACGTCCAAAGGTACCAACTGCATTAAATAGTTGAAATCACTTTAATCATAATAAGAAAGCTAATTTCTTTTTTTAAGGTTAGGATAGATTGATGATGGACTTAATTTGGTACATGTTATTTAATCATTTGAACTTTTGAATTACCTGAATTTAATAACTAATATACAACTAGTTAACTGTATATATTGTCAATCCAATTTATCCATTTGCCAAGTGATACTAACCCGTTAATTTTCCTTTTCTCTTAATTCATGAACCGGTAACAGATAATCAATACTTCAAGAAAGGGAAGTTCATTGCTCGAATTAATAGTAACAATATACCTTATACCAACGACTTTCTTAAAATCAGCTTCGAGGGCTCGCAACATATACTTGTAGAAGTCGAACTTCAAATTTGTTGAACAATGTTTCTTCAAAATGTAAAAGAAAATAAATTTAAATAATCAATTGGGCATGTAAAAGAAAGTTTAAACTACAATAACTCAAAATTGATGTACCAGAAGCCAACGCCTTTAATACTATAATACATTCTAGAAATTTGAATCGTCAATTCGAACAGAATTAATCTCCAAGTGATATATACAATGTTTTGCAAGACAAATAGACAATACAGCATTGTTTGTACTGGTGGAGTGCAAGCTGGTGCACATTTTCAATAAATGGGTGTGGTAAAAATCTTCCTGAACAACATGTAAGTGCTTACATTTATAAAGCCATGTCTTATCGTTATATAATCTTCTTCTGTAAGTGATGATGCATAAAATTGCTTAACGAAAGCATGCTGCAATCAGTAACAAAATAAAATAACAATCATCAAACTAGTAGGATTTCCATGTTCATGTACCAGTCTTTTGGTACCTCAAGATGCCAAAACTTCATTTCCTAACTAATTTTTCACAATCCAAAATCCAAATTGAAAACTAAACCTCGAAACCTGATCTAAGTCCACAGTGATAACAATTTTGCTACCTTGTCTTTGAACTGGACTAAAAGTTAATTTTCCACAAAAGTTAGTTGGCTACTTCACTTTTGGCCTTATGATAACTCAAAAAACATATTGCTGATGATATAGTAGAAAATTTCATATATAGTTTGGACCTGTTGTATTCCTAAATATCCCAGTAAAAACATTTTGATAAATATGTAACTCATTAGTATTCCACTTTTAATAAAAATACTTACCAACCAACCATATAAACCTCCAGCTTTACCAAACCCTTTGTAGCGTGCCTTAATGAAACTGAAATTCTCAACTTGGGAAACTGCCTGTTGAGCTGAAAATAATAACTAAATTAAAATAAATTGTAAACAGTGCAAAGTTTGCATTGTTTTTTACAAACCATATGCTAACCATACCATTGGGATCATCATTACTTGCCGCTTGTTGAATTTTACGCTCCCAATGCCGCCAGTTGTTTATCTAAACGCATTGAGAGTGTATCAATTTAGAAAGTCAAATAACTTTATTTGATAAAACTGTAAAATAAAAATATTTTAGTCTCAACATTGAAAAGTGTTTTCATATAAAAGATAAAAAAGAATTTGCAATTACCTGTGTGATACCTAAGACGACCGTTAATGCACTAAGAAGCACATGCGTGACAGCCAATACAAAGATAAAGATATGTAGCGCATGCAATGCTTCTATAGAGATTATCGGAACTTTTCCCTTTAAACAAAATACAACAATATTTTATTAAAAAAGAATTATTTTGGTGAAAATCAAAATTATTAGGCTACACCTGATGTGTCCTACTACAGTACTATTACCTATTACCATACACACATGATTCATGACAATGTATTACAATAGATGCAATGCCAAATTGGTCGAGAAAGTACCTTCTTTTGACAATAATCAGAAACGCCACCGGCTAAAAGTCGTCTGGCGCCTCCATAAACTCCAGTGAACAAATCAACAGCTAATTTCTTGGTTGTGGAAGCAGTCTTGTTCTTGCATGGTAGCATATGATGCATGGTATGTTCTTTCACACAAATATGTTGTAATCTATCTTGGAACACCGTTATTAACAGAGATATGAAACCCAAAAGCATCAACTCTAGCATAATTCATACACAAATTAATGTCATTCCGCAGTATATATTAGTTTGTAAAATAGTTGTCAATTCGGGTTTGAGTACAATGGGCACTATCTATAATTCAAGTGTTTGCTTAAATTGTTTCTATATAATGTAGACACCAACAAGAGAAAGAAAGCTAACCTTCCTTTAGTTTTTGCAAAGCATCAAACAGGGGCTTTTGGTTCTTTTTTTTCAATGTCTGCAAAAAATACCAACAGCACATCTTCATGTAAGTTCACTTACATGCAAGTAAAATTGTTTGGAAGTTCAAATAATTAGCTCTTTAGGATATATTAAGATAAAACAACTTGTAGTTTGAATTATATAGTTAAGAGTTGTGTTGGATAAAAAAATGCTGATCTTGCTATTTCCATTTGATCAGCAAAATAGCACAAACTCAGTCTTTCAAATTTCGTTTGGATAATGCACCCCATCCGAAATATCATCAGTAATTCAAGAATAACACTACCTATATCACTGTATGCATTTGCAACACAAATAATTTGCAAACTGAATTGAATGCAAATAAGATTACTGACAAATGTACCTTGCCAGCGAGGTGAAGAAGTCGCTCGAAGATGATAGAAATTAAGACAATGAGAGAGCAAAGTGTTGCAACAATCCATGTAGGCGTGTATGGAAGATCAATTTTATCTCCTCCTCCAGCCATTATTATCTCCCCTTTGTATTTCTCAAATTCTTGCGAGTTGTGACCTCTATGCTTATATTGTGTCACTTATTTCTTACTTGGTTGGCTAATGGCTATTGGAGGCAGGTGAAGATTATATATATACTAGCAAGGAGAGATAATTTTTTAAGTAGATAATGAAATAGTAGTCGACGACATGCTCCAATGTAACAGCGCACAAGTCACTCTTTTTTATTTTCATTTTGTTAGTTAATAACGTGATAGATTTTTTTTCGGATTTAAGAAATTATTTTGATCGCGAAACTTTCTGTCTGGCCTTTTTTGAGTAAATAATGCGAGACTTGTGTATATATTAAAATTAGATAAAATTAATAATAAAATTAATTTAAATTTAATGATAAAATTAATTAATTTATATATATATCGTGTAGTACATGTGTATATAAAAATAATTTATATCATTTAAACTTTATTTCATTAAGCAACAAAAGTTATACATAATTAATAAATTAAAATTTGGCAATCTTTTCTTTTTCTTGATGTCTATCGAAATGAAACAAAAAATTTATAATTTTTTATACACATGTAATTTATATGATTTGAATCACATCCAACGGTTTAAATATATAAGTTAATTTGTTTTAGTAAAAGTTGGAGGTAAAGCTATATAAACAACTATTTTATAATATTTTTATCCGGATTTCAATCCAATGACATCTCACATCAGAGATCATGTGTCTTTACCACTAGATAGAATGCTAGTATTCAATATATATGTAAATTTAGGCACAATTAATATACTAAATCAACAAGTTTGATATTGATTTGATCGTTGGTATTGAATTCTACCTAACACTTAAGATGCATAAATTTGATAATTCAAGACATCTAATAGTCCGAATATGCGCGCAAAGTTGTAATATTTAAGTAATTAGACTAAACGTGATTCTAATTAGTATTCAAATAGACCGAAATTTTTATTTATACTATTTTATGAAAAAAAAAAAACCAAAACATCCCGATTTTTGAATTTTTCTAAATCTATTCAGGCCGCAGAACATCCGTACGGCCTCATTTAATGGGGTCCGCACAATGCCGATGCGGCCCCAACTTTTTTCTTTTTTTTTGTGTACCAAAACTTTCTTTGTTTTTTCTTGGAATTCGCATCCTATCTGAGATATCTCAAAGTTTGAATCCTGGTCAACAATTTTGGCGGACTCCATGTTTTTGTTAGACAAAAAAAAAAAGTTGGGGCCACACTGGCATTATGCGGACCTCATATAGATGAATCAGAAAAAACCATTGGTATTCCGCATGGGTGATCTGCGGCCTGAGTTGAATAAAAAAAACCCAAATTTCAGGGTTTTTTGGTTTATTTTTTTTTCAGAAAATAGTATTTTTAATAATTTCGGTCAAATAGATGAATTAGTGTTGAATTGAGAATTTTGATCAGTGTTTGAGGAAAACAGTGAAGAAAAATGAATTAACTTCCATTAAAAAAACCATGTTTATTTTTTTTCTCCTTTAAAAAAAACCATGTATATTTTTTAGAAAAAGAAAACCCATATTTAGAAAAATCAACCATGTTCTAATATGTTTTTTTTTTTTTGTAGAAATTCTGACCGAGGCTGCCAGTAGACTTCATTAATTAAATAGTTTGGTACAACGACATCCTCACACACAATACATTAACTCAAAAAGCTGAGTAACTTAACAAACAACCTGAAGAATTCTTTTAGCCCGCTAACTCCGAAATTTTTAATTATACCATTATTAAAAAAAAAAATAAACCAAAACACTCTCAAATCTGAGTTTTTCCATATCTATCCAGGCCGCAGAATGACCCTGCGGCCTCAAATACTGGGGTCTGCAGAATGACCCTGTGGCCCCAGCCAGGGGTCCACATAATGATCCTGCGGCCCCAATTTTTTTTTTTACAGAAAATTTATTAATAAAAAACAAAAAAATTGATTTCTGTGCCCAAGAAGAAAGTTTAAAAATTGATTTTTGTCTTTCATTTTTAGCCTTTCATTTCTGGGCACGGAAACCAACTTTTTTTTGTTTTTTATTAATAAATTTTCTGTAAAAAAAAAATTGGGGCCGCAGAATGGTTCTGCGGCCTGGGTAGAACTGGAAATTAAAACTCAGATTCGAGGGTGTTTTGGTTTTTTTTTTTTTAATAATGGTATAATTAAAAATTTCGGCCGTTAACTAGTCACATTGTGGAAACTTGAAAACAATGTTATCAGACCACGTACACATCATATATTGATTAAGTTTATTGATTGAACCGGTAAGTCAACTGGTTAAGTAATTGATTTTATGAAATAATCAAATTTGATATTTAATTCTAATTTCTTATTTTATTGGAATTTAAATTAGGGTAATATAAATAATTCTATTTCTTGTTTTCTAGGGTCTGGTTCACTGTTTTTTATTTTGAAAAAAAAATGCTGGGGTTTTTTATTTTTTTCCCAGTCATTGTGTAGATTTGATTGTTAGGCTGGACCGATCGAATCGGTTGGTTCCTGATCCTGTTTTTGTGGTCCAACAGTAAGGTTCGGTCCGATTTTAATAATAATGTCCTGAAGTGATCTGGTTCATCCGTTCTGGCTAGGTTGCCATTTTCACAATAAGCACCACTAATTATTTATTTGTTTTTATTTTAGAATATTTTCAATTTATTTTTATAATAACATATATTATAACATTTCTTTATCACATGTTACTATAATTTTAATTTTATGATAGTTCATTTGATTTCATGAGTTTCTATTAAATTAATTCAAGAATTTTTGTAAGTTGGATATACATGTGTTCCTTAGTTAATAAACAGAACTATTGGTTTTGCATTTAAAATTTTAAAATGTCCACATGGTTGATCTTATTTTTCTTTTCACAAGAGAATACAATTTTATAATTTATATAGTTCATTTATATCAAGATTAAAAGACAAAAATAAATGCACTGAAATTAATCTATTTAAATTAACTAGGTTTGTTAATTTTATGGACCTTGATCTTATTCAAAATAATATTTCTAAATCGTATATAAATTTTATGTATATATTTTAATATGTATTTAAGATCTAAATTCTAACCTTGAGAGATTTAATATTATTTAATTATTCTGTAAAACTATCCTTCACAGAATAAATAAATAATATTAAATCTCCCAAGGTTAAAATTTAGATCTTAAATACCATAAAGTAGGCGAATTGATAATATTGTTCATAATTAATTTTATGCCTTTTAACAGTCAACAATCATTATTTTAATACAATAAAGAATGACATGCATTTAAATACTCGCTAATATTATCCTTACATTTAATTAGTGTTATCCTTGAATTTAATTAGTTTTATAGGATTGTGACATTGCGGTGTTCAATAAATCAATCCGGAGCAAATTAATTTTTAAACTGTTTTTTATCTAAAAATACATGTTCTAGACCGGATGCAACAAATCTGTGCTACTAATTACTAAAACTTTTAATGAAAGAATTCATTAAATTAAAGAATAATTATTTTAGTACCCACAGTTGAGTACCCGCACTTAATTCATTCCCAATTAACTGCCATAACTGTAAGCGGTCCCCACAACTACCAATTAACTAATTTACATACTTTTCAGTTTGAATTTTAAATTTCCCTTTCTCTCCGTTTCTTCTTTTTTCGAAGCTTCCGCGATTTTGAGGCGATTTTAGATCGATTTCGAGGCGATTTCAAGGCGATTTGGAGGCGATTTGGAGACGATCGTCTAGCGATTTCGAAACTGGAAGCGGGGATTTTTCAAAAAAAAGTGCGGGTACGGTTATTTAAGGAAAATTCATATATCATATATGTAGTTCATTGTATAGATATAAATACTTGTCTTGTATAGGTATAAATACTTCACAATGTTTACTATTAATACTTGTAAAATAAAATTACAGTGTTGGAACGGTTGTGTGGTCCCCTAATGCGGGTACGACGCGAGAATTTTTCATATATGTAGTTCATTGTATAGATATAAATACTTGTCTTGTATAGATATAAATACTTCACAATGTTACTATTAATACTTGTAAAATAAAATTACATGTTTAGAACGGTTGTGTGGTCCCCTAGTGCGGGTACGACGCGAGAATTTTTCAAAAAAAAGTGCGGGTACGGTTATTTAAGGAAAATTCATATATCATATATGTAGTTCATTGTATAGATATAAATACTTGTCTTGTATAGGTATAAATACTTCACAATGTTACTATTAATACTTGTAAAACAAAATTACAGCTTTGGAACGGTTGTGTGGTCCCCTAATGCGGGTACGACGCGAGAATTTTTCAAAAAAAGTGCGGGTACAGTTATTTAAGGAACATTCATATATCATATATGTAGTTCATTTTATAGATATAAATACTTGTCTTGTATAGGTATAAATACTTCACAATGTTACTATTAATACTTGTAAAATAAAATTACAAGTGCCGACAAAAAAAAAATTGGTTTTAAAAAAAATTGGTTTTAAATACTTGATATCTTAAGTATAAATACTTGATGAATTACTATTAATATTTGATATCTTAGGTATGAATACTTTCTATTTTGTATGAATACTTTTCATATTTGAATATTTGATACTTTGAAAATCGTGTAAAAGTATGTCATCATGGATCTCATTTGAAAGATAAAATTGTGTAGAACGCGTTCGTGGTTTTAAATTTGTAAAATTCCTCATAGATCGTTCCAAAAATTGGTTAGATTGAACGGAGAAAAAAAAACCACCTTGAAAAACGTGTAAAGATGAGTAGGTATTGTGTCCAGTTTTTTTTTAAATACTTGATATCTTAGGTATAAATACTTGATGAATTATATATGAATACTTGATAATTTAGGTATAAATACTTTCCATTTTGTATGTGAATTAATTTAAGTGCGGTCTCCAAAAACAGTTATGACAGTTTAGGTGCGGTCCCCAAAAATAGTTATGACAGTTTAGGTGCGGGTACAATGCGGGTACTCAACTGCGGGTACTCATATCAGCTTCCTAAATTAAAGTGTTAATTAGTAAAAATGAATTTATTAAATGAATGGAGAATTTGTCCATCTGTTTCTAATGGTGAGGATTTGATCAAACTGTCCAGGTTTCTTTGTTTTTTTTTTATCTGTCAAAGGTTGCTCCGTGATTTTTATTAATACCCTCCAAAAACAAAAAAATATCAAATCTGTCCTCGATAATTCTTTTTTTTTAAATGCCCTGACCGCCCCACAGTGGGGTGGTCAGCTGCCTGTACCAAACCGCCCCATGCTAGGGCGGCCTGCTAAGAAAATCTCTATAAAGTCGGTTTTCTCTCTCCTGCCCACTCACAATTCATTCTAACTTAGCTGAAAGAGGAAGAGGAAGAAGAGAGGTGATTTTTTTGGCGATTTCAGGTAAAATTTTTTTTAGAAATTGTTAGGAATTAATATAAATGGGTAGAAATTGTTAGAAAATGTCCAAAATTAGTTAGAAATTGTTAGAAATTATTTAGAATTAATATGAATTGTTAAATCCATCATGGTCTTATGAAACCCTAGATCTTACCATGGCACCCAAACCTGAACTTCGAAAAGGAGGAAGTGAAACCGCACGCAATGCTCGTATATCCCTCGCTAATAATTTTTGGACGGGTGAAGCCCGCTTGAAGAGACACTTATCTCGTTTAGGGTTTCCACCCAAAGATGTTGAATACCACGGATGATCCGACTATTAGAAGCGTTATTTAACATAACTTCGGCAATATCGACCCTCCACCTGATTGGGAAGTGTGCCCCGCATGTCGTGTTAAGGGAGATATTGCGGAGATGTTCTTTTGTCATCTCTGTGGTGTTAGAGTTCACCCCAAATGTATCGACAAGAATGTTGATCTGGTAAACGATTATCGTTTCCAATCGTGGGAGTGTGTTGTGTGTTGCGTGTTGCTACAGGCTTTTAGGTAAGACGGGAGAAAGTTCCACTACTCCTAAGCCATAGTCTGGATTGTATTATTTTATGTTAGACTTGATTGTTAGATTTTTAATGTTGTAGACTTGATTGTATTATTTTATGTTGTAGACTGGACATGTAGTACTAGTAGTTTATGTTGTTGACTGGCCTGTAGTATTTTATATTGTAGTATTTTATTTATGCTTTGTTGTAGTATTTTTTAAATTTATTATTTAAATTTATTGTTTTAATTCATTTTTTTAATTTAATTTATTAGTTTTTTTTTATATTTTTTTTCTTTTTTGTAATTTATTTTTTTAGAAGAGAATGATGGACAGTAACAATCGACAGGTGCCCAGAGGAGGGTCAATGAGTGGTCGAGGAAAGAATGAGGAAAAAAAAGAACTGTCAAGTATGCTTTAGGGATAAAAAGAACTGTCAAGTCTGTGTTATGGAGCAATTTCTTAGGCGACCTATTCGGTTTGAAATTTCAGACGATGATTTTGTGGAAAACCCCTATGGTTATGGTTTGAAAAAAAAAAGGTTGATCCAGAGCTGCTAGCCACAGACGATGAGTTTGTTCCTTGTACTTATACTGGTAAGGCTAGCACTTCGTCTGTTGTGACTGATGCAGATCTGCCAACATCGGATGATGAGTTTGTTCCATGTACTTTCAAGACTCGTTGTAAGAAGTAGTACTATTTATGAAGTGTTTATTTTGTAGACTTTATTTCATTAATTTAGTGTTTATTTATATTTGATTATGTCAATTTGTGTATATTTAATTAAGTTATGAAAAAAAAGGAAACTCAAGCATATAAATTAAGCTTACAAACTCCAAATAAAATAGCTCACAAACTACCAAATAGAATAGTTCACAACCTACCAAATAAAATAGTTCACAACATGCATCTAAATAAAATAGTTCACAACATGCATCTCAAGTAACTTGGTAATCAGCAACGACGTCCGAACAAACTCAGTCAACAAGTTCTGGGTCTGCTTCCAGATGGTTGTGCGACAGTACCAGATGTCTCTGCCTGGCTACTAGATGTTTGGCTCTCATTAGAGGGTTGTCTTCTACCGGTTGCCTCAGCAACAACTCTAGCATTTTCTCTTTCATTGGCTTTGTTTATGGCATCTGCATTGCATTCCAATTCACCAATCATGGTACAATATTGACATAGTGATCAGAGTCAAAATGATGATGAATTACGTAGGGTTTTGGCTTAGGTTTTGCATATTATCTCACACTTATGTTTAATTAATTAGAGAAAAAGGCTACTATCATCATTCTTTATGTTTTATTGCAGAAAACAAGTTTTGGGACTATTTTACATCAAATGGAGTAAGAATCGGGTCAATCGGATAAGCGACACTCATCGACTAAGGCTCTGTTACGGCCTGTATTGCCTAATACGGACCCAGTCGGATACGGATCAGGAGATAGCGAGATACACATTAAACCCTTCAGCGACATGGTCTCAATACGGACGGTATCACCTAATACGATCCGTAACCAAGGCGTCATTTGGGGAATAACTGCTGATAAGTGTATCTAGATCATATTTCTTGGCCTCCACTCAACTCCAGACGTTCCTCCACTCCTATATAAGCATCATGGACATAAGAAGAACTCATCTTTGTAATTTGGGTTAGATTTGATTAAGTGAGAAAGAGATGAGTGATTGTAACAATGCCGTTCCACGGCTAAGTTCTTTTCTTAGGAGCTAGGCAGTAAACCTTATTACTCATGATGCGTTGATATATATTTTCTGTTGATTATGATTTCTTGTTGTTTAATTGAAATGCTTTTGTGATTTATTATCCCTTCATCTAATATCAATGATCTAGTTTAATCCGTTAGGGTAGTGACAGTGCTTTAATGGTAAGAGAAACTATGTTGTACGAGTTAGCCTCATTGGGAGTCATTAGATTTATGTGAAGAAAACCTTAGCGGAAAAACTATAAATCGGAACAACAAAATGCGAACCAAGTTCTATCATTTGCGTAAGATAAATCACAGTGATCTATGTAGTAACTTGTGTATTTAGAGATCTGTCATTTGCGTAAGATAACTCGTAGTGTCCTGTGTAGAATCTCGATGAAAGATCTGTCATTTGCGTAAGATAACTCGCAGTGTCCTATGTGATGTCTTCTATAAAACAACAACAAGAAATCAGACCCGACATAAGTAGAATATCAAAGTAGATTGAGTAGCAATGGTGTGTCGAAACCCTAGAAATTCTCATCTCTATCTTTATTTTAATTACTTTTAATTATTGCCAAATTTACATTGATCACAACTTCAACTCTCAAATTTTCCGATTTCGTCTAGCCTTTCGAAAGATTGTGATTTGATCGCTCAAGACTCTGAACCAATATTCCCTGTGGATCGACCTCAATTATACTACTCGATAGGATTGTGCGCTTGCAGTCCGAACCGATAGCATTTCCGAGTTTATAAATTTTAAAAGAAAACATCGTTCTCTTTTGAGTGATCACATAGTAAAATATAAAATCAGTTATAAAATGTGAAATATACCTGCTCCCTGCCTGTCAGAAGTGGAACGGCGAGCCTGATGTCCCATTTGCCTACCTTGCATCTGGTCCATGGTCATTATTAAACGCTTGTGTTTCCTTCTCCCAAACCTGATCCACCCCTTTGAAGGAAAGATTCTATTCCCAATAAAGACCGACCACGCTGGTTGGGATAAGAATGGAAAGATGCACCCTAAGTACTCGCAAGGTAGTCGGTACGGTACATGTCGGCGACAAAATCATCCTCACAGAAGTTTCTCACTCGGTACACTGCCATTACATGAGAACAAGGTAGGTGAGCTTATTAGATTCCTTGGCATGTACATGTTACAGAGTTGTTAGGTCCAAAAATAACAAGATACTTGAAATCCCTTTTCACAAACTCTAAGTCCCATCTGGTTGGAACGTACTCACCTGGACATTGCACTTCGAATTCCATGCGTTGATCATCGTACGGGACAACCCTCATAGCTGCACCTTTATCCCTATGTTTTCTTAGTTTCCCCTCCATATTTGTTGAAAACGTTTGATTTCTTTACATTAATTATACGGCTCTAGCACGCCGTTCAACAAACCATACATTTAACTTGTAGAAGGTGTCATCTACAATTGCTGCCACGAGCAACATCCGGCTCTACTTGAAAATATTATTCAACGACTCGGAACCATTTGTGGTCATAATTCCCCATCGGTAACCTCCATCACGGGTTGAAATATTTTCTTATATGCGAGTGGCTCTTGCAGATCTCTGAGATTATTTTTGCCCACCTTAAGTAAGTAGGCATTTGCCTTTGGACAATACTACACAACCATAAAGAGAAGCATTTATGTCAAAGAAAGAGACGAACAAATATAAGTAAATAATTCAGTAAAATTTTATCTAAAATATGTTAAATTTGAAATATAAAATATACATACCTTAGCAAAATCTCTGAACATCTCTTCTACCCTTCTCGGCTTCTTCCTCCTGCAACCAATTTTGAATGTGTCTGCAACTCATTTGTCGTATCCGATATTCTTGTTTAGGTTGTCTGCAACGTGTTGCATACACAGCCTATGCACACACTCACCGTGCACTGTCGACCATCCAAAATCGGTACGATGAAAAACATATTTGATTCCTTTGTGCTGGTCTGATATGACACAAAAGAACCTGTTCCCAACCACTTCTTTTCGTAAAAAGCTCATGAAAAATCTCCAATTATCACCATCATTTTTCTCAACAATTGCAAAGGCCAAAGGCAACAACTGGTTTCAGCATCATATGCACATGCTATCAACAACCTCCTATCATAACGGCTAGACATGAAGCATGCATCTATATTGATAACCGGTTTAATGTATGGCACAGGTTGAATACATGGACCAAAAGCCCATGCTATGGCTTTGAATTGCAACGCATCATTGACATTGGGTATGCTGACATTCCAACATTCATACTTTGTGTCGGGATTTGTATTTGCTATGGCCTGGAGCAATGGTGCAAGCAAGTTGTATGAACCCTACCAACTACCGAACATTCTGCAAATCGCAAGTTCACGTCATCTCCGCAACCGGTTGTATTTTGGGGTTGCATGATTGTAAATGAGTCTCACACTCCTAGCGACATCCTTAATGCTCATCGATGGGTCCTCCTTAATGCCCGTCTCAATTACATCGGCAATAAGTGATGCCTTAGTTGTGCATGGTCTGTCCTTGATGACGCAGACTTGCATGTATGAGGTGGCTCATAGTTCTTAATCATCCATGCCTCCCCTTTACCCACAGGAGTTGCAAAAAGATGGAACTAGCAACACAGTGCGTCTTTACAAACCACAACTAACCTTGTTCGATCCCTTTTCTGTATTCTGCACTCCTAGTTGAGGTGAACATGAACCTCATTAATTTTCTTCACAAGTTCATCTATGTTGGTATAAACCTGTTGTGGGGAAAGCTCCGAATTATATACGATGCGCTTCCCAAAGTAATAAATGTATGCTTCTTTAAAAGAACTTGTATCGTTGAATATGACGACCGGATGCCTATCTGTCCAACGTCTAATCAGAAATTTATCTTCTATGGGAGGGACATCTGCATTACCATATGATAAGTGATCAAAATCCCAACTCCTTTCCCAATCATCCCCCGTGTCCATTTCCTTTTATGATAAGGCACTGATCCCTTCACCATCAATGTCAGTATCATTCCGGGTACCAGCGGGTAATAGTCTAGGAATTGACTCTGGTACAGATGGAAATTTGGCTTGGATTACGGGTTCAGGAAAATGTGGTGGAGGTGGTAGCTCGGTGGCATAATCATTCATGTTACAATGAGTGCTATAATCAGGTACATAATTGTCATAAACGGGTGGTACGTATGGTTCATACAGCAGTACATGACCCGAGTGGTGGTACCCCGAGTTGTCATAACCTGTATTTTCTCTAGAAGATCCAACCCCGGGTTGACGCGGAACTCTCCTGGAATATAAGTCAATTACCGGGATATTCCTTAACTCAAATTGATTGTAAACACCCCTCCATAACCTCTCATTTATTATTGCATACCTGACAAAGTAAGGTCTATTACCCCTCTGAATGTGTCAATCCGAGTAACTAAGTCTATGTCATACTGGTTGGGGTTTACACCAGTATTTTCGTATACCATTTGCTTAAGTTCCAGAAAGGTGGTATTTCCATTAATCTCGAAACCATAGGCTGCATCTTTCGTGTACTGTGCTCCCTCCGCACCCCGGATAAGCTTTCTGCCCACGTATAGTGCAATCAACATTTTTTCTTTTGAGAACTACATTAGCCAATAAACATTTATCAGTTATATATTAATTTAAAAAAATGAATTAAAAAATTTACAATTTTATTAAATTAATTTTTTTAAAAATAATATAAATAAAACAAATAAAACAATAAAACAAATAAAATAAATAAATAAATAAAATAACTAAAATAAAAAAATACGTTAACGTTGATCTGTTGGAGAAAGAGAGAAAGAGAAGAGAGAGATTGAAAACATAGAATGAATGGGGTGAACAACGGGGGTACCCTTCAATATATAGGCAATAACAAACCGCCCCAGCATGAGGCGGTTTGGTACAGGCAGCTGACCGCTCCACTGTGGGACGGTTAATTTGGTATGAATAGTGGACCGTCCAATTATGGAGCGGTCAGGACGTTTTTAAAAAAAAAATATCGAGGGCAGATTTGATATATTTTTATTTTTAGAGAGTATTAATAAAATCACGGGAGGTTGCTAAGCAGGAGAGGTACATTAGGAGAGTTGGATTGTATTAATCGAGGACCCTACCACATGTTCATATTTAAATTAAGGAGGAAATTTTACAATAGTCATTAAACAAAGAGCATTATACTAAGAGTGGCCAAGTAAAACCCTAAAAAGACATTTCATATTTGAAAATGTCTTTCTTTTTATACTTGGGAGTTGATTAGGTTATAATAAGTATAAAACAAAAACATTTTTTAATCATTTTTTTATAATAGGTATTAAACAAAGAACATTAGAGTTACAGTGGATCAAGTAAAACCCTAAAAAGACATTTTCTATTTGAAGTTTTCTCTCTATTTAATAAATGTTATTTGTCCTTTAATAATTACATTTAGTAAACAGAATTCCATTATTATTATAATATACAAATACATATAAAGAAATAAG
Source organism: Carex littledalei (assembly GCA_011114355.1). NCBI lineage: Eukaryota > Viridiplantae > Streptophyta > Magnoliopsida > Poales > Cyperaceae > Carex > Carex littledalei. Next base: position 10,595,864 of record CM022083.1, on the reverse strand, counting down.
CAGAGGAGAACAATTCTTATAACAATAACAAAAGCCATAATATAACAAGAACCAATCTATATATATTTTTATATCATTGATGAATATTGTTGTATAATAATTATTTTCATTAGTATATATTTTTTTAAATATATCATTTTATATGAGAATTTTTTCTTCTTCTTATAATATGTCTCTATTGCAATGTACGAGCATGATAGTAGTGTATTTGTATGTATATCTTCCAAAAAATATATAATTTGATCTCCAAGCACATTTCAATATGAATATCTTATTGAGCGGTTTGAATCGACTGTTTAATCTTTGAAAACATAAATATAATCATAAAGTAAAATAAAATTCTTACTTCGCAACTCAAAATAACTCATCTATATATATTACACTTCACTGATTCAAATCCTCCGTCTACAAGTACATATGAAACACAGTGCCATTTAATTATAGGAGCGAAAAAACAGGGAACAGAGAGCTAAATATAAAATACTATTAAATGAGGGACCACAGAAATATTGAATTGAAAAGACTTTGAATTAATATTGAATGAAAAGAAAAGTCAAAAGGAGAAACACGTGTGTGTAGTAAATAGTGAAGCAATTCTTCTTATAAAAATGACTTTTGGAACACATGGAAACTTAAATTACAACTAGGGGTGTTCATCGGTTCGGTAACCGAATCGAACCGACTTAGGCAAACCAAAGTAATAATTCGGTTTTTAAATTAGAATCGAACCAAACTGATTTAGCATTGCAACCGAACTGAACTAAACTAAAGTTTTATTTCAATTTGTTCGGTTCAAACCAAAATATATTATTATTTTTATTTAAAGCAATTGATTTATAATGAACCAAAGTATATTAAGAAATAAACCGGGTATTAAGAAATAAACCGGAATATTAAGAAATAAACTGAAGTATTTAAAGAAATTGATTAAGAAATAAACTGGGGTGGTCCAGACCAAATTCATAATATATAAAAGTTCGGTCAGTTCAGTTATTTCTGTTTTGAAAATTTCCAAACCGAACTGAACTGAAATTATAATTCAATTTTAAAAAGCAAACCGAACCGTTTGGTCCAAACTAATTCGGTTCAGTTCAAAACTGACTAAACCGGACTCAATGAACACCCCTAATTACAACAAGAGGAGGGATCTAGTTACAACAATTTTGAGTTACAACAAAGTTACCACAATCATTTTCTACATTTTCAAAGTCCAAATCGTCGATCCAAACCGTTCAACATGATCTCCACAATAAAATGTGCTTGCAGATCAAATTTTACATTTTTTTGAATTTTTTTACTATTTATTAAGTATTTTACAAAAACTAGTCAAATTCAGACCATTGAATTTTGTACCCATCTTAATAAATATAAAAAAATTCAAAAAAATGTAAAATTTGATTTGGCAGCACATTTTATTGTGGAGATCATGTTTAATGGTTTGGATCGATGATTTGGACTTTAAAAATGTAAAAAATTGTTGTGATAACTTTGTTGTAACTCAAAATTGTGATAACTCTGTTGAAAATTTCCAAACCAAACTGAACTGAACTGATAATTTGGTTTTAAAAAGCAAACCGAACCGAAAAAACTGAACCGTTTGGTCCAACTAATTCGGTTCAGTTCAAAACCAACTAAACCGGACCCAATGAACACCCCTAGTTACAACAAACGGATTGCGATGTGTACTATAGTACTCTTGAAACTTGAATTTTTTTTCTTTTTTCTTTTTGAGAAGTTCCAATTTGGACGAGATAAAGTTGGAAGAACTCTGGGCTCTAAACAGGCCGTAACAATAATCTGTTCCGGATCACATCTCTTGTAGAGATGGAATAAAAGAAAGTTGACTTGGTTATAGTCTAATTATCTGTGGAAAAGCCGGCCTATGAATAAATAAAATTCAAACAAAATGGAACTCAGGTCTTGATTCAAGCCCTGTACGCAGTAACCGCTAATCACGCCCGGTCAACACTTCTCCAGTTCTGACATGACAACAATGACAGTGGGCCCCCCTCCACGGTCTTGGAGCGGTGTGCCTCTGATATGAGGACCCCACCCAATGCTGTTCACACGCTCGGTGTTTGATACATTGCCTTAGAGAGCATTACATATCCCTGGTACCACAAACACCGTTGCACATCGGATTCCTTTGTAGTTTTCAAACTGAATTACTGTCTATTCACATTGTTCTTTTCCTGGTTAGCCATAGCAACATGCCCAAGTTTTCTGGAATATTTTAAAGAAAGATATGTCAAACTTTTGAATGAGAAATAACATTTTGAAGGCCAATTCATTCCATATAAGATGTAATGATAATATGTTTTCATTCAAATGCCAACATTCAAGACCTTGCTAGCTATTGACTCAAATAGCAAAAATGATGAAGTATTATAATTGATGGCTCTGAAAAAATCACAACTTAAATTTCAAACGATAGATAGGAGATGATGAAAGCACAATTCCATAAAGGTGCAACGGCTAATAATAAAAAATCACAACTTAAATTTCGCGACGGAGTACCCTCGCGATAAGTGCCTACTTTGTTGTTGTATAAGTTTAATGAATGGTTATGGTTGTTTCTCAAAAATAATAAAAAAATGCATGGTTGAATTTTGTTTAATTAATTATTGAAAATTCAAGAAGCCCCATTAGTACCGCAAGTCTTCATATTTTCAACTACAAGATTTATCCAAATTACAACAGTAAAAAGTAAAAAAATTATCATCTTATCACTTTATTACACGTTTTTACTGTATAATTTGTGTGTGGTGAAAACAATACAAACTTTTTCACATCATCAATTTGTGTCTTCATGTTATAATACATCTCTATCTATTTTTTTTAAGTAATTTCTATCATTTCTAAAACTTCTCTTCTCTATACATCTTTTATCAGAGAACGGAGTAGGTCCGATGCCCATCGGACCTACTTTTAGGTTCAACGAGTACGATGACCGTCCGATCTAATTTAAGATTTGTGCGTACAAAAATTGAAACATACACGCACAAATTTTAAAGCGTTCTGCACGAATCTTAAAGCACATCGACGGTGATTAAACCTGTCGAACCAAAGTAGGTCCGATGCCCATCGGACCTATTCTCAAGTGTTTTTGTACATGTATTTCTCGGAGGCATCTCTTCTAAATAGGCGAGGCTAGGGAGAGATGGGTAAGGCAAGGAAGATGATATCAATCGAAAATGCGATCGGAGATGAAAAAACTTCAACGGGGCATTACTTTTTGCTCGAGTGTTTGATTCCAGTGTTCTTTACCAATTCAAAAAGCTCGTGAGCAGCCAGCATAGCACTTTGCCCAATTCTTCTGTGCATCTATAATAATTCTCCTTAGTTATCCATAAAACTCAAGTACATAATGATGTTGTTACTAATTGAAGTGTCCAAACAATTCATGAACGACATTGATGTGTATCACACGCCATTAATTGAGGACTTGAAATTATGGACTGAAGGTGTATAGGTGCATGATGCGTACATCAATGAGGATTTCAATCTACGGGCTATGATAATATTGTACATCAGAAATAATTTTCAAGCGTATGGTGGACAAATATAATTGTAAGAACAATGCGCTCATGGGACATTGTAAGTTTCTTCAAAAGAATCACGTGTATTGTAAGCAGAAGGACTTTAACGGAGAGATTGAGCATGAAGTAGTCCGGCCACCATTAGGGGTATGTTTGGATGCACTAAGAATAGTGCTATTCTTAGAATAGCATTGCTATTCGAATAGCTTGAGCAACCAAACGTACTACTTGCTATTCGGAACAAGAAGAATAGCGTTGTTCCACTATTCTAACAAAAAGTTGGAATAGTGATTGGAGCTTTCAATATTAATACAAATCTAACATTTAAAATAATATTATATTACATTTAACATTTAAATTAATATTATATTGTATTATATTTAATCTAATATTATATTATATTTAATCTAATATTTTATTTAATACTAATTTAATATTTAAAATAATATTTTATTACATTTAATAATTAAATTAATATTATATTGTATTATATTTAATCTAATATTATATTAAATTTAATCTAATATTTTATTTAATACTAATCTAACATTTAAAATAATATTATATTACATTTAACATTTAAATTAATATTATATTGTATTATATTTAATCTAATATTATATTATATTTAATCTAATATTTTATTTAATACTAATCTAATATTTAAAATAATATTTTATTACATTTAATATTTAAATTAATATTATATTGTATTATATTTAATCAAATATTATATTATATTTAATCTAATATTTTATTTAATAATAATCTAATATTTAAAATAATATTATATTATATTTAATCTAATATTTTATTTAATACTAATCTAATATTTAAAATAATATTTTATTACATTTAATAATTAAATTAATATTATATTGTATTATATTTAATCTAATATTATATTAAATTTAATCTAATATTTTATTTAATACTAATCTAACATTTAAAATAATATTACATTACATTTAATATTTAAATTAATATTATATTGTATTATATTTAATCTAATATTATATTATATTTAATCTAATATTTTATTTAATACTAATATAATATTTAAAATAATATTTTATTACATTTAATATTTAAATTAATATTATATTGTATTATATTTAATCTAATATTTTATTTAATACTAATCTAATATTTAAAATAATATTTTATTACATTTAATAATTAAATTAATATTATATTGTATTATATTTAATCTAATGTTATATTAAATTTAATCTAATATTTTATTTAATACTAATCTAACATTTAAAATAATATTACATTACATTTAACATTTAAATTAATATTATATTTAATCTAATATTTTATTTAATACTAGTATAATATTTCAAATAATATTTTATTACATTTAATATTTAAATTAAAATTATATTGTATTATATTTAATCTAATATTTTATTTAATACTAATCTAACATTTAAAATAATATTACATTACATTTAACATTTAAATTAATATTATATTGTATTATATTTAATCTAATATTATATTATATTTAATTCTAATATTTTATTTAATACTAATATAATATTTAAAATAATATTTTATTACATTCAATATTTAAATTAATATTATATTGTATTATATTTAATCTAATATTATATTAAATTTAATCTAATATTTTATTTAATACTAATCTAACATTTAAAATAATATTATATTACATTTAACATTTAAATTAATATTATATTGTATTATATTTAACCTAATATTTTATTTAATACTAATCTAATATTTAAATAATATTTTATTACATTTAATAATTAAATTAATATTATATTGTATTATATTTAATCTAATATTATATTATATTTAATCTAATATTTTATTTAATACTAATCTAATATTTAAAATAATATTATATTACATTTAACATTTAAATTAATATTATATTGTATTAAAATTAATCTAATATTATATTATATGTATTATAATATTTTATTTAATACTAATTTAATATTTAAAATAATATTATATTACATTTAACATTTAAATTAATATTATATTGTATTATATTTAATATAATATTTTATTTAATACTAATCTAATATTTAAAATAATATTATATTATTTAACATTTAAATTAATATTATATTGTATTATATTTAATCTAATATTATATTATATTTACTCTAATATTTTATTTAATACCAATCTAATATTTAAAATAATATTATATTACATTTAATAATTAAATTAATATTATATTTTATTATATTTAAAATAATATTATATTATATTTAATCTAATTTTTTATTTAATAATTAAATTAATATTATATTACGTATTGGATAAAAAGATTTTTATATTACGTATTGATAAAAAGATTTAATCTAACACATAAATTATTACTCTATTCATTCCCTCCAAACTCTATTCCTAATATGCAATCCAAACAACTTTTTCACTATTCCGAATAGCTTGAGTTAGCACTGTTCTTAAACAGTAGCTGTTCTTATTTACTATTCTAAACAGTAGCTATTCTAGCTATTCTAGAGTGCATCCAAACGTAGAAGTGTAGAAGGTGTATCAACGGGTTAAATATCTCGACGTTGTACTCAACAATGTATTTGGAAAAAAAAAATTTATTTTTTGAGATCTATCATTGTGAAAGCATTTACAAGTTCGACATTGCCTTCATGTCATGTAATACAGACAAAAATATTTCGACAGTTTGATAGGATTACTGTTGAACATTGTGGGAAAAACGAAATATGAGATCTTAGTAGCGTAGCCGGACTTAAACTTAATGAACACAATTTCTTACAATTTTACCAACTAAACTTCAGAAATAAATTCTAAAATTTATGATATAAACAATATTCTTTAAAGATAATTAGCAAGTCAAGAAAACATACAAATATTTTACACAAAAATATTGTACTATTTTTTTTAAAAATCAATCAGTTAATATTAAATAGGTACAAATACACAAAAATACGAATTTCAAATTAGTAAAAGTCGACCCAAATTTTTTTTTTATAAATTGTGTGATTCATATAATACATCAGTCAAAATAATATACTTTGATACAAAATTATATAGGTAAACCAATAAGGAGGAACACATTTCCCAATCAAGAAAGCAGAATATTTTTTATTATTTTATATGATCACCATTATTTGTTTGGAGTGATCAAAATCCTTAAAGTATGATTAGCATCAATTATATACTTTTTTTAATATTATATGATGCACTATTAAAATACAAACAACATATATCATTTCTATATTAAACCAATGCAATTATATATATTTGGAGGGTAATATAAAAAAAGCATGATTATTTAAATGGTTAAAAAAACTTATTCAATATTGTGCTCATTTTGTTGGTAAAAGCGAGACGGGCATTCTGAAAAAAAAAAAAATATATACACGTTTTAAACTAATAGACACATAAAGAGATATATACGTTTAAATTAAATAAATACATATCCATTATAAAATTCTGTAATTTATATATTTCTAAGTTTAGCACTTTTTCGCAATTTAAAAATTGGTATTATGAAAACTGTGCTATTTTCGGTCTTTCTCTTCTGCGTGATGCGTTTACCGACGCACAAAAGAGTGTGTGGGCCCCGCAGGCTTTAAATTATATTGACGCTACTTCGTATCCTACTCTCTCCTTTCTTTTGATCATATGCGACAGTAACCTAACTATTTTATGTAGCGAGAAAATCGTGTTACTTGCCCGTGACACATTTAGCTACACAGTTCAGGCTACAAAGATCCTAGTAAGGAAATTCGGAGAAAATCTGAAAGAAATCGAAAGATATGTTGGTGGAGTAGTCTCGGGAGATTATATATATTATATAGCAGGTAATCAGCACTACTAATATCACGTTGGATTTTTTCAGACCCAAGCATCTATTCGTTCAGAGAGGATCTGAGCCATCCATTCAAAAGATCTCAGCCACTGATCAAACCACATCTCAATCTCAGCCTTTAATAAATAATTTTGATTTTATACATATGTTTCATGTTGTCAAGTGTGTAGAAATCTAAATTTAATTAACGACGTATCCACTACATGAAAAGCCACATAGAAAAACACTGGCGACCACGCGTTTTCCTCCTTCCGAGTTCCGACGCTTCATTTTTTTTTGTTTTTTTTTCCGACGACGCCCTAGAAGAACACAGGCGGGCTGTCAGGAAAGCAAGAAAAAAAAAAAAACCTAGAAGAACGCCGCATCTCCTCTTTTCTCCTCCTGGTGCTTCGATCTCTCCTCTGAAAAAAAGAAAACAATTGTCCCGCCATTCCAAGTTCAAACGACATTGGTTCTTCGATCTCTCCTCCATGGATTTGACAGGTAATTGTCCCGCCCTTGCAATTTCAATTGAACCGACTCTTCTATCTTTATATATCAATCAAATTCGCTCCTCTCAAATTGCAAACCTGTTTTTTCATTTGTCGATTTGCAGTTGCACAATCGGCCTCTTCACTCAAACCCGGTGCTGCCCCTATAATTTTACTGAAATCAGAGATAGGGGTTCCGCAATTAGCAAAGAAGCTCAACCAGGTATTTTCTTTGTTAACGTTTTGAAGAATTTTAATTTTAGTTGGTTACATTGTAGTATTTGGCCTTACTATTGTGAAGTTGAAAACCAAAAGATATGTATGGATTTCATAGGATTTTCTACAAAATTTGCCAATTGTTGTTTAGCGTATATCTTCGTCATTTTTACTTGGCCAAATTGCATGTTGTGCCAGTCATGACTCTACAAAAATCAAATCACAGCCCTCAAATAAATAAAATCAAAGGCTGAGAATACCAGTATACTGGTACTGTTAGGTTAGCCACTGAAAGGGTGTAAAAACAGACTAATCTGGATCGTACATCTTAATGGGTAACTTGACTAATCTGGGCCGTCGGTAAAAGGATTTTCATGCAATTGACTTCTCAGACACCGCTCGCAGGAGGCTGCCGCCCCCCTGCCACCCCCCGCATACTCCTAGAATCAGGCCCACGTACATAACAAGACTTTCATTTATAATATACGGTTTGGCAGCCACTGGCTTTCAGTGTATTTGAACTTCCAGTATTCATCAACACAGTTAGTAATTTTTTAAAGCAAATTGTATATTTTGGAATTTAGGTCGTCAAGCATTTTTCGCACCGAGATGCTCTCTTCATTGACATCCTAATTGCCCGTCTCTTCTCAAGTCTTCTAAGCTCTCATTTTCTGGTTTCGGTTTTAGCACAATCAGGTAAGTCTTCTAAGCTCTTCTAAGCTCTCCTCTTCTAAACTCATTTTAACAATAATAAAATTGCAAATAAGGTTGAATTTTGAATTAATAAAGTTGAATTTTGGTTGTGGATTTGTTGTTTGCAAATAATGTACATTGAGTCGAATAAGTAACAGTAGAAGTTAATTCCTGCCTTGTGAATTTTGAATTTTGAATTTTAACAACAATGTACATTGAGTAGCAATGCATTTTGCATTTTTGAATTCTTTAAGTTATGTACATTGAGTCGAATAAGTAACAGTAGAAGTTAATTCATGATTTTGCATTTTTATTTCTTGTAAGATCTGTTTCTTTTTCTTTTCAGAAGAGGAATTAGTGCTTTATGCAAAAAAACTACTTTAAGGGGTTTATTTGCAAATTTGTAGACCATCCTTGTCAGTTTCACTTCTTGCTTTGCTGGTCAGGTTTTAGATTATAACGCTTTATCAAATCTCAACTAAATGAGTAGCAATGCATCTTATGGGGCTTGGTTTCACAAAGGCCAGGTACATATCATATTTTTTTCTACTTTGCCAGATCCTTAATGCCTCTGCATAGCATACATGAAGTTCCTCAATATTCATGTCATTCCACCTTGAGTGAAACTTTCCTAGAATGCCAGTTCTGAAGTGTTTTCCTACGGGCTGTCATATTGTAAAATAGGGTTTCCACCTATTAAAAAAATAACAGAATATATAAAGAGTCCACTTGGACCATATGTAAGAAATTAGATTGTTTGTATAGATCTGCCTTGTGAATTAAGTTAAAAAACAAACTTTCAAACATGATGTGGTATAATAGGTCCCTGCAATATCAATTTGACCAGCAATTCGACCAATCTTTCAGTCCCTTTATCTGTTTTGTTTTACTGGTTTGATTTGTCATTTATTTTTAAAGCATAATTTAAGTCGAATTGAAGGATCATTGGGTTAAAGTTTAGTTGCATACTCAGAAATTCAAGAAATTCAAGAATATTTCTCTACTGCCTTGTCAGACTTTGGCTCATGGAATTATGAAAACTCAGAAACTATTTTTAGTTTCTATGAAATTCAAGAATATTTCTCTACAGCCTTGTCAATCTTTGGCTCATGGAATTATGCAGGGAGGTCTCTGTTATCCTTTTTATTGCCTTTTAGTGACTATGAACATGACAGTGGGCCTTTTTGTGCATAGAACATAATTGAAAATCATAGCAATTGCATGTAGCTTATAAATCCAGGGATTTTATGGCATATTTACAATAGCAATCCCTCATTTCATGCCTTTTTGCACTCTGGTCCATTGATCCTTTATTATGGAATTAGGAGAGCTGCCTTAAGGCCTCAATCTCGAAACAGTGGAAGTTAATTCATAATAAAGTAACAGTGGAAGTTAATTCATGATTTTGCATTTTTCTTTCTTGTTAGGAGAGCTGTCAATCAAATACATCGGGTTTAGGAGAGCTGTCAATAAGTAACAGTGGAGTTCCAATTTTGCATCGTCACTTTCAAAAGTTTAATCTTAACAAAATATTTACGAAACAAAAGAACAAATATTTTTTACCAGAACTCAATGTCAGTGAAATTGGAGTTAAAGATGGGCCCCTGAATTATCGCAATTGTAATGACGCCGGATTTGTCCATATTATATGATAGCCGTTCGATTAACAATAAAATCAAATTACAACTTTTTCATAATCAATTTTCATATTGATTTGGTCATTGACTGTACAATTATTTTGATAATAATATCTAATTTTGAATTAGTCGTAATTTTGAAGATGGTTAAGTGTGCAGCATTTTTGTGCATGCCACGTCACCATCCTTCTCAGCTGTTGGATCTCTTGTCAGCTCCTGATCCGATGGCTAAATTTGTTTGTTGTCGTGAATTAGAAAAGGCAGCATGTATAATACACGCTGCACTAAACAGAAATTAATATGGTTGTATGATTTACTGTAGGAAACTTTCATGTAGATATAAGTATATATGTCTTCATGTGACCTTTGTGCAACTAGAAGTAAAATTTATGTCCCATAAATTTATCAAATTAAAATTTTGAAAATATTTTATAATGCAAGAATTTAAAAATAGCACAAACTTCAATTATATATGTAGCTCATATCAACTATAATAGCTGCATGAAAAATGAGTTCAAAATTCTATTGCTATTTGTAGGAAGGCCTCTCTTGTGGCTAAAAGTGATTTCACAATTAATTCTTCAACTTGGTCAGAAACCATCTCGATCCACTGCATGAAAAAAAAAGACAAATTAAACCCACAGGAACTGTATCAATCTGTTGTACCAGAACCAGCATTAGAATTAAATAACTCACCTTGTTGTATGGAAGGCGGCTACAAGCAGTAATGACATGTTTATATGAATCATAGTGGTCAAGTGAATATTTGTTCAAGTTTTTCAGTTGCAGTTCTAGCAGTGAGTTTGAATCTGCCAATTTTTGCCAAATTTCGTGAGAAGTAGTAGGGTCTGAGTTTTGGCATTTCCTCAATTAGAATTATGATAGCTTTTATGTATTTTATATCATTTGTGATTGGAATCCAATTGGATTTCATAGGATTTTCTACAAAATTTGCCAATTGTTGTTTAGCGTATATCTTCGTCATTTTTACTTGGCCAAATTGCATGTTGTGCCAGTCATGACTCTACAAAAATCAAATCACAGCCCTCAAATAAATAAAATCAAAGGCTGAGAATACCAGTATACTGGTACTGATAGGTTAGCCACTTTGAAATCGAAAACAAAAGCTTGTGCTCATTTTGTAAGAAGGAAGAAAGGTATAGTGTAAAGACAATGTAAGCCCTTAAGGGCTATAGCATGTTAAATCAATAAAATGCATGATTTTCCTTTAAGCTTGTCCATTTTCCGTTCTTTTATTATGTTAACCAATTGATCACTGTCGAAGCATTCTTAAAACACCCTTTTAAATTCTCTTTTCTTTCTTTTATTTGTTCTTTTTTTACTGTTTTGAAATAAGGAGAAGAGAAGGGATAAAAATATAGCTTAATACATAGAACAACTTTCATAGCTGGTAAATAAACTTCTTTCAAGGATTCTCTAAATATAATTAATTTGTATACTATATTGCTATACTTATTGCTTTCATAACAAAAATATAACTATACATATATGTTATCTCTTTGCTGCCTCTTCTATCCTCTCTCTTTCTTTCTTTTTTCTTTTCTTTTCTGTTGAGTTGATAGGAAACAAGGCACTTGTTCAGGTGTTCTTTCACATGAGAGGACTGGAGAGAGTGCCTTAGATATTCTGTGATAGGAAAAGATGTTTGTTCAGGTGTTGTTTCACATGAGAGGACTGGAGCAAGCATCTTAGGTTGTTATAAACCCTAAATAATAGGATATACTATGCCAAACTATGCATATATTATGCTAAAAATAAGTCCATATGTAAATAAGTCCAATAATAGGGTCCTACATGTAAAAAGGATGAGAATGAAGGTTAAAGCAAAGACAGTGGCTTTCATGTCTGCATACTGTCCAAATCCATGCTTAAACCTTGTGATTTCAATGAAAATCCTTTCTTTATTTTCAGAAATATATTTTAAGTCTAAGGTCCTTTTTGCAAAAAAAAAAATGCTTTGACTGTGCTTTTGGTAGTCCCTGTCAGTCCCTTACCCTTACTGGTAAAGTGTATCAGTCATAAAAGCTGTACACAGTACCATAAAAAGTGTATCAGTCATAAAGTGTATCAGTCATCTTTGATTTAGAAATTCACCATCTCCATGTTTGGTTATTGCATCATTGCATGCTATTTTTGTTTACTGAGTTTTTCGTAAATATTTTATCTGTTAATGGCGTATTATAATTTGTTTTATCTGTTAATGGTGTTTGATTAAGACCAGTAGCAGCCAATTTCTTTTCATTTAGTAAGTCTGATATATGTTGTACTGTAGAAGATGATGCTACAAGATTGTAATTTAGACTTTCATTTATAATAAACGGTTTGGCAGCCACTGGCCTTCAGTGTATTTGAACTTCCAGTATTCATCAACACAGTTAGTAATTTTTTAAAGCAAATTGTATATTTTGGAATTTAGGTCGTCAAGCATTTTTCGCACCGAGATGCTCTCTTCATTGACATCCTAATTGCCCGTCTCTTCTCAAGTCTTCTAAGCTCTCCTTTTCTGGTTTCGGTTTTAGCACAATCAGGTAAGTGCTTGCGCTTCTCCGTTCTTACTTTACTTCGATCAATTGAGGGAGGGGCTGGTTTGGTAATGTGGTGATGGCTTGGCAGTATGCTTATGAAATTAGAACTAAATGAGTACACAAGCATCAGCAGAAAACTCATTTGATACCCCTACTGTCCAATAAATTACAGAAATGCCCTTCTGTCAAAAACTGGCAAATCAGGGGACATAGACCCTGAATCTGTCAAATCCAATAACATAGACACGTAGAGGACTCTCTTCCAAGCAGTTTAGACTCACATTTTGTATCAATTGGATTTTTCTGCTATTTTCTATGGATTTTTGAATCTCAGCCTTTCAATTTTTCTGATATTATTTTTTTTCTGTTTCTTCATTTCTGCTGCATATGGTTCATGATATAAGACCAATTTTTACACTTTTTTTTTTAGATAGGTAGAAAAACACTACTTTTGAATGGTGTAGAGTTTTTAGGGTGTATTTGAAGAACTTCAATTAGGACTAATTATATCAGCTGAAATTAAAAAAAAAGAAAAGAAAAAGAAAATTAAATTATTTTCATAGAGAACGCACTGTATCGTATTTTTATAGAGATGGAGAAGATTATTTTTCAAATACTTTTTAATTAAGTAATAACTGTTTATTTATTAGTTATGTTTTTGAAGAGCAACTGTTTTAAAAATTGGATCAGTAAATTAGTCAAAAGTTGAACGAGTAAATATTGAAGTGAAAAAAAATCATATTAATTTACAACATTATTTCTATCTGATCGATTGTTTATCTCTCTACTTTTTGTAAAGAGCAAAAAGAAGAAAGAAAGAATGCTACATATAACAATAGAAACTAAATTAAATTTTATTTTTCAGCAGAAGTAAATATTTTTCAGCAAAAGGAAATATAACAATAAAAAATCATATCATATTAATTTGCTAAAGGAAATATGTATTGAAATGGTTGAAACTAAATTAAATTTTATTGTTTTATTCTTTGTTTTCATCCCAACAGTATGTACAGCACCATTTTCTAGCTTCAATCGATGATCTGAAAAGCCACTATAAGAACCACAATCATTCGATTTCAAAATGGACAAGGCATCAGAGAGACTCCCAACTAAACCCAGTCATCATCCCTTTTTAAAAATTCAAAAGGGGGTAACAGATATCCCTGTCTACATTTCCCTCTTCATTTGCACCCAAAAAAACAAAAACAAAAACTAAATTAAATTCAAAAGGGGGTAACAGATATAAGAAAGAATGCTACATATAAGAAAGAATGCTACATGTAAAGAGCAAAAACACGAACTAAGGCTCCTCCTCCCAAGAAGAAGTTGAAAGTAGCAGTTCTGACGACTCTTCATCAGAATCAGAACAAGAGGTACTGTTTTACTTGGTCTTCTTTTGTGTACTTTGTATATTTCATTCTATCTGATTTTTAATATTGCAATTAAATTCTTCTGTCTATACTGTTCAAAGGCCAGGTATTTACTGATAGAACTACTTTTGAAAATTGCAAAGTAACCCTCCCCTTTGTCATTGCAAGGAAATAATGTTTTGCAAATTAGAAGTTACATGTTAGTTATTTTTTCCACATCTTTAGTGTATTACAAAATGATGTTGACCTGGATTTACATAGGTTGACAACCGATACTTGCATAATTCATTCAGAAAGATGAAAGTGAAAGTGAAATGAATTAATTATTGTTATCATATATAAGCATCGTGTTTTTGTAATATTTTGTTCTGAACTAAGGGTTGGGATCATTGATGATGGATTAATTTTGACAATCCCGAAATTTTTTCATAATTAAATTCTCAAATTGAAATCTAGTAATCTGTATGCAATCTCATAATATATGTATCATGCCTAAATCTTTCCAATATAAGGTCCAACGGGTAGATATAACATTTCTATGGTTATCGTTCAACTTTATGGTTTAACATTTACATTTATTTCACTGTCTTTGATTCACAATTATGGTTCAATGGATTGTTGGTGCTTCATGCTGACAATGCCAAGAGGGTCTAAATGCATAATGTAAAATGTATATCGCATCTTCAATTTCAATGAAGCATTGTTTTATAAGGCTGTCTAATTTTAATATATTTTTTGCTAAATCTCTTAGTAGAAGCTACTAAGTTGGTACAGTAATAAAAAGAAAATAAAAAAGGACTCTAAAAAATGAGAAATATCATACTGGCACGTACATAAAGCTCCCAGTATGCACTGAATACTTGAAGTCAGTAATAAAGCTCTTTTAAGACCCCTACTGTTACAAAAATAGTCAAAAATACCCTTCTGCTGAGAACTGGCAAATCAGAGGGCATAAACTCTGATTATGTCAAAATAAACATGACAGGCATGTAGAGGACTTCATTCCATGCAGTTTAGCCCCAAGTTTTGATTAAATTGGATTTTTCTACTATTTTTGGTGAATTTTCAAACTTCAGTTTTTCAAAGTTTGATATTTTGCCCTTTTTTTCTCTCTCTTTTCTGCTGCTGGTACATAGGAAACATGGTATTGCACCCCTTACCAGCACCCTATAGGAAAGTCATGAGGCCACCAAATAAATTACACACATAATCCAGAGCATAAGGAACATTTCCATGTAAAGAAATCAAATTTCTATGTAGTCAATTGATCACAACAAAATTCACAACTTAATGACACCAAAAAATTCTCAGTCATGTGCTTAATTTGTTCTTGCAGTTCTGAATCACATTAAAGCCTCCAACAACAAGTGATGCGAAGGATGCATAAATGACATCCCGATATTAGTAGTATGATTGCTGTTTCAAACAATTAGGTCATAGTTTTGTAGGAGGCCATGAATAAAACTGGATTTTTCTTTTCTTTTATTACAAAAGAGTAGATTATTTTCTCTGGTCTACTTGACGATCGATAAAAGCACATTAAAGGGCCTTGGTGCACTGCTGGTTTCTCAATTTGTCATGATATTAGAAAATGATGATAAAAGTAAAACTCAGAACTGAAGCTCGACAGGCATGTCTTATTTACATAATGCAGTTTTTCTGGTAACTAATCTTTACTTTCGGCTACTATAGGGTATAATGGACTAATGGAGGCTCTATGCCAGAAAAAAAATTCAAGTGCAAAATTAGGTAGTTCCAGTTTCCCTTTTTTTGCGCCTACTGCTTTCTGTCTTTTTGCACTGCTGTATTTTTTTTTTTAATATCTTTTTGCATTTTGACATGAAACAACTATGCTGCTAATTAAAAATATTGGAGCTTGACTGAATTCACATCCCCTCAGGTTACAGTACTGAGTACAATTGAATCGGATGGCTCAAAATTGGGTTCACGAATCTCAAAGTATAAGGACCCCTCAACAGTATTGATTTCATATTTTTTGTTTTTGTTTTTTGAAGTAGGCCTTTAAACATAAGGACCGCCTCTATCACAAGTCTGGTCATGACCAGACGTTTAAAGTTTGCTTGAAAAGTGTAACATTCATCCACCCATTTATTATTCTTTTGAACCATTACTAAGACCGTGGCAATCAGAAAAGTTTACTTAAGATCGTCATTCCTTTATTGGTTAACATTACATTTAATTAATTTATTTCCTTTTCAGAGCTGCAATCAGAAATATTCGCACGAGACAGGATAAAACTTTATCCCTAAATTGAGGAGATTGGGGTTGCTACTACTGTACAGGAGACGACATTTTCTAATTTTGGTAACCTTACTTGTTCACCTTTGTATTCTTTTAGCACTTTTGTATAGTTCATTTTTACTGTGAGTTGATAGCTCTCGGATTGGTTTTACTGTTTTCCCACAGAGAAGAGATCTATTTGCATAACCTAACTTCCAGTCTTGTAATTTATACCTTGCATATTGCATGTAAGAGCACCTGTCACGAGATGATCTGTGCTTTATTTTTCAAATGAAGGTTCGTGTTGAACAACACTGTTAGAAAAAAAAATTCAATTATGGACATTTCAATAACCTTATTTTACTGTCATGCATGAAGTTCATTAAGGTTGTTTGTGACTTAGTTTTCAGATAATGCTACAATGTATGGTGTATGTCTCCATAGTTTGATATATCTTTCCTCTGCCTTTTGTCATTGACAGCATTCGGTCGACTACTGGCTGTGGAGGGATTTGATTGCCTCAGAGTCTGAGAGACTATTGAAGCATGTTAGAAGAGTCTACTGGCAAGAGGAAGCTGACTTAATAAAGTGAAAAGAACGGTAGTTTTCTGTTTGTAATTTCTTTTATGTGTGTTTGTTCATACATTGAATAGAGGCACAACTATTTTTTTCAGTTAATTTTACAACAAAATATCGATGTTTTATAAGTTATTTTTTCTATTTATATTGCTTTCAAATAATTTTTTGTGTTGGTTGATTTTTGTAATTTAGACAATCTTATGTCTTTCAAAATAAGAAAGTTTCGGAGCTAAGAAACCGAAGAAAGAAGAAAAGATAGTTTTCAAAAAAAAGAAAGTCAAGAGCTCATAGAGGGAAACATAGAGAGTGCTTGGTAAATCAGAATTGGGTTATGAAATTTGTAAAAATCAGAATTGAGTAGATGATATGCTTGCAATTATGAATTTTTACAAGGTCTAATTCGTAAAATTTGCTGCTATTAATATATTTGTATGGAAAATGATTTGCTGCTATCAATTGTGTGCAATGTGAAAATGATTTGCTACTATCTATTGTGTACTTGTACCAGTTAGTACCATATGTGGACTGGTACAGTATGGTGTTTTAGTTTTCATTTGTCTTTTAATAATGTATTGTATTTATTTGTGAGGTTTTCATTAATAAGGAAAGGGGGGTGGAAATGATAATTTATCCTCTACAGGGATATTTTTATTTTTATTTTGACAATTTTTTTTGTGAACATAATTAATTTTAGAACTTGTATTCAATTCAAACAAACAAGAGGAGTATAGCCGCAAGAGATGGCGGTGCATTTGCATGGGAGCTCACTCTGATTTGAATTTTTTCTCTTTACAATTAGCATTTAAGTTTGTATCTAAGATTTCTTTTATTAACTTAATAATGATTTTCTAGGTTGAGATTTCTTCTGGGAGAGAGAATTTCATCTAAAATTGTTGACAAGGATGAAAGTCTTTGCAAAAGTAAAATTTTGGTTTTAGACATTTACCTATATACTCTCAAAAGTAAATTATTTGGTTGAATGATTTTATCAAATATATTCTATGCTTTAATTTGATCCATCGAAGCTAAAGAAGCTCGGTCCAAATTTTGTTTGTGCATTCCAGCACTTGTTCTCTATGCATTGGAAAATGATATCTGCTTAAATTATTATAATGCTCGTGCATAATATTATATTGGCTTATATGAAGACTTATAATAGTGTAATACTATCAATCTTTGTTGCATCGCGTGGACACATAACTATTATTTTAGAAATGTGTAATTATTTTGGCACATTTTTAGAATCAAATACTAAGGTTTTCGTTTACTCTCATTATTGACTAATATATGATTATGCAATCAATCCTTAAATTAATCACATTTAAAAAAATGATCAAAACAAACTTTCAATTTTCAAATACAAGGGCCTCCTTGCAAACTTTCCTTGCCATTATTATTGACATAAGCTTTGGATCACACATTCTCAAACAATTGCTGATATATATATATTCATTCTTGTACCAGCAGAAATGAAACTATCTGTACAAACTTAGTTGAATCATTACGAGCAGAAAGTTTGCAAGTAATGAAACTCATCCACAAACCATCTACACAAGCATAAAACAAGTAATTAAGTGATAAAACAAAGTACTCTATATATAATCAAAAATCATTTTATTCATTTCATTCCCCGTTGCAAAGCACGGGCACTTGACTAGTAACTTTAAAATTATTGAAAAAGGACCGTTGGAGGGTGAATTGCTAGTCACTCGTCCTAAATTGATTGCAATGCTTACAGGCATTTGAAGAGGGTCAACACTATTCCAGCTCTGACTGAAAACAATGACAGTGGGCGCCCCTTCACAGTCATGGAGCGGTGTGCCTATGATATGAGGACCAGCCAAAGCTATTCGCACTTCATGAGGTGTTCGATACAATTAATTAATGCCTTAATTAGAGAGCATTACACATCCCTGATACACTTTCAGATCGGATTCCTTTGATGTCTGTAAACTTAATTACTGTCTAGTCACATTGCCCTTTTCCATGTTAGCTGGGTGGAAGCGAATCTGCTGCGATTCTAAGGGATTGCAGGATTCTGTGATTCTAATTCCAACTATTCAAACGATGAAATTCAGAATTTTTTGAGAAGTCAGTTTTTGTGCACGAATCTCGAAGCATGTGAACGGTTGGAATTGAAATCGCAGGCATAGTAACATGATTCGCGTTTTATTCGCGAATAAAACGCGAATAAAACGTTTTTTGGAGGTTTCCGAACCGAACAGCGAATAAAACGGTTGACCGAACTTTTACCGATTTATTCGCGAATAAAACGCGAATAAAACGTTTTTTACGAATAATTCGCGTTTTATTCGAAAAATTCGTCGCTGTTCGTGGCTCTGTGCTTGAGGGAAAGTCTGGAGGAGCGCACGCACGTGGGCGAGACTTATTAGCCTACTGAGTACAATTTTGAATTTTGAAATATAAGGGGACCCTCCACGTGGGTATCACTGTCGATTATCAAATATGATTAGGAACCCCAACTCAAATATGAACAGGTACCACAGTAAGTTCATAATTGACATTTTTTTTATAATAAATTGATTTTTGAATTTCAAATATGATATGTATCAAATTTTTAACACTTCTCAAATTTTTTTTTTCCTCAAAATTTTATCAAAATAGTTGAAAAATTAAAAATTAAAATAAGTAGATATATATTTATTTTTGGGTTTTTTTTCTTTTTTACTTTCTTATGGTACCGAATTATTCCCGAATTATACCCGAATTATACCCGAATCACGAATTTTTGACCTCGCCGAACCGAACCCGAACTTTTGATTTGTCACTATGATCACAGGGACCTTGCGATCCCAGAGGATCACAGCAGATTTATTTCCTAGCTGGGTTGCTGGGGCAACATTCATGGTGAAGTTGTTAATTTTGTTTTTAAAAAATAAAAATGTCAGAATTTTAATGAGATAACATTTGAAGGCCGATTCAGTCCATTATTTTGTGATGATAAAATATTTTCCACCAAATTCCTACATGAGGAGGGATCCACTTACAACATTTGTAAGTTACAACATCTTACAACAATTTGGTTTTGTGATTTTTAAAATTCCAAACAGTCGATCCAAACCATTAAACATGATCTCTATGTTAAAATGTGTTTGGAGATCAAATTTTACATTTTTTTTAATTTTTTTACTATTTATTAAGTATTTTACAAAACTACTGTTTTTCAGTGGTCTAGATTTGTCTAAAAATAAAGTTTTGTAAAATACTTCATAAATAGTAAAAAATTTAAAAAAATGTACAATTTGATCTACAAGCACATATAAATATAGAGATCATGTTGAACGGTTTGGATCGACTGTTTGAACATTAAATATCGCAAAACAGAATTGTTGTAAGATGTTATAACTTACAAATATTGTAAGTGGATCCCTCATCTTCCTACATATATTCAAGACCTTGCAATGATTCAATAACACAAATGTTGAAGTATTATAATGCATGACTCTCGAAAATCATGACTTCAAATTTCAAACGACAGTTCGGTGATAATGAAAATGCAATTACATTTGTTGATTAATCTTTCTTTCTCTGTACTCCATAGATAGTACTATATATATGAGCTTATATATATATAGGAAACAAAGGTGCAACAGCTGAGTTTTAAAGGTTGAATTCGTTTAGTTAATTATTTAGAATTGTAGATGTTCCATCAGTGCTAGCTGCAAGTCCCAATTGCAAATAAAAAACTTATCCAAATCACTACAATAATATATATATATAGTCAAAGTTTCATCTTATTACTTTATTTATTAAGACAAACAACACTTTGTGACTAGATACAGAAAAACAGATTCTGCAGATATACATTTTGCTCTTATTTATATATAGTCCCACGTCCTACGAGACTCAAATGGATAATGACTTATTTTTGGAACAAATGGAGACTCAAATAGTCATGCATAATATATAATGACTTATTTTTGGAACAAATGAAGAAATGTCAAATTTTTAATGAGATAACATTATTTGAAGGTCAATTAATTCATTCCATTATATTATATATTATATGTGTAATGATAACATGTTTTCATTCAAATGTCAAAATTCAAGACCTTGCAATAACTCAATAGCACAAATGGATGAAGTATTATACATAATGCATGACTTCAAATTTCACATGACAGTTCGGTGATAGTGAAAACGAGATTACATTTCTTGATTAATTTTTCTTTCTCCGTACTCCATAGACAATACTATGAGCTTAAATATAAGAGACATGCAAGGTGCAACGGCTGAGTTTTAATGATTCAATTTCGTTTAGTTAATTATTAAAAAATTTAAAAGCTCCATTAATCAGTGCAGCAAATTCAGATTGGAAAGCAAAAATTTGTCCAACTTATACAGTAATAGTGAAAGTATCATCTTATTACTTTATTTATTAATACAAGCCACAGTATGTGTGTGACGGATACAAGAAAGCAGAATCTGTAGATATATATATAGTCTTCACATGCAACAAAATATAGCTTGATCAATAAATAATCAAGTAATATTTATTATCTCCTTACGGACTGGAACAACGGTAGGTCTCAGAGCAGCTTCGTGCATAGTAACTTCCCGGTCTGACAATTCTAGCATATGGAGGCTTATGTGGGGTGACCTTTTGTGCAAAAATTGAGAGCAGTTAGTTCTTTTGAAGTACACAATTACAAGACAAAATAAAAAATAATGGCATGTCCATTATTTACAGAAGTAATGAAACTATATGTAAATCCAGTGAAAACATTACATCGATCCATTCACCGTGAAAACATAAAAGAAGAAAATCATACTGCCAAACCTAATTACTAACTAATTTTGATTCATGAGTTCACTAATTGAGTCCATGTGTTTTCCAACCAAGAATGAAAAAAAAATTAATAACCAAGTATATACTTTGAGCTTTGGTTCGGAAGCATTACCGGGTTTTTATTAGATGGATTGCGTGGATTCACAGGTACGTCGGAATGTACCCCCATGCTGCTAAGAAATAAACAGAGAAGAAGCAAGATGGCACAACAGAGAGGGTTGCTTTTACATTTACTCCTCATTTTGCTCTGCAAAACCTCTATCATGGTCTCCTTCATCACTTCTACCGTATTTTATACTGTGAGCTGTATATATTTTTTTTTGCAACTAGACCCTCTTTAAATGATTTATATTTAAATATATTGTTGTACGATTTTTTGCGAAACCCGTTTATCTGTTTTTTTTTTCCTTTCCAGTGTGTACCCTTTTTTGTGGAGAGAATTGTCTTTTTTTTTTTTGAAAGACTTCTGGAGAGAATTGTCCCTCGAATAATCATTGGACACAATCATCATAAACATTTAGTTGCAATTGAAAATAGGTCTAAGGAAAATAATATATATATAAATTCATTTTACATTTCTCTATATAAAAAAAGGTGACATCATTTGTAAACTAAGAGAGTAGACTCTATATTTTAACTTTAGTTCACACTTATCATTTGCACTTCATTCTAAATGTCCATTAAGGGTCACGTTAGATGTTCTAAAAGCAATAAAAACACTACCATTTCTGTAGGAGCGAAAAATAGGGACCAAATTAAGATCCAAGGAGGAAATAATAAAAAAATGAAAGACCAGAAAGAAAGATTGCAATGATGAAAGGACAAAGGAGAAAGACTTGTGGTCATGAAAAGAGAGGTCAAAATTAAGGAGAAAGACTTGTGGGTACCAGATAGTGAAGCAATTTTTGGTTGTAGCTGTATTTCTTTTTCAGGAAAGACTTTGACTAATTTTAGACCTTGTAAATTCTAACAACGATTTGACCTAACTTTTGTTCCATTATAAATTTTGACTAAGTTCATTAATATTTGTATATTGTAGTTGATGCCACAATAACTCAGTATTTGTGCTATAAATTATTCATGCCTTTATAATTGAATTTTGTTCCTATGGTTCAGATCGATTGAATTTTTAAGGACTGATTACAAACTTCTTGTAAGTCATATTGGCATAAAACTCAATTCTTTCATTGTATATCAGGTAGATCAAATTTGATTTTCTTTTTTAAGTATGACAGATGGAATCTTATTAATAGGATCTCAACTGTTTTTTTTCCTTTTCTGGAAAGTAGTGAGGTTTTAGGATCTCACTTTGTTAAATATAAATAATAAGGTTTTAAACAACGATTATCGCGTCATCGCTTTTAAGGTCCAAAAAAGCTATAGCGTAGCTATTTAGAACTTTAATAAAAGGAAAGCGGCTGATAGCGTTATAGCTTTTAAGGTCTGAAAAAACAATAGCGTAGCTATTTAGAACCCTGATAAATAACAATATCTATTAATTGATTGCAACTTACAAGAGTTTGAAGAAGGAATTATTGTAACCTAGCTAGACAACTAATACTCTTCAAACTTGAATTTTTTTCTCTTTTTTAGAAATGAAAGTTCATATTTGGACGAGTCAACATTGGAAAAACTCAGTGCTCACCACAGGCCACAGGCCGTAACATAATATTTTTTTTTTTTGCTAAATTGCCCATAGGCCGTAACATAATTCTGTTCTGGAGCACATTCTCTAGTAGAGAATGAACAAAGAAAATCCGGCCCATGAATAAAATTTTAACAGAATGAAACTCAGGTGTTGATTCCAGCCCATATTGCATGCATACAAAAACCAGCCCTTAACTCTTGATTTCTTTAGTATCTCCGATGCCTGGAGCAGTTACCAATTTAGTATTCTTTTGAAACATAGGCCCAACCAGCAGCCTGTGGGCTTTCGCGTGAGCCCAGGCCTGGCCTGATCTGTCTCTAGGCCCGGCCCGGCCTTACCTTACCCGTTACAGCGTAGGGTCGACCGGATAATGGGCTGAGCCGGGCAGGCATTGACGGGCTGATGGGCTTTTCTGCCATCCCTACTCAGGATTCGTTATGAGCACAATTTCCAAATGAAGGCCGAAATTTTTTTAGTTAGCACATTTAAAAAAAAAAAAAAATTTAAGAGTTAGCACTTTTTACGGGTTAAATTTTAGATCTTAGCATAAACATAGACCTAGTATGTATTCCTGGCACTGCTACAAACACCATTACAGATCGGATTCCTTTGAAGTCTGTAAACTAAATAACATGGTAACACCATTACAAGGGCAATAACTGGCTTGAGATAAGAGCTCCTATTTACACTGCTCTTTTCCAGGTTAGCCCTAGCAATTAGGCGAAGTTGTTAAAAATATTTTAAAGATACAAATGTCAAATATTTTAATGAGAGATAACATTTGAAGGCCAATTCATTCCTTTATTATTTGTGATGATAAAATGTTTTCAATCAAATTCAACCATTCAAGACCTTGCAATATTAACTCAATAGAACAAATGGATGAAATATTATAACGCATGAACTTAACTATAAGAGCTGTAGAAGCTCCATTAGTGCTGAAAGTCCAGATTGGCAAATAATTAAAATATCAAAATTACTACAATGATACAACGATAGTGAATTTTATCATCTTATAATCACTTCATTTATTAATTAATGCAAACTACGCTGTGTGAAGAAAGCATAATCTATAGATATATATATATATATATATAGTCTTCACTTGCAACTAAATATAGCTTGATCTATAAATAATAAGTAAATTTTATCTCGTTAACAGTCTCCATGTTGTCTCTGCAGATGAAATCTTCATCCTATCTTTAAAACAAAAAAAAGTTCAGAAAAAAACGGTGTACGTATCAATTAAGAAGCACATAACTAAGTAGCAGAAAATATATTGAAGGTAATGATAACCTTATAAGCATGGCTGCAACTGCAACACCTCATGTGCAAGGGCAGGACTCACTGCATGGTGGTACTAACGGGCTTCCCCGTCTCACAGGATTAGAATATGGTGGCCGATATTCAGTAGAGGCCCTCTATTGTAGGAGAGTTGAAGAGCAACTAATTAGTTCTTTTGCAAAGTTCGGAAGGCGAAATGCCTACCAAGTTCTTCATTTATAGTTGACATGACAAAATAAAAACGAAATATATTTATGGTTCATGAGTTTGCTAATTATGCCGAAAGTGTTTTCTTACCGCGTGACTACATGTTGAGTTTTGAGTCCCTTTCTTGATTGCATTCACCATAGGAACGGAATCTGCCGGCCGCATTCTGCTGAGAAATAAACAGAGAAGAAGCAAGATTGCACAAGAGTGAGGGTTGCCTTTACATTTATTCCTCATTTTGCTCTCCAAAACCTCTACCTTGGTCTCCTTTCTCACTTCAGCATTTTATACTGTGAGCTATATGAATTTCTTGCAACTAGACCCTTCGTTTGCTTATATTTAAATACAAATATTATTATGGGTTTGACAAAAACAAGGACCAGATAAACTAAGGAAGACATAATATTGAAATGAGGGACAATTAAGAAAGATTGATGTGATGAAAAGAAAGGAGAGAGGAGAATGACTTGTGGTTTTGAGATCCTTCACTACTACAGAAATGTTGAGTGTACACGGTTAAAAATGAGTTTTGCACACGGTTTTGCAACTGTGTCCGCGGGCATTGTCTATGAAAGTGCCAGTTAATGTTTTTTTTCAAAAATCGCACCAATTTTTTTCGCAAAAACATTCATACACTGCTTTCTAAAGTCATACATGTTTTTTTAAGTTAAAATCGTGTATGAAAACACCAATCGTACATAGTTTTAATTGAAAATTTGTGTATAATTCATATTTTTTTTTTGTAAAAAATACCAATCAAATCCAAGATCTAAATTAAACACTACATTTACCAATATACCAAAAACACTAAACTAAATTTTAAAAAACTATGAATTTAAACACTACATTTACCAAATTGAAACCTCTCTACGAGGTCTCCTGTCTCAGTTCTTCAGCATTTATACATACTGTGACCTATGTGAATTTTTTTTGCATCTAGACCCTCTATTTGCTTATATATATATAATACCTATGATTTATGGTGTTCGCAAAAGTACTACGTATAATCTTTTGCCAACCCTGATTATCTGTTATTTTTCTTAATAAACATGCACATTTTTATTTAATTTTTTTTTGGAGCAAATATCCCTTGAATAATAATTTTCACATTTTTTAGTGCCCTATTATTCATATCATAAGAAAATTTTCATTCGAATTTCAAACATGAGAAGTTCCACACAGAGAATATTGCATTTGCGGCAAGAGTAAATGCTGGTTCTTTTTATATCTTGAATATTTCTAGTAGTGAAAATGGAAATAGGTCCATGTAAAATAGTATATTTGTTCATTTTACCTTTCTCTGTATAAAGCGGTCACATAATTTGTACACAAATATGTACAAATTCTATTTTTTTTTCCTTTTTTTCACACTTGTATATCATTTACAGTTCATTCTTATATTCTGTCTACAAATATAAGAAACACAGTACAACTAATTTATACGAGAAAAAATGCAGGGACCAAAGAGCTAAAGAAGAAATAATATTTAAATGAGGGACAACAAAGAAAGATTGCAATGATGAAATGACAAAGGAGAAAGACTTGTGGTTATGAAAAGAGAGGTCAAAATGAAAAAAAGACTTTTGTGTACATAGCTAGTGAAGCTATTTTCAGTTGTAGCTGAATAGCTGATTTTGTTCCATTAAATACTTTGACTAAGTTTACATTCTAATAACGAACTTGACAAAATTGAATTGTATGTTCGCTACAATGAACATTGAAATAGTATGGCACTTGAACATTGAAATAGACATGATGAAGAGGATTTGTTTCCGCTATTATTCATGCCATCAGTAGTAGCAGCAATTGGAGACTTCTCAGTTCATATTTATGAATAAATCCGACTTGAGTGGACTTTTTATACTCCCTTTATCTCTCTAACAAAAATAAGTTTTTACAAGAATTATGTCCTTTTGGAGTTGGTGCTAATTAGCTTCTTTGTAGGGATGGATTTGAATACCATAAGTTGAGCATTAGTCGTTATTATAGTAGCAAAATCAATGTCAACTGTGTGAAAGACCACAAGTTCGAATTTCAAATGAGATATCATTTCTGGATATTACATAGTTGAGTGACTTCATCTCCATCTTTACTAAGAAAAAAATAATGATAAGTTGCAATTCTGTTTTAATTAGTAGATTTAACTTTTTTTCATTTCTGATATGCATTAGATTAACCTTTAACCGATAGAAAATTATTACTTCTACCTTCCGAGCTTTAATTGATTGCATGCATTCGCACCTACAAGCGTTAATTTGAAGAAGATATTATTATACACTAGACAAGAACTCTTCAAATTTGAATTTTCATCTTCTTATTTTTCTTTTTGAGAAACAAACCCATGAATAAATAAATTTAAACCATTGCCTGGAGCATTTACCAATATTTTATGAAAGAGGATCCGTTACTGAGCACAAAACCCAATCCAAGTCCTAACTTGTGAGAAGTGAGATCTAAGATGATTTTATATATATTTGAATTTGTTCATAAAAAGTTCGGTTTATTTAGTTTAAAATTCATACAAATTTTAAAGTTGTTCATTTTCTATTAATATACTATGAAAATTTTAAAATTAATTTGAATTCTCCGAGTAATCCGATTTTAAGCAAATTTTAGTTTTTAATTAACTAAGTCATAATGTAAGACCCTCAAATTTTTTGTACAGATTTTGTCGTTTATTAATTAACAATTTTATCTTTATCTTTTTGTTTTGTTAAATTCTGGTGGTACATAAAAAATATAAAAAACAATCAACTTTTTGCTCTTAATTTAATTATGTAGGAATATGGTGTGCGGATTGGCCAACTTGCACAGAAAACATAAAAAATATTCAACGTTAAGAAATAAAATTTTAAACATTTATAAATATGAAATTTTAAACCCAAGTCCAAGTCCTTATTGACTTTTGAGAATTCAGACCCAAGGTAATCTAAAATTTAAATTTGTCCAAAAAGAATTCAGACTACTGTTTCGTTTTATGTTCACACGAATTTTAAAATTGTTCGTTCTCTATTAATAGGTTATGTGAATTATTAAATTAATCTGAATTCTTCAATTAATTCAATGTTAAACAAATTTAAATTAGGTAAGAAGATCCGAACTCAACTTTGAGATACTTAAATATATATGTTTTAAAACTGTGGTTATCCCTGATGCGTATGAACTATATATGAAACCATGTTGAATGGAGGTACCACATCTTGTAGAGTTGTAGAGTGAGATCCAAACCGTTCGTTTTACTCCGGCACAAATATTAAAGGAATTACGTGCATCTACGTGATGCCCGTTTTAATTTGGTTCTGCTCGGAGAAAATCGAACTGCAGGGTATGCACTCTCTACTCTTCAATGACAGTTGTTCATGCATGTAATAACTTTTACTGATGGACTCACAACAGTCACTGGTAGCAAGTGATGGTGTCTATAGTAGTGAATGTTTTTATTCAAATTCCAGCATTCAAGACCTTACAATGACTCAATAACACAAATGGATAAAGTATTATAATGTATGACTCTCAAAAATCATGACATCAAATTTTAATCGACAGTTCGCTGATCGATGTTGAATACACAATTTTATTTCTTGTTTAATTCTTTCTTTCCATGTACTCCATAGACAATACTATGAGCTTATATATTAGAATTGTAGGTGGAAGCTCCATTAGTGCTGCAAGTTCCGATTTGCAAATTAAAAAAAAAAAATCCAAATTACTACAATAATAGTGAAAGTATCATCTTATTACTTTATTTATAAGAGCTACACAGTGTGACAGTAACAGATACAATAAAGCATAATCTGTAGATATATAGTCTTCATCACTTGCTACAACTATATATAGCAGAATCTGTACATATATAGACTTCACCCTATATCAAAAATAGAAAAAAGTTCAGAAAAGATATGGTGTACATATCAATTAAGAAGCACATAACTAGTAGCAGGAAATATATAGAAGGTAATGATAAGCTTACAAGCATGGCTGCACTGCTCAACTGCAATACCTCATGTGCATGGGCAGGACTCACTGCAGCGTGGTACCAACGGGCTTCCCGGTCTCACAGGATTAGAATATGGAGGCCGATATGGAGTATAGGCACCCTATTGTGGGAAAGTTGAAGAGCAATTTATTAGTTACTTTTGTAAAAGCCAGAAGGCGAAATGCCTACCAAGTTCTTCACTATAATACATAGAGAGTTGACAACACAAAATAAAAACGAAAATAATTATGGTTCATGAGTTTGCTAATTAACCCCAAAGTGTTTTCATACCGGGTATAGAGTCCCTTTCTTGATTGCATTCACGATAGGACCGGAATCTGCCGGCCGCATTCCACTGAGAAATAAACAGAGAAGAAGCAAGATGGCACAAGAGTGAGGGTTTCCTTCACATTTATTCCTCATTTTGCTCTCCAAAACCTCTACCTTGGTCTCCTTTCTCACTTCAGCATTTTATACTGTGAGCTATATGAATTTCTTGCAACTAGACCCTTCGTTTGCATATATTTAAATACAAATTTAATTATGGGTTTGACAAAAACAGGGACCAGGGGAACTAAGGAAGACATAATATTGAAATGAGGGACAATAAAGAAAGATTGAAGTGATGAAAAGAAGGGAGAAAGGAGAAAGACTTGTGTGTTTTGAAGTCCTTACATATAGAACAGTAGTGGATTTTGGAGCTTTAATTTGGTGCGTCAGGATCCTTTTGTTGAATGAAATCAATATAAGCTAATTTATTTCTTTGTTAAAAACTGGTTCTTATAAATCTAGTATTATTATACAAAAATGAGCTTTAATTCCTCCTTTTTTAATTGAGTTTCGATGTTAGATTAGCCGAAAATTTTATTTTTACCATCTTTTAAAAAAAAATCATTTAACCACTTTTTTTCTTGTAAAAATTCATTTTAATGAGGTTCGCAGATTTAAACTGCATAACCAGATGAGTGGTTCAGTAGTTTCAACATGTGAAACCAAACTAGTTCCCCAATATAAATTTATGAAACCATGGTTTGGAAAATCGGCCGATTCTGAGTTGACTCGGCTGATTCCGAGTTGACTCGGCCGAGTCGGAACGGAATTGGTTGGAGACGATCAGATTTTTCCCGAGTTAATATATACTGAAAATCGATAAAATTAAAGCGAAATCAAAACAATTGACCGATTTTTCACTCATTCTCTTCTTTCTAGAGCAAAAGTACATTGTTTCGGTGATTCAATCGGACCAATTTTGATTTTTTGCAACGACAGTAGAAATGATTTGGGGAAATCGTTTCTCTCAGAACGAAGAAAAAGGTTAAATCCTTATAAAATATTGAATAGACTTGGTGTATGAATGTTGTACTGTTTTATATTGAAAATATAACGTGGCTTACGATGAACCATATATGTCCAGACCAGTTATAAAATGGAGGAGCGGAATCAACGGATGCACAGTGTCAAAATGTCATATTGAACACTAATGCTATTTTTTCGTTTATATCAAACTAGCTATTAATAAATGTTGTCCTATTTAATTCAATATGATTATGCTATTTAATAAATAGACAGTGATTTATTTTATTATTATTTTTATTTGACTAAAGTAAATGGTGTGACAATAGTAATTTTATTTATTTATTTTATAAATTAAGTTTTTTATTTTATTTTATTTTGACTTAAGCAAAATAAAATATTAATTGTTTATGAAATAAAATATTTTCTTTGAAGATAAATTAATGCATACCAAATAAAATATGAAAATGTAAAAGTTAAAATTAAACATTTTATTTGTGTTTTGTGAATGTATTAAGCTTTTTTATTATTTTATGGAAGTCTAATTAATTTTTAAATTAGATAAATATTAATTTTATAAGTAATAAACTATAAATTTGATTGTTACTAGTCCAAATTTAATTATTATGAGTGTTGGAGTGGGTTATTTGACAAATTTAGTACAAAATGTGCTTCTATCAAAAAAATCCGAGTTTCGATCCAATTCGTCCGATTCTGACAGATTCACCCGATTCCAATTCTACGGTCAAATGAGCGATTCCGATTCCGATTCCGATTTTCAGAGCCATGTATGAAACATCATTTACTATTGATGCAAGTTTAAACTGGGTTTTTTCAAAAAAAAAAAAAATATTTAAACTGGGTAACCAGTTTAAACCCACTCCTTCACTGGTTTCGCTAACCCCTTTCAGATCCCTATATTTTTTCTACTATACATATGCTGTAGTGGGCCCCACGAAGAAAGAAATCAATTTGTTTGTGTAGATATTCTGTAGTAACCACTAAGCACTATTTAGTAGTGGGCCCCACCAAGAAAAATATAAATTTCCGTGATTCAATCAGTGGCTCTTTCATACTTTACGGAAGACGGTTCTCTAAATTTAAAAAGCAAAAACAATTTGGTTTCACAAGTTTAAACTGTGAAACTTTTTTCTGATTATGCAGTTTAAATTTACGAATCTAGTAAACATGAAACTTTAAAAAAAATAGTTAAATGGTTTACTTTTTTTTGTTAAGATGGTTAAAATAATAATTTCGGTTATATTAGAGCTAAAGTCGTCACCTTAAATCATTAAGTGACAAGCATTGAATTATGAAGCTACAATTTGACACCCGAGAACAATACCTTAATTAATGTACCTTACAATTACAAAAAAAAATATTAAAATTTCTTTCTCAAAAGAATTATAGTTTAAAAATTGAGATATAAACACTCACTAGTTCCCAAAACAAACAAAAAAAGTGAGATCCCGTTCAGCAGGTTCGATCTATCATATAATTCAAACCCAAAATTAAATTTGATCAACCTGATGAAGAACAACCTGATATTTTTATAGTTATCATTTAAAAAATATTGAAAATTGACATAGTTTGGGTGAATCTCATAATCTAGCACCAGGTAAAACGCTTCCTACTTGATCAGATAATCGATTTTTTATTTCTTTGACATAGAAGTATAAGAGAAACAATATTTCTGAGCAAGGATTTTACATAGTCCGAAAATTGTTGTTTCATTTCATTGAAAACAATGTTTGAGAGAAACACTTCCTTAGTAAGCGTTTTACTTCATATATAAATAAATAAATAAATCACGTTTCATTTCTTTGAAATTGATGTTTTATCTCATAAAAACGTTATTATATATATATATATATATATATATATATATATCATTTGACATCATTTCTCATAGACTAAAATGTTGTCAATAACATCTTCTCAAAATCAATGTTTTATTTCATTTGTTTACTTAAAAAATTGAAATAAAACATTAATTCTGCGTTGGGATAAAGTATCGATTTTCTACATAAGTATTTTCTAATGAAGTGAAGTGTTTTACGAGGAAGCGTATCTAAACATATGCTGTGAAAGAAATAATACATCAATTTTTTTATAAAATAAAACATTTCTCCTAGAAGTGTTTTTTTCAAACATCAATGTTAATGAAATAAAACATCAAATATTTTATAGAATAAAACGTTTCTCCTGGAAGTGTTTTTTTTTTTTTTTTTTGTTCAAAGAAGTGGCCTTGACCACTGATTTTCATATAACAGAAAACCTTACAATAGTCGATTGGTACCAACAGACTGGTACCAGATACAGCAACATAAAATCACACATAGCATCAAACACATATGACAATATAGAAGAAACCTAATACATCATAGAAATAACAAATACAAATTCAACACCTAAAGTATGCATAACAACCCCTACCAAAAGTAACTATGCACTACATAGGTCAATATGCAAAAAGGACCCTGTAAAACTAAGAACTGACAGAAGAGAAGAGTGATGTATTTGAGCTGGCAGTGTCATCATCCAAATTGGTCACTGTTCCACGCATAGGGATTGAATCATGTATAACCTCCATGGAAGCCATAGTGGAACCTATCAGGTCCTTCAAATCAGAAGGTAAGATGAGATTAAGCTGAGAAATAAGATTAGACTTTTGATTCGTAACCCAAAAATTAGCTACAGCAATAACCTTAGCCCCTAAAACCTGTACACCTTGCATCTGTCCAGCTTTAATTAATATTCTATTTCTATCAAGCCATAAAATCCATAAAACAGCACCACAAATTATCTCAACTAAATTAGCATCTTTTAGAGTTATGCAATAATAGAATTCCCATAAGTCAACAACAGTAGTACACTCAAAAACAAACCTATTATAAGTAGCAATCCAAGCCCATAAAGACTTAGCAAAATAACAAGTGACAAATAAATGATCAACTGACTCCATCTCTGAATAATACATGCATACATTGCCTATCACCAGACCAACCCCTTCAAACATTAATTTCTGACATATGTTCATAATAATCCAATCTGAACCGTAGGATCCAAATTGGACGGCCTACTAGCTCCCTGCCATTGACCTCAAGTCCTCTTCATCATGCCTATCCGTAGGCTTATTGAACTCAAGTCCAAGTGCGCTATCATTTCAACAAGGAAATTCCAGCACATAGGAATCAATGTTCCCTTGGGCCACAATATATAGTCAAAATACTACTGAACTCATGAGTCAAGGTCTTCGATGGAACAAAATTTTGGTCCAAGTCGTTGTTAGAATTTAGGAATAATAATGAAATAAAATCCAGCAACAACTTAAAATTTCATGACTAGTTACACACATAATTAACTGCATTTAAAAATAATTTGTTAATAATTAAAAGATAGTAAATAAGGGTCCCCTGGCAATAAATTCCGACCCAATTAATAAAGAAACTTCAGCGAAACAAAGAGAAGGGACATATAAACCTTTTTAAGTTGAGAATGAAAATGGGAACAAAAAATTGTTAAAGAGAAGATAAGTTAAAGTGTTGAGTTTGTTGGATAAATGGATTATATTCATTTAATCTGAAGATTATACTAATATGTGACGTTATATTTAAGATTTTCAAAATAAAATTAATTAAAAACTAGTCTAAAATACAATATAAACTTTTCCTATTAATATTTTATTTAAATAGATGGTCAAAGTTAATTACTGTTTTATTTTCCGTTAAAATATGATGTACCATAACATTGCCCAAATGAATTTTTTTTTTTTTTTTTGAGAAATATATGTGATTTGTGTTTTTTGGATAGTTGTTATTTTGAGTCGATCCGTACTATGTATATTACCATAAAATAGAATAATGGAAAAATAGTATTATTTTAATAGTGCATAAATTAGTATTACAAAATGGAGATTAGATAATAGAAATAAATAATTTAAGTATATTTAAAAACTAACAATAATACAATAAATAGTTATTTTACCTACAAAAATAATAATAATTAATAACTATTTTTTTAGATAGATACAAATTTATTGTTTTTCAGAAGATTCTGAACCATCCAAAAACTGTGATTTTGTATCTATATAAAAAAAGTAAATACTTCCTAACAAAATATAAAATTTGGTCTCCAAGCACATTATAATACGGATATCATGTTTGAGCAGTTTGAATAGATTGTTTGAACTTTGAAAATTGAGATAAGAATGGAAAGCATAATTCAGGCAAGAAAACAATGGGTATTTAAACCCTAATTATCTATATGATACATTAATATAAGAGTCTGACTACGTTACTTATATAAACATATCGTGATATATATAAACATATCGTTACTTACATATTAATATAAGAGTCTAGATCCACTTACATTGTTTTTGGTGACACTCGATTACACCTTACATTTTCAGAGTTTTCAAAGTCCAAACATTCCATCCAAATCATTCAACATGATGGATATATTAAAATGTGCTTGCGGATTAAATTTTATATTTTTTTTGAAATCTTTTACTATTTATTAAGTATTTTACAAAATCGTTCTTTTCAGACCATTAAATTTGTGTACCCATCTTAATAAATAGTAAAAAAATTCAAAAAAATGTAAAATTTAATCTGCAAGCACATTTTAATATATCCATCATGTTGAACATTTTGAATCGACTGTTTGAACTTTAAAAATATAGGATGTAATCCGGTATCACTAAAAAAATAGTGTAAATTGATCCCGTCTCTTCATATTAATCGTCTTTTCAATTTGTTTACCTGGATTAAGCGATTTGAATGCTGCCCGAAGTATCCATGCACATAACATGATGTATTAGATTCACTATTTGTAAGCTTGGGCTTAAATATTGTAAGTATAGGAGTTACAAACTATATAGAGGAATAAAAATTATTGGTGCAGCATTTTTAGTTGCTCTAAAAGAGCAACACAAATAACACATGAAAGCAAAGTTGGACACTATGAGTGCAGTTTGTAGTGGACACATCTCACAATTATGGATCTTCTATGTGCTCACAAAATAAGTAATTAGAGAAACGAGTCACTAATCCTTGACTTGATATACTCACAATGGCAGATTGATGGAAGGATTTTTTTTTTTAGTAAAAATTGGAGGTCAAGCTAGCTATCCAACTAATTAATATCTACAAAGGATTCTTCTATCCGAGTTTTGAACTTGCGATCTCTCACACGGAAGACATTACTTTTGTCACTAAATCAAATGCTGGTTCTCGATTGATAGAAAGATTTTGAGTTTTGCTAGCTAATTGGAAAAAATCGATCAGTTCGCCTCCAGCCGATTCAATTCAGAATTAGCAGATTTTTCAAACCATGGTTTGGATCCAATGAGATCCGAACTAAAAATACCAAATTGCCACCCAAACTGATTTGACAGCTTACCAGAGATGCACAATTGCTCCACAGAGATGATGATTATGACTTAAAAGGTAAGATCTGCAGCCTATATATGGAACCGCATTTAATTTCTTATTCATTTGTGGTTACCACCGAATCTGATTGACACAGCTTATCAGGTACCTGTAACTCTTTGTTATACGGTGCCATTGATTATATATAAACAACCTTGTCTCAACTATAAATTGATCTACATTAATTGCACCATTTCTCTACAGATATGATGATTATGACTCTAGGTAGTAGTAACTATCTGTAGTCTTATATATGCAGCAACAATTAATCATTAATTTAGGCATCATATCTCTTTTCGGGTGCGTTTGGGTTCCAAGGAATAGCAGGGTTAGTTGGGTTAGCGACTATTTCAAATTCGGGTTAGTGACTAGTCCACGTTTGGGTGAAAAATAGCTATTCTCAACACTTGGGTTAGCTCGAGTTAGTCAATTTCGCTAACCCATTGAAATGTTGGATTAGCGGCTATTCCTAATTCGGAGTTAGCAAGCTATTCTCACTAACCTCACTCTCAATCCAAACGTGCCCTTGAATAATAAAGTTCCTTTAAAATTCTGCATCGGTACTTTTCATTGACAGGATGAACCATATAAATGAAACCTTTGTGCAACCATATCAACCACTTTATT
The DNA here is from genome assembly GCA_011114355.1 of Carex littledalei. Taxonomy (NCBI): domain Eukaryota; kingdom Viridiplantae; phylum Streptophyta; class Magnoliopsida; order Poales; family Cyperaceae; genus Carex; species Carex littledalei. The sequence continues at coordinate 10,559,449 of CM022083.1, read as the reverse complement.
ACTGTATATAAAACGATATATATTTTCATTTACAAGAGGAAGGATATATAAATATATATATTTATAGGAGGGTTCAAATGCCTTTTACCTTTCATGTCTCATCATACTTCATATTCTATATCTTCATTTTCAAAGTTCAAGCTTTCAATCTAAACCGCTCAACATAATATCCACATTAATATATACTTGCAAATCAATTTTTTTATTTTTTTAGAAACTTTTAACTTTTTTTAACAAATACAAAACCACTGATCATCCAAAAACAATGATTTTGTACCTACTAAAAAAAATAGTAAAAAGTTTCTGGAGGAAGAGGATCATATCACTACCTACGTATCATGTAGAATGAGATCTAAATCGTCTGTTTTATTGTGACACAAATCTTAAAGCACTAAGATACATCATGTATCTAAGACATGCTCATGCAAATTTTGGCTTGGCTGAATAATCACATCATATCCTGTGCGGTATCACAGCTAATAATGCATTCGAATATATAGATGTATGTCACAAAATAATTATTAGTACTTGCCAAATTAATTGCAAGCTCTCATGTCGATCAGATGTCATATTTTATTTATATAATTTCTCTGTGTCCTATACAAATAAGAAACAAAGCCTCTAGTATACAAGTAGAACTAATTAAGTAACTAAGAGAATTTTATCCATGATGACTACTCTTCAAAAACTTGTCCAATTTTATAATCCTTCCATCACATTACTACTATTTGCAATAGCCATCATCTCCATCATTTGGCGCTTATGGCATCGCCGCCGCCTACCCATCATGCTCCTTGATTACAGTTGTCACCTTCCTGATCCCAACCGTCGTTGCACCCTCGATGGTTTTGAGTACATATGCTTGCGATCCGGTCGTTTCAATCCTGAGAGTACCGCTTTCATGAGTTCCATCTTCCGTAAGTCAGGCCTCTGCAGAGAGACAACAACTCCGCCTTACCACTTTCAACCGCCGCATTGTCTTTCCTCGAAGCATCCCCTATTCAAGAGGCGGAGGAAGGCCTTTTCGCTGCCATTTCCTCCCTCCTGTCCAAGACCGATGTGTCGCCTCAGAAAATATCTCATCTCATTGTGTCCTGTAGCATGTTTTCACCTTCCCCCTCACTTACTTCTATGCTTGTCAAGCGATCAGATTTCCTGAATCAGTCAAGACATACAACCTGTCTGGAATGGGCTGTAGTGGGGGCACAACATGCATAGATCTCGCTGCCCGTCTTCTATGCCCAAAAACGGGGTATGGAAAGAACTAACATAGCTAGTAAATCAAATGGGCATTCTAACATAATCAACAATTTTATGTCAGTTAAAAATTAATCAATATTTGCAGATATGCCCTTGTGGCGGTGACTGAGAGCAACGGCATCAACTGGTACTCTGGCAATGATCGAAACATGCTCGTACCAAACTGCATTTTTCGTGTTGGCTCGGCAGCTGTCCTTCTCACTAGTGACCCTGTGAAACGGGACTCAGCCAAGATGGAAATTCTTCGGACACTCCGGACCCACCATGGTACTGATGATTCTGCGTATAAGGCCGGTTACCAGATGGAGGATGCCGATGGTAATCTCGGCGTTGCCCTCAGCAAAGACCTTATTCGTGTTGCTGCTGTTGGGATCAAACGTCACGTCAGCCTACTTGCACCCAAAGTTCTTCCTATCTATGAAATTGTGAGCTTTTTCTTTGCCAATTCCTTGCTGATATTGACAAATTTCAAGGGGATCAGAATTTAGAAACAGTCAAAGTTACCAAATAAGATACACTTTGTTTGTAATAGACATGTAATGATTTCATTCGGATGATGTAAACTAAATAAGAAGTAATTAAGTATTAACAATAGCTTTAATTTGATGTATTTTAATTATTCTCACTACAGCAAAAAGTATCATCAGCGACCGGTTTTCCGGTCGCTGAAAGTAAATGCGCCGGTCGCTGAAAGTAGTTCCGGTCGCAGAAAGTCATTTTTGGTCGCTGAAAGCCCGGTCGCTGTAAGCCTTGTCGCTGATACTCTTCTGATGACGTCACCGGTCGCTGATAATACGTCATCCGGTCGCTGATACGTTTTTTGCGACCAATTTTTTTTGGTCGCTGTCGTTTTTTTCTGACGTCAGCAAAAACATTCTGCGACCAAATTTAACGGTCGCTGATACTTAAAAACGGTCGCTGATAATCGAAACAATCGCAGTTACAGAAATTATCAGAGACAAATAATTACGGTCGCTGATACTTAAATACGGTCGCTGATACTCTTCTGTCAAGTTTTTTATATTTTATTATATTATTTAAATTTGCACCATTTAATAGTTGGTACGACACGTACCAACATACAACATAAACATAGATATCGTAATATCAAGTAATACAAATAAACATAAACATACAACAAATAAATGACATACACATAACAAATGTGGAAAAGTGTAATAGATAACTTAAGAGTTATTTCCTTGTAGATAACTTTTTCTGTTGTTTACCTTGAATAAAACAGAAACGCATTTTAAAATAAAACAAACTAGTGTTCTACAAAAGTAAATACCAATACAAAAGAATAGACCACCCACTAATCAATTCAGTGCTAAGAGCAAAATACTATCCTGGCCTTGCTCATGTATATAGGCAACAGCTCTCTCAAAAGAAATTGGCTCCTCTGTAGCATGCTTAATGGTAAAAGAATTTTCTTAGAAAATCCATACCAGAAAATCCATACCTGAAAATCAATAAATAGAGAGTATAAACAAACAACAAAATAAAGAACTGATCCAATTAGATTTAGATTTATATGGTGCTGCAATAAATTACCATGTATAGATTTAGACTATAAAAATAAACCAGTACATATATATATAAAAATAAAAACCATAGGTATCAAAATAGAAAGAAAAAAAAAAGCAAAAGAAGTACCTTCAATTTTTGTCAGTAGCTTCTTAACTTTGGCTTTACACCCATTTGTACAAGAAAAACAAAGTCAGATCAGTTCAGAAATAATCAAGCACAGCAATCCATTTGTACAAGTAAGGTAGATAGAAAATCAATGTTGAAAGCCCATGTATTAAAACTAGACAATTAAGTTACAGGATTGTAAGATTTATCTCAACAATCAATATAAACCCCTTGCCTAAGAAAAACCCTGGCTATGTTGGTCTCAGCAGCACACATAGACATCATTGATTTGAACAAGGGTAAATTTCTTTTAGTTGAATTTGGGCTTGCACCTAGGAGCTGGGTGTTATGCATACTGCAAAATGAGAAACACTACATTCTATTTGCAAATGTCCAAAATAGAGGATAAGAAATGCCACGATACTAGTCATAGCATCTTTAGGTTGAAGCTGTAGTTGCTTACAGGTACAGATGCTGGTTTGCATACAGTTAGTACATCAGTTTCATCCTGAAGGATTTGCACAGCCTCTGCGAATACTGGCGGTTCATGCCTGCAAGCAGTTGATTTAAATGGAGGGGAAAAAAAAGCATTAGTGGTGAGTGGTTTAGTTATTTATTTCCAAATACTGTACTTAAAAATAACCTGTGTAAGAAATGGCTAATTTTTTGAGACCGTTGAAGAACATAACCCGCATGAACCATTTCTCCGTCCACTTGAAGCCTTCCACACTTCACTGCACTAACCTATATAGTTAAAGAATCAAAGAATATACTTGTACTGACGCAACTTCCAAAAATAAGAAAAGCATTCACTTGAAAGTACCATCTCTACCATTTCTCAAAGGATATATGGTACTTTGTCAAGACAATCATAATATATATAAAAGCTAGGATGTCAGATTTGCTTTGGACATACGAATCCCAGGTCTGATCAGTAGCTACCAGACTCATAACATAAGGTACCAATTTAAGAAAGTTACATAATTGCCATGTACAGTACTTAATTGAGCTATATATTCCGAATTAATAGGAAATACTTAGTTATTTAAACAAAATTAGCTTAATGTAGTTACTGCATTCCCAACCAAGTTTAAGACAACAAACTTTTGGTCAACAAACTCTAGTACCACATGTACCAGTAACAGAAAAACAACAACACAAAGTACAAATGTGAGGCTTTCACATAAGTCTACTTATTAGTGCTACCTTACGTGATATGCTACCTTACGTGATATGAATTGCAAATAGTGCACTATGAGGTTACTCTAGCCTGTATCATACTGGTATCAGCATAAAATTCAAATTAAGATCTCCTGTGCAAGCAATATATTCCATTTTGGACCATCATGCTTTTCAGTCAGACCATGCTGACTTGTATAGAAAAGAATGGTACACCTCAAATTCACAAAAACACTTGACCCTCAATATTTACTTTTTATCTACAAACTTGTTTAGAGCAAGTATTTCCGATCTCCAGCGGGGGGTGAAACTGTCAGAAACTGTCATATATACTTTCCTGAGGTTATGAATACAATAAAGAGTAGATGTATTAATGTATAAGAATTCCCTTTTTGTTAGAGAAGGGTTTGACTCGTTCAAATCTAGTTTTGTCTATAAGAGGGACAAATAGAGAACAAACCTCAGCGTAAGGTGGATGGCTAGGAGCAGCACGAGGCTTCTTCTCCTTCGAAACCTTCCCCTTCTTAGACTTGGACTTGGCGGCGGCGCCCTCTACCGGAGCGACAGGATCGGAGGCATGCTGTCTCATGCCAGCAAGGTCCAGCGGCGGGGTCACAGTGTCAGGGTCGGGGTCGCTGATCGGGGTCGGGATTCCAGCTGGGGGTCGGGCGGAGGGGCTTCGGGCGGCGCAGGGGGGTTGGGCGGAAGGGGTTTGATTTTGGGGAAGGGTTTTGATCGAGGCGGAGAGTGTTTTGATTTTGGCGGAGGAGTGGCGCGCGTTTTATTTTTCAGCAGCCGCGTTTTTTTCAGCGATAAAAAAAAAAAAAAAAAAAGGTTTCAGCGACCGGTGGTTTCGCCGGTCGCTGATACCGGTCGCTGATACAGTTGGTCGCCGAAATTTGAGTGGAAATTTTTTTTTTTTGAGAGAAATTGAGAATCAGCGACCGGCGTCACCACCGGTCGCTGATTCCGGTCGCTGAAGCTCCGTTTTGCTGTAGTGTCTGGCATGATAACACTAGGCAAGGTACGGACTCAAAGCGGGATGGTTCTACATGACGGGCAACAAAAAGGCGATTGCATCGTATGTCCCGGACTTCATGAAGGCCTTTGACCACATATTAATCCACGCCGGTGGGAAGGCGGTGATCGACGCAATGGCAAAGAACCTGAAGTTGAATCACCATGTGATGGAACCGGCACGCATGGTGCTGCACCGGTTCGGGAATACCTCGAGCAGTCTGGTATTCTATGAGCTGGCCTACCTTGAAGGAAAGCGGAGTATCAGGGAAGGGGACCGTGTCTGGATGCTGGCCTTTGGTACCGGGTTCAAGGCGTGTAGCATCGTCTTGCGGGCCCTCAAGGATTCCTCCTTGGAGTCTGACAACCCATGGATTCACTGCATCCATAGGTATCCAGTTAATTAATGTTTGTATCCTGTCTTGTTAGGTTTGATTTATCCTCTCTACATTTACATATTTATGAGCTACTTCCGGGTGCAACTATATTGGTTTCAACTTGTATGATATATCAATTTAATTTCAGGTCAATTTGGGTTTTTTGGATTTTGGGATTCATTTATGTGCAGTTAGATATGATTATGCTATAATTTTATGGTATAGTATCACCACTTGGTTTAAATAATTGACCGAAATGAATGAGTTTGGATGAACAATTTATATTTGATGAAACGACTCAATCCAAGTCATTATTGCTGACTATGATATATAACAAATTTTAAATCTAAATCAAGAAGAAATTGTTGGTATCATGGTCGGTTTCTTCATAAAAATATAGCTCATCAAATTTAACTTGTATTTTGCCCGTACTTTGCTATGGGTTCAAATTAAATTCAAACAGAAAATATAAAAAATAGAAGCAAATCAGATCAAATATTTTCATCTTTAACAATATTTGTCTTTTTATAATTTCTATTTATTCAACAATGAAATGATCTATTTTGTCTTTACTTCTCCGTTAAATAGAAAGGAGATCAATATTCAGTGAGCAAACATGTCAATTATTTTCTTATTATGTTGTAATCAATAACATAAAAAGAAAGAAATAAATGTTATAAATTAATTGTTTTTATAAAAACATTCATATGAAGAAATTGTAAGGAGAAATTCAGCATAGTGAGTGTTCAGAGAACTAAATATAGACTTCAACACGATAAATGTGAATACATTGTCACATAAAATCACAATTGCAGAATTTATTTATCATAACCGTTTAAAATTCAACGAATTAAATCACAGCCGTTGGTGAATCAGAACATCTACATGCTTAATATAAGAGGACAGATACATAGTACGACTAATGTAACCATATATAAATTTTCTTTTACAATGATATTTTCTCACGATGCTTATTATGGTTGTCTAAGTTTAAATAGTAATATATATAACGTTTTAAATATCATCACTTTATCCCGCTAAGCATCTACATCCCAGCAACTCAAGTTAGTTTCTAAATAATTATTAACCACTTTTTAGAAATTCAGGTCTCTTAAGTTTCTAACTCTCACATTCCTGAAATTAATTTTAGAATTTCTATTTAGTCACGTCGGCAACAAATTAAAAAGAAGAAATAATTTGAGCTAATAATTTGACCAACATGGAGTTTATAAACAGTTTCTTAGTAAGAAACTTTACTGCATAGTTTCTAAATAAGAAACTCTCCCACATCTCTGAAACTAGATTAGAAACTGTCACATCAGATTAGAAACTCTAATAATACCGGAATGTAGATGCTCTAAGTCAATATCACTTGCCTGGTAGATCATTAGTGTAAAATCTCTGAGCAATTCCAGTTCGTTTGAATCTTAATTTCCCTGTCGATCATTAGCGGTTTTATGTCAAATTTCACAAGGGACATTTAAAGGGAAATAGATATCGTAACTAAAGAGAAGCCTTATTTCAAGTTTTCAACAGATAAATTGATAAAAAAAAATAAGAATTAGAAGAAAATAGAATTCATAATTACCAAAATATATATTTTTTAAGGAACATTATTCTTCTAATTAGATATGATACCTAAATTAATGATTGCGGTTTCATATATAGGCTGCAGATCGTACCTAAATTAATTAAGTCAAATAATTATCATCTCTGTGGAGCAATTAATAATTAACCAAATCAATGTTTTCAGTTGAGAGTTGAGATAATATATGGATATGCTTTATTAAATACACTATGTCTCTTTAAGATTTAGGTTAATTAATTAATTTGGTATCTGTATGTGAAACTGATAGGCAAGGATCCTATTGTTGACCAACAATAAAGTTATTTTACATTCATTTTTCTATTTTTTTATGAAAAAAAAAGATAGGCAAGGATGCTACTCTTGAATTATAGAACTATGAAAACTTCATAAACTGACAGAGCTGCTGTTCTGTGAAATTTTTTTTCCTGTATGTGTTCTTGTCAGGTCAATATATCAGTATCTGTACATATGTGGAATGAGGATTAAATCTGCTGAAATCCAAAATCATGAACAGTAACTCTGAAATCCCTGAAATCTTGAATCCAGTCGTTGAATTGTTTCGAGATGCATGTACAGAAAAAGTTGAACGGCTAGATTTGGAATTTCAGGAATTCTAGAGATACTGTTCATGTATCTCGGATTTCAGCTGATTTGAATCCGTGGAATGAACATAAAGGGCCTGAGTGAGGTATTCTCTTTTTATTGTCTTGTGGCCCTTAAATTGATAACTACTGGTGCAACTATTGGATGAATCATGTATATATGATCTATCAATTTATAAGTATCTTTTAAAAAAAATAGAAGGAGATAATTATATAAAGTGTAAAATAATTTTAATATTCTATAAATTTTGAACTCAAAACATTTTTTTTGCAATGAACAAAACATGTATAATTATATAATATAAGTTAATCCGCAATATTTCATTCAGATGCAGAGAAACACAAAAGAGATTTGATTCATTTAAAGAGTTATACTGTATCTGAGATTATTAAACACACATATTTTTTAATTAATAGATATAGACATGACACATGGGCCATCAAATCAATAAAAATAAATTTATAGAAATAAATCTGACGAATGAAATAATAAATAATGTGATTTGTCTAAATATACAACTTGACACAATGGCATGCACCTTCTTTATATCCTAATAAGACTAATGGCCCAGCCCAAAAATAGAAAAGATAGGAAAAAATATCAAGTGAAAAATCAAGGCCCATGCGGCCCATTTCGGATCCTACTTGTGTAACCTGAGATCCAGTCCCATGCAGGAAACTTTTATCACAGATCCAATCCGTTCTTTTGCTTTCAGGTTCGTGCAGACCCATCTCAACTGTGAAGAACCGTTCGATCTGCTCTGGCACGAATATTAAAGGAGTGATGCATTCAACCATGGCCGGTTGGTCCGAATTTTCTGATCGGACGGTACTGTTATAAACTCAAACATTATCTTACTTTGGAGATCCTTACCCAGTATTATTTCCCTAAAGTAACACAAATTTTGATTTTAGATTTAAACCGTCCGATCAGAATTCGGACCAATTCAGTGCGACTTTGGAATGCACCGGACCCCTTTAATTTTGTGCTGCAGTAGATCCAACGGTCTAGATCCAAACCCAAAATTTGAGCTACTTTAGGGAATATCATTCGGGACCCCTCTTTGACGCCTTCTCCGTTTCTCTCTCAATCAAACCACAGCAAAACAATAAAATTAGGACGAATAGAGATCCGATATTCGACATTTCTTCGTACGAATCAGGAGATCTTGCGATGGCGGACGTAAGATTCTTGAAACCTATTCCTTTTGATCGATTTATTCTCAATTTACCTTTCTTTTTATTTGATGGATACTCTAGGTTTCCCCGATCGTAGCAAATCGAGTCTTCCTTCAATTTTTTGTTCGATGTTTCTTCAATATTTGTTATATAGCAAGTAATATACATTATAGTTTCACCAGGGATGAGTACATTCTCTATTTACCCAGTTCTTGATGGACACAGTTCGGTTAATTAATGGTTTTAGCTCTATTTGTTCAAAAGGAAAAGACACAATTTCGTTTTTACCAGTACAAAGCGATAGGAACATATACCCTAGTTAGGTATTTCTCGGCATCTCCCTATGAACAAAAGAAAATAGATATGTATATCCAGGTACTTTGGTGAAATGTTTGGTGAAATGTACATAGGATGGATGCATGACGAATTATCAACTTAGTTTCTTTGTTATTAAAGAAAATCAAGACCATTTTTGGTGAATTTAGTAATTGAAGTGTTGTATTGAAATTTCAGATTGAGTTGAAGACTGCCCCAGCCGACTTCCGATTTCCTACCACGAACCAAACACGCCACTGCTTCACTCGCTACGTCGAGTTCCACAAGTATGCTCTCTCTCTCTCTCGCCCATTACCTATTTTCTTTTATATGAAGTACAACAGCTTCTTGAACTATTGTACATAGTTAAAGCCATTTCTTTTTCAGTTAGTGGTGATGATGTGGCACCAAATTATCACCTGTTGTGATTGCCGTGTCAGAAAATCAGTGACATACCAAATCAGTGACTGGATTTTGAACCAACAATGGAATATTGTTATGGGGCAAATTTGAATAGTGAGGGACCTAATTGAATCAATTACAGTTATTCAAGTGCCAAAAGTACCCTTGAGTGTTTTGTGGGCAAGGAAACTGTAAGTCTGGAATAACTCATAGGTAATATTTTCAGATTAAGAAAAGAGAAGAGCTTTTGACTTTAGTGGTGGTGTAATAAATAGACCTATAAGTTATAAATGCTAATCATTAGTGAACACACAAAGCAAATAAATGTAATTGATATTTAACCCTTGAATTGTAGAATCAAGCTTATGAGGTTGAACCCATATATATCTCAATAGTTGTATTTGGAGCTGTTCTATGAAAAATTGTGCCAAATTGGGGTAACTTTGAATTGTTGTATCAAATTCTAAGATCGGGAATTGCAGGTGTGTGAATGCAAAAGGAGAAGATTCTGACGATTGCATGAAATTCGCAAAGTACTATAGGGCTCTTTGCCCCGGCGAATGGGTTAGTGCTAAAAATTAATCATTCCAATCTTTGTTTTTACCAGATTTTGGTATACCTTGATGATTTTGTACATCCCAGACTTCTGGCATGTGTGGTAACTTACCTAATACTGTATTGGTACTGGTACCGGGCTAGTTTGTTACTGAGAAGCACCTGGAGCACAAGGATGCAATATTTGATGTTAACTGGTACATTACCTATATACAGTCTGCAACCAACACTCAAGCAACTTGAAAAGTTGTGCTAGAAAGTAACCCATGAAACTTAGTACGAGACTAATAGTACAGCAAAGATGCAGTCTGGCATAATGTATCATAGTATCCATAGTTGCCATCAGTGAAAATCTTTTTGTTTGATAGAAAGTTATCCTCTATTCTTTGTAGACCCCTTGTTTCTTCTTTCACATATGGTTTATTTAATTCCACTGGCATTGATGTGTTATTTTTTTGTTTTCTTCTGCAACTGTATTATTTTCAGGTTGAAAGGTGGAATGAACAAAGGGACAATGGCACTTTTCCTGGCCCTCTCTGATTTCACTGTTTGGAATTCTCTTAAATTTCTGGATTGTGTCATGATTTGAGCACAGACTCGTTAAATTTGCTGGTCTTTTTAACTTTTTCTGAAACCAAATGGATTAATGACACCATATCAGCTTTATTTCTTTCTTCTTCAATGATGTAATAATGAGATTAAACTGTTGGTTTGTTCTGGGTCACTTGTTTATGCAATGGTTGGTGCAATTTTGTTAGTTCTCTTATAACCATATCTAAGTATTGCTTCCGAAAAAAATATTCATTCACATATGTTTTTTACTGAAACAAAAACACTTAAAATAAGACCTGATAATTGCAAAAAGTTTAGCTCTCTTTAAAATAATATTATTTGCTAAAATCTGGTCCAGCATGATTTGAAAGGGATAAAGCGTGATATAATTAGGAAAAACATATATATTTTTGGCAATTAACTTTAAAAGCTAGCTGCCTCCACATTTCATTGTATTTTGAGGGTTTCTTGTTCTCTATTTGACCTTAGCATTAGACCGTTTATATATTGAGAAATTATAGGAATCTAGTACCCTTAATTTAAGATATCATTTCAATAAAATAAAAAATTTATATAATTAACATTAGAAGTTGGGCTCCATACCGTAAGTATAATATATAGTATTTAAACCATAAACAATGTAAAAAATATTACACAAGCACTATAGATTGCATATCATGAACTGGCAGTCCAGCATACACATGACTAAAGTGTGACCTATAACTCATAAAAGTGTAAGATAACATTCATTTTAACAATATATATAGCACATTATTTATAGGCATGCTATATGAGTTCTCTATTTTTACCCTATATTGATATAACCAAGTTAGTTGCATTAATATTGATTTTATTGGCATGGTTAGCTGGAGCAGAAATTATATAACAATAAAATACTAGAGGAAATCAATAAAATAAATTATAACATCAATTTTAAAATAAAATTTTAAAATAAAATTTTTTTTATAATTTTTATGTTTATTTTAAGATTAAAACATTTTTTTGTAGTTTCCATAATGCACATTTGAAACAAAAATTGCAACGGCTAATGTTGGAAATTTAAACAGTTACGTAATTAAAAAAAAAATACATGTTCATTTTTGTATACCTCCAATTTCATGATTTGGTGTTAAGAAATCTATTTGGAATTAAAATATGCAAGAGTTTTTTAAGTGAACAAATTTTTGATAGTTTAGTAATTAACATGTTTAACAATACAAATATATATAACAAACCAATGTAATAACGTAAATTATTTTAAATTTTGTTAATGTAAAATATATGTAATGGTGTATTTAATTTATTATTAAAATTTACATATATTTGAGTTTTTAATTAATAATAGAATATAAATTTTATCCCGAAATTATTAAAAATACTTGTTTTGAAACTTATTGATTAATTAAAGTTTTGATTCATTTATAGAGTCTGCTCATAAATAATCAACTAAATATTTAAAATAAATAAATAAAAATACATTTTCACTTGTCATAAATAATCAACTAAATATTTAAAATAAATAAATAAAAATACATTTTCACTTTCGTCCAACATTGTAAATTGAGATCTTTACAAAGCAATATTTGAGGCCTCATTAGCTTATTCCTTACAATATAGATAGATGAATACAATTCTATTTGAAGGAATCAGATTTTCTCATGTGTATAAAGATGCTTGTGTTTTCCTATTTTGGATGTTGATTTTTGTTAGTTTGAATATGTTTCGGTGACAGCGTTTAATATTTTTGTAATTTATGTAACAAACTCCAAGATTCATTTTACCAATCATTGCTTTCCTAAGTGTTTTTCCCAAATACTATTTTCACCAAACTTTATTTTATAAATTTTGCAAGAGTGAGGCTATGGTACATTGCAATGCACGAATCGGTTCGTGCGTTGGATTCATATCTCCGTTTTGAAAGTTCAAATAATTAATCCGAACCGTTCAACATTATTATCATATGAAAATATAATTTAAGATCAAATTTTATATTTTTTGAAAAAAATTTATTATTTTTTTAGGCAATTAAAAAATCACTTGATCAAAAAATTCTAGACCATCCAAGAGGAGTGATTTTCCACCTACCTAAAAAAAGTAAAAAGAATTCCAAAAAATATAAAATTTGATCTCCAAGTATATTTTCATATGATAATAATGTTAAACGTTTCAGATTGATTATGAACTTTGACTTTGAAAACAGAGATATGAATTTAAGATCAAATTTTATATTTTTGAAAAAAAATTATTATTTTTTTAGGCAATTAAAAAATCACTTGATCAAAAAATTCTAGACCATCCAAGAGGAGTGATTTTCCACCTACCTAAAAAAAGTAAAAAGAATTCCAAAAAATATAAAATTTGATCTCCAAGTATATTTTCATATGATAATAATATTGAACGTTTCAGATTAATTATTAATTTTGACTTTGAAAACGGAGATATGAATCCAATACACGGACCGATCGGCGCATTGCAACGTACCATAGCCTCACTCATTTTACAATTAAAATACAAATAGTTTGTACATGTATGGTACTATTAATTACTCAACGGTAAGTGCATTCATGATGGGCTACTGTGACATAGGGCACAAGATACCGTGCGCCACTCAAGATGTTCTACAGTCTACTGGCATTAGCCTCATCCATTTCCCGCGTAGTGAGTAAATTAAGGATTATTGCATGTTAATTATTTGTTAAACCCTAGCCCATATAGATGCCCCTGTCCATTAAGCCAATTTTTATTCTGATATGACTTTTCCTTTTTGAAACCTCCCTTATAGTTAAAGTAATGTATATTTGGTTTTAGTGCACCTCCTAACCCTATCCAAAATGATTCATCATTTAGAAATTTCTTGAGTCAGGTGCAAAGATGATGTTATTTTTGCAACACTATTGCAACATTTTGGATAGGGTTAGGAGGTGCACTAAAACCAATGTTTGCCGATGATGCAAAAAAACTGTCTTGAAACGCAGCCTCGGAGCCTATCATTTAAAAGAATGACGAGATATAGAGTAATTTTCTGTCTAGGGATCAAAATAAATCCATTATTGTGATTCAATATAACTCGTTTAAAAATGGGCTTTATGTTTTTGTACTATCTCCTAATTTATGAAAATTCTAAACAGGAATAGAAGGAATTTTTTGTGGTCAAGGTGCATGGATTAGTAACATAAAATATATTTATATAAATTGGAGATCTAGTTGTTTGCAATAAAGAATATGGACACTTATGGATTTGGATTTTAAACATGAGGAGGGTTCAAATGCCTTCATTTTTTATACCTCCACGATGCTTTCATTTTAAAAACTTTAATAACTCATAAGTTAAAACTTAAAAGTCAAATAAAACCGTTGGATATGATTTACATCATTTTATCTATGTGCTCATAAAAAATTATCACATTTCGATTTTGTTTTTATGTGAATCAATAAGTTGAAAAATCAACGTCTAGATTTTTTACAAGCTCTTGATGACAACCAAAACAATATTGAAATGTCATAATATTTTACACGTGTATAGATAAAATGATGTAGATCATATCCAACGGTTTTATTTTGACTTTTAAGTTTTAAATTTTGAGTTATTAAAGTTTTTAAAAATAGAAGCATGGTGGAGGCATGAAAAATGGAGACATTTGAACCCTCCTCTTTAAACATATACTTCAAAAATATGTTTCAAAGGAGAGGTATAAAAAATAACTATTACCGATGATAGAATTAGCAAAGTAGTCGTAATAATATGGTTATTACGATAAACATATGCTTTATTTAATGACACTGTTTTTTTTTTTTTTAAATCCATGGTAGTGGCCTGGTAGCCAAATCATGAAAAGTTTTGGACATGTAGTTCCAATACCTGAAGACATAAAGTCTGAATGATAGAAATTGATATGTACATGAAAATAAAATGAGAAATGTGAAATTTTGAGACATACTCACATGTGGTGGATGCAATAATTTTTCGGTAATTAATGAATCTGGCAAGACATGAAGTACTTGATTTACATCTAGTGGATGTTGTTACAGCCTATTTATATGGCTCGCTTGATAATGATATTTATATGAAAATTCTTTAAAGATTTAACATGCCTGAAGCATGTAATTTAGGTTCTGGAGAACATTATTCAATTAACATGAATAAATCTTTATATGGACTAAAGCAATCTAGACGCATGTGGTATAATCGTCTCAGTGAATATTTATTGAAATATGGATATAAAAAATTATACAACTTGTCCATGTATTTTCATGAAAAGATATGAAAATGAGTTTGTTATAATTGCAGTTTATGTTGACAATTTAAGTATCATTGGAATTCCTGAAGAGCTTCCAAAAGCAGTAAATTGTTTCAAAGAAAATTTTGAGATGAAAGATCTTGGAAGGACAAAATTTTGAAAAATGACATTTTTATGCATCAATAAAATTGAAAATTTGAAAAATGACATTTTTATACATAAATAAAATTATATTGTAGAGTGCTGAAACAATTTTATATAGATAAAATTGATCACTCAAAAGAGAGCAATGTTTCTTTTAATATTTATAAACTCGGAAATGCTATCGGTTCGGACTGCAAGCGCACAATCCTATCGAGTAGTATATACGAGGTCGATCCACAGGGAATATTGGTTCAATGCTTTGAGCGATCGAATCACAATCTTTCGAAAGGCTAGACGAAATCTGAAAATTGAGAGATGTTGTTTTGATCAATGTAAATTAGGAAGCAATTAAAAGTAATTAAAATAAAGATAGAGATGAGGATTCCTAGGGTTTCGGCACACCATTGCCACTCAATCCGCCTTGACAATATATTCCTGTTGCGTCTGATTTTCTGTTGTTGTTTTAATGAAAGACACCACATAGGTCACTGCGATTTATGTTACGCAAGAATGACAGATCTTTCACCGAGATTCTACATAGGACACTGCGATTTACCTTACGCAAATGTCTAATCTCTCAAATACCCCAAATTACTACACAGATCACTGCGATTTACTTTACGCATGTGATGGAATTTGGTACGCGTTTTGTTGGTCTGGTTTATGGTTTCCCCGCTAAGGTTTTCTTCACATAAACCTAATAGATCTCAACGAGGCTAATTCATACAAATAGTTTCTCTTACCATTAAAGTACTGTCACTACCCTAACAGACTCAAACTAGATCATTGAAATTAGATGAAGAGATAGTAAATCACAAAAGCATTTTAGTACAACAACAAGAAATCATAATCAACAGAAATATATATATCAAAACATCAAGAGTAACAAGGTTTACTGCCTAGCCCTAAGAAAATGAACTTAGCCGCGGAACGGCATTGTTACAAGCACTCCTCTCTTCTCACTTTAATCAAATCTAACCCTAATTACAAAGATAACTATTCCTTCTGCCCAGGGGCCTTATATAGGAGTGGAGGGACGTGTAGAGGTTGAGTAGGGGCTAAGAAACTGATCTGGAAACAGCTGTCGGCAGTTATTCCCCAAGAGGCACCTTCGGATATGGACCGTATTGGGCAATACGGTCCGTATTAGGACCTTGACGGTTAGGGTTTAATGCTTCCAGCGCTATCTCCTGGTCTGTGCTAGGCCTGGTCCGTATTAGTCAATACTGGCCGTAACAGGGACTTAGTCGATGAGCGTCGCTGATCCGATTGATCCGATTCTAGCTCCATTTGGTGTAAAATAGTCCCAAAACCTGTTTTCTGCAATAAAACATAAAGAAGGGTGACAGTAGCCTTTTTCTCTAAATAATTAAACATAAGTGTGAGAAAATATGTAAAACCTAAGCCAAAACCCTACGTAAATCATCATTATTTTGACTCTGATCACGCCTCCCAACTTGAATTGTTGCTTGTCCTCAAGCAACGACATCCCAGCTGGTCAAAGATCCGGTCTAGGTTAAACCATACAATCTCAAGGTCTTGTTTAAAAATTAAATTAGGGCTTGGGTTAGGTACAATTGGCATGACAATAAAATCTAGAACTTTAAAAATATTCATGACCTCTCCCTTGAACAATTTATTCACCCCATGATTGACCTCATTATGCTTGCCCTAGAAAAATTATTATCGAATAATCTACTTCACAAATATCCTTAAAATTGAGAGTATTAATTTCCCCTTCGATTATAAATGGATCCCTTCCAATCAATAGGAATTCTAATGATATAAATTTTGATTTTCCTTCCCAATTGATTGGAGCAAAGTATGACAACTAAGTGTGTTGGTACTTGTGACTATTTTTGAAAAATTAAATATGTACAAGAATTTAAATTTGGGAGGTTTTCTCGAGCCTATTGGTAACCAGTCTTGCGTAGGCACCCGTACTCTTTTTATCCTCCATCTTTTATTCTATTTTTTTTTCTGATTTTTCTATTTTTTTGGATTTTTCTCATTTCTGATTTTTTTGTATTTTTCTGAAAATAAAATAAAATATTTTTGTGTCACAAGCACCATGATTACACACAATTTCAAGTATTCATTCATACAAGAAATTATTGCATAGTTTCGCTAGGGGTCTATCTATAATAAATGGGTAATCTAAAACACTATCAAATTTAAAAGATTTTGCAAAAAAAATAAATTACTCAATATAAAAATTCTAGAGTTTGCAATTTTGGTCAACTCTCATGGTTAGCAATTAATTATTTACTTTGAGATCACCAATAATTAAAAATTCTGAATTTTTGGTATCATGGCCAATTGTCTAAACCTTAGTCTAATTCAGTTAAAAACAATTCCTATTTGATTATCCTACTCCTAGAATTAAAATAAAAATGCAAGCTAGCTAAAAAGCTCAATCTAATCATTCTAGGATTTTCGGTAAAGCCTCTAACCCTAGTCAAAAATTGAGTAAAACTACTAGCACCTAAGAATTTAAATTGCGAAAAATTTTAAAGATACATGGTCAATTTACTTTCCCTACCCCCCGAATAAAATTGAGCATTGTCCCCAATGCTCGAGAGATTAAAAATATAGAGAGTAGTAAAGTAAAAAGACCGAGGAAAAGATACAACTCACTGCACCTCAATCCTGAGGTGGTGGAGGTGGTGGTGGACGCTGGATCTCCTCGTAGAATGACGGGTCGAAGAGTCCATATGGTGGCGGCTGGTACTCGAATCCGGAGCCGAGAGCATACTGATAATACTGCTGTGCCATGTAGCGCGTCTGCTGGATCTCGCGCCTGCTCTCGTCAACACTCCTCCGGACCTCCTCCATGCTGTTTCGGATTTCGCCAACCTCTTGGCGAAGTGATGAGCCGTTCTGTTGCATTTGTTGGGTAGTCTCTCCCGTTGTCAAGGTGAGCTCATTGAGGTTCGAGTTCATCCAATCTACCATTTGAATGAACTGATCAAGCTCAGCTGTAGGGGCATCAGATGGTGCCGCCCCTGAAGATCCGGCTCTAGCTGCCGATGTGCCTGCCTCCCTATATGCATCAAAAGGGGGCTCCTCCTCTTCTCTTTGCTGCCGATCGATGTTAGCCTGATTTTTCATTGCGGCTTGGCTTTCGATTACATCCATGTAATCCTGAGGAGGCTCATAAGTTGGGCTCGCGGGTCGTGCCATCTTCCAGGAGGCCCTACTGCGGAGATTGAGATGTCGGAAGGGGAATTGGAGGATTCCCTTCGGCGAATTGTAGAAGTAGGGACCTGGGTAGTGGCCGGTGACAAATTTCATGGCTTGGAGGCATGACATGTCAATTTGTGTGAGCCCGCTTGCCTCTTTGAGATGATCAATCGGCAAAGCGAGGTGATTGGCCAAGATTGTGGCCACGAATCCGATAGAAATCTTGCCTTTCTCTCTCTTGGCTAAGGTGACCTCACAGATTTGTTTGCAAAGGAGATGGCCGAGGTGAGGTCGCACCGGTGTTGGCTCGATCATGCATTTGAGGAGGTAGAGTTCGGGTAGTGTTACCTTGGATGAACTCTCGCCTCTTGCGAAAATGGAATTGGCAAGGATGACTTGCAAGAGGCGGACTTGGGGGTGAATGATTCTGCTTGCCGGTCGAGTTGAGTTTTGGTTATCTTCTGTGATGCTGTACCAGAACTCTCGGCAGTCAGGGGAATTAGAAGTGCCATCGTCGGTGAGGTTGAAAATGGCGCAGATATCACCCATGGAGACGGTGTAATGCACGCCAATCATCTGGAAAGTAATAGAGTCCTCATTGTATCTGTAGGTCGCAAGGAACTCCCTCGTGAGAACCTTGTGAATTTTTACTCCTTTGATCAGGTTTAGAAATTGCCAGATGTGGATGCAGTTTGCGAGTTGTTCGGTTTGTGCAAGGAGGCCTAGTCGCTCGAGTGTCTCTGTGTTGATTGACTTGTGGTAGATGACCTCCCTTGTTGTCATCTTCTCGTAGGCTTGTTTGAATTGTGTGTGCGAGAAGACGGGTTGGTATTCGGTTGGCCGGACCTCCTCCATTGACTCATCAGAGTTTTCTTCCTCGAGACCAAAATCCCGAGGGTTGAATTCCTCCGAGGCATACTCCTCATTGGAGACTGATGTGCCTCTGTTTGAGTGTTGAGTGTCGGATTGAGAAGATGAATGGTTGGAGGATTGTGGTTGCGAACCGGAGGACCGGGAGGATCGGCTAGAGGAGCTCTGTGGTGAACTACTCGGGCCGATACTTCCAAGGGCTTTCTTAGCACTCCTTGTAACTGCCCCTAGAATATTTTTCATTTTGGGGCCATTTGTTAAAAATTAATATCTCTGTTACGGACCGTATCGGTCAATACGGTCTCAATACGGATTGGTTGGTTGGTGAATTCGACCAAGTACTGGACTGGTTACGGACCGTATTGCCAATACGGACCGTATCAAAAAGGTGTTTCTAAAAATGCTAAGTGCTGGTTCTGGTAAGCTATTACGGACCGTATTGGGTCAATACGGACCGTATTATACTGGTAAAAGTTGGGATTTTGACAGAAACCTAATTTTTTTTGTGATTTTTGTGATTTGCGAAAATAAAATTTAATTATCTAAACTAAATGTAACAGAGAAATTAAATTAAGCAAATGCAAAAATGAAATTAAGCTTGAATTTAAAAGGGGGTTTAGGAAAACCGAATTTGGAAGAAACTCGAGAGGCCGCCGGATACGGACCCGGTACGGTCCGTATTAGGGTTGAGGCACGGAGAAGGAGGACGGCGGCGGCTTCAATGTTGAAGGAGATGAGGTTGGCGACGGAGATCGGCGGCCGAAAGGAGGTGCTTGATTTCGGGTGAGAATGGAAGAGGGAGAAAGAGAGGAGATGGAGGGGAAGAGAACAAGGAGAGAGAGGAAGAGAGGGGTTAAGGAGTTAAAACGAAAATATTAACGGTTATGAGACGTGATTCGCGTGGGATTTCAAACGTCTCTTCTTAACGGGTTCGCATCTCCCGAATTGGCCTTCATTACGGACCGTATCAGCCAATACGGTCCGTATTGAGTCCGTTATGCTCAAACCCAATAACCGCTAAGTTTTAATTCCTTGGATACGGGCCGTATCAGCCAATACGGGTCGTATTCACCACTTATTTCCTGTTCTTATTCTATTACCCCGTATCCATTGGTAAGATCCGTATCAGCCAATACGGATCGTACCAGAGAGTATTTTTCCATCTTCCGAGACATCTTTTGATCAAGCTTTTCCTCCAGTATGCTTACCTGATCATAGAAAAATGGTGGTATGAGTTGTTTCTTTGTTTAAGTCCTAATTAAACTAAAAGAAATAATTATAAGAAAATATAAAAGTGGCCTTGGGTTGCCTCCCAAGAAGCGCTTGTTTAAAGTCGTTAGCTTGACTTTGTGTCGCATCAGTTTCTTCCAGATATCCTCCCGTCAAAGCAAGCGGGTTGCTTGTCGGGTGGCTTGCCTTCAGCGTCTTCTGTGGTTTCATCATTATTGCTCTTCTCGAAGAGGTCGGTTGGCGTTTGGGGTCCGGGGTCGAACGCTAGACTTACACCGAGTACTACTTCAACCTCATCTAGTCTTTGAGAAATTGCATCGAGTTTTTCGCGTAGGTTTTTGATTAATGCGAGGGCTAAGAGAGAATAATTCCTGTTGTTTGCGATATTAGGGCTCTTGTTCAGATCATTGGTTTGTTGTGTCACGGAGGTTGGATGGATCTGACCGTCATCTTATACAATGAACAATCTCTCTATTTCTGCTTCGTGCACCATTTCTTTGATGTCCTCAAATTCATCCATTCGCAATTCATCATTGCCATATTCATCTGCCGTTTCCAAATTGTAAACAAGATTTATGTCAGGTGGGACTTTGGTTTCATTCATGTTGAAGATCATTTTGTTCTCGCCAACATTGAGTGAAATCTTTCCATTCCTAACATCAATCATTGCCCCACATGTGGCGAGGAATGGCCTTCCAAGGATGATCGGAATCTGCTCATCTTCTTCCATATCAACTACCACAAAATCTGCTGGTATCCAGAATTTACCGACTTTGATTGGGATATCGAGCAACATTCCTTCAGGATATCGAATTGATCGGTCAGCTAGTTGCAATGAAATCCTTGTTGGTGATAGGTCTCCACATTCCAATTTATCAAATACTACCTTAGGCATCAAACTCACACTTGCTCCCAGATCACATAAAGCTCTCTTAAAATCGGTTGTGCCAATGGTACATGGTATCGAGAAGCTTCCCGGATCTTTCAACTTTGTTGGTAATTTGCTTTGCACGAGCGCACTGCATTCCAGATTGAGAGGAACTGTTGAGAATTCTTGGAGTCTACTTCGGTTTGAGAGAATCTCCTTCAGAAATTTAGCATACGAGGGTATGCTTGCAATTGCCTCAGTGAAGGGGATTGTGACTTGTAATTGCTTGAGTGTCTCCATGAATCTCGCAAATTGCTGCTCCATCTTGTGTTTGGCAGGCCTTGGAGGGAATGGCAGAGGTGGCTTGTAGGGTGGTGGTGAAATGTATTCAGGTTCGGGTTGTCGCTCGTCTCCACCTACGGTGTCATTCTGCTCCTTAGTAAGGTCTGTCTGCAGTTCGAATACGGGCGGCTCTGGTGGTTGCGGCTCGTATTCTTTGGAATGCGATGGTTCTGCATACATCTCATCGGAAGTTTGATCGGGCATGGGAGGTCCTTGATAAGCTGTACCGCTCCTTAACGTTATGCTCTTGCAGGTCTCTCTCGGGTTTTCTTTCGGTTGACCCAGAAATTTGCCTTTTCCGCGTGTAATACTCGAGAGTTCTTTAGCCATTTTAGAGACATTGTCTTCTAAGTCTTTGTTGCGATTTGTTAAGGATTCGATCTTTTGCGCGATTTCAGCGTTAGCCTTGTCTTGCTTCTCTAGGAATCTCTCCATTAAAGATGTGATGTCAGGTTGTTGTGGTTGGTTGTATTGCCTTGGTTGATAATTCTGTTGAGGATTGTTGTATCTCGGTTGATAATTGGGTTGTGGTTGGTAGTTCTGTTGGGGTGCAGCAGGCCTTTGATTGTTTACGTATGAGAGATTTGAATGGTTTCGGTTGTTCGGATGGTATGTATTGTAGGCGGGCTGAGGTCGAAAGTTGTTATCGATTGCGTTTGCTTGCTCCATTTCTTCCTCAGTTTACGTCACATTCATACATTCGGTCATCTCATGCGCTCCCCCACAATAGCCATATGCTGTTGCGGCATTGACTGCTGCTACCGTTCGCTGCTTGGTTGCTTGTTGAGTGTCATTTGCAAAGCATCAATCTTTGCGCTCAGCATGAATATATCATCTACTCGGTGCATGCCAGGTGTTGGAGTTTGCTTCTTTCGCTCAGGGATCCAGTAGTGTTGGTTGATTGCAATCTCTTCAATTAGGTTGTAAGCCTCGTCAGGTTCCTTGTTTATGATTGCTCCTCCTGCGGAAGCATCAATAGACAACCTATCGGTAGGGTTTAGACCATTATAAAAAGTTTGGACACAGCCATCTTTCTAGACCATGATGTGGACAACACCTTAACATATCCTTATATCTATCCCATGCCTCACACAATGTTTCATCATCCCTTTGTTCGAAGTTAGTAATTGCATTTCTAAACCTCGAAGTTTTGGATGGTGAAAAATATTTTGCAATAAACACATTAAACAATTGGTCCCAAGTTTGAATGGAATTGGCCGGTAAGGAAAACAACCATGCTCTTGCTTTATCTTTTAATGAGAATTGAAATAGCCTTAGCCTGATTGCTTCATCGGTAACTCCGTTGATCTTTATCGTCTCGCATATCCCTAGAAAAATTGACAAATGAAGATGTGGATCTTCATGTGAAAATCCTCCAAATTGCTGTTGCGAAACCATATTTATGAGAGCAGGTTTGATCTCAAAATTACGGTTCGTAACAGTTGGCGGGTTTATACTAGAATTAGGATCATTCGCGCGCGGTACGCAATAGTCTCGTAGAAGTTTGGGTCTTGCTGCATCGTGAACTCCATGATCACCATTGTCTTGTCTTCCATTGTTAATCGGTTCGTTCGGTGGGATATTCATGTTGATCGAATCTGGGTCCTCTTCGCTTTCAGAATTACTTGATGAAGAACTATGATTGGTTCTTATCGGTGATAGGGAAGCGAATTGTCCTCTCCTACTAGCAATCCTCTCGGATCTTCGTACGGATGATTCGGCCAGCGTGCAGTTTCCTACAAAGAAAAGAAAATCTGAAAATTAAAATAAAAACTGAAAAATAAAAAGACAATAAAATAAAAACAAAATTGGAAATAAAAGAAAAGTAAAAATGCAGAAAATAAAAAGAAATCTAGGCGTTTCTAGTTAATTGGATTCAATGGTCAAAGCAAGGGCGTCTTGCGAGGCCTTGCACAATGAACCGTTATTCCCCGGCAACGGCGCCAAAAAGCTTGATCACTCAAAAGAGAGCAATGTTTCTTTTAATATTTATAAACTCGGAAATGCTATCGGTTCGGACTGCAAGTGCACAATCCTATCGAGTAGTATATACGAGGTCGATCCACAGGGAATATTGGTTCAATGCTTTGAGCGATCGAATCACAATCTTTCGAAAGGCTAGACGAAATCTGAAAATTGAGAGATGTTGTTTTGATCAATGTAAATTAGGAAGCAATTAAAAGTAATTAAAACAAAGATAGAGATGACGATTCCTAGGGTTTCGGCACACCATTGCCACTCAATCCGCCTTAACAATATATTCCTGTTGCGTCTGATTTCCTGTTGTTGTTTTAATGAAAGACACCACATAGGTCACTGCGATTTATGTTACGCAAGAATGACAGATCTTTCACCGAGATTCTACATAGAACACTGCGATTTACCTTACGCAAATGTCTGATCTCTCAAATACCCCAAATTACTACACAGATCACTGCGATTTACTTTACGCATGTGATGGAATTTGGTACGCGTTTTGTTGGTCTGGTTTATGGTTTCCCCGCTAAGGTTTTCTTCACATAAACCTAATAGATCTCAACGAGGCTAATTCATACAAATAGTTTCTCTTACCATTAAAGTACTGTCACTACCCTAACAGACTCAAACTAGATCATTGAAATTAGATGAAGAGATAGTAAATCACAAAAGCATTTTAGTACAACAACAAGAAATCATAATCAACAGAAATATATATATCAAAACATCAAGAGTAACAAGGTTTACTGCCTAGCCCTAAGAAAATGAACTTAGCCGCGGAACGGCATTGTTACAGGCACTCCTCTCTTCTCACTTTAATCAAATCTAACCCTAATTACAAAGATAACTATTCCTTCTGCCCAGGGGCCTTATATAGGAGTGTAGGGACGTGTAGAGGTTGAGTAGGGGCTAAGAAACTGATCTGGAAACAGCTGTCGGCAGTTATTCCCCAAGAGACGCCTTCGGATACGGACCGTATTAGGCAATACGGTCCGTATTAGGACCTTGACGGTTAGGGTTTAATGCTTCCAGCGCTATCTCCTGGTCTGTGCTAGGCCTGGTCCGTATTGGTCAATACTGGCCGTAACAGGGACTTAGTCGATGAGCGTCGCTGATCCGATTGACCCGATTCTAGCTCCATTTGGTGTAAAATAGTCCCAAAACCTGTTTTCTGTAATAAAACATAAAGAAGGGTGACAGTAGCCTTTTTCTCTAAATAATTAAACATAAGTGTGAGAAAATATGTAAAACCTAAGCCAAAACCCTACGTAAATCATCATTATTTTGACTCTGATCAAAAATCACATCCATTGAATACTCCGATGGTTGTAAGATCATTAGATGTGAATAAAGATAATTTTAGAACTCGAGAAAGTGATGAAGAACTAATTGGTCTTGAAGTACCATATTTTAGTGCAATAGGAGCACTTATATATCTTGTTGGACATATAAGACATGATATATCATTTGCTATAAATTTATTAGCAGGATATAGTTCTTCTCCCACGCGAAGATATTGGAATGAAATTAAACACATACTTCGCTACCTCTGAGAATTTTTAACAAAATACGAAGCAAGCTGATAATGTGTTTGGTTAAGATGTGTGATTCAACACATTCATCAGACATGTGGCTTGTCTTCTGAAAAAATGATCTCGACGATCATATATGAAGATAATATTGCATGTATTGCTCAATTAAAAGAATGATACATTCAAGGAGATAGAATAAAATATATTTCACTGAAGTTCTTTTTTCACACATGATCTCCAAAATGGTAATGTTATTAATATTCAGCAAATCTGTTCATATATATATATGATAATCTAGCATATTGATTCACAAAGGCGCTTCCTACTGTAATATTAAAAAAAACTAGTTCGTAATATTGGAGTTCATCGATTTAAAGATCTTGATTGATGTTGTCATGAGGGGAGTTAATATGCACTATATTTTTCTTAACCATAGTTTTTCCCACTGAGTTTTTCTGGTAAGGTTGTAGTTGCGTATTAAGAAGAATAATGTACTCTTTTCTTCACTAGATTTTTATCCCATAGGGTTTTTCCTAGTAAGGTTTTAATGAGGCATATTCTTATGTAATGGACATCCAATGAGGGTTTTATGAATATATTATGGATGGTCCATTCATTTTGTGACTCTCAATATTAATCCTCAATTCATTTCTCCACTACCCCACTACTATTGGAATTCATTTTCTCATTTATTATTGTAATGGCTTTTCATTTACAATTTGTGGCCCATAAATAGAGACTTTGTAATATTGTATTGTACATATGAGAAATATATGAATAAGAGAATATTTGCAATGCTTTATACTTTGTCTCTATCTTATTTATTTATCTTCATTTTATAACAGATGGAAATATTTCTCTTGTGTTATTAATTATTATTAGATCTAACAATTCATACATTAATCATAACACACTGGAGATAATTTGTGTTACATGCATAATACAAAAAACTCACTCTAAATTACAAAATAGTATCCAAATACTATTTAATTAGCTCACAACGACAAGCACTCAAGCCATTAAAAACTTATGTACATTAGTAACTGAAGACAGCCGATCGAAGCAAAGATACACAAGCTAGAGTAGTAACTACAAACTGATATCTAGTTATGATTATGTTCATTTAGCAAGGTAAGCACTTGACCAGGTAGCATGAGTCGGACGTTCAACAACTGTTTTTGGTCGTGTTGGATGGATCGCATATGAGCAACCTCCATAACAATTATTTGCAACCCGGTTAAAGTCGACAACTTCTTCTTTCTGTGCAGAGCCTGGCTGTGATGTTCTAAATTTTCTTGGCTTGAGATCGCCAAGCAGGGCAAATGCTTCTTTTGCTACCTTGCCTAGGTTGGCTGTGTTCGATGCCATGTAAGAGAAGCTTTAGAGATCAAAAGTTTGAAGAGAGATAGGAAGATTAAGATCTTTAAGGGTGCTTTAGAGCTTTGTTTGCAAAGGAATTGCCTATGGCTACCTCTTTTTATAGAGAGGTTTACTGTGTCTGTTCAAGCAACCTATTTTAGATTCAATGGTCTGGATTATTTGGATAATGATACACGCAATCGAGTTGATACATGTACACTTCAATTGAAGACCCTTCAAAGTTTAGCATACACAACATTACCAATATAGAACTATATAGATTGAGATAGAGATTGATGGAAAGAATAAGATATTCCCACGCAAATTGGGGAATATAACGACTAATCATGACCCGGCACAATACCCTGTCTTAAAAAAGTGAGATGCTATTCTTCTCTTTGGTCCCATGTATTGGGACCTCTCAGGTGGAAAAGAAAAAAGAGGTTGCTCAGGTATTTTCACCTACAGCTTCCTTGTGTTTTGATCCCTTTTTAGACAGTGTGCCTAGGTGCTGTAATCAGTTGATTATTAGCCTGTTTTTACTCGTATCTAAGTAACCTAACAAGGAAGATATTGGAAAACTATATTGTGAAAGTAAAATCTTAAAAGAAAAATGATAATATGTTCGCATAAATTAGATAAATGTTTAAGGATATATTAGTTTCATACCATGATGCTAAATAAGAATCTCAGCTAGTACAATTATTTAAATTTATCTTTTATTTAAAAGATTGTAGGATTGAAATTCAATACTAACATTGAAAATTATTTTAAAATTTTGATCCTTACGTCATGGTAAAAACTAAAAAACATGAGTTTTTCTTCTTACCTTAAGATAATGATAATATGTTTGCATAAAATAGATAAAATCAAGGAAAAATTATTTTCTTCTTACCTTCTCTTCTTCATGTGTCTGATCTCTTAACAATGACAAATTTGCAACAACAAAAAAAAACAAAAAAACAAAAAGAAAAAGAAAAGAGAATGGTCTGTTCTGTCATTTTAGTTTAAAACTCAAATATAAGAGCATCTACAATTGACCAAACGTATTTATCTCCACGTCACTTTAATTTGCAAACCGCTCCGCCAAATTTTGCAAACCACTCCAACGCAGCAATTAGCAATTGACGTTGTACAGATACGGAAGAATTTATTTTAACCAATCATTTAGCCAGGGTGTCATTAACAAACGTTTTCTTTTAAAGCAAATTTGCTAATTAAGCAATTATGATACAACCCAGCAATTCCAGCAATTAGATTAGCAATCTTCCACATCATATTAGCAATTTATAAACAATCGCTGTTGTAGATGCTCTAAAGATAATAATTAAGAACATACGTTTAAAACTTCAGAAACTTCAAAAACATGGTACTGAATTAATCATAAAACACAGAAAACTTGAACAATCAACACAAACAATCATAAACACTGACAACGCAAACAATCATAAAACACTTACTTAAATAAGTAAATTTATGATTATGTACAAGCAAAAGATTATATATTTGAACTGTCTCATGCTCTAGGATGCTTACCAGTTAAGTCTTGTAACTGTCACTTTATTAAAATGAATTTTGTGATTTAAATCATAATTATGTTTTTACATTTAATAAATTATGAAGGTAATTTTATCAACTTTAATTGCAAATTAAACTGGAGGCTAGTCCAAAAACGAAAAAAAGAAAAAAGAAAAAAGAAAAAGACAATTCCACACAGATATTTAACAAAAGTCCATGTAGAACGAGTTAAGAGAGCTACACAGATTATTTTATATTTGTCCGTGTATGATAGTTACGAGAGCTACACGGATATGAAATTAAAAGTCCGTGTAGAAAGAGTAATTCTACACGGATATTTAACCAAAGTCCGTGTAGAACGAGTTAAGAGAGCTACACGGATTATTTTATATTTGTCCGTGTATGATAGTTAAGAGAGCTACACGGATATGAAATTAAAAGTCCGTGTAGAAAGAGTAAGCTACACGGATATTAAATTAAAAGTCCGTGTAGAAAGAGTAGTCGTACACGGACGTTTACGTAATATCCGTGTAGCTCGGTAAAATGGAGAGCGCCACAGGCAGGTGTTTGTACACGGCTGTTTATAAAGTAATCCGTGTAGAAATCGTTATAATTGCACACGGGTAAATATTCGTGTGTAATTATTTACCTATTCATACACCCTCAGAGCCTACACGGCAGAAAATCCGTGTAGCTCCTCCAATTATGTCCGTGTGCAATCTCTTTTTCTGTAGTAGTGTAAGTAAATTTATGATTATGTACAAGCCAAGATTATATATTTGAACCTTCTGTCTCATGCTCTAGGATGCTTACCAGTTAAGTCTTGTAAATTAATAGACCATATCATAAAAGTAGTAATATATTAAGTTTTACTGATTTGAATTGTATACCGTATTAATCTCCGTTTTATACAAAATCCAATTTAATACTTGATCCTTATCGCTACAACACATGATGCCACTTGCCTTTTTTATTTTTATCCCTTTATATATACCACCAAACTAAAGCATATAACTGGAATAGTCGTGTGATTTTTATTTCTTTCTCACTGCAAGCAGATGTGTGGAATATTCAAGCTTGCACGCGGTTTACTCGTGATACACTTTTTTCTTATAACTTCTTTCACAAACCTTATGCCTACTATCTAAGATCGATGCTAGCTCCAGGTAGATGAGCACACATGGCCAGAAAAATGATAGCCTGGAATATATGTTGGTGGTACCAAATTAGAAGAATTATCTCTAGTGAAGTTTACTGCCGACATTTCTATTAATATACAAAGTTAATTACAAATTAATAAATATACCTAGAATTTCTTCTGGCCGGTTTCCTCCTCTCCCAGAAACCGGCCAAAATCTAGCCAGTTTCTTCCCTTTTTTTTTTTTTTTAAGAGACACTGTGAAGATCAAGATAATGAAATCTAACACTGAAAATTTGATTTTTTTGTTTAAATTATTTGTTAGATTACTTCTTTTAATGTATAATTAGCATATTTATACTAAAATATGTTAAATTACTTGAAATTATGTTGAATTACACTATATTAATTAAATTACGCTAAATTATGTTGAATTACACTAAATTATATTAAATTACGCTAAATTACACTAATTTTGCTAATTATAACAAATACGGTAAATCACGCTAAACTACGCAAAATTAGGCCGATTTTGTGTCATCTTTCATAAATCATAAAAAATAATAAATAAATTCCAAAAATAGTAAAAATTGGTATTCTACAAGTTCATTATATAACTAATTTACTGAGCTACTTAGATTGAATAATAGAAATGAAAATCTTAATCGGAAACTTCAACTCAAGTTTTGAAGCTCTTCCCTTTGTTTTTTGGCAATTCTGAATTTTGAAATCTGGCTTTGCCAACACTGACGCATGCGTATTTTTACAAGCTTTCCGAAAAGTGGTCATTTGCTGAATCGGACACTTGAGTGCCGTTTTATGGCCGTTTGAAGTTTCGTCGTCGTTTTTCGCCTTCTCAGTAAAGATATCATCAATATTCATATGTAATTTACCGTAATTTCCCGTAGTTTAGCGTAAGTCAACAGAATTTCAAGTAATTTAGCATATTAGTATAAATATGCTAATTATACATCAAAAGAAGTAATCTAACAAAAAATTTAAACAAAAAATTCGAATTTTCAGTGTTAGATTTCATTATCTTGCTCTTCATAGTGTCTCTAAAAAAAAATATAAAAAAACCGGCCAAATTCTGGCCGGTTTGGATATTTTTTTGAAAACCAAGAAATTCTGCGTATATTTATTAATTTGTAATTAACTTTGAATATTAATAGAAATGTCGGAGTTTACTGGTACTCACAGTTTGGAATTTTGGATGACAGGAGGAAAATTTACGCACAACAAAGATGCATTCAAATAATTTTTTGAGCCAAAAAAGTCCCTCACAAAATTCCAGTATTCATAATATTTTTTTGGCATATTATTTATTAATTAACTTTCATTTTTCACTTAATATCGGTTGTTGTTGATTTCATATATACTAAAAATATCTTATACAACCATTATCGTGTATACTGTATACTCAAAAGTATATTTGATCCTTATCAAAATTTACATGAATTAGAAAATATGTTAATTACTTTGTCAAAATTTACAAAAAAGGATATTATAATAAAGATTAAGAAATAAAGAATAATTGATGAATGATGCCATTAATTAAAATTGGTACTTTTATTAATTAGGGAAAATTGGTTATTTGCCACTCCAAAACCTCAAAATTTGAAAAATGTCATTCCGAAATTAGAAATCTTCCTAATGCCACTCTAAACTTAGGTAATTTTTAATTTTGCCACAAATATACAATTCTTATACTATTTTTATTAAAAATTAACTGAAAAATTCTGTTTTGAAATATGTATTTCTGTATTTCTGATTATACCCTTCAGATACAATTAATCCAAAAAATTTCTCCTCCTTCCTCCAGTACACATCGCCTCCTCCTTCTCTGAAAGGGAAAAGGGGAAATCGCCTCCTCCGTCTTCTCGGAAATCTTCCAACTCAACCAACGGGAACTCCAATAGTGGCAGCACCAAGAGACACCACCAAGACAGTACAGAGCCGCCAGCACCAGGCCAGCACAAATCACAACCCTCGGTGCTGGTACTTTGTACCAATTCGGTAACTGGTACTTCGTACCAGGGCCTTCCTGGTTTGCGTTGTGTTGTATGTGAGCCTTGTATCAACCATTGCTCTTTGTTTGTTGTACCGATCTGGTACTGGTAAATGGTACCAGTGAACCCTGTGATGTCTCTGTTGAACTTGCGTAAAAAGATCACTTTGTTTGAAATTAACCCCCAATTGTGAATTGGGATCGGATTAAGAAGTGGGTGCGTTTTGATTTTGAATCGGAGAAGAAACTGACCTGACTGAGTGATTCTTGAGAGTTGATCTTTCTTTGTTTTAGCGATTGATTCTTCAAAGGAAGAGGATGTGATTGATTGATGATCGGAAGAGATGAGATATTTGCGGGTAGCGTGAAATATGATTCGTTAATTGAAAAAAGGAGAAAGAAGAAAGGAGGTGGATCTGTCGCCTCTCGGTCCGATGCTCGGAAAAATAAAAATAAAAATGAAAAAAATATTTTTTTGACTGCATTTATGTTTTTCCTGAAAAGGGTATTTTAGTCATTAATTAAATTTTTTTTAAACAATACTAATACAGTATTTGTGGCAAAATTAAAAATTAACTAAGTTTAGAGTGGCATTAGAAAGATTTCTAATTTTGGAGTGGCAAATAACCAATTTTTCCTATTAATTAAACAAGGATTGAGGATCATAATAGATGTGCTCTATTATATGAATGATCAGAGATTACTTGATATTATAATAATATAAACTAAAGTTACTTATCAAAATTTACAGAAAAGAGGCCTTTGAACCTCCTTTCCTATAAAGCAAAGCACCTTTAAATCTTTTCTTAAAGCATCTCACAAATAATTGTTCAAACAGATTCCCATGACTTTCTTTACTTCTATATTGCTATCATAGATTTCACTTTTACAGATTTGTTATAATGAGAAAACTAATCCAAACAAATTAATATCTCAAGCACAGCAGTAACTAGTATGAGAATATTTTACAAAGTTTTTGTACGTACATAGCTCAAATCATGTAAAGAAATATAAAAGATGCCCAAACCGGAGGCAAGGTTATGGAAATCCATTTTTATAACCTCCTTTGAGATGGAAAGGCAAACTGATATACCTAATTGCAAGCTCTTTCAACAAACTTTAAAATCTGCACAAGAAGCTTGTGAAAGATTCATGATAAGAGTAGTAGGAGATGGAGCAAGGATAAGGTTCTGGGATAATAATTGGGGACAAGGTTTACTTTCTACAAAATTCCCACTCTTATATGAAGAAGCAGCTGATCGAAATTTGACAGTGCAGCAGGCATATCATCAAAACTTCGAAAATATGTGTATCATAACAGGAATGGCGCAACAACGAGAATTACTGGTGCAAATTCAGCAGTTACAGGGTATTCTTCGAAACCATCCTCCTCTGGCAGGAACACAAGATGAGGTAGAATGGTCTCTGACAAGCACAAAAGAATTTACGGTGAAATCATTGTACAGAGGACTAAAGGGAGAAGCCAATAATGCAATCCGGATACACAAGGTGTGGAAAATGAAGGTCCGCCAAGAATAAAAGTGTTTGCTTGGTTGATATATCATGAAAAGATATTGACGGCAGAAAATTTAAAAAAGAGAGGATGGAACCTACAGAGTATGTGCGTACTATGCAGAGCTAATGAAGAATCAATCAGACATTTATTCTCTGATTGCCCCTTCTCTTTGATGGTTTATACAGTACTTATTGGTATATTTCAATTGCCAATAAGGAATTGGCAAAGGGAGTTTGATGAAGAAAGTGCACACAAATAGATTGTGAAGAAGCACAAGGATGGTAAATTCAAAGAAGTTCTCCTACTGGCTATATTCATATGTTGGAGGGAACGTTGTGCTCGAATCTTTAGAGATGAATCTAAAGGAGTACAAGAGCTAATGGAAGAGGTGCAAGATCAATGGAAGTTTCTCCATTGATTGAGGAAGAAGAAAGTTTTGTTTACTAAATTTTGAATTTTGTTTGTCTTTTTTACAATCTATTTCTCTGTTTTTCAGTTTTTTCTGCTTTTCAGTTCAACAAGGTTGAACATAAATGACTTTGTACTAGGTTTCATCTAGAAACCTTTTATTTCAATAAAACAAATAAGGACTAGATCCTTATTTTTCCTCAAAAAAAGAAATATAAAAGATTCCCACACTTAACTGCTCTATCTCAACTAATTAAGTTCACATAAAACATGACACAACATAGTACACTGCATGAATTACAAATTAAGCTCTCAAATTCAGAAACATACGTCACTTAATTATTACAAGGGGCTAGAATTTGGGGAAGTTCTTCTTCAACATGATATAGAAAGAGAGAACCTAATTTTCATCAACCATGTACAACATCCTCTGGCGGTTATCTTGTTTGGTAGTAGTAGTACTTGAAAACTTGTAATAGTAGTTGTCATTATACTGATTCTTCTCAAGATTTTGACCATAGTAGTAGTCATTGCTCCTTACAAGATTATTAGTATCATTATAGTGCTGACATGTTGCCTTCTTATTTGTTGAATATGTCGTATACGCAGCCCCGCCGTACATCCTGACCGCCTCGTTGCTGTCGATATCTTTAGGCATGGAATTGTATTGACAAGTGGTTCCGGAAGCCGGCCTCTGCTGGTTGTTGCTTTCGTATGTCGAAGAATAGTCCTGTCCTCCTCGCCTCATGCTGAAGAAGCTGAACCTTCTAACCTTGCCAATATCTCTTTGATGTGCCATTTGAGGAAAGGTTAGTGTATTAAGGGATTATGTGCTAAATCTGTAGATTAGTTTGTGTACTGGCTTTTGCTTGATGGTAACTAACAATGGGTGGTGATTTATAGGAGGGTTAATGTTGAATACATGGTTGACTTGGGTCAAGGGTCTGAAATTCGGTCAAGTCTTAAATGGCATATGAAATCGGTTCTGTATGTGTGGTATTATCATCCTAATATACTATTATATATTATAATAATAATAATTATTATTATTATTATTATTATTATTATTATTACTGTTATCATTCTACTGTGAAATTATTATTATTACTAATATTACAATTATTATTTTTATTGTAATTGTTATTGTTATTGTTATTGCTACAATTATTAGGATTATTAATGATATTTTTCCCCAGTAAAAAAAAGAATCCTGATAATTGTCCCCACACTCCCATCCCCCCATTATCCTCCACTTAACTTCCATAACTACCATGGGAGACCTCAAAAATTTCAGCACTGATTTTTTTCTCTAAAATATTAATACCTATGCACGGAAGTATATTTATCCCTATGAATGAAAGTATTATACCTATAAGTTAAACAATTTTTACATAAATAATTGTCTCTCCAACTATATGGGGGGCCACTCAAACTACATGGAGAGAATCATACACGTTTTTAGAGGTGTGTTTTTTTTTCTTTTTTCAATCTCTTCCACATTTCTGATGATCTATGAGGAATTTTGCGAATCTAAAGCAACAAACATCTTCTACGCAATTTTATCTTTCAAATGAGATCCATGATGACATACTTTCGGGCTCGTCGTCACACAAGTATTTATACCTCGTCATGCAAGTATTTATACATATATTAGCAATATTTTTCACATATGACACAAAATATCTAGTCCCTCTCGGCTCTGACAATACCACGCTCTCGGCTCTAGTCCCTCTCCTCTCCGCTTGAGAAGGTAGAGCCGCGAAAGAGAGAGGGGTACTACTGTGTCGGATGTGACAGAGGCTGACTGGGAGGTGGAGAGGGCGGGTGCGCTAGTGTTTTGGTAGCTTTCGAAATAGTAATTTTCTTCCATTAAAAGTAAATTATGAATCTTTTTTCATCGCTTAATTTTATTTATAATTAATTCAAAAGTTTATAAATTTTATATATAAACACATCACTTCACTTGTGAAGTAGATTGATTTCAATGATTAATTAAATTTATTGTTTGAAATTAAATAATCAAATAATTTTTGACGTTTACCAAGAACTTTATGAACTTAAAAAAACATCTTATAATTATTCTTTAGTGAGCTTAAGAACACCCAAATAGATTGTCCCTGTTGATATATCTAAAGATACTGATGAAGACCAGTGAACGACCATTATATATCAGCAGTCGGTTGTGGATATGCTTTCCTCGATTATAAACAGGGACAGATCTATAGATGTGATACAATATCCTTAATTCGCGGACCTGGCAAGCCTCAATTATCACATACCTTTCGGTTGCGGATGCTTTCCGAGATTCTTTCTAAGTTAAGCCACTGGCAATTCTCCGTTGAATGGATCAGAATTCAATTCTCAGTTAAATGGATAAGGTTTAGACTTCCAAGGATATATCCTGATGCATAGGAAATGAATGCATAGTGAATTATAAACGAATTCGTATCCTCTGCATTAATTCAAAAGAGAATTTTCAGAGTTAATATATGCATCTGGATCATTAAATCAACTTTAACATCCGTGCAAATTAGATCCGCACTAATATTAAGAGGCCACTCTGTCAAAATCAGACAACCGAATTGGCTTCGTTTAATATCAAACAGCCGAGATATATTAACTCAAAAGATTCACTTTTGAGTTAATGCAAAGAATACGTGTTCATTATGAACGTAACGTATCGTGTTTGTGTATTATGATTTTACACGTACGTGTCGTGTCACAGAAGTACGACAAGCTGTCTATAAAAAAAAAAATGGTACATATTGACATATTGTGTTTCAACATGTTTTGTTATATTTTTTTAATTCAAAAGAAATATTATATGAAAGTTAAAATATGACACATCCAACAGTATGACTCGCATGTGGACCCGTCGGAACGACACATGCAAGACCTGTCTCATGCATGTCTCGTGTCTGGACGAGTGCTGCCTGATCGATGAGCCGTGTTGGTGTCGCACATTCAAAGTTAATTCACTAAAAAATAAATATAAAAGAAGGTTTTATTATAGGGATCGACTAACAGTCCCCCCCATTCAGTCCCCTAAACATCCCCCTAACGGTCAAAGTACAACTGTCAGACATCTATTCAACATACATTAATTCACATACAAAATGGAAAGTATTCATACCTACGATATCAAATATTCATATATAATTCATCAAGTATTCATACCTAAGATATCAAGTATTTAAAGAAAAAACTGGACTCATCAAATATTCATATATGGAAAGTATTCATACAAAATGGAAAGTATTCATACCTAAGATATAAAATATTCATATATAATTCATCAAGTATTCATACCTAAGATATCAAGTATTTAAAGAAAAAACTGGACTCATCTTCTACACGTTTTACACGTTTTTCAAGGTGATTTAATGATTGACAAAGTTAGTTAGAATGGGGGAGCGTTTAGGGGACTGGAGTGCGGGGGACAACATCTTTACTCTTTATTATATAAGCTAATTAATTACTCTACAAATTTGTTATTGGAATTAATACCCATCATCTTTAAAACTACTGAAGAAATAAAATTATTTTATAATCACTTTTCCACTATTGACGGGATTCATACATCAACGTACACATGCAAGTCTAAGATATTTCAATATTTAATATTATTGAATTTATAATTAAAGAAAGTTTGTTCCCTTTTTAATTGTTCTACATTGAAGTCTAGCTAATTAAACGCATCCATGGAAAGCTTGCATGTACTTGCCCCAAATTTTCCGAGTTACAAATTATTTAATATCATAGAGATATTTCAGAACTTAAAACTAGAACACAAACCTAGACTTGCAAGATTCAAACTTAAGAGGTTAACTTTCAATTGACATGCAAACCAATAAATCAATAAATGGGCCGTGAAATCAAATTGGGCCCAACACTGTTATCCGCATGCTTCCTCATTGCATGCTTTTCATGTCCAATAACAGTGACATGTCTACTTATAAAAGATTCTAATCTATCTAATTTTTTAGAAGATTTTCTTTCATAAGTACTAGTGAAGATGATGTACTGATTATATCCAAATGAAAATTTATAACTTAATTTAGTAAAGAATTAAATTTATTCTTTTTGGTAGGAACTTCTTCCCAATGAAAGATGAGAGGTATCATAATCTCATATAAAGCATGAATAATATAGGAAAATACATAAAAGTAAAGATAATATAAAAAACAAAGCTCAAGAGGGATATACAAGATTAACATATAAGACACTCTCGAAAAATCAGAAAGCCATCAAGAGCAATGATGAGTTCCTCCAATTTAGATGGAAGTCTTGCAAGATCAAGAACACAATACATACAAAAACATAAAAGATAATACATGAGAGAATAATACAAGCTCAGTGAAAATAGCACCATTAATTGACAAATTTAGTATTATTGGCGTACGTATATACACTTCAGTATATTTTTTTTCCACCATAACAGCCCATCAGGGGTTTTGGGTTTGAAACATGTGAATTTATCCTTGTGCTAAATGGTGGCGGAAATACAATCAATTTTACTTAAGGGCAATGGAAATTGTTTATTCATATAAAATATAAAGGCATATTATTTGGTTAATTTGTCCTTTTTAACTGACATGTGGGAGAGTACCTTGGTTTTCTCAATATGGTTTATATATGCCCAAAGCACTATGTGCCAACATTTTTATTAATATCCAAAGTTAATTACAAATTAATAAATATACCCAAAATCTCTGGGATTTTCAAAAAATGTCCAAATCGGCCATTTTATGGCCGGTTTCTTCATCTTTTTTTTTTTGAGACACTATGAAGAGCAAGATAATGAAATCTAACACTGAAAATTCAAATTTTTTGTTTAAATTATTTGTTAGATTACTTCTTTTGATTTATAATTAGCATATTTATACTAAAATACACTATATTACTTGAAATTATGTTGAATTACACTATATTACATTAAATTACGCTAAAATACGGTAAATTCCGGTAAATTACTGTGTCTTCATAGTGATGTATAAATAGAAACTATTTTTTTGTTTCTCTTTTATCTTCATAGAAATTCTTTTTAATAAAGTGACAGTTACAATTTAAAGTTGGAAAAAATTGATAACAACCAATTATTAAAAATAACGTTATATAGTTTAAATTATTTATATGAAAAATATACAATAAACTTCCGTTGGGCCGATCATTGTATATGAATTCATATAAAATCATACATAAATGACTAAATGCACTACAGCAGAAAGGGGCATCAGCGACCAAATTTTTGGTCGCTGATAGTATTTTCGCCGGTCGCTGATACTCCGGTCGCTGTAAGCATTGTCGCTGATACTCTTCTGATGACGTCACCGGTCGCTGATAATTTTCTGCGACCAAATATTTTTGGTCGCTGTAGTTTTTTTCTGACATCAGCAAAAACTTTCTGCTACCAAATATATCGGTCGCTGATACTCTTCTGCCAGGTTTTTTTATATTTTGTTATATTATTTAAATTTGCACCATTTAATAATTGGTACGACACGTACCAACGTACAACATAAACATACACACAAATTTAAATATAAATGTCAATATATACAATAAATAAATACAAAACATTGATACATATACATAATAGTAATTAAAATCCAATTAACATCGATACGTACACTGTAACTAAACATGCCATTTACAATCCAATTAACCTAACTAATCCAGGTACTAGTGTCAAAAGAGAGTATGGAAATCAATTGTTGTAAAGAACAATTAAATAAACTAAATATAAATCAAATGTAACAGTATGGACTGCAGAAGAGACATAAATTGTTGTAAAGAACGATTAAATAAAATTTCATTCTTCTGTTATTAGAACCTCACTGTAACAGTATGGACTGCTCAAATGTTGACACCTGCAAATTTTACAAATAAGGCCTTGTAAACATTCACATTAATTGTACATGTATCAGCATGGGATCTAAGTGCACAGCCTTATAATTGAAACAGATAAATTGATGAACTGGTACTAGCCATATAAATAACCCTCACAATCAAATTAATATATATAAACCCCTTGAAGATAACCTTTGACACTTTTACACTGCCAATAAACATAGAGAAATATATAGAGAGAAGTTAATTGAAGATAACCTTTGACAAAAATTGAGAAGCATGGGCTCCAAAGAATTTTTACATATATTACAGGGGTCTCAGTCACTGACCCAATTTGAGAAGCATGGGCTCCAAATTGAGAAGATAACCTTTAACAGCCTCAATACTCTCAGTCACTGACCCAATTTGATTCACCTATCAGTTTGTTCACAAATATTAACCTTTTGGATGAAAGATAAAATTGAAGAGTAAAAGCACACTAGTGGTTAATTGGGTACCCTCTCCCCTTGCCTGTGACTCATCGCTAATTACCAGACCAGGCTTTTGGATTAGCTTAGTTCTTGTCTCCTTTACTATTTACATTTTCTCTGTGTTATATCTTTTCACTGTATGCTTTAGTGTTCTGTACATATGTGCATCATTTTGCAATTTTCATATTCTGGTTTGTACTGTGCTTAGGCTATCTTGTGGTGGGGACATTGTGTGTGACTGGATACCAGTTCTTCTGTAAACACATGGGTTCTGCATGTAATTCTTTAGCTGTTGAAGGCTTGTATTTAAAAATATAAAATATGGCAACCCTCTACATGACCAAATGATATATATATATACGGAACTTGTACTCTTGAGTAGAATTAATTAATAAATTTAACAGAAGATTCGTGTTACTTTAATCGTCAATTAAGTCAAAATTAAGGTCAGGAATTATATGAAATTAGTAAACCAACACCCCTGAACTATATGATACTATTGAAAAGACCTTCGGAAAACTTACCAATTACGCTGTCCACTTTTCTTGAACTCAGCTTCTATGCTCTTCTTCTTGAACAAACCTTACATTATACACAAATCACGCTCATGAAAAAGAGAAACCACTAGAAATCCAAATGAAAGCAAGAAAAACCAGTAAGGAAAAAGAGATAAAAACCTGCACCCGG
The DNA here is from genome assembly GCA_011114355.1 of Carex littledalei. Taxonomy (NCBI): domain Eukaryota; kingdom Viridiplantae; phylum Streptophyta; class Magnoliopsida; order Poales; family Cyperaceae; genus Carex; species Carex littledalei. The sequence goes on along the minus strand of CM022083.1, from coordinate 10,519,450 downwards.
CGATCTGGTATGTGAGATTTGAGTTTTTCTTTCACTGCACCTGTCCAGTAGTGAATTACAACACAAATAGAGATAATTAGAAATTTATTAGACTGTATTTTAGCATCTCTAAAGCACATGTTATTATCTTGATCGACAATATATTCTCAAATCAATTTAATTATGATTAAAAACTGAAACAATTTTTTAGAAGCTTATTTTCTTTGTCAAAACAGTAGCTTGAAGAGATGAAAAAAAATTCATGGAAGTTCATAGAAGGATGTATCATCAACCAGTTCAGTAACTGAGTTGTGCTTCAAGACTCTACCAAACCTTCTCACTTCAGACATTTTTACAAGATAGACCCTTACTTTGTATTTATTGCAAAGGAGGGCAGAACTAAATAAAGAAATAACCTGAGATTAGGTCATTATCTCCAATAATAACCTGAGAAAACAAATCAATTAGAGTCAAGTCAGATTTACCAGAAATCACTCAAAATAAGAACATTGATTTGGCATCTCGTAAAAAGAAGCGAGAGCCACGTGATTTCTGTAACAATTTGAACAGCGGAAGTATACACGGTCCGTGTATTATTGTACACGGCCCGTATAAGCAATCAGAGATAGAGAAAGAAACACAGAATTTAACGAGGTTCAGTACCAACTTGGTACCTACGTCCTCCACACTCACACACACTCTTTTTATTTCTTACACAAGAAAGATTCATCTTACAGGAGAAGGAGGAGAGGTCTTATAGAGGGAACCTCCCTTGAGTTTCCTAAATCCTACTTTCCTTTTTCTTTCTTTCTCTTTTTTTCATATATTACAATCTTCTAAAATAAGAAACAATATAACTAAGAAATAAATCATAAATTACCAAAAGATTCCAGCTGCCACCTTTGATACCAAATATGACAGCCAGCTGCCACCTTTCATAACTGTTCTGGCGGCCATGTACACGGTCCGTGTACTTACCACACGGACCGTACATGCTCTACTTCAACACTCCCCCTCAAGTTGGCATGTACAGATCAGTCATGCCTAACTTGCTCACTGCTTCATTGAAGGTGTTGCTGGTTACACCTTTGGTCAAGATATCGGCAAGTTGATTTTCGGATCTAACAAATTCCAACTCAATCTCTTTTGAGTCAATGTTATTCTTTAAGAAATGTCTGTTCACACTTAGGTGTTTGGTTCTATCATGCTGGACCGGATTATGAGACATATCAATTGCTGCCTTATTATCCACACGAAGTACCATGGCTTCTTCTGGTGTAAAACCAAGCTCCCTCAATACCTTCTTTATCCAGAGTAACTCGCACACTCCTTTGGTTACTCCAATCAATTCAGCCTCTGCACTTGAAAGCGCCACCACACTTTGTTTTTTGCTTCTCCAAGTTACTAGGTTTCCTCCAACAAAGGCAAAGTATCCTGAAGTTGATTTTCGGTCTGTGAGGCTCCCAGCCCAATCTGCATCAGTATAGCCAATGACCCTTAGGTGACCGTTTTTTCCAAAATAAATACCTTTTCCTGGAGTTCCTTTTAAGTACTTGATTATCCTCATTACTGCTTCCATATGTTCTTCACTTGGATTGTGCATGAACTGACTCACCAAACTTACTGCATAAGCAATATCAGGTCTTGTGTGAGAGAGATAAATAAGCTTCCCAACCAACCGCTGGTATCTCTCTCTATTTGCTGGAACTTGATCTGTACTTTCGACAAGCTTAGCATTCAGAATTACCGGTGTGTCCACTGGCTTGCAATCTAGCATCCCAACTTCTGCTAGTAAATCTAAGATATATTTTCTCTGAGATAAAACAATACCTTGCTTTGATCGAGCTACCTCAATTCCAAGAAAGTACTTCAAACCTCCGAGATTTTTCATTTCGAACTCCTTTGACAACTTTTCTTCAAGAGTTCCTATTTCCTCTGCATCATCTCCTGTAATGATCATATCATCTACATAAATAATCAAAACAGTTACCTTGTTATGCCTTCGTTTATAAAACAACGTGTGGTCAGACTCTCCTTGGGCAAACCCATAACTTCTCATGGCATTGCTGAATCGGCCAAACCATGCTCGAGGTGATTGCTTCAATCCGTACAATGCTTTATCTAGCTTACATACCAGTTGTTTCGAGCCAGATTTCTCATACCCAGGTGGAATTTCCATGTATACTTCTTCTTCCAAACTCCCATGTAGAAAAGCATTCTTGACATCGAATTGATGCAATGGCCAATCTAGATTAGCTGCAAGAGATAACAAAACTCGTACTGTGTTTAGTTTGGCTACAGGTGAAAAAGTTTCCTGATAATCTATTCCATATGCCTGAGTATACCCTTTTGCTACCAGTCTTGCTTTATACCTTTCAACAGTACCATCCGGACCATATTTGATTGTAAATACCCATCTACAACCTACCGGTTTTTTTCCTTTTGGTAGTTCAGTAAGAAACCAGGTTTTATTTTTATGCAGTGCCTTCATTTCGGCATCCATAGCTGCAACCCACTTTGGATCTTGCAAAGCCTCACCAACATTTCCTGGTATAGGTATATTCAGGTTCTTTTCTCCAAATTGCTTTAATGATTCTGGTAACCTACTCAAGGTAACATAGTTTGCAATTGGGTACCTAATTGGTTCACTTGTACCATCTTCAGGAACATACCGTTTTGGTGCAACTCCTCTATTACATCTAGGTGGTAAAATATATCTCTGTTCAGAAACACTTACCTCAGGAGTATCCTCCGGAGCATCTTGGGAGTGTGGTTCTAAGTCTTCCTGTATCACTGATTCAGGTTCCTCCTCACCCGGTCCGTGCATATCAGTACCCGGACCGTGCACTGTCGAACCCGGACCGTGCACTTCCGAACCCGGACCGTGCACTTCCGAACCCAAACAACCCGGACCGTGCACTTCTGAACCCGGACCATGCACTTCTGTACCCGGACCGTGCATCCCGGTATCCGAACCGTGTCCTGTTTCTGACCGATACCAATCATCCCTCTCATTTTCATTCTCCTTCTCCCCCTGAGAGGGATGTTTGGTGTATTGATAGAATGACTCATTTTCGAGAAAAGTTACATCCATGGTAACATACCATTTCTTAGTTACAGGGTTATAACATCTATATCCTTTTTGGTTCATTCCAACACCTAGTGATACACACTTAATGGCACATGGTTCCAGTTTTGACCTTTGTTGTTTTGGAACATGAACATAGGCAATACACCCAAATGTTTTTGGTGTTAATTTTAGAACTGATGGTATAGGTACAAAACTTGCAAGTTTACTCAATGGGGTTTGAAATTGATTTATCTGTGATGGAAGCCTATTGATGACATACACGGCCATGGTGACTGCACAATCCCAAAAAATTTGTGGTACTGCATTTTCAATTAAGAGAGCTCTAGATGTTTCAAGGACATGTCTATTCTTTCGTTCAGCTATACCATTTTGTTGAGGTGTTCCTACACATGTTGTTTCATGAATAATCCCCTTTTCTGTAAAGAACTCCTTTAGGTTACTATTCACAAATTCTCCCCCATTATCACTTCTAAAAAACTTAATTCGAGTCTCAAATTGATTTTGTACCATTTCATAAAAACTCCTAAACACCATTTTCACCTCATCTTTCCCTTTTAACAAATATGTCCATGTCATACGGGTACAATCATCAACAAACAAGACAAAATACTTATAGCCATGCACAGATTCAACCGGGGAAGGACCCCAAACATCAGAATGAACAAGTTCAAAAGGTTTTTCGCATTGATGTAAATTAATGTTATAAGGAACACGATGACTCTTTGCTTTGATACATGTTTCACACTGAAACTTGGACAAATCAAAACCAAAAAACAAATCGGGTAAAATCTTCTTCATATACCCAAAAGAAGGATGTCCTAACCGTCTATGCCATGTCCAAATGAGACCTTCCGATTTTGCAGATCCATTAGCTAAGTTAGTCCTTCCAACCCTTAGGTCTTCTAAGTGATACAGACGACCTTGCTTAGAACCACGCCCAATGATCTCCTTCGTGAGGATATCCTGGACAATGCAAAAATTAGGAAACATTAGAACCACGCAGTTTAATTCTTCGGTTAGCTGACCAACGGATATTAAATGTGTAGTAAGGGATGGAACCAAGAGGGTGTTATTAAGCACTAAGGCTTGAGACAATTCTACATTTCCAGCCCCTTTTACTGGGTACTCAATTCCGTTGGCATTAACAATTTTATCAATTTGTGATTTTCCAAGTTCCATAATATCTTTGTCACAAAAAGTCATGTGATCTGTAGCACCAGAATCGATCACCCAACTATTTAGATTGTTATGGGTTAGCAGAGACATACCTTGATTACTTTTGTTACCTGTCTGAGAATTAATACCAGAAGCGTTCCTGCCATCTCCAGTTTCTGCACGGACCGTGTACTTCTCGGGCTGAGCAGTCTGGTCATCCGAGCCTGCCTTACTTCCAGATGCCTGATCCGTATCTGCTTCAGTCTGTTGTTGCCTAGTTGTAACATAGACTTGACTTCTTCCCTGTGGTTTCCCTTTCTTTCCTTTGAACCAATCGGGATATCCAACTATCTCAAAACATTTATCTTTGGTGTGTCCCATTCTCCCACAATTAAAACACTTTTGTTTCATCCTTTCCTGATTACCAGAATTAGAGAACCCTTTTGATAGCATAACCATTGAATTGGAAAACGTACCTTCTTCCCCTTTGAGCATGACTACCTGTCGCATGGCTTCTCGTCTAACCATGCCATATGCTTGCTCCACAGATGGAAGCGGTACCACTTGTAGTACACTTGCTCTCACATTGTCAAGACGATCGTCTAGACCATCTAGAAAGGTATACACCCTAGTCTTCTCAAGGTACTCTTTGAACTTCTCAATGTCGGTTGCGCTAGTCATGGGGTTGGGACGCTGGAAGTCAATTTCTCGCCACAGACCCTGTAAAGTATTATAATATTCTTCAATGGATTTACCTGATTGTTTCAGCCGAGACACTTTTCTGTTGAGGTCAAACACCAAAGCTTCATCATTGCCATCATAGAACGTAATAGCAATAGCCTTCCACATCTCACTCGCAGTTTCATATCTAATGAAATTTGGCATGAGCTTCGTATCAAGCGAGTTGAGTAACCACCCTTTGACAACTGAATCTTCTATACTCCACTTTGGAAAGTTAATCGTATCACTAGCCGTCGGAGGTGGTGGCTCGTTGGTAATGTGCCTCATCTTGTCGCGGCCCTTGAGGTATACACTTACCACTTGGGACCATATCGAGTAGTTGGTACCATCTAATTTCACAGAGATCGGCGATGAAGGAGCATCATGAGTGGGCACTGCAGCGGTTGGTTGTCGTGTAGATGATTGGAGAGACACTAGTTGGGACATCTGAGATTGTTGAATTATGATAAGTTCTGTTAACTTCTCTAGTAGAGACTTGGTATTCGTTTCTTCCTCTGACATGATTGAGATTTCTTAACCAGAGTGGAACAGATGGAGTATCTAGATCACTTTCGGCATAGCCATCAGCAACCAGTACAACCAATCAACTCCGTAGCTCTGATACCATGTAACAATTTGAACAGCGGAAGTATACACGGTCCGTGTATTATTGTACACGGCCCGTATAAGCAATCAGAGATAGAGAAAGAAACACAGAATTTAACGAGGTTCAGTACCAACTTGGTACCTACGTCCTCCACACTCACACACACTCTTTTTATTTCTTACACAAGAAAGATTCATCTTACAGGAGAAGGAGGAGAGGTCTTATAGAGGGAACCTCCCTTGAGTTTCCTAAATTCTACTTTTCTTTTTTCTTTCTTTCTCTTTTTTTCATATATTACAATCTTCTAAAATAAGAAACAATATAACTAAGAAATAAATCATAAATTACCAAAAGATTCCAGCTGCCACCTTTGATACCAAATATGACAGCCAGCTGCCACCTTCCATAACTGTTCTGGCGGCCATGTACACGGTCCGTGTACTTACCACACGGACCGTACATGCTCTACTTCAACAATTTCAATTAGGCTAGACAAAAATCAAACCTTAATCGCCAAAATCCTAACCAGAAAGTTATAATTTAAGTTAATGTTATAACTTTCCGGATACAAATCAACTTAAAACCGAATCTGATGCACTGCAATTAGATCTAATTAAGGTCCCATTCCCTGAAATGAAAATCGTACACTTAATTTTAAGAACGGCCTAGAAACAACGGCGAAGAGTGAACAGCACCTTAATTTTAAGAACTAAGCCCTAGCAGCGAGGGAAAGAGCCAAATCAAATCGCCCAATCTACAAAAAATTAGAATTAAAGAAACTCTAAAAGGGTACCTGAGCGGGTCAAGCAGGATGTCCCTTCACCTTTGCCAACACCAAATCGCCCAATTGAAGTTTCAAACTATCCATCTCGCCTTTCCTCTTTCCAGGCGCCATATCAGACAGCCAAATCAGGAAGCGCAACCATAAAATTTAGGAAAACGAGAGAGGAAAAGGGGAGTCGCGGCAATCAGGAAACAAGATCACACGAGAATTGGATAGAGAAGGAGAGAGAGAAAGGAGGGAAGCAATGAGAAAAGAGAGAGAGAGAGATTTCTTTAAGAACGGAGAAATGGAGCAAATCGCGATTTTACCAAATCGCGGCGGAGAAACGGAGCAAAAACTGAAAACCTAGGCGAAATTGAAATTTAGGCGGAGAGGGTTTTGATTCTGACGCGGGAGGGTTTTCGATCTGGCGCCCAAATTGCGATTTTACCCATATTTTCAGCGACCGGTGCTCTTGTGGTCGCTGAAAATTCGCAAATTCGGTCGCTGATAATATTGGTCGCCGAAGTAAATAATTTTATTTTATTTTTTTGGGAAAAAATACTTTCAGCGACCGGCGACAGCACCGGTCGCTGTTATCGGTCGCAGATAATTTATTTTGCTGTAGTGATGCTAACAAATTACAAATACAATATATATTGACCTTGGACTTCTACTTGGTACTTTCCAAAATAGAATATGCAACTCATGTGATCAATATAACATATAGCATTCAATAAGATCCAATACTGCATCAAAATTATGTCATTACCACTTAATAATCATGTGATCAAGTTTTGGCCAAAAGTCTTGGTCATGATGCAACTTGAACCAAAAATTCATCCAAACTAAGTTGTATAGGATCCAATATATGCAAAAAGGAGTGCCCATGTGATTCATGACATGATGCCTTTTGGCTACTAAAGGCCTCCAACATTGCATCTCCAATAATAATACATTGAACAACATCTTTGTGCATACATAATCAGGAAATATAAATTCTTCTTAAAAAAAATTTGTCCAAAATTATAAGTATTTATACATAAAATAAGTTGAATTTTATGGCTTAATACCAATCACTGAAAATCATTTTCATTAAAAAAAAAATTATTACATCTTAGATGAATTTACAATGGCTCTGATACCAAATGATAGAAATTTAACAAAATCATAACGTGTTTTGCTATTATAACACAAGCAATTCAGAATCCGTAAATCCAAAATAAATAACAAACTAAATTTAAAACTTACAGTTTTGGAGTGACGATATCATTAAGAGGAAGCGTAAATATTGATCATTAACGGTTTTCCTCAGACGTGATGATGGAGACTTAGGCTAATTATAAATCAAAAGAAGTAATCTAACAAATAATTTAAACAAAAAAATCAAATTTTTAGTATTAGATTTCATTATCTTGCTCTTCAAAGTGTCTCTAAAAAGAAAAAAAAATGAAGAAACCGGCCATTTTCTAGCCGGTTTCTGGAGAGGAGAAAATCAGCTAGAAAATGGCCGGTTTGGTCATTTTTCGAAAATCCCAAGGATTCTGGGTATATTTATTAATTTGTAATTAACTTTGGATATTAATAAAAATGTCGGCACTATGTGTGGCTTGTTGGGTATTTTGGAACTGCGGAAAGAAAGCTATTTTTTAGGATAATTAATGCACAACATACCTTTAATTATTTGCTTATTAAATAGTGTATTTGGGGTGTTTTTTTTGTTCTCTATTTGACCAGTTAGCATTAGTCCTTTTATGCTCTTAATTGAAGATATCAATCCAAGTAAATGCTAATAAAAAAAATTATATAATTTACATCAGAAGTTAAAAAATTTGAACACATAAAATACTATGCCTTACTATACGTATAATCAATAGTATTAAAACCATAAAATATTTAAAAATAGGGAAAATTGGTTCCATGCCACTCCAAAATGCCGAATTTAGAAAAATACCACCCCAAAATTTTGTTTTTGTTAAATACCACCCCAAATGTCATTTATTAAGAAAAATGCCACAAATACCATATTAATGTATAATTTTAAATTAACAATTTACATAATAACTGAAATTACCGAAATAACCTTGATCCAAATTTGAAAACCCTTCCACTCCTCTCCGCCCTTCCTCTCCTGTGATCCCTCCCCTCCTCTCTGCCAATGGAGGATACTAGTGGGTAACCCTTGACTCTTTTATTCTTGGTTTTGCCTTGCGGCTTGAAGTTGTGTGCTGTGTGAAGGCCTTCGTGCCTTACTTCCTTGACCTGTGGTTTTTGTACAGAGGGCTGTAGCCTTGTGCTTTTGCTTGCTTGTGGCTGTTGCTTTGACTTGCGGCCTGTGAGCCTTTTGTTGATCTGTGGCCTCTGTGCCTTCTTGCATGACCTGTGGCTTGATGCCTTTTTGTTGATGATGGTTGGCCACGACTGGGAGGAGAGGCTCGACGGAAGAGATGAAAGGGTGAGGGTATTTTTGGAATATACGAAAATACTACTCAAAATACAATATATTCTGTTTATTTTTTATTACAAATGTATAATAATTTGGTATTTGTGGCATTTTTCTTAATAAATGAGATTTGGGGTGGCATTTAACAAAAGCAAAATTTTGGAGTGGCATTTTTCTAAATTCGGCATTTTGGGGTGGCATGGAACCAATTTCCCCTTAAAAATAATACACAAGCAGTATAATTAAATTGCAAATTATGAACTCACGATTAATGTGTGAACTAATGCATGCTAGAAGTGTGAGCTACGCATTTAAGCGTAAGCTAACATTGTTTTTTAATGCTATATATATAGCACATTAGTTTTGGATCTGCATGCTATATGAGTTTCATCTTTTTACCGTACAATGATATAATTAAAATAAAATAATATATAACAACAAGATATTAGAGGAAATCTATGAGAAAATGAAAATATTTTTTAAAGAAAAAGTTATAATTTCTAATTTTATATTAAGATTGAAATAAAATTTTATAATTTTCATAATCCATACAATTAAGTAATACACTCTATCAATTTCATAAATTTATATTGGGAAAGCTTTTTAAATTTAAAAGTTAAGAAATTGTTTTTCCATATATAATAATATTAAGTTTTTTATAGTTTACTAACATATTCAACATAATTAAATTTATAACATATTAATGTAATTAAGTAATTTATTTTAGATTTTGATAATATAAATAGATGTAATAATGGATTGTATTTTTTTGTTCAAATTTTACTTGTATTTGTTTCAGACTCATATGTACCTTAGAAGAAATATGTGTGCACAATGTACTTATTCAGGTTCTTAGACATTTTATGTTTACAAAAAATTTCCATAAAAACTCAAGCAAAGTAAAAGAGGAAGAAAGTGTTTTTGTTGCTAAATTCGACTTTGGAACAACTCATTAATTCAATATAGATGTACGAAGAAAATAGAAAAATATAGATGTTCTAACATATAAACATCCTTGGAGATAAATTATTTTGTAAATTACTGTTATCGGGTGGTGAGTTATTATTTCCAGTATATATTCATGTAATAATGAACTTCGGAGCATGCAAAAAATTAAAAAGTTCTCCTTGAAAATAATCATCCATGCAAATAATCAAGTGGGACCCATATTTGCTAGCTTTGTAAATAATTAGATGGTACCTACGTTCGCTAGCCTGACATATAATCAAATGGACCCTAAATCAAATTAGAAGATTTACTTTCAAATGAACTAGTGGAGTTGATGTACTGATTATATCTAAATGAAAAATAATAACTAAATTTAGTAAAGAAATTTATTCTATTTGGTAGCAACTTCTTCCAAATATTGAAAGATGTGAGATATCATTATCTCACATAGAACATGAATAACTTTACAAAACAAATCATATAATAGAGATTAATTAGACATCTGAACATAAGATTTTCTGAATTAGACAAGGCACTGATAAAGCGTGATTTAATTTCACACAATTCTTTACTGTCCCAAAACAAGAAATTGTTCCAAATTGCTCTTTCGCAAAAAATCTCACACATGGATATATAACATGATAAAGTCTGCAATCGCTAGCGTTTGCGTTGCTCATGAAGCGCTGCTGTATGCCACCGAATTCAGATACCTAACGTAACCCAAATTTTGAATTTGGATCCGGACCGTCCAATCTGTTATGAATTATAATTGGACTGTTTGGATGCAAACCCAAAATTTGGGTTACTTTAGGGGAATGGAACCATATTCATGTGGGGTGAATGCTCCTTTGTTGATTTCGATTATTAGTCCCTCTGTATATATGTTGCTGCATATTGGAAACTTTTTACCGATTCTCACAGGTCTGATGTTAATCAGACGGCCCAAACTTCTGATATTATAAACAAATTCAGAAGATTGTACTGACAGCTAGCTCGCAGCATTTTGATCTTGATCAAATTTTTTTTTATCCTTTGCTTATAATCTGCTACACTTTTCCATCGATTGTTTATAAACTTTCTTTTACGAATTTTAAAAATACAATACAAATTTGTACATGTATATACGGAACTCACGATGAGTGAACTCATTATTGAATTACAAAGTTTTTTTTATATATGTGTTACAATTTTGATATATATGATATATATATGTACGCCGATGGCGCATATAACATCCCTCTTTAAACATGGAATTCTATATGATCTCCTAATTTCTAAACGGTTTAATTACAGGAACAGAAGGAGATAGAAGGAGAAATATTGTGTGTTCAGGGGTGGATTAAGTTAATAACAGAAAATATACTTTAATAATTGGAAATATATATATTTGCAATAAAGAATATGGAAGTTTAGGATTTTCAATTTTTTTTTTTTGAATGAGAGAATTGGAAGTCAAGCCACGCAACGCTTTTTTCAAACTCTGTTACTGCAATAAAAAATTTCTCACATTTGAGTTTGGAACTCATGATGTATTTCAGATTTGAAACATATAAATTTAGCTTTGTTAACTAAATGGTGACATAAATACAATTTTGTTGATCATAAACGTATATGGAAATTGATTATTCATATTAAATATGATGACAGATTTTTATGGTAAATTTGTCCTTTTTTCACTAACATGTGGGAGAGTACCTTGTTTTCTCTGATGAAAATATGCTTTATGCCCAAATTAAATATTTTATGTGTGTGGATTGGTGTGGGTCTATGTTGCACGGATACGTCGGTTTAGGCACCGTATCAGTATCGGACACGTATCGGATATCGATACGCGCCCGATACGACACCGATACGTATCCGATACGCCAGCTGGCGTATCCTTACTCGGCCGATACGGTCGCCGATACTCCATTGAAACTCACGGATATGGCGGGATACGTGTGGATACGGTGAACCGCGCCCGCACCTGTGAGCCGCGCCCATGAACCGCGCCCGCGCCTGTGAGTCGCGCCTACACCAGCGAAAATGGACATCTTTTTTCTGCCTCACGCGTGAATCAAACTGGGGCTTCCTGTTGATGGGTCAAAACCTTAACCACTACACCAAAGTTTCCTTTGTGATATGTTATGCCTTTAATTTTTTATACAAATTTGATTTAAGTTATGATTATCTAAATATAATATATAAAATAATAAAAATAATAGATGTATCGTATCCTAGATTTTTCAAAATTGTCGTATCGCCGAATCCGTATCGTATCTGATACGATACCCGTACCCGTATCCATGCAACATAGGTATTGGTATTTTGGAACTATATAAATAAAGTTATTTTTTTAGGATAATGCATAACCTACCTTTAAATTCTTTACTTATTAAATAATGTATTTAGGATGTTTCTTGTTCTCTATTTGATCTTAGTTAGCTTTAGTCCATTTATGCACTTAATTGAAGATATCCATGCAAGTAAGTGCTAATAAAAATTTATACAATTAACATTAGAAATTGGGCTCCCTACTATAAGTATTATTCAATAATATTAAAACCATAAAAAAAAATTAATACACGAGCAGTCTAGATTACAAATTATGAACACACGACTAAAGTGTGAGCTAAGGCATACCAGAAGTGTGACCTAACTCATAAAAGTATAAGTTAACATTCATTTTAACAGTATATATACCACATTATTTTTAAGCATGCTAATATGTGAGTTTTCTTCCATTTTTCTCAATATTGATATAATCATGTTAGTTGAAATAATATTAATTTATTGGCCTGGTTAGCAGTAGCAGAAATTATATACAAATAAGATATTAGAAAAAATCAACAACATTAATTTAAAAATAAAAAATTATTTATAATTTGTAAGTTTATATTAAGATTAATATAATGATTTGTAATTTCCATGCATATTTTAAACAAAAAACATTCTAGATTTTTGAAAACGCCGCTGGTTGTATGATTATGGTTCTCATTCATGCATTGTCAAGCTCTTCACCATAGCCGCTGCAGCTTCCAGTTCCAATATTGCCACATCTGGGAATTCGTTGAGGCGAGCTTTTATGTCTTCACAAAAGAGAAGGTTGTTTTACATCCCAGCCCTCCAGATCTTTGGAGCCGGCAATGTTTTGTACGACTACGGCCCTCGTGGCCACGCAACAGACTGGTGCCAGCACAGACGCACAAAACATTCTCAACATAGATGCAGAGAAACATAAGAATATCGACACTAGAACATTTGGCCATTTTCGGGTTATATGCCCAGAGACAATGCAGCAATTAGGGATCCTTGAGCAATTCCAGACCATGATTGATACCATCGGCATTTGGGAATTACTCAATGTCGACCTCACCGCCTGCACTGTCTACAAAGAATTAACCTACAAGTTCCTTTCAACATTCCACTTTAACGGAGGGGTCGTGTCATTCCAATTCAATGACACTGTCCACAAGATGCCTATCGAGGCATTCAACACGCTCTTAGGGTTTCCGCCGGGCGGAGCAATATCCTTCAATGAGGATGACATACAAGAAACTTGGAGCCAAATCACGAATGAAGGGAGGAGCTTTAACAGGTTGAGCAAGAGCAATTCCATCTGCCATCCGCTCTTACGTTACATCCACCGGACTAAATCTTCACGTGCCGTGCCATGCCGTGTCAAAGTTTCAAAAGATGAGCACGGCACGTGAATGGTCACGCACGGGACACGCAAATCACGGCACGTAACTAACACGTGTGCCGTGCCATAACTATGTCATTCCGTGACGGAGCCGGCTCCGCCGTACCATTTCTCCCACTCTAGACGTACATATACACTACAGTATATTTTTTTCCCAGCGTAACAGCCCATCAGGGGTTTTGGGTTTGAAACATGTGAATTTATCCTTGTGCTAAATGGTGGCGGAAATACAATCAATTTTACTTAAGGGCAATGGAAATTGTTTATTCATATAAAATATAAAGACATATTATTTGGTTAATTTGTCTATTTGACCGCTTAAGGGCAATGGAGAGTACCTTGGTTTTCTCGATATGGTTTATATATGCCCAAAGCACTATGTGTGGCTTGTTGGGTATATTGGAACTGCGGAAAGAAAGCTATTTTTTAGGATAATTAATGCACAACCTACCTTTAATTATTTGCTTATTAAATAGTGTATTTGGGGTGTTTTTTTTGTTCTCTATTTGACCGGTTAGCATTAGTCCTTGTATGCTCTTAATTGAAGATATCAATCCAAGTAAATGCTAATAAAAAAATTATATAATTAACATCAGAAGTTAGAAAATTTGAACACATAAAATACTATGCCATACTATACGTATAATCAATAGTATTAAAACCATAAAATATTTAAAAATAATACACAAGCAGTATAATTAAATTGCAAATTATTAACTCACGATTAAAGTGTGAACTAATGCATGCTAGAAGTGTGAGCTAACGCATAAAAGTGTGAGCTAACATTGTTTTTTAAGTTATATATATATATATATATATATAGAGGAGTGAGGCTATGGTGCTATGCATAGCACGGATGGGGTCCGTGCTACGGCTCAAAATTTGACTTTTCAAAATTGTAACGGTCGATCCGAACCGTTCAACATGATTATAAAATGAATATGTACTTGCAAACCAAATTTTACATTTTTCCGAATTTTTTTACTATTTTTTTAGATATGCTGTTTTTGGATGGTCCACAATGTTCAAATCAAGTGATTTTCGAAAAATAGTAAAAAAATTCGGAAAAATGTAAAATTTGGTTTGCAAGTACATATTCATTTTCTAATTATGTTGAACGGTTCGGATCGACCGTTACGATTTTGAAAAGTCAAATTTTAAGCCGTAGCACGGACCCCATCCGTGCTATGCATAGCACCATAGCCTCATATGGCTAATGTGCTTCCTCTAGAACTTCGGCCTCGTGCTTCCGGGGGCATATCTTAGTGTTTGATGTTCAAACAACAAATTCAAACCGTTAGATGTTCAATCTATATTAAAATGTACTTGGAGACCAAATTTTACATTTTTTGGAATTTTTTTACTATTTATTAAGCCACTTTGAAAATTCCAGATCCGGGTGAACAGTAAAAACAATCTGGACCATATGATCTGGAATTTTCAAAGTGGCTTAATAAATAGTAAAAAAATTCCAAAAAATGTAAAATTTGGTCTCCAAGTATTAATATAGATTGAACATCTAACGGTTTGAATTTATTGTTTGAACATCAAACACTAAGATATGCCCCCGGAAGCACGAGGCCGAAGTTCTAGAGGAAGCACATTAGCCATACTATATATATATATATATAAAGTATGGCTAATTTGCTGCTGGCAGCATTTCGGCCAAGTGCTGCCAGCAGCAAATCTGCCATTCTGATGTTCAAACAACCGATCCGAACCGTTCAACATGTTCTAAATATTGAAATGTGCTTGGAGACCAAATTTTACATTTTTTTGAATTTTTTTACTATTTATTAAGCCACTTTGAAAATTCCAGATCCGGGTGAACAGTAAAAACAGTATGGACCATATGATCTGGAATTTTCAAAGTAGCTTAATAAATAGTAAAAAAAATTCAAAAAATGTAAAATTTGGTCTCCAAACACATTTCAATATTTAGAACATGTTGAACGGTTCGGATCGGTTGTTTAAACATCAGAAAGGCAGATTTGATGCTGGCAGCACTTGGCCGAAATGCTGCCAGCAGCAAATTAGCCATACTCTATATATATATATATATATATATAACACATTAGTTTTGGATCGGCATGCTATATGAGTTTCATCTTTTTACCGTACAATGATATAATTAAAATAAAATAATATATAACAACAAGATATTAGAGGAAATCTATAAGAAAATGAAAAAAAAAATTAAAGAAAAAGTTATAATTTCTAATTTTATATTAAGATTGAAATAAAATTTTATAATTTTCATAATCCATACAATTAAATAATACACTCTATCAATTTCATAAATTTATATTGGGAAAGCTTCTTAAATTTAAAAGGTAAGAAATTGTTTTTTCATATATAATAATATTAAGTTTTTTATAATTTACTAACATATTCAACATAGTTAAATTTATAACATATTAATGTAATTAAGTAGTTTATTTTAGATTTTGATAATATAAATAGATTTAATGATGGGTTGTATTTTTTTTTTCAAATTTTACTTGTATTTGTTTCAGACTCATATGTACCTTAGAAGAAGTATGTGTACACAATGTACGTATTCAGGTTCTTAGACATTTTATGTTTACAAAAAAATTCGATAAAAACTCAAGCAAAATACAAGAGCAAGAAAGTGCTTTTGTTGCTCTAAATTCGAGTTTGGAAATCAACTCATTAACTTAATATAGGTGTACGAAAATAGGAAAATATAGATATTCTAACATATTTGAACATATTTGGAGGTAAATTATTTTGTAAATTACTGTTATCGGGTGGTGAGTTATTATTTCCAGTATATATTCATGTCATAATGAACTTCGGAGCATGCAAAAAATAAAAAAGTTCTTCTTGAAAATAATCACCCATTCAAATAATTAGATGGATTCATATTTACTAGCTTTGTAAATAATTATATGGATTCATAATTAGCTTTGTAAAAACCAATAATTCAATAAATGGGCCGTAAAATCAAATTAGGCCCAACACTGATATCCGCATGGTTCTTAATGAAGAAATGGAGAATGGCTCCTGTGTTGTAGAGTTTGCTCTTCATGTCCAGCAGTGACATGTCTACATTTAGAAGCTTAGAATCTAATATTTTAGAAGATTTACTTTCAAATGAACTAGTGGAGTTGATGTACTGATTATATCTAAATGAAAAATAATAACTAAATTTAGTAAAGAAATTTATTCTCTTTGGTAGCAACTTCTTCCAAATATTGAAAGATGTGAGATATCATTATCTCACATAGAGCATGAATAACTTTAAAAAACAATCATATAATAGAGATTAATTAGACATCTGAACATCAGATTTTCTGAATTAGACAAGGCACTGATAAAGCGTGATTTAATTTCACACAAATTTTTACTGTCCCAAAACAAGAAATTGTTCCAAATTGCTCTTTCGCAAAAATCTCACACATGCATGGATAACATGATAAAGTCTCCAGCAGTGTTTTAATATTCGGTTCTCATGCGGTATTCGGAAGGCCACCGCATACCGTATATCCGCATATATGGTATGCGGCCGAATATGCGGATTCTTATTCGGATTTATATATATGGATTTTTTATTAAATATTTAATCCCACAGTACTTAAATACAATAAGACAGCATGTAGAGAGGTTATAAAAGACTTCATAATGGGACGCTTGAAGAGAACACCTACCTGGCGGGTCTAGAACTCATTTAATGGGTTATGGATTCGTGTCCGGAACTCTTTTAATGAGTTTTGAATGTTTTTAATTTTTTTTAAGAATATACGTTCGTATATTCACCGAATATAACTGAATTTTAAAACACTGGTCTGCAGTCGCTAGCGTTCGCGTTGCTGATGAAGCGCTGCTGTATGCCACCGAATTCAGATACCTAAAGTAACCCAAATTTTGAATTTGGATCCGGACCGTCCAATCTGTTATGAATTATAATTGGACTGTTTGGATGCAAACACAAAATTTGTGTTACTTTAGGGGATCTGGAACCATATCCACGTGGGGTGAATGCTCTTTTGTTGATTTCGATTATTAGTCCCTCTGTATATATGTTGCTGCATATTAGAAACTTTTTACCGATTCTCAGACGTCTGATGTTAATCAGACGGCCCAAACTTCTGATATTATAAACAAATTCAGAAGATTGTACTGACAGCTAGCTCGCAGCATTTTGATCTTGATCAAATTTTTTTTTATCCTTTGCTTATAATCTGCTACACTTTTCCATCGATTGTTTATAAACTTTCTTTTACGAATTTTAAAAATACAATACAAATTTTTATATATGTGTTACAATTTTGATATGATATATGTACGCCGATAGCGCATATAACATCACTCTTTAAACATGGACTTCTATATGATCTCCTAATTTCTAAACGGTTTACAGGAACAGAAGGAGAAGGAGAAATATTGTGTGTTCAGGGGTGGATTAAGTTAATAACAGAAAATGTACTTTAATAAATTGGAAATATATATATTTGCAATAAAGAATATGGAAGTCTAGGGTTTCCAATTTTTTTTTTGAATGAGAGGATTGGAAGTCAAGCCACGCAACGCTTTTCTCAAACTTTGTTACTGCAACAAAAAAATTCTCACATTTGAGTTTGGAACCCATGACGTATTTCGGATTTGAAACATATAAATTTAGCCTTGTTAAATAAATACAATTTTGTTGATCACAAACGTATATGGAAATTGATTATTCATATTAATATGATGACAGATTTTTATGGTAAATTTGTCCTTTTTTCACTAACATGTGGGAGAGTATCTTGTTTTCTCTGATGAAAATATGCTTTATGCCCAAATTAAATATTTTATGTGAGGATTGGTGTGGGTATTTTGGAACTATATAAATAAAGCTATATTTTTAGGATAATGCATAACCTACCTTTAAATTCTTTACTTATTAAATAATGTATTTAGGATGTTTCTTTTCTTGTTCTCTATTTGATCTTAGTTAGCTTTAGTCCATTTATGCACTTAATTGAAGATATCCATGCAAGTAAGTGCTAATAAAAATTTATACAATTAACATTAGAAATTGGGCTCCCTACTATAAGTATTATTCAATAGTATTAAAACCATAAAAAAAAAAAAATTAATACACGAGCAGTCTAGATTACAAATTATGAACACACGACTAAAGTGTGAGCTAATTAAGGCATACAAGAAGTGTGACCTAACTCATAAAAGTATAAGTTAACTTTCATTTTAACAGTATATATACCACATTATTTTTAAGCATGCTAATATATGAGTTTTCTTCCATTATTCTCAATATTGATATAATCATGTTAGTAATCATGTTAGTTGCAGTAATATTAATTTATTGGCCTGGTTAGCAGTAGCAGAAATTATATACAAATAAGATATTAGAAAAAATCAATAACATTAATTTAAAAATAAAAAAATTATTATAATTTGTAAGTTTGTATTAAGATTAATATAATGATTTGTAATTTCCATGCATATTTTAAACAAAAAACATTCTAGATTTTTGAAGGCGCCACTGGTTGTATGATTATGGTTCTCATATTCTCATGTATGCATTGTCAAGCTCTTCACCATAGCCGCTGCAGCTTCCAGTTCCAATATTGCCACATCTAGTAATTTGTTCAGGCGAGCTTTTATGTCTTCACAAAAGAGAAGGTTGTTTTACATCCCAGCCCTTCAAATCTTTGGAGCCGGCAATGTTTTGTACGACTACGGTCCTCGTGGCCGTGCAACAGACTGGTGCTAGCACAGACGCACAAAACAATCCCAACATAGATGCTGTAGAGAAACATAAGAATATCGACACTAGAACATTTGGCCATTTTCGGGTTATATGCCCAGAGACAATGCAGCAATTAAGGATCCTTGAGCAATTCCAGACCATGACTGATACCATCGGCATTTGGGAATTACTCAATGTCGACCTCACCACCTGCACTGTCTACAAAGAATTAACCTACAAGTTCCTTTCAACATTCCACTTTAACGGAGGGGTCGTGTCATTCCAATTCAATGACACTGTCCACAAGATGCCTATCGAGGCATTCAACACGCTCCTCGGGTTTCCGCCGGGCAGAGCAATATCCTTAAATGAGGATGACATACAAAAAACTTGGAGCCAAATCACGAATGAAGGGAGGAGCTTTAACAGGTTGAGCAAGAGCAATTTCATCTGCCATCCGCTCTCACGTTATATCCACCGGACTAAATCTTCACGTGCCGTGCTGTGCCAAAGTTTCAAAAGATGAGCACGGCACACGAATGGTCACGGCACGGAACACGCAAATCACGGCACGTAACTGACACGTGTGTCGTGCCGTAACTATGTCGTTCCGTGACGGAACCGGCTCCGCCATACCATTTTTCTCAATCTAACCGTACATATACACTATAGTATATTTTTTTCCCAGCATAACAGCCCATCAGGGGTTTTGGGTTTGAAACATGTGAATTTATCCTTGTGCTAAATGGTGGCGGAAATACAATCAATTTTACTTAAGGGCAATGGAAATTGTTTATTCATATAAAATATAAAGACATATTATTTGGTTAATTTGTCTATTTGACCGCTTAAGGGCAATGGAGAGTATCTTGGTTTTCTCGATATGGTTTATATATGCCCAAACGAGTCCGAATCTGCTGCGATTCCGAGATGGATCGCAGGATCCTGAAATTCCGAGATCAATGGTTCAAATTTTTCCGTGCGCGGATCTCGGAAACGTTCTTGAAAAAGTAAATTTTCATGCACGTATCTCGAGAAAGACCAACAGTTGATATGGGATCGCAGGGTCCTGTGATTCCCCGAGAATCACAGCAGATTTATTTTCATGCCCAAACCACTATGTGTGGCTTGTTGGGTATATTGGAACTGCGGAAAGAAAGCTATTTTTTAGGATAATTAATGCACAACCTACCTTTAATTATTTGCTTATTAAATAGTGTATTTGCCGACATTTTTATTAATATCCAAAGTTTAATACAAATTATTAATTATACTCAGAATCGGACCAATTATCGAAATATACCCAAGCCGGCCATTTTTTGGCCGGCTATGTTTTTTTTTTTTTTTTTTTTCCCCGCATTTCACCCTTTATATACCCCTCTCTCTCTCCTCTCACAATTCTCCCATCTTCAACCGAATTCTCTCTTCTTTAAGGTAAATTTTTTTTTTTATCTAATTTAATTTTTAATTTATTTATTTTAGGGTTTAGGATTTAGGTTTTAGGTGTTATAATTTAGATTATGTTGTTGTAATTTAGTGTAATTAGCTAAGTTAACCAATATTTAGTGTAATTAGCATAATTGACCAATATTTAGGGTATTTTGGCCTTTTTTACCATAATTATGCTGATTAAGCGTAATTTTACCGAAATTAGCACGTTTGACCAATATTTAGGGTATTTTGGTCTTTTTTACCATAATTAGGCTAATTAAGCGCAATTTAGTGTAATTAGCACAGATGACCAATATTTAGGGTATTTTGGCATTTTTTACCATAGTTATGCTGATTAAGCGTAATTTTACCGAAATTAGCACGTTTGACCAATTTTTAGGGTATTTTGGTCTTTTTTACCATAGTTATGCTGATTAAGCGTAATTTTACCGAAATTAGCACGTTTGACCAATTTTTAGGGTATTTTGGTCTTTTTTACCATAATTAGACTGATTATGCGTAATTTAGTGTAATTAGCACAGATGACCAATTTTTAGGGTATTTTGGTCTTTTTTACCATAATTAGGCTGATTAAGCATAATTTAGTGTAATTAGCACAGATGACCAATATTTAGGGTATTTTGGCCTTTTTTACCATAATTATGCTGATCAAGCGTAATTTCACCGAATTTAGGTTATTTTAGATATCAGGATGCCTAGAGCACGGCCTACCCAGCGTCCAGTAGTGGACGAGCCGATCAGTACTAGCAGCACGGAGCACATCAGTCCTCTCCTGTGGATTCCCCACAGCGAGCACCGAGTCTCACTGGCTTCTCGTGAGGTACGTTCATTTTCTTATATTTTCATTAAATTTTGTTGGATTTAAATTTTATTATGTTGTCACCATGCGGATTACATTTTTCAACGCAGGACACTGATCTTCTAGATGTGAAGTTGAGGTGTGTTCACATGAGGTACTACGAGGTGATGGAGCCGTACCTCGTCAACCTGGGTCTTTACCAGGTTGTGGACATCGTGCGGACAGAGAAGAGCATCATCAATGCATCTCTCATCGCTGGACTGGTGGAGCGATGGCGTCCCGAGACGCACACGTTTCACATGCCATTCGGAGAGATGACAGTGACTCTCCAGGATGTGAGTGCTCTCTGGGGTTTGTCTATCCGTGGCACACCCGTCGGCGGCGTCTCTGACAGCACCAGATTCGCAGGTTATGTCGAGGAGTTATTGGGAGCTGATCCTTCCTATATCATTGGGGAACATGGGAGGTCGAAGTTCCATTTGCGGATGACGAGGTTACGGCAGCACTTCATCGCGGGTCTCTCGGCAGATTCCACCGAGCTGGAGATTCAGAGGTAAATTTTTATTAATATCTACTAATTAATTTATAATACGATGATTCTATTAGAATTTTTATATGTTTTGTATTGCAGATATACACGGGGCTACGTGATGAAACTTTTTGGTTCTGTCATGTTTCCTGATTCCAGCGGTGATCAGATGCCAATGATGTCTCCCGTTGTACAACTGGAGTGGAGCTGTCCTGGCGTATCTGTACTACCACCTGTGTCGTAGTAGTGAGGTAAGTTAGTGTCTCTTATTTTAGTGTAAATTATTTAATCAATCAATCCATCAAAATACACTGACGTGTAATGTTCTTGAAAATGAAGCCGACGGTGAAGCAGATGTACGGGCCGGTACTCCTGCTTCAGCACTGGTCGTGGTCACGAATACCGGTGGGCCGTCCTATCCCCAATGAGGTGCCGGATTGGGGAGAGCCAGATGTGTTTCACTGCCCGGCATACGCCAAGAAGTGGTACGGTTTCCACCACTACCAGGATCGGACCCACGGTGCTACCGTTGGGATCAGGCCAGTCCGGTCAGAGCTTCAGAGTTTGCCTGAGCCTCTTATTGAGTGGACGCCGTACGATCAGTTGTACGAGGAGTTCCTCTTGCCGGGCAGTGTGACTGACGAGCAGGATCGGGAGATGTGGTTCTATCGAGGTCCACTCATACATTTCTGGACATTGGAGCACCACTATCCAGATCGGGTGCTCCGCCAGTTTGGTCGAGCGACGTTGATTCCCATAGACCCATCTTTGCCGAGTTCCACGCACAGAGACCTGCACAGGTAAGTCGTAGTCTATTGTATTTATTGTTAAATACATCATATTACTTGATAGCTTTTTATTGTAACTAACGTCTTCCTTACAGCGTTACCCACCGAGGGCAACTGGATAAGGACTGGAGCACTCATTTCGATCCATACTCAAGGTGCCCATCTCCGCGACAGGATCAAAACGGATGATGGTTACCATCCCAACGGTCGTGCATGGGCTCGCCAGGTAAAGCACCTAAAACCACATAGTTTTGGTCTAACTTAGTAGTACATCAAGGTTTGATCTGACATGCCAAATTTTTTTCAGCTTTTGGCCGCAATCAAGGAGTGCGGGCATGGGATCCGCATGCTAGGAAGGAAGAACTGGAGACGGCTTGGGTACCGCACACTCAAGAAGAATGCGAATGTGGTTGAGGATGCCGGGCACAGTGGAAAGATAATCGGTATGCTGCGAGACGCTAGAGAGAACATCAACTGGCGTGAGATAGATCCGCAGGAGCCCGATCCGACCCTGGTTCTGATAGATGATATGCCATCTTCCCCCGATTCACATCCAGAGTGGGACTACCATCGTTGGGTATTGTCCGACATTGGGTGGACGGCATGGTACGACGAGCATGGACGTCCGGTGCAGCCTCATGTATGTCATACTTCAGTATCTGTCAGGTTTTAATAAATTTCTTCATTCAGATCAAATTTAATAATTTATGTGTATGATTGCAGGGTCCAGCAGAGATGCCACCACCTGCGGAGACCGATACTTCTGAGTACGAGTCCCTCTCGTGCAGTCTCCATGAGTTCGAGGAGAGTTTCATGTCGGCACCGACATGGCCCCGATATGGCACAGAGATGCCGCATGATGGAGAGGCTAGTGGTAGCGGGTCTCATACTCAGCCTGCCTTTGGGACTGGGTTTGCCGCATCTATCTTCGCTACACCTCCGCCAGTACCGACAGTCTCCACGGGCGATGCCAGATGGGATACTGCCGAGCAGATACTGAGGTCTGCCGATGCCCCAGATGAGCCCGAGAGAGACGGAGCCTGGCCGCGCTGGCGCCGGGCGAACGCCGGAGTACCGCCTCAGCGATATTCTCCCTCTCCGTTTTAGTTGTATTTTTACTAGTTTTGTACTATTTATATTTGATATACTATTTATGTTTGGTATATTTGGATTATCCTATATTTCGGTTCTTGTGTATGTGTGCTTTTATGGTACTATTTTTATATTTTACAGATCAAAATAAATTATCATGATAATGCTAAACAGAAAATATAACAACATTAAAATAGTAGCACAACATAAAAAATAGTAGCACAATATAGCGTATTTCAATTAATATAGCGTATTGTAAAGTAATGTAATGTAATTTAGTGTAATTTAACATAATATAGTGTTATTCAATATAATTTCAATTAATCTATCGTATTTTAGTATAAATATGCTAATTATACATCAAAGAAGTAATATAACAAATAATTTAAACAAAAATTTCAAATTTTCAGAGTTAGATTTCAATATTTTGATCTTCATAGTGTCTCTCTAAAAAAAAAAAAAAAAAAAAAAGGTACATAGCCGGCCATAAAATGGCCGGCTTAGGGAGGGAACATAGCCGGCCAGAAAATGGCCGGCTTGGGTATATTTCGATAATTGGTCCGATTCTGAGTATAATTAATAATTTGTATTAAACTTTGGATATTAATAATAATGTCGGGTGTATTTGGGGTGTTTTTTTTGTTCTCTATTTGACCGGTTAGCATTAGTCCTTTTATGCTCTTAATTGAAGATATCAATCCAAGTAAATGCTAATAAAAAAATTATATAATTAACATCAGAAGTTAGAAAATTTGAACACATAATTAAAATACTATGCCTTACTATACGTATAATAAATAGTATTAAAACCATAAAATATTTAAAAATAATACACAAGCAGTATAATTAAATTGCAAATTATGAACTCACGATTAAAGTGTGAACTAATGCATGCTAGAAGTGTGAGCTAACGCATAAAAGTGTAAGCTAACATTGTTTTTTAATGCTATATATATAGCACATTAGTTTTGGATCGGCATGCTATATGAGTTTTTTATAGTTTACTAACATATTCAACATAATTAAATTTATAACATATTAATGTACTTAAGTAGTTTATTTTAGATTTTGATAATATAAATAGATGTAATGATGAATTGTATTTTTTTTGTTCAAATTTTACTTGTATTTGTTTCAGGCTTATATGTACCTTAGAAGAAGTATGTGTACACATTGTACGTATTCAGGTTCTTAGACATTTTATGTTCACAAAAAATTTCGATAAAAACTCAAGCAAAGTACAAGAGCAAGAAAATGCTTTTGTTGCTCTAAATTTGACTTTGGAAATCAACTCATTAACTCAATATTGGTGTCCGAAAATAGGAAAATATAGATGTTCTAACATATAAACATCCTTGGAGGTTAATTATTTTGTAAATTATTGTTATCGGTTGGTGAGTTATTATTTCCAGTATATATCCATGTAATAATGAACTTCGGAGAATGCAAAAAATAAAAAAGTTCTCCTTGCTTTGCTAGCTTTGTAAATAATTAGATGGTACCTACGTTCGCTAGCCTGACATATAATCAAATGGACCCTAAATCAAATTAGAGGGTGTGTCGTCTCTTGTCTCACAAAAAACCAATAATTCAATAAATTGGGCCGTAAAATCAAATTGGGCCCAACACTGATATCCGCATGGTTCTTAATGAAGAAATGGAGAATAGCTCGTGTTGTAAAGTTAGCTCTTCATGTCCAGCAGTGACATGTCTACATTTAAAAGCTTAGAATCTAATATTTTAGAAGATTTACTTTCAAATGAAAAACAATAACTAAATTTAGTAAAGAAATTTATTCTCTTTGGTAGCAACTTCTTCCAAATATTGAAAGATGTGAGATATCATTATCTCACATAGAGCATGAATAACTTTAAAAAACAAATCATATAATAGTGATTAATTAGACATCTGAACATCAGATTTTCTGAATTAGACAAGGCACTGATAAAGCGTGATTTAATTTCACACAAATTTTTACTGTCCCAAAACAAGAAATTGTTCCAAATTGTGAGAATCAGTCGCTAGCGTTTGCGTTGCTGATGAAGCGCTGCTGTATGCCACCGAATTCAGATACCTAAAGTAACCCAAATTTTTTAATTTGGATCCGGACCGTCCAATCTGTTATGAATTATAATTGGACTGTTTGGATGCAAACACAAATTTGAGTTACTTTTGGGGATCTGGAACCATATCCACGTGGGGTGAATGCTCTTTTGTTGAATTACAAAGTATATACGGAACTCACGATGAGTGAGCTCATTATTGAATTACAAAGTTTTTTTTATATGTGTTACAATTTTGATATGATATATGTACGCCGATGGCGCATATAACATCACTCTTAAAACATGGACTTCTATGTGATCTCCTAATTTCTAAACGGTTTACAGGAACAGAAGGAGAAGGAGAAATATTGTTTGTTCAGGGTTGGATTAAGTTAATAACAGAAAATATATATACTTAAATAAATTGGAAATATATATATTTGCAATAAAGAATATGGAAGTCTAGGGTTTTCAATTTCTTTGTTGAATGAGAGGATTGGAAGTCAAGCCACGCAACGCTTTTCTCAAACTTTGTTACTGTAACAAAAAATTTCTCACATTTGAGTTTGGAACTCATGACGTATTTCGGATTTGAAACATATAAATTTAGCCTTGTTAACTAAATGGTGACATAAATACAATTTTGTTGATCACAAACGTATATGGAAATTGATTATTCATATTAATATGATGACAGATTTTTATGGTAAATTTGTCCTTTTTTCACTAACATGTGGGAGAGTATCTTGTTTTATCTGATGAAAATATGCTTTATGCTCAAATTAAATATTTTATGTGTGTGGATTGGTGTGGGTATTTTGGAACTATATAAATAGGGAGAGCCTAGCTATCCCCCGTCAACCATCTCCCGTTTCATCCCCCGTCAGTTGCATTAATTAAGTGGGGGACCGCATAACTGTCAGCGCATTTTAGGAATTTGCAGAAAAGTATTCATATGTAACACAACTAGTATTCATCCATCTATATAAAGGTATTCACATTTGCAATAGAAACATATTTGGATATATTACAACATTCAGCATATAAGAAAATAGGGGACCACAAACAACATGTGTGGGGGGCCACATAACTGTCAGAGCAATAATTAAGTGGGGGACCGCATAACCGTCAGCGCATTAATTAAGTGGGGGGACCGCATAACCTTCAGCTCATTTTAGAAATTTGCTAAAAAGTATTCATCTGTAACACAACTAGCATCCATCCATCTATGTGAATGTATTCATCTTTGCAATAGAAACATATTTTGACACATCAATCACTCATCTTTTACACGTTTTTAGAGATGGGTTTTTTTTCTCCGTTCAATCTAACCAATATTTCTGACGATCTGTGAGGAATTTTGCAAATCAAAAACCATGAATGTCTTCTACACAATTTTCTCTTTCAAATGAGATCCATGATGACATACTTTCGAGTTGTCCGTTGCACAAATATTCATACCTCGTCACAAGTATTCATCTCTCATCGAGCAAGTATTCATCATCGTCGTATAAGTGTAAATAGTTAATGTATACCAAGAGTATTACAAACTTATGTGCATACCTCGATTAATTTTACAAGAGCAGCCGAATAATATTCATCCATAAGATATCAAGTATTCATACATATAAGTTAAAGTATTTATACCTAAGATATTAAGTATTCATCCATAAACGTTGAAGTATTCATCTCTAAAACATCAAGTATTCATTCATACACCTCTAATTTTTTCAAAATTTGTTTTTCTGTCATTTCTTAGTACTTAGTACGCACTGGCCTAATTCACCATTAATGAAGCTTTGTTCTTTGCAAATAACTCGCTACTGCATGAGGAAGAGGAACATAGACATGACGGATCTGATCCGGCGGTCGACAGTGATGGATCTAACCCGGCGGAGGCGGAGGTGGGAGAGAGAGGCGGCGGAGGTGGGAGGCGGAGGTGAGAGACGGAGGCGGAGGTGGGAGAGGGAGGCCGAGGCCGAGAGGGAGAGGTGGGAGAGGCGGGCGGAGGCGCAGAGGGAGAGGTGGGAGAGGCGGGCGGAGGCGGAGGCGGAGGTGGAGAGGGAGAGGTGGGAGAGGGAGGGAGAAAGAGGAAAGAAATAAAGGGAGAAAATTGGGTAATTAATTTGTAGGGCCATTAGGTAGTTAGAATTTGTAATTATAGTTAGAAGAGGTAGTTAGTTAGTTGGGGGATGAAATGGGGGATGGATAGATGGGAGAAGATATAATTACCCATATAAATAAAGCTAATTTTTAGGATAATGCATAACCTACCTTTAAATTCTTTACTTATTAAATAATGTATTTAGGATGTTTCTTTTCTTGTTCTCTATTTGATCTTAGTTAGCTTTAGTCCATTTATGCACTTAATTGAAGATATCCATGCAAGTAAGTGCTAATAAAAATTTATACAATTAACATTAGAAATTGGGCTCCCTACTATAAGTATTATTCAATAGTATTAAAACCATAAAAAAAAATTAATACACGAGCAGTCTAGATTACAAATTATGAACACACGACTAAAGTGTGAGCTAAGGCATACCAGAAGTGTGACCTAACTCATAAAAGTACAAGTTAACATTCATTTTAACAGTATATATACCACATTATTTTTAAGCATGCTAATATATGAGTTTTCTTCCATTATTCTCAATATTTGATATAATCATGTTAGTTGCAATAATATTAATTTATTGGCCAGTAGCAGAAATTATATACAAATAAGATATTAGAAAAAATCAACAACATTAATTTAAAAATAAAAAAAATTATTTATAATTTGTAAGTTTATATTAAGATTAATATAATGATTTGTAATTTCCATGCATATTTTAAACAAAAAACATTCTAGATTTTTGAAGGCGCAGCTGGTTTTATGATTATGGTCCTCATGTATGCATTGTCAAGCTCTTCACCATATATAGCCGCTGCAGCTTCCAGTTCCAATATTGCCACATCTGGGAATTCGTTCAGGCGAGCTTTTATGTCTTCCAGATCTTTGGAGGCAGCAATGTTTTGTACGACTACGGCCCTCGTGGCCGCGCAACAGTACGTTAATGTTGGAAATTGAACCGTTACATAATTAAAAAAAATAAACGTTCCTTTCTTAATACATCTAATTTCAGATTTGGTATTGAATTTATTTGGAGTTAAGATATAAAAAAAAATATTAATAGAGAAAAGTTTATGATAGTTTAGTAACATGTTTAATAATAAAAATTATTAACAAATTAATAGAGAAGATTTTGTTAATGTAATTGAGTAATTTATTTTAAAAAATTGTTAATGTAAATATATGTAATGGGGTATTTTACGATTTAAAGTTTATTTATATTTGATTTTTTATTTCATTAAATTTAATTTATAGTAGAAGTTTAATTTTATACCGAAATTATTCAAAATATTTGTAATGAAACTTATTGATTAATTAAAGAGTTGATTCACTTATAGCATCTTCTAATAAAGAACCAACTAAATATTCAAAATAAATAAATAAAAATAACATTTTCACATTTCGACAAAGATCGTAAATTGAGACTTTTACAAAACAATAATTGTTGCCTCATGAGCTTATTCAGTACAATAAAAGATAGATGCAATTCTATTTGAACGTGTCAGATATTCTTCTATTTTGCACCAAAATCTGCATTTATACGATTTGGCAGTCTAAATATTCCATTTTTTTTTATTTCAAAAATTGGCAAGCTGCTGGTCTAAACAATTCATTTACATAATATAGAATGTGCTGACATCTATAAAATTATAAATCTGACACTCAGATCTATCATTTCTTTTAAAACAGTGAACTTTGCAATATTTTGATCTTGATCAAATAGTGCAATTTTTTTATCTTGAAAAACTTTGTAATTCAATCATGAGTTCACTCATAGTTGAGTAATAATTCAATCATCTCCTCTCCCAACACACTTCTATTTTGAGTCCGTCTCTCTCACCCCTTCAAGTTTTTTCTTCCGACAAAGTGCCTCCCCTCTCTCTCGCCTCTATAAAAGAGGAGAATGAGAGAGAGGGGAGGGACCGGAGCCGATCGGAACCGAAAGTGCGGTATCGTCGGAGCTCGGGGCGTTGAGCCTCTACGCTATCTCGATTGGAGCGCGAGTGAGTAGATCTGGGTGTCGGAGCGCGGCGACGGTCGAAAAAGCGGATCCGGTCGTAGGGAGCGATAGGGATTAAGATAATAGAGTAATTATGTGTGTATATAAGTGATATTAGATTATTAGAGTTATTTAGTGTAGTTTGGAGGATTTTGTGAGAATACAAAAGTAGATTTAAGATTAAAGTCATTTGACTTGTTGTAATTTTGTTTTTTTTTTAATTAATGAAATTGTTAGTTGGCATTTAAAAGCCACTAACTTTCAAAAAAAAAAAAGTGTTATAATTTTGGC
This sequence comes from Carex littledalei, assembly GCA_011114355.1. Lineage (NCBI taxonomy): Eukaryota > Viridiplantae > Streptophyta > Magnoliopsida > Poales > Cyperaceae > Carex > Carex littledalei. Next base: position 10,489,235 of record CM022083.1, on the reverse strand, counting down.
GTGATGTGTGTGTGTGTGTATGTATGTATGTATGTATGTATGTGATGATGATGCAAAAAACTGCCTCCAAAAGAAGCCTCCTATTATTTTAAATTACATTCGATATTTTTAATTTTTCTGTCTAGGGAGCAAAATAATTCAATTATTCTTTGCGCATATAACATATCACTCTTTAAACATGGACTTCTATGCCATTGTATTATCTAAAAATAGATAAAATAACATAGATCATATCTAACGGTTTTATTTTGACTTTTTAAGTTTTAAATTTTGAGTTATTAAAGTTTTTAAAAATGGAGGCATTTGAAACCCTTCTCTTTATAAAATTTCTAAATGCTGCCTGAGAATAATCGACAGGAACAGAAGGAATATTATGTTTGTTGTCAGGGGTGACTGAAGTTAATAATAGATTACATACTGTAATAAATTGGAAATCAGTTTGTATGCAAAAAGTATATATAGGGACGATCAGTGGTTTTGGATTTGATACATATGGATTTATCCTTGTGCTAAATGGTGGCGGAAATACAATTTTACTGATCACAAAAGCAATGAAAATTGATTATTCATATTAAATATGAAGGCAGATTTGTTTTTGGTAAATTTGCTCTTTTTCACTAACATGTGGGAGAGTACCTTGGTTTTCTCACATGAAAATATGGTTTATGCCCAAAGGACTATGTGTGGCTTCTTGGGTATATATTTTGAACCTGTAGAAATAAAGTTATTTTTTATGATAATTAATACACAACCTACATTTAATTATTTACTGATAAAATATTGTATTTAGGGTGTTTTTTGTTCTCTATTTGATAGAAGAAATTAGAAAATTTAAACCCATAAAAAATGTCCTACTATGAGTATAATCAATAGTATTAAAACCATAAAATATTTAAACATAATACACAAACAGTCCAGAATGCAAATCATGAACTCACGACTAAAGTGTGAACTAATGCATACTAAAAGTGTGAGCTAACGCATAAAAGTGTAACCTAACATTCCTTTTAACGCTATATATATAGAGATGGGCTATGGTGCATTGCAATGTATAGGCATTTTTGTGCATTGGACTCTAAACCGTTGGATTCAAAATCCAAAAAATCGATCCGAACCGTTAAACTTGATCTCCATATTGAAATGTGCTTGGAGACCAAATTTTACATTTTTTGGAATTTTTTTGCTATTTTTTAAGATGGAAACAAAATTGCTGTTTTTTAACGGTCCAGAATTTTCTGAAAAACAATGATTTTGTTTCCGTCTTAAAAAATAGCAAAAAATTTCCAAAAAATGTAAAATTTAGTTTCCAAGCATATTTCAATATGGAGATCATGTTGAGCAGTTCGAATCGATTTTTTGGACTTTGAATCCAACGGTTTAGAGTCCAATGCACAAGAATGCCTATGCATTGCAATGCACCATAGCCCATCTCATATATATATATATATAGCACATTAGTTTTAGATTAACATCCTATATATATATATATATATGAGTTTCTTCTTTTTACCGTACATTGATATAACCATGTTAGCTGCATTAATATTGATTTTATTTAACGATTTGGTGGAACATAAAATAAAATAATATATAACAACAAGATATTAGAGGAAATCTATAGAGGAATGAAAATATTTTACTAAAAAAAGTAATTTCTAATTTCTAAATATATATTAAGATTAAAATAAAATTTTGTAAATTTCATAATTCATATTTTAAAAAATATGGATTATGGAAATAATTGACAAGACAAATAAACTATTTCATAATTCATAATACAAATTGTGTTAGCATTGATGAGGTTCCAATTAGGAGTTATTGTTCAGAAAGAGTTTGAAGGAAATAAGAGTTTTATTTTGATTTGGACCAACAACCCAAGCAAATTATTACAAATGAACTTTCTGTTTCTCAAACGAATGAGAGATGGAAACATGAGTAGAGGTAATAACAAATGAGATCCAATATATCAGATATTCTGACGTGAGCGGTGAAATTAGTTACTCTGACGTAAGCGATCCAATTAGTCTAGTACATGGGATTCAGAAATTGGTTTCTAAAATCTTAGCCAATAGACTCCAGCCACACATAAAGCAATTGGTTAAAGACAATCAGACGGGATTTGTAAAAGGGCGGCAAATTACTGAAGGGTTCCTATATGCGCAACAAGTCATTCAGATAGCAAAAGAAAGCAATATTCCAATCGCCTTGTTCAAAGCAGACATTCATAAGGCATTCGATACAGTACATTGGGAATTTTTATTCAAAGTCTTGGAGGGACTTGGATTTCCATCAAAATGAATTCTTTGGATAGAGAATTGTGTGCTAAGAGGAAGTTCACAAATAATAATCAATGGATTATTAGGCAAAAAAATTCAACTGAAGAGAGGAGTGCGTCAAGGGGATCCTTTATCCCCTCTTTTATTCATTTTGGCAATGGATTTCATTCCAAGATGGCTAGAAAAATTGGTACAAAGAGGAGAATGGCAACTTCCTTTTCTGGACATGAGGCCTTGCCTTTTGTATGCAGACGATTCTTTGTTCTTCATGAAACCAGATTTAAGACAAGCACAAGCGATGAAGATCTTATTAACGGTTTTTAGACAAATTTCGGGTCTTGTAGTCAGTATGGAGAAATCAGAATTATTGGTAGCTGTTGATAACCCTATCCTTACACAGCAATTGACAGATACGTTGGGCTGTAAAAAAGGATGCTTTCCTTTCAATTACCTTGGATTGCCATTGTCAGACAAGTCTCTTCCAAAAACGGCATACATCCCGTTATTCCAAAAAATAAACAAGAGACTCCAAGGTTGGGCTGCAAATAATCTAACAATTGCAGGAAGATTGGTTTTAATTAATGCTGTCTTGTCCTCAATTCCGACGTACTTTATGTCGGTTTTTAAATTGCCGGTTTGGGTGATTCATGAAATAGACAAGACAAGAAGGAAATTCCTTTGGAAAAAAAATTCAAGTGAGGAAAGAGGAATACCATTGGCAAATTGGGATTTAGTGTGTACACCAAAAGAAATTGGCGGTTTAGGAATAATTGATCTCAGAACTTTCAATGAAGCACTTCTAGCGAAGTGGTGCTGGTACTGGGCAAAACCGGAGACAAGACTATGGAAATCTTTCTTCATATCTTCTTTTGAGATGGAAAGGCAGACTGATGTTCCTAATTGCAAACTCTTTATCCAAACTTTAAAATCAGCACAGGAGGCATGTGAAAAATTCATGATAAGATTGGTAGGGGACGGTACAAGGACAAAGTTCTGGGACAATAATTGGGGACATGATCTTCTCTGTACAAGATTTCCACTTCTATACGAGAAAGCAGCTGATAGAAACCTAACCGTGCAACAGGCATATCAACAAAATTTCGAAAACTTATGTATAATAACAGGAATGGCACAACTGGACACTTTACTGGCGCAACTTCAACAGCTACAGAATATGCTTCGAAACCTCCCTACTCTGACAAGGACACAAGATGGAGTGGAATGGTCTCTGACAAACACAAAGGAATTTACAGTAAAATCAATGTACAGAGGATTGAAAGGTGAAGCCAATACTGAAATTCGGATACATAAGGTTTGGAAGATGAAAGTGCCTCCAAGAATGAAGGTATTCGCTTGGTTGTCATATCATGAAAAGATATTGACGACAGAAAATCTGAAGAAGAGAGGATGGAATCTACCGAGTATGTGTGTACTTTGTAGAGCTAATGAAGAATCCATACGACATTTATTCTCTGAATGTCCTTTCACATTGACGGTGTACACAGTTCTTACTGGTCAATTTCAACTACCAGTAAGGAATTGGCAGAGAGAGCTTGAACAAGAAGGTGCACATAAATGGATTGTCAAGAAGCATAAAGATGTCAAATCCAAAGAAGTCCTTTTGCTGGCTATGTTCATATGTTGGAGAGAACGTTGTACTAGAATTTTTAGAGACCAATCTAAAGAGATACAACAGTTAATAGAAGAAGTTCATGATCAATGGAAATTTCTTCATTAACTAAGGACAAAAACAGTTTTGATTCTTTCTAAAACCTGACACTTTGCAACCAAAAGGAAGATGGACCCACTAGTATTACGAAGAGGGACTTACTGGTATGAAATCGGATAACTAAGTAGAGGAATGATTTACTGGTACAAGGGCTGATACCGGTTACAATCACAAGACAGATGTGCTGAATAGAAGTTGGAGAAGAAGATTTTTCAATGTTGGAATGCAGTAATGGATGGTGCAGAGTGAAAGTAGGCATTATTGCTACCGATTCTCCTCAGGTAGAAGAAATCTCTTCACTGTCAAGAAGAGTTGGCAATTTTTGCATTTTAAACCCTGTTGTTTGAAAATTTTCTGTTTTTGCTTTTTTCTGTTTTTAATTTCTTGTTTTCTTCATATTCAACAAGGTTGAATAATGCTAAGTTTTCTTGTACTCGGTTTCATGTTGAGACCTTTTATAATCAATAAAACAAATAAGGGCTAGATCTTTATTTTTACTCAAAAAAAAAAATTAGTTACATTTGTAGGTGGGTCCCGCAAAGTAGATTCATAACAAATTAATGATCTAACTGGTTACACGGCTTTTGTATTAATTCATGTCAAATATAGGGCACCAGGTTAATGTTTTTTCTAATTTTCTGATCGTTATTGTATAATAAAAGTGTTATTGTATAATAAAAGTATACGAATATGCATAATGATTTCAATTATAAATCTTTTTTTCAATTACATATCTTGATGAGTAAATCTGAATTGAAAATATTCTCCATGATGTATTGGGGATGTCGGATCAATAAATAATAGAGTTGGGGTAATAACATTAGGTTAATTCTTTTCTAGAGTTTTCATAAATAAAGTTAGTTCAAAGAGTACTAATTATAATAACAGAAAATTTGGAGGCAAGTTTCTTGTCCTAGTACCGGAATGAAATTTTCATGTGTCAAATTTCGTAATTGAAAAACCCCATTACTTCATCTAAACAAAATAATTTCATAATATTTCATGTTGTAAATATTTTCCTTTTTTAATATAATCATTGATGGGTACCAAACCCGCTAAACTTAAAAAATAAAGAATACTAATAATAACTTCAAAAGTAGAATATATAATAGAAAAAATTACAAAAAAGAAAAAGAAATAAGTAACCGAGATAATTTGAAACCAATATCAGATCTCTAATAGTTGCTAGAACAGAAATACCAACCACATCTGTGTCCAAAAGCATAAACTCAGACATTGCCTTCTCCAACCCCGTCCAGTTAGAACGGCCAATAGATCCAGTTCAGACGAAGACCCGCTTATTGAAATGATCAATACAACAATTCTTGTTGTTATCTCTGGTGTGTAAAGTGCGCAAATCTTGATGAATGTTTAAATTTGAAATCTGATGGATGTTTAAACTTGAAATCTGACGCAAATCTTTATGTTTACTTTGAATTTGAGTTTACTTTGAATTGTTGTATCAAATTCTAAGATTGTTAATTGCAGATGTGTGAATGCTAAAGGAGAAGAGTCTGATGATTGCATGAAATTTGCAAAGTACTATAGGGCTCTTTGCCCCGGCGAATGGGTTAGTGCAAAAATTTATCATACCAATCATTGTTTGTACCAGCTTTAGGTACAATACCTTTGTAATTTTGTTCATCCCAGACTTCCAGCATGTGTGGCAATATTTGATTTTAACTGGTACCAGGATACAATATTTCATTGTACATCCGAGACCTATATTTGGTTTTAACTGGTACCAGGATACAATATTTCATTGTGCATCCCAGCTTTTGGTTTAGTGCTAGTTTTTGTACTGAGAAGCACCTGGAGCTTTTGGTTTAGTGCTAATTTTTTATTTTGCAATTGCATTATTTTCAGGTTGAAAGGTGGAATGAACAAAGGGATAATGGCACATTTCCTGGCCTTCTCTGATTTCATTGCTTAGAATTCTCATTAATTTCTGGAATGTGTCTTGATTTAATCACAGACTGGTTTTGTTTGCTGGTCTTTTTAACTTTTCCTGAAACCAAATGGATTGATGACACCATATCAGCTTTATTTCTTGCTTCTTTAATGATATAATAATGAGATTAAACTTCTGGTTTGTTCTTGATTGGTGCAGTTTTGTTATTTCTGTTATTATACTGGTAAACGCTTACAAAATATGGTATTGATTCACATTTTTCCGTCTTGATATATGTTTATGACTGAAACAAAACCACTTAAAATAAAACTTGTTATTTGAAAAAAGTTTAGTTCTGTTTAAAATATTAAGTTAAGTTTATCAAAATCATGACCAGGATGATTTGAAAGGGATAAAGTGTGATATAATTAAGGAAAACAATATTTTTTTCTTTGGCATTTAACTTTAAAAGTTGCCTCTGCATTTCGTTGTATTTAGAGGGTTTCTTGTTCTCTATTTGATCTTAGCATTAGACCTTTTATGCCCTAAATTTAAGATATGGAGAAAGAATAGGAATCTAGTTCCCTTAGTTTAAGATATCAACCCAAATAAATTCTAATAAAAAAATATATAATTAACAATAGAAGTTGGACTCCATACCATAAATAAGTATAATAAATAGTATTAAAACCATAAACAATTTTAAAAATAATACAAAAGCAGTATAGACTGCATGTATCATGAACTGGCAGTCTAGCATACACACAACTAAAGTGTGAGCTAACACATACTAGAAGTGTGAGCTAACTCATAAAATTGTAAGCTAACATTCTTTCTAACGCTATATATAGAGCACATTGTTTTTAGGCATGTTGTATGAGTTTTCTTTCTTTTACCCTATTGATAGGGCCATGTTCCACAGGCCCTTTTACTCGTTCTAACACTACAGCAAAACGGAGCTTCAGCGACCGGTATCAGCGACCGGCGTCACCACCGGTCGCTGATTCTCAGTTTCTCTCAAAAAACAAAGATTTTCACTCAAATTCTGGCGACCAACTGTATCAGCGACCGTTATCAGCGACCGGCGACAGCACCGGTCGCTAAAATGTTTTTTTTTTTTTTTATCGCTGAAAAAAACGCGGCTGCTGAAAAATAAAACGCGCGCCTTGTCAAAACGCCAAAATCAAAACGCCTCCGCCTCCGCCAAAATCAAAACCTTCTCCAAAATCAAACCACTACACCACCCGACCCCCCGCTGGAACCCCGACCCCGATCAACGACCCCCCTGCGCCGCCCGACCCCCCGCTGGAACCCCGACCCCGATCAGCGACCCCCCTGCGCCGCCCGCTGGAACCCCGACCCCGATCAGCGACCCCCCTGCGCCGCCCGACTACACCACGAGATCGGTTGGCCCCGCAGTGTACCATGTCTAGATCATCTATTTTGCTATTTCCTCTTGATTTCTTGAGAATCCGAAAACCCTAGAAATTGGGGTTTTTCTTGTGCTTGCGACTGTGTCTCTGGTGCCTTCCTTGTGCTATACTGGTGCTCGAGGGTACCTGTTCTGGTGGTGTTGCTTTCTGATTTTCCTTGGTGACAGTCGGAGACAAGGTGATTGGGTACCGGCCGAACTTCTACCTTTTTCTGCGATTTCCTCTCTTTACCGGGTAACCCTTCACTCTTTATTTGGTTTGCCTTGTGGCTTGCGGCTGTTACCTTGATCTATGGCCTTCGTGCCATTTTTGCTTGACCTGCGGCCTTCGAGCCTCTTTATTGTTTGCGGCCTTCGTGCCTTGTGAGGTGTTGCTGTTCGGTGACTGAACTTGACCTGTGCCTTTTCTGTTCTGTTTCGCTAATATGATTTGGGTGTGTGCTTTTCTGCCGATTTGCTTGCTTTCTGGCTCTTCCTTGTGTATCTGGTACCAGCCTGTTGCTTGCTGACCTTACTGGTATTGTACCATTAGATGTGTACTATTTGTGTGACTGGTTTTGCTAATCTAAAATCTTGACTACACTAATCAATAATTGAATATTTTATAGAATCAATGAAATAAAGGATCCATATTTCTCTGTTTTTTTTTTCCTTTATCTGGTCCAAGCCCTTGTACCCATCCAGACTTTAGTCTGTGCATTGCTGAAAATTGGCACACAAAAATAGATGTGCGCATCTTTCATCTAAAAGAAAAAAGAAAAAAAGAGATGAATTCATAATCATTTGATTTCAAATGGATATCAGAGCCATACAATCAAAACTCTGAAGCACAAGCCCTATATATGTACATCAATCCTCCTCACATCAAGACTTGTCAATCAAAATCACCAGTACTCCTTTTCGCAAATAAAATAAAAAATCAAACAATACTCCTGCATCCCTTCTCTAGTTAAAATAGATTACTTCTTCACATGTTAAACTGATGTTCTAAATAGATAAGTCCTCTCATCAAAACTAATACTAATACGAAATCTACATCTAAAAACATAAGTTCTCTTTGCACACATATGAAAGCCACACAATCAAAACAAAGAAAAAAGAGATGAATTCATAATCATTTGACTTCAGGTACCATGTTTCATCATGATGTTATTTTGTTTAAGGTTATTTTGTCACCGCAATGCATGGTAATTTTCTAACATAAGGTCCAGTTTTATAGTCTTGACAGAAAATTTTAACTTAAGAACAAAAATTAATATTTTTTGAGAATAATGGTCAGTTATTTATCTAGATAGGGCAAGCATTAGATATCTTTGTATCCTTTTGTCTAGGCCCTGTTTGAACTAAACAAGCCAAACAGATTATATGTTACATTTCTTGTTAGTGTGAGTTGATTTGAGATCAAATTGGTCAATTTGGTGCAACAAACAGGGGAAGTGTTGGTTTTGGTCTAAAGTTTCATTGGTTTCAAATAAATCCAAAATCATTGGATTTTAGTCCTGCAATGTCAGAAATTTGGGAGGTACAAAAAGAAGTTTTAATTATAATATCTAAAGTTTCATTGCCAGCATATATCTCAAGTGGCTCGAAGATAGTTCAACGAAAAAGACCCAAATTCTTGGCTGAAAGGTACGTCTTTTCCTTATTTTATGTTTGGCTTGTGTTTATTACACCATATAATATTCTTAAGATTATATTTGTGCATGGAAAGTTTTACAAAATAGTCTAGTTCAGAATAGCATTGATAGTGTTTCGTTATTTTCACAAGTTATGACACACACTCCGTTATGACACACACTCCGTTTGCTGCTGCCTTACTGTCACTGTACCAGTGGTACAGTGAGTTTAATTTTTTGTTTTAATTTTTGGTACCAGTGTCACTGTACCAGTGAGTTTAACTCTTTATGATTTTAATTTTTGGTACCAGAAAAATACTTGCTTTGAGCCTTTCTTTTGGTAGTGTATTAATTGCCTTAGAAAATTATTAATGTTTGCTTTGATCACTTTCATTAATTAGGTAAACTTGTAGCTAGATGATCAGAAGCATATAGATATACTCTAAGAGAGGTAGCTGCTAGTCTGTGTATTTATAAATTTCTCAAGATTGTTTTTTTTTTTTTTCAGAAGCATATAGATATACTCTAAGAGATATACTCTAAGAGAGGTAGCTGCTAGCTGCTAGTCTGTGTATTTATTCTAAGAGAGGTAGCTAAATATAAAAACTAGTTATGTTGTATGTTTATTTGTTGTATTTGTAATACTTGCAAATATGTTTTGATGTTTTTTTGTTGTATTTGTTTAATGTTTTTTATTTGTTGTACTTGCAAATATGTTGTATGGTTCAAACGACATGTATGTTTATGTTGTATGTTGGTACGTGTCGTATCAACTATTAAATGGTACAAATTTAAATAATATAATAAAATATAAAAAACCTAACAGTAGAGTATCAGCGACCGGTTTTAAGTATCAGCGACCGTACATAGTTGTCTCTGATAATTTGTTTATCTGCGATTGTTTCGATTATCAGCGACCGGTTTTAGGTATCAGCGACCGATATATTTGGTAGCAGAAAGTTTTTGCTGACGTCAGAAAAAAACGACAGCGACCAAAAAAAATTGGTCGCAGAAGATTATCAGCGACCGGGTGACGTATTATCAGCGACCGGTGACGTCATCAGAAGAGTATCAGCGACAATGCTTACAGCGACCGGAGTATCAGCGACCAAATTTGACTTTCAGCGACCGGAATGAGTATCAGCGGCCGGCGAAAATACTATCAGCGGCCAAAAATTTGGTCGCTGATGCCCCTTTCTGCTGTAGTGTAAACTGGGCCATGAAAGACTGGAATTCGGACCTTTACAAGGCCAACCCGACGTCATATGAAAAAGCCCAAAAGCTCGTTAAGTCGGGGCCCAATATGCCGGCCCCAAACCAGAACCTTAAAGTAGGCCCATGCCAACCGACATACGGGATAGCCGGGGAAACGGCTAGCTTAATGCCGATGTCCCAGTAACGGCTAGCTTAATGCCCACGTCCCAGTAACGGCTGACATAACTGCACACGTTCCCCATAAACGCCCGAGATAGCGGTTATGACTGGACTATATAAGGCAGTGATCCCCATGAAACAGGGGACGCAATTTCGAACTAAGAGAGAGATCATACAGGTCAGAGTCCGAATCTCTCACAAACCACCCCGAGTTCATAACTCGACCCTCATCTCGGCCTGCCATCCTTTGGCAGGGCGAATCCAACTCAGCCCAAACTTCCATACGGCCTCATCTCCCGAGATAGGACGTATCAACCACCGTGGGGCCACGCCTAGCTCGAGCACAGAGAATTAGATGGCTCAACCAAACACATCAATCCCGCTTCCACCAGGCGTAACGATCCCGCCAGGAGTAGCGATCACACCCCCTCATTTGGTAACCCCACCTACGGGAAACACCTCCCACAGTCAGCCTCTAGGGGCGAGGCCAAGCAGCTCAATGATACGACCCCCTGGTCCCCAACCTGCACAGTCTCGCCACACAGGCCCCGATATCACCCATCGACCTTCGTTCACCGAAGGAAACACGACTCGACCGCTCTACACCGAGCACAATCCCGTAACTGGTACCTATCAGATACCTTACATACCATATTACCCTCAGCAAACGCCGTTGTATCACTACGGCGCGACCGCTTACACACCTTACACACCAACAGCTCCCCAGTATCCCTATGTCACACCCTCTGGGCAATGGGGACCGGGAGGCTCTCACGGGATATATCCCATGACAGGTCCAACACCGCACTCCCAGCAGGTGCCACCGCAACCTGCAAATCAGACTGTACCTCCCACTGCGCCTATACCGCGACCTTTGTCAGCATACCGTGTGCACAGCCGACCGGCAAATGTCTCTCCAAGAAATCTGGACCCAGAATTTGTACAGGTCCGAACTGGTAACCAGACAGATACACCGACCCCATCAGCACAACAGGTCCAGTCCGAACGCAGAGGCCAAAATGTTCCACCAACAGGGGTACATCCCGATGAAGGAAGACGGCCGGAAGGGCAGGATGAGAACAGGGAACCTGATCCCGAAAGACTGCCACACCACAGAGGTCCCGAGGTTCACCACAACGACGAGCGAGAATCAGCTAATCACGGCAGAGGGCCCAGACCATCCCGCAGAGAACAATCTCGCTCCCGTAGAGAACGCGAACGAAGCCCACCCCGAGGTCGGGATAGAGCTCGCCGCGATGACCGAAGAAGGAACCGGCGATCACCTACCCCAACCCGAGGTATCAACATGGCTCAAGTTGAAGAGCTGATCCAAACCAGACTTGCGGCCAAACTAGCCGAACTCGAATCCCAGAAGACAGGCACCTACTCTCGGCCTATGGGAATCGAGGATGGCCCCCTGTCCAGAGACATCTACCGCCAATCAATGACGGATTTCAAGTATCCGACGACCCTTCCAAGCTTTCGGGGTAGCGGCGACACACAGGATCCGCACAACTTTGTGTACGGATTCCTTGAGCGACTCCGCCTCCTTGGAGCCACCGATGCTATCATGTGCCGTGTCTTCACCACTTTCTTAACTGGAGAAGCATGGGACTGGTACATGATACTACCTCGAAGGTCCATCAACAAATTCGAGGACTTCGCAAAACTGTTCTTGGAGAGGTATACGATTATCAAACCGCCGCAAGCAACATATGAAATGCTCCTAGATATTGTCCAGGGGCAGCGCGAAAGAACAGGTGCGTTTGTTAACCGTTTCATACAGGCATCTCGGTGAATTCAGAACCTCAATGAAGAATTCGCCTTAGCCGCCATCAAGAAAGGGCTCCGTAAAGGGGGGTCCGGGAACTTTGCGTTACGAAGCCCACATGAAGAAAATGACCACTCTGAGGGAGTTTGTAACCTTTGCGGAGGGTTACATCTGGGCCGAGGATGACAACGGGAGCCCCGTGAGGCCTAGATCTCGATCTCCCCGTCACCGAACTAACAAACAGCCGGCTCAGAACAAGTTTCGCAACCAAAGAGAACCTCAAAGAAACCAACCCAACCGACCGACTGAGCAAGAACACAAAACTGGTACCGAGGGATACCACCAACACTTCGTAAGGTATGCACCTCTCACTAAGAAGCGGCACGAGATGTACAACATCATAGAGGGCATGTTCGACCTCCCTCCGCCATTGCCTGAAAGCATTTTCACGGTACAAGACAACTCCCAGAAGTGTGAGTACCACGGATTCAATGGGCACTCCACTGCGGATTGCCTTCAACTCAAAGACATCCTGGAGAGACTAGCCCGCGAGGGTAAGCTGATCGAGTTCATCAACCCCGATTTCTTCAGAAAGTTCTCCAGGAAGTACAACGGTAAAGGTAAGGTTTTTAAGAAACCTATTCCTTACAGGCAGGATTATACGGGACCCCGAGTTGGTGAGGTCGGTCCTCAAACTCGGGATGGTCCCGAGACAAGGCGCCAGGAGCGGCAGAGCAGCCCTGTCATTAACGTGATCAGTGGCGGCCATCGCGGGACCATCCGAAGAATCTTACCTCGCGACAATCGAAAACCATACCCCACTGTTCTACAGGTCGAAACCGACAAAAAGCGACCTCGGCCCGAGGAGGCGATATCTTTCTCCGAGAAGGACCTAGGTGAGATCTCTAGCCCACACGATGATCCCGTGGTACTGAATCTCAAAATCAATACTCACAGAGTTAAGAGGGTGTTAGTTGATACGGGAAGCTCAGCAGACATCCTGTATCTATCGGCCTTCACACAAATGGGCCTCAACACTCGCGCCCTCCAACAACACATTTCACCCTTGATAGGTTTCACGGGCGATGCCCTTCAACCTCGGGGAATGATGCCGCTCAAAGTGACATTCGGCACATTTCCTCGAACAGTGGAAGTCATGGTGGACTTCCTCATCGTTAACGCTCCCTCTGCATACAACGCAATTCTCGGGAGAGCAACCTTGAACAAAATAGGCGCGGTTATTTCCCCTTCACACCTAAAAATCAAGTTCCACACTGATAACGGGATAGGAGAAGAAAGTGGCCAACAACAGGTGGCACGCGAATGCTACATGACGTCTATTCAAGGCCAAGGAGGCTCTGTTCACCAGGTCGATCAATCCGACGCCAAAACCAACTAACAACGGTTGCGTTCAAGTACTGACTTTTTACCTCTAAACACCGACCTGGCACTAGATCTAGTAGATAAAGCTGAGGCAAAAACTTCCCTTGAACCCGCTGACGAAGTCGAACAACTCGTTTTGGGTGATGGCAAGACACTCAATATTGGAAAGGCAGTACAGGGGGAAGCAAAGGACGAACTAATCAAGTTTCTCCGAGAAAACCAGTCCGTTTTTGCCTGGACCGCAGCCGACATGCCAGGCATTCCAAGATCAATAGCGGAGCATCGCCTGCATATTAAGTCGGGCTCAAAACCAGTTAGACAACGAAAACGTAACATGGGGGAAGAACGGCAGCAGGCTGTGAAATGCGAAGTACAGAAAATTCTCGATGCTGGTTTTATCAGGAATGTCGAATGTCCTGAATGGACAGCCAATCCCGTGCTTGTCAAGAAGTCCAATGGCGACTGGCGTATGTGTATCGATTACACTGATCTCAACAAGGCATGCCCCATGGATCCATTCCCTTTGCCCAAAATTGACCAACTGGTCGATTCCACCTCGGGACATGCCTACCTCAGCTTCATGGACTCGTTCTCCGGGTATAACCAAATCCGGATGAGCCAGGATGATGAGGAGAAAAACGCTTTCACCACTAACTCGGGGCTATACTGCTACCGGGTTATGCCTTTCGGGTTGCGCAATGCTGGAGCCACGTTCCAGCGCATGGTCAACACTGTATTCCACGACCAGATCGAGCGAAATGTGGAGGCATATGTGGATGATTTGCTTGTCAAGAGCATGTCCGACCTCGACCATGTCCGAGATCTCCGAGAAACCTTCGCGACATTGAATTCAGCCAACATGAAACTCAATCCGAAGAAGAGTTTTTTCGGTCTAACCGGTGGGAAATTCCTTGGTTTCATGGTTTCTATGCGAGGCATTGAGATCCATCCTTCCAAATCGCAAGCCATCCTCGATATGAAACCACCGAGGAACCTCAAAGAGTTACAATCCCTCACAGGCAAGTTGGCCGCCCTCAACAGGTTTACGCGAGATCCGGGGACGTCTGTTTCCCCTTCTTCAAAGCCATGCGCAAGTCGGCCAAATTCGAATGGACAGAGGAATGCGCAATGGCCTTCGAGAAAGTCAAAGCTTACCTCGCTAATCCACCATGTCTTAGCAGGCCGACCGCGGGCGATGTCCTGGTATTGTACTTGGCAACAACGGGTCATGCGGTAAGTGCTGCCCTTGTTCGGGAAGAGGGACGAGATCATAAGCCCATTTATTTCGTCTCTCATATGCTTCGGGATGCCGAAACCAGGTATTCCCAGATCGAAAAGGCAGCATATGCTCTCGTCATTGCTGCTAGAAAGTTAAGGCCTTACTTTCAGTCGCATTCCATCAAGGTTTACACCGGGATCTCACTCAAGAAGGCGTTCGTGAATTTCGACTCATCTGGACGATTGTTAGCATGGGCGCTCGAATTATCCGAGTTCGATGTCTCTTTCCACCCCCAAAACGCTTTAAAGTCTCAGATATTCGCCGACTTCATCGCTGAATATTCCGGAGTTCCTCCCGAGTCTGAGGGACGTTGGACAATCCATGTTGATGGCGCCTCTTCATTACAAGGGGCTGGAGCCGGGGTATCCCTCACTGGTCCACACGGGGAAACCCTGAATTATGCTCTCCATTTTCAATTCCCGGTAACAAACAACACCGCGGAATATGAAGCCATGATAGCAGGCCTTAAGCTAGCTAAAGAATTGGGCGCCCGCGAGGTTCATCTTCGCAGTGACTCCGAGTTAGCGGTCAAGCAGATAAATGATGAATGCCGAGTTGTGGACGAGAAGTTGCGCAAGTACCGACAGCAGTTCCACCTGCTCAAGAGCCATTTCGACGAGGTTGATATCCAACATGTTTCGCGCAACAAAAACTGCCAAGCTGATGCTCTGTCCAAACTTGGCGCCGCAGGCAAACTTGACAAAGATCGGCCCGTGATTGTTATGGATATTCTGGAATCCAGCATCAACCTTGAGACCGTAGCCGTCCTCGCCATCGGTGAACCCAGTGAGTCCTGGTTCACCCCGATGTGGAATTTCCTTAACACCGGGGTTCTCCCCACCGATCAATTGGAAGCCCGACGATTGAAAAGGATCGCACCGATGTACTCTATATTCAACAACCACCTCTACAAACGGGGGTACGTGCGACCTTGGCTCAAATGTATCAATGAGGAGACAGCCTCAAAAATGCTATCTGAGGTACATGAAGGCGTCTGCGGCAGCCATCAAGGGGCTAAAACTCTCGCCAAGCGAATTCTCAGGGCCGGTTTCTATTGGCTAACCATGCAACAAGATGCGGCGAACTTGGTCCGAAAGTGTGAGCGCTGCCAATACCACAGCAAGTTGAGCAACATCCCGGCCTACGATCAGATATCCATCTCGGGAGCCTGGCCTTTTGACTTATGGGGGATAGACATAGTCGGGCCATTTCCCAAAGCTGTCGGACAACGCCGTTGGATTATCGTAGCTGTCGAGTATTTTACTAAATGGGTCGAAGCCGAAGCGTTATCAACTATCACTGCCGCAGCAGCAGAGAAGTTCATCTGGCGGAACATCGTTTGTCATTTTGGCATACCGCATGCTCTCATCTCGGACAATGGAACACAGTTCAACGCAGCACGCACCATGACATTCCTCTCCAACCTGGGCATTCAGAATAACTTTACCTCGGTCAGCCACCCTGCTAGCAATGGTTTAGCAGAAGTCACAAACCGTACCATTCTGGATGGCCTCAAGAAGAAAGTTGCCGAAAACAGAAAGAATTGGCCCGACATACTTGATGGAATTCTATGGGCCTACCGCACTACACCTAGAGAAGCCACACAGCAAACTCCGTACTCTCTGGTGTTCGGCATGGAAGCAGTCACTCCAATTGAGATGATGGAACCATCTCTCCGTACTTTGACATATTCCACTGACAACAACCATGATGCACGCACCGCGGAACTCGACCTCATCACAGAAGGTCGGGAAAAGGCTCACATCCGCACCATGGAGTATCAACGCAGGGTTAAACGTGCATTTGACAAACACGTGGTACCTCGGGAATTCCAGCCAGGTGATTTGGTACTCAAAACCGTGGAAGCGACTGGCAAACATGTTAGCAAACTTGCTCCTCAGTGGGAAGGTCCTTTTAAGGTCATTCGCCCACGAGGTAAAGGCGCTTACGAGTTGGAAGATCCGAGTGGTTTCATACTCACTCGCCCGTGGAACACTTGCCACTTGAGGAAATTCTACACTTAATATATGTCGTTTTTGTTAGTCCTTTTAATAGATACGGTGTGCTCAGGGCGAGATAAGCCTCTGTTTTCTTTTCTTTTCATGTATTCACTTAGACCATGATACAATTTTTGTATGGTTCTAAGCATTTACCAATATATATGATATTATTTGTGATTGTGTTTCATTTATTGGGTCCGAGATATATGAACGAAAGCCTTTTATGGCAACGAAATGCGTCTCGGGTAATACCCCCGAGATACACAACAAATTAATGTAGTCCTAAGGGACGACGACTGTTACACCAGTAACATGAATTTTATTATGTCGTGAACATTTATCGAAAACCCCTCGGGGTAACGTATACGTTTGCGCGACGTACCTGTCCCCCTACATTGACCATTTTTGTCAAAAATAAAAAAAAGGGGGGCAGGGATATACAATCAAGCACATTTCTGACTGGCTCACAAAGACATTCAAAGAATACCCCGAGATATATGTCAAAATAAAAAGATCTCGGAAAAAGACAAAACGAATGCAGTGAGAAAAGTAAAAACCATGTTACACCAAAGGATATCATACATACTTGACTGGTTCACAAAGACATTCAAAGAATACCCCGAGATATATGTCAAAATAAAAAGATCTCGGAAAAAGACAAAACGAATGCAGTGAGAAAAGTAAAAACCATGTTACAACAAATATTCTGTTAAATCCCCACATCCCGGGGATATCAAACTTATATTACAACACACTTTTGTTAAACCCCCACATCTCGGGGGCATAAATAAAACATAATACGTATTACAACATAATTTTGTTTAAACCCCCACATCCCGGGGGCACAAATAAAACAACAAGGGTAAATTCTTCAAACTATCGGAGGTACAGAAACTTCATAAGACCAAGGTCGCGTCCAGTGCTTGCCATCATCCTTCCTACAAACAAAACAAAAACGACTAGTTAGGTTGACCATGAACAAAACACCTCGGTGATAGTAATAATAAAACTTTCACTTACATGAGGTAGGGGAGTTCGGCCTCACAGGAGCATCTTCTCCTCCACGTGGAGCGTTAAAAAGATTTACATCGAATTCATCTTCTTGCTCCTCGTATTGATGAATAGTATTGCCCTCTTCGGCATTTCCCACCTCGGCATCCTCTTCGACATCCCTTACCTCGGTATCATCCTCTTTTTCACCTTCGGAGGAGCTATCAGAAGGAGTGTCTTCATTGTCCTCCTCGGCTGCATTGTCGGGTAGGTCGAGATGCTTAGGCCACTTATCTTTAGGCCAAGGATGGACAATCTTCGAAACCGGATGGTTCTCGAGTTCAAGTTCCTTATAAAACAAAGTACCATCCGGGTTCAACAGTGCATCATTTTCTTCATCCCAGCCGTAATCCGAGAGATCTTTGATAACAAGTTTCTCGGATTCCACTTCGGTAAAACCCACATGCTCGGGTTTAAAAGGATAATGCTTTGCCAGTTCATCCAGATAGCCATAAATGGTCTGCGTCATCATGTCCTTGCATGCATACGGGACGGCTTGGGCGAAGGCTTTGCTGCCTAAAAACCGTCTGAGTGTTTCCTTTTGCAAATTCTGCATCTCGGCTTTTAGTCGGACATTTTCCGCTCTCGTCTCTTCCACCTCCTTGGTTCGGACCTCGAGCTTGGACTCGAGATCCTCGACCTTACCCTTATATTTTTTAGCTTTGCATTTATAACGCTTTGCTTTTTTCTCGGCCTCCTGACGCTCGGCATCGGCCTTCCTACCCGTGATGTTTGCAAGCTCATATTTTGCCAAATTCACGGCGGCTTGGCCAGTAGCTACCTTCTTTTCCTTGTCTTTCTCCTTCGCCAATTTCAACCAATAGTTACTCTCCAGAATCGCCTTGTTAAGCGCCTCTTGATCAGCAGTAATGGCAAGAGCATCACGTTTACCATGATCAAGCGAGTCTTTGAGGAACCCATAGAAAACTCCGGCGTCATGCAGTGACCTCAGCACGTGGTCCACGACTTGCTCGGGATGCTCTTCAGCCCACTTCTTTTGATACTTGGTAGTGGTTAATCTAAATGTTTCCCGAGAATACGCAGCGCGGACGTCGGGATGATCTTCCTCTTCCTGCATGAGAGTATACCCGGGAAGGTGGGCCAAAATGCTGTCCGGGAAGCCCTGAGAAATCTTGGTTCCCCACACGAACCCGGTATGTCACCCTTGGTCAGAAAGTTGCGACTCAAGGAATTCTTTATGCTCCTCTGCGGGATCCCACACGTCACCTGCTGCGGCTTCGATAATTTTTTCCAAGTCCACCTGAGCAGCGTCAACCCGAGCTTGAGAAGGTCCTTTTGAAACCTCCTCGGGTTTATGCAAAACAATCTCGGACTGAGTCTTTTGTTTCTTGGGCTCAGGTTCCTCAACCACAATGTCTTTCCCCTTCTCTGACTTCGTTAAACGAGGGGAGGTTTCTTTCCTCTTTTGCGACCCCCCGAGTTTGGAGGAACCAGGAGCACTGCCCTTCGTGCTTTTTGGGACAGTTCCGGATTTGGATGCTGATCTCGGAAGAACTGCCGCAGGATTGGCAGGAGCCGACTTCGATGCCTTCTGAACCTTAGAAGGACCCGACTTTGGGGTTTGTGCAACCTCCTTGATGAAACCGTCCTCTGGATTGGCAAAGATAGGAATTGGACGAGCGGCCTTCCAAGGTAGTGCCATAAAACCGCGGCCTGCGACATAAGAAGTATGCAAGGGTTAACAAGTTATTCACGGCAATACGAGATAAATAAACAAATGCGATGTAAAGAGATATTGGTACAAATATTTTAAAAAAGACTAACTTGTGAAATAACTGTCAAGAATTTTGATAACTTTTAATTCGTCCGACGTCGGAGGTGGAGGAGAAGTCGGAATCAAACTTTCCTTATTTAGAGGACGCCACTCCCTCCGTATTCCCTGGAAGCATTTCAAGTCCTTGGGATTCTCGAGGTATACCCAACCATGGTTCCAATCATCCACCTTTGACAGCTTTTCAAAAAGCGCAACCTTAGAACGCTTCCGAATTGCAAGGTGGCTCTCATTATTATATAATACCGTGAAATAATGAAAGAACAACCCCGTACTGGGCCAGTATGACTCTAACTCGGGCATGAAATCAAACAAATACTTAAAGCTCATTATGTAACACCACGCTGGTGCGGTTAACTGTGCAGGGGCCACGTCGAGATGTCGTAATATCTCGCGAACAAACTTAGACACCCTCACTTTGAAACCGCATCTCGGCATTTTCCAATATATGCACATCCCGCGACTCGAGTCATGCGCTCGGTCATTTAGACCCGGGGCTGTCAACTTAAGCGCATGTCGTGGATATTCTTCTCTATCAGCTTCATCTACGAGTTCCTCGTAAAATGCGTCAGCATAGGCTTGATATCGGACAACCAGTTTAGGAGTAATACCGGCAGATACTGGAAAATCCGAGTCATTCCCATGACCATCTCGGGGAGGGACATCTTCCTTGGCTTTTTTCTTCCTGGGCTTCGTAGACCCGCGAGACGTTCCCACTAGGGCAACTACAAGCTCACCCCGAAGTGGATTGCCTTCGTCTTCCTCATTCCCGTCACTATATTGTTCCTCCTCAATGTTTTCCGGCATTGCATCGGAATGTGGAGGCAACATGCCATATAGACTCTTGCCCTTACCAGGACGGGGGGGCAAGTGACATAACTGGGACGGTTCCCCCGAAGTAGTGGGCGACGAATCCCGAGATCCTTCTTGTTCTCCGGCCATTTCTAAATTAACGAAGAAACAGGATTGGCTTAGGTAACCGCTATTCTTTATTTCTAAGGTATTACATTTACCGACTTATCCAATACGGATCGATTGCCAAGGCTAGATCATTAATCCTAGCCTTGACAACATTACCATGCCTATGTGATCACTACATCATTATTAACCTCGGCAATGATCATACACAATTACACATAAAATTAATCGATATACGGTCGACTACCGAGATGATAAAGAATTACCTTATCTTGAAGTTCGCAACTCGATCTTCGTCCAACGTTTTTTCCGAAGTTATCTGAAAGCTCTCAACTCTCTCCGCTAACACCGAGGTTATATTTGCTCTTTAGCTCCGAGGTTGAGTTGCTGAAGATAAACGATAATGAAAGGCTGGGTCGGGGCGGGGTATATATAAGGGTCTCTATTTTTCCCGCTCAATACTCGCGCGAATTTCGAAAAGGAGCCACGAAGCGTCGCGTTTCATCATGGCGATGCCTCGATTCCCGCGCCGCATTAAGGGAATCGGGCTCTTACCGAGTTGACGCGTGCCAGGTGTCATGCGGGGATTGCGCCGTAACCCCGTACCTCTGACTGATTTGACGGCTGATTTGATGGCTGATGACGGTTAACGGAAGACGAGGCATCGAAGTAATTAATGCCGACATACTATATATACTACCTCCGTCTCCCTTTAACGGGACATCCAGCAATCCTAACTATACCTTCCAACTCGGGCCATAATAAGATGGCAGCCAACAAAGATACGAAGGACGGGATTAAGACGGAGAATGAAGACATTCCGTCACCACACCCATCTCCCCCATATCGGAACCCCGAGATCAATATCGAGCCACCCCCAATTAACCTGGGGGAAGACGACCCGTTATCCTAGGATAGATGTGCTGTTTGCAGAACCCGAGGGAACTATCGGCACATGTTCCATTGTGACGGATGTGAAGAAGTTTTTCATCCCGGGTGTATTGCCCGCAGATCACCCCGGAACCATGGTGATCCTCATTTCACATCCTTCACCTGCAGGAGATGCCTGGATCAAGAACGCCGGGCTAAGCGCTCCCGCCATGAATAGCCATAGCTATATATAGAATATCGCGGGAATAGCCTGCTTTTTGTTTTCATTAGATGTCGACTTTTCAAATTTACTTATATGCTTATGTTGTAACACTCAACCGAGGTTTTTATCTCGTGTTGTTTTGGTTAATATATGTTTTGCATGGGCATTTCATTACTAAATACCGACTAATATGAGTCAATTTGACCACCTCGAAAACGTTGAAAGCCTGTCATCTCGTATAACTTACACAACGCCCAATGACATTTATGGCTAATAGCTGGCGGCTACCTATTTAGGCAATATGGCCCACGTTATTTATGGCAATATCTCACCCTAACGACTATAAATATCAGAGTCACCATACGGTAAAAGGCACATTTTTACTCTGAACTTTTTACCAATCTCTATATTTCCGAGATGCCTTTCAAGAGAGTGGTTTCTAAAAACAAAAAACCTCTCGACCACGGTCAGAGTAGCACCGATCAACCCCCAAGACGTCGCCGCAACCAACCTCCCCCCACTCCACGTCGCTCTCGGAACCCGAGACGCGACTTATCTCGGCCTGAGAGATGGATCCTTCTCCAACATTTCCCGGAGGAAGATTTGGATTGGATGCTAGCGAACGAAGACTTCCAAATTGGTGACCTCATCGACCTCACCCTCGCTAATGCACCCCCATTCACCAAAGAGGACGAGAACGACATCTACAAGTTCGATCTCGAGCCCAAGCTGCGTTGGTGTGTCCTATGCCACGACCAAGCAGCCAAGCACGAGATGGTGAAATGTCGGGTGTGCTATGAGTGGAGCTGCTTCGACCACTACGATATCCAGGGCCGTTCAGACCAACGTCGTCGGTTTTGGAAGTGCCCTGGGTGTCTATCTCGCAATGCAGGTGGCCCGAGTTTATATACCGCTACCCAACATGAACTCAACGATGATAACCTCTTTGAAGACACCGATAACGATATGTATTAGACATCTCCCAAGAAACGACATCACACCCGTCTTTTTGACAAACATGGACACCGCGGTGCTTGGGAGGCGCGACATGACAGACATGACGCCCATAATAGAAATATTCTTCCCGGCACTATATCTCTCATGTCCCATGTTTAAGTTTAATTAGGCGTTGTATGATTTCGATATTTTACTAGATCGAGGCGTTGTATGATTTCGATGTTTTCTTATATTTAGGCTTGTTCTGCTTTTACGATATCAATGATTACTTATAAATTATATGATTCACTTTTTTACTGCTTTTTGACTAACTCGGAAACCATCTTGCGCGTTAAAAAAAAAAAAAAAAAATGGCAAGTATGTTAACACATTAACTGTCGGATACATACCGAGATAGGTACACATATTAAAGTATGTTAACACATTAACTGTCGGATACATACCGAGATAGGTATACACATTAATTGTTGGGTTTGTAACAAGACATGTACCCGACATATGCCACACCCGAGTTATTACAGCATGACTAATACACTAATGTCGGTAATAGAAACCGTGTTTTACGAATTATTCACCTTCAAGTCGAAAGCATCTCGCCGATGCATTCCGACTTCGGGGGCTAATGATAGGGCCATGTTCCACAGGCCCTTTTACTCGTTCTAAACTGGGCCATGAAAGACTGGGATTCGGACCTTTACAAGGCCAACCCGACGTCATATGAAAAAGCCCAAAAGCTCGTTAAGCCGGGGCCCAATATGCCGGCCCCAAACCAGAGCCTTAAAATAGGCCCATGCCAACCGACATACGGGATAGCCGGGGAAACGGCTAGCTTAATGCCGATGTCCCAGTAACGGCTAGCTTAATGCCCACGTCCCAGTAACGGCTGACATAACTGCACACGTTCCCCATAAACGCCCAAGATAGCGGTTATGGCTGGACTATATAAGGCAGTGATCCCCATGAAACAGGGGACGCAATTTCGAACTAAGAGAGAGATCATACAGGTCAGAGTCCGAATCTCTCACAAACCACCCCGAGTTCATAACTCGACCCTCATCTCGGCCTACCATCCTTTGGCAGGGCGAATCCAACTCAGCCCAAACTTCCATACGGCCTCATCTCCCGAGATAGGACGTATCACCTATAATGATATAACCATGTTATTTGCATTAATATTGATTTATATAACAATAGGATATTAGACGAAATCAATACAATAAAAAACACTAAATTAAAATTTATTTTATAATCATTAATTTTCTGAACAACACAAAACGGTTCATCCGCTCTGTTCATAACATGGATGCATGAGGAAAGATTCTAGACCATAAAAAACTACAATTTTGAATAGTCGATGGCTTATAAAGTGAAACTCCTTTTCGCTCCGTAATTTCTGGGCGATTCCTTAGGCGGCCGAAGCGATGGGGGGGCGCACCCGAATTATTCCCTCTGGAGAAGGTTGGATGACCGTTGTGTCTAATCGCCGTCGTCGCTCCAGGTTCTACCCGCCCTACGCCGCTGCTACAACCTACTCCCACTCCCATCGCCAACAGCACCAGCGGCGCTATCACAACCGAACCCCCAAATCAAGGAACCTTTCGGCACCGCTGCACCTCCGCCGGCACAGTACCTACCTTCAGCAACCCAGAAGCATCTCTCGACTCTTCCCTCTCCAACCTAGAGCCCCGAAAAAATGGATGGGACTTCCCCAAACCTACCTCAGCCAGCATCTTTCTCCCTCTTTAATACCCCTTTCAACCACTCACCAAACCCCCTTCATCCCTGCCACGAAATTGAAGCCTCCACAGCATTCAAACCACCTCAACTACCAGAAATTTACTATGCAAAACCTCCTTAAATTTGGCAGTAATGCCCCACAAAACTCATATGCTTCTGTCCTGGGTTCCAACATTGTCTCCCGGCACATCCCACATCCTTTACCTCCACAGAATCAACCTTGGAACTATTTTCTCGACCAAAACCCATGGTCAGCAGTCCCTGTCTCTCACGCCGCTGACACGCTCCAAACTCACCCGCCTTTACCTCTACCGCCAGACCCCACCAGTTCGGCCTGGAAAGGTCGATGCTATAACTGCCTTCAGTTTGGTCATGATCAAAACATCTGCCCTTGCCCCGACCGTGTTTGTGCCATTTGCTGGGAAAAAGGTCATGAGGCCAGGGCTTGTGAACAATCAGTGTTGGCTAAGAGGAAACGGTTCGACCCTCTTGAGCCTAGAGGAAATCTTGGTGACTCTCTGCTGCCAGCTGACAGACCGCAGCTTGCTACGGTCTTCCTTCCTGAAACTCGCCAAATGCAGAACGAGCGCTATGAACTAAACGGGGCTATCATTGTGGATGCACGGTTGATGCCCGACCATAATTACCATGCGGTTCAATCAAGCCCCATGGCAGCCTGCAAATCAGATGCTCCATTTGCCCTTACTCACATAACAGGGTTTCAATACCTGCTCCTGCTACCGCTTAACATTGAGCGTCGCCGCTTCATCAACCAACACGGAAAGGAAATCCAAAAATTCGGCCTTGTAGCATACCCATGGACTCCGGGCGTCAATGCTAACCCGCTGAATTTGAAGTACCAAAGCTGGATCGAACTTCAAAGACTCTCACCGCAAGCTTGGAACCTTGATCATTTAATCCCGGCAGTAAGCTCTTTTGGAGTGGTGCTTGACCATGGCCCCATAACCAATGTCCGTTCTTTGGAAAAACTCATGATGGTTGTGGCTCTACCGGACTTGGCAAAAATACCAAGAAATATCATGTTATGGGTACGGGGCCTCACTAGAACCCTTGAAGTGGTGGTCCATGGGTGGATAGAGGAGCCATCGCCCTGCAACAAGCAACCAGACACAACCCCTGACACATCTGTTTTTGAGGAAATCAAGCGCGCGCAGCTGGAGGCAATCGCAGCATTTGAAAAGGAAAGACAGCAAAAGGAAACGGTGACAGTGGAGTTTAATACTCTACTTGGTGTTTGGGAGTCAATGACGAATGGCCCGGATCGTGATGCGGTGGAGCACGCTCTCAGGCAAAGCCCGTGCTTTGTAATTTGGGAAAACGAGGGCTTCTCCGAAACCATCGAAACGGGAAAGAGCCAATGGAGGAGTCCAGTCCACAACCGAATACAGAGCAAGATGATACTGAAACGGTCAGAATGGAGAATCCGGTCAGAACACCAACTGGAGAGGGTTCAGGCACTAAAACCAAGAATTCAAATTTTTTGGAAGTCATAGGTGCACCACAGCTGGAGGCAACGCTACATCTGTCTCCTAACCAACAGGTAACACAAATAAACTCATCTCTCAATCAAAACAGCCAGGTTGGGAATAATGGGCCTGTGGATCTCGGCCCAGAAAAATCAAAGAAATTCAATTTTGGTTTCTCTTGGGCTGATTTAATGGAAATGGAAGAGGAAGACGGATCCAACGACGAAATAGGCTCCCCACTCGGCCTTCCATCCCCAGGCCGCATGGACTCTCCAAGGCTCAATTATCCTACCTTGGGCCAACTAATTCAGGATTCAAATTAGCCCGACTCACCTGAACCAGAAGAAGTTATCTCTCCTGTATCAACACAGCCCAACCCCCAATCGAAACCATGCTCTGTGCGTAAACTCTTTCAGACAACCGCGGACCCGCGCCCGCTATCTCCTGACCCGCGCCCGCTATCACCTCCCCTCAACATCCCAACTACTCACAACCCATTACCACCTTCTCAGACACAGCCCACTCTTTCCTCAACCCCACGGCGCACCTCTAACCGCCAACCGGTCACACAACCAAAAAACAAAAAGGGCAAAGGCAAAGGCCCTGCTACACCTACTCAAACCTTACGGAGGAGTGCTAGAATCAATGGCCGAAGCCCTCAAACTGAGTTCTACAAAAGAAGGGTAAACACCCCAAAAGGTGAAAGTTCGGCTGGATTAAGAAAGCTGGTGCAACAGGCGGTTCAAGAAGCCAAGGTGATTGAAGCACTTAAGGAAGACAACCTCAAGTCGGTTCCCACTCCAGGAGGATCAGATCTCAGCTATTGAGGCTTATTGCGGCATAAATGGACCTCCTATTCCACTTAATCCAGAGGCAGCGGCACCTCCACAGCACATGCATGTTGATGACACTCATCTCTATGAGGAGTCTGTCATGGCGGCTTTTGAGTCGGAGCCGGAAGAGCTGTCGGAAGACGAAGCCGAGTTGGTCTGAAGCTGGGATTAAGGTTAGAAGGTGAAAAGGATCAAGTTTTTGGAAATGTGTTTTGCTCCATGATTTTTGATGATGGTTACTGTGATCCCTAGTTCAAATAGAATTTGCTTTTACTTTTGCTTTAGTGTTTTCTTTCATTCTGCCTTGGCTTACATATGGCCATTTTGTGTAACGGATCGATGTCGAACATCATGACTGAATTAAATTTTCCTTTTGAAGTGATGAGTTGGAATGTGAGAGGTTTATGTGACATACAAAAGTGTGCTGTAGTTAAAAATTTGGTGATTAAACAAAATTGTGATATAATTGCATTTCAAGAAACCAAGTGGAGTGAAACTTCTATATTTAGAGTACGGCAAGTGTGCCCTTCTAAATATAAAATTTTTGCTAAACTTGATGCATTGGGAACCAAGGGAGGTATTCTCCTTGCATGGACTAATCCTTTTACTGAGCTTCAATCTTTGATTAATGAGTTTACAGTGACAGTCATTTTGAGTAGAGGAGTATATAAATTTATGCTTACTGTTGTTTATGGACCTCAAGAGGATGTTCATAAACTACGCTTTTTGGCTGAATTACGACTTATTAGATTCCAAAATGATTTACCATGGATTATTATTGGAGATTTCAACTTAATTCGTACCTTTGAGGAAACAACAGGGGGGCGGAGAAGCATGCCAATTATACGAGAATTTAATAATTTTATTTCTGATTTCTCTTTGTTAGATATCCCTCTAACAGGTAGAAATTTTACATGGAGCAACAAGAGGCCGATCCCTACTTTCTCTCGTCTCGACAGAGCACTTATTTCACCTCATTGGACTAATTCGGGCACCACCAGTGACTTCAGGGATGCAGCTGCAACTACCTCTGACCACCCCCCTCTCATTTTAACCTTGAAACCTCATGACCACTCTTTTAGAAGAACATTCAAGTTTGAAAATTTTTGGCTTTCACACACTGAAATACATGGAATTGTCAGCCAAGCTTGGGAATCAGTCCCTAGTTACCCCAATTCGGCAAAGAGATTTCTCAGCAAAATAAAAAACACACAAAGGGCACTCAACAATTGGGCACAGCAAAAATTCAGAAACAAGGATAATTTTCTCACCAGATCCACATGGGCTTTACAGCAATTGGATCGGGTAGAGGAGTGCAGGAATCTAAACGACCTCGAAATGCGGCTAAGAATTAAATTGAGAGAACATATCTTCCGTTGGGCTAATGACAAAGAAACTAAATGGAAACAGCGTGCCGGCTATCGGTGGTTGTAACTTGGCGACAACAATACGAGATACTTTCATGCTATTGCCAACCACATAAAAAACAGTAATCATATCTCCATGCTCCTAAATGATGATGACACCCCGGTTCCGCAAAATACAATTCCTGACACTCTCCTCAACCACTTCAAAGGAACCCTCGGCAAAAGGCAAACTGTCCGAAGACTGTTCGATCTCACTGGGAAAATTGGACCATCTCTCCACCATCAGTTGATTCACTTAGACCAACCAATTACCATCCAGGAGATCTCAAGGGCTGTAATGGCCTTACCAAAGAACAAGGCCAGCGGCCCCGATGGACTGCCGGCGGAATTATATCAAACCTTCTGGGAAATTATCAAGGATGATCTATTACAACTTATCACTGATTTTCAGCTCAACAAGCACAGTCTAAGGGCCTTAAATAAGGTGGCAATCACATTAATTCCGAAGGAGGGGGCGGCCAAAGTGGAAGATTTCAGACCGATAAGCGTTATTAACACGGTTTCCAAAATCATTACGAAAATCATGGCGGATAGACTGCAACCCATGCTGGAGGAACTAATTAGTAAACAACAGACGGCCTTCATCAAAGGTAGGTCCATTATGGAATCATTCCTTGTTACGAGAGAAATCATGCAGTTCTATGCCAAGAACAAACTTCCCGCAGTTTTGATCAAGGTCGATTTTGCAAAGGCCTTTGATACGGTTGATTGGTGCTTCATGATTAACCTACTGATCGAGCGAGGATTCCCTCCCAAATGGATCGGCCAGGTATTGAGTATGCTTAATTCTTCCTCTTCTGCGATCAGACTGAATGGGCGGCTCACGCGCTTTTTTTATCACCAACGGGGCTTGCGTCAGGGTGATCCGCTCTCACCTCTTCTGTTCATATTGGTGGCAGACTCCCTTCAGTGGTTTATTAAAAATACCATCCCGGCAATGCACGGTCAAATGTTCATGCCACCGCAAATCATTCAGTTTGCGGATGACACTGTTATTATTGCCGAACCCCATCCAATAACCTTGAGAGTGCTAACATTGGTCCTTAAACTGTACGAAGATTTGACGGGCTTAAAAATCAATAGAAGTAAAAGCTCGTTTGTTCCTATCGCTTTACCTCTGGATTTGAACAACTCGGTCATAAACTTAATAGCATGTGAGCAGTCCGAACTACCTATGAGGTACCTAGGATTACCGCTGACTATAAGAAAGTCATCGATAAATCTATTCCAACCATTAATTGACTCGGTTCGGAAAAGACTGGCGGGGTGGAAGGCGAATGTCCTGTCATATGGTGGTCGGGTCACTTTAATCAAATCCGTGCTATCGGCGCTCCCTCTCCACTATATGCAGGCTTTCAAAATCCCGAAAGGCGTTATCAGAGAAATAGATAAAATACGAAGAAATTTTCTTTGGAGGGGAAATGGGACCTGTTCGGGGCTAAACTGTCTTGTCAATTGGCCGAGGGTATGTTCACTCAAGGAAAATGGAGGCTTAGGCTTCATTGACTTAGCAACACAGAACGATGCACTTCTTACGAAGTGGCTGTGGAAGCTGGAGAGGGAAACTACGTGTCAATGGTCAGTCACCATTCGCAACCTACATAACATCACACATCCATCTCTCCTATCGTCCCAGACCCAATCTTTCTTCTTGGCTGACCTCTCCAAATTGAATCCCTTCTACTCAATTTCGGTAGACCGCCAGTTGCCAGCCGTAACCTGGCGTTGGACGGTTGGAGGAGATTTTTCAAGCTCGTCAGCATACCGTATGTTGCATCAGAAGGGACAAGTGTGCCGCTTTCATCACTTCCTCTGGAAGATCAAAGCTCCACTCAAGGTAAGAATTTTTATCTGGTTGCTTACGAGAAACAAAATACTAACCCAGCAGGTCTTGACCAAAAGGGGGCTGCTGGTCACTCCGCATTGTGTGCTTTGCGATCAGCACATCCTCGAAGATAGAGATCACTTATTCTGGGCGTGCCCTTTTGCACGAAGGTTCTGGAGGGCCATGCTACCTCAACTTAGTTCCTTACCGGCCTCAACTTCGATTCTACGAACTTGGTTGCTGCGGCGCTATTCATTACAAGGAAATCAGAGGGGCTGGTGGGATACTCTTTGGGCAGCGGCGGTTTGAGCATTGTGGCGTGAGAGAAATAGGCGTACCTTTTCGGAGGAAAGGAAAGAGATCTTCACCTTAATCAATGAGACAAAACTCCAAGTCGATTTATGGTATTCTGTGCTTTAGACCAATCTGGCTGTTTTTGCGTTTTATTAGAAGTTGTATTTCATAGCTAAATAGTTTCTGTTATTTCTTCATGATTTTGTAAGGCGGAGGTTGCTGTTGGTGACATTGTAAATATTTTTCATTAGTTAATACAAAATGTTGGTGAGCCATTGCTCACTGACCCTCAAAAAAATAAAAATTTATTTTATAATTTCTAATTTATAAGTTTATATTAATATTAAAATATTGATTTTTAATTTAAATATATAGTTCACATTTTAAACAAAAATGTAAAAATTAATATTAACAATTTAAACTATTTTGTAATTAAAAAAAATACTTTTTCCTTTCATGATAAATTTAATTTTAGAATTTGGTACTCAAAAATTTATTTGGAGTTGAGATATAATTTTTTCTTTAATAGATAACATGTTTTTTATAGTTTAGTAACATGTTTAACATAAATAAAATTATAACAAATTAATTTAATTAAGTAATTTATTTTAGTTTGTTAATGTAAAATTAATGTAATGGTATATTTTACTTATTATTCAAATTTTATTTATATTTGAGATTTTATGTAATTAATTTTAATTAATAGTAGAATCTAAATTTTATACCGAAATTGTTAAGTAATTTCTAACAAGCAAAATAATTCAAGTTTTCTTTGTGCATATAACATCACTTTTTAAACATGGACTTCTATGCCTTTGTATGATCTCCTAATTTATAAAATTTCTAAACAGCGTCTAAGAAAAATTTACAAACAGAAGGATATATTGTGTGTTCAGGGGTGGATTAAGTTAATAACAGAAAATATACTTTAATAAATTGGAAATTTATTTATTTTCAATAAGGTATATGAGGACTTAGGGATTTCGGATTTGAAACATATATATGAATTTAGCAATGGTGACGAAAATACAATTTTGTTGATCACAAAAGCATATGGAAATTGATTATTCCTATTAACTATAAAGGCATATTTTTTGGTAAATTTGTCCTTTTTCACTAACATGTGGGAGAGTACCTAGTTTTTTCTCTCTCTGATGAAAATATACTTTATGCCCAAATTGAATATTATGTGTGTGGATTTGTGGGTATTTTGACACTGTATAAATAATGTTATTTTTTAGGATAATTAATGCACAACCTACCCTTTAATTATTTACTTATTAAAGTGTATTTAGGGTATTATTTTTGTTCTCTATTTGACCTTAGCATTAGTCCTTATATGCCCTTAATTGAAGATATCAATCCAAGTAATAATTGCTAAGTAAAATTCTATATAAATAATTATGTATTATCTTTTCATATGTATTATGTTAATTAATATTCTAATAAATAATTATGTTAAGTTTTTTATAGTTTAATATCATATTCAACACAGTTAATTTTATAACAAATTAATGTAATTAACTTTTTTTTAGTTTTTGATAATATAATATATGTAATGGTGTATTGTAATTTTTGTACAAATTTTACTTGTATTTGAGTTTTTATTATATTAAATTGAATTCATATTAGAAAATTAATTATATACTAAAAGTTATTAACACAGAATTAATATGAATTTAAAATTATTACTTAATTAGAGAGTCGATTCATTTAAATAACCAGCTCATAAATAACCCACAATATAAACAAATAAAAAAATTTAAACCATCTTCTCACATTAATTTCCAACCCAAGATCTGGAATTGGGACCTTTACAAAATGTTAATTGATGCCTCATTAAATCTCTTATTCATTACACTAGATAAATAAAATTCCTATTGAAAAGTCAGATTTTCGCAGTCTCAATATTTATATGCACTAAAAGCGTGATAAAAATTATTACTAAATTTTGTAAGGAAATTTATTCTATTTGGTAGGAACTTCTTCGAAATGAAAGATGTGAGGTATCATTGTCTTATATAAAGCATGAATAACTTTAAAAAAACAAGTCATATAATAGAGATTAATTAGAATCTGAACATCAGATTTTCTGAATTAGACAAGGGCACTGATAAAGCATAATAAATGGAGCATGCAATTGTAACTACATAGAAAGATAAAAGATTTGAACATTACACTGATTCTAGAAGAAATAAAAAATACATAAAAATAGAGATAAATATAAAACAAAGCTCAAGAGGGATAGACAAGATTAACATTTAACACATTCTTGAAAAATCAGAGAGATCATCAAGAACAATGATGAGTTCTTCCAATTTAGATAGAAGTCTTGCAAGATCAAGAACACAATACATATAAAAACATAAAAGATAATAATACAAGCTCAGTGGAGATAGCACCATTAATTGACAACTTTAGTATTATTTTCAGCGTATATTATACACTTCAGTATACTCTTTTCCCACCATAACATTAACAGCCCAGATAGCAACAGCAAGAGCAGCAATAAACTGGAAATTGAGTAAGGTAACAGGTTTTGGATGAGGCCACATTTGGAAAATTTATGAGGTAGGAAAAATGATGATACCATGAGTAGCAGATGGAGAAAGGTAAATGGTGAAGTGGCTACATATAGAAGGTCAGATTTTTGCATGTAGTGGGGCCATGACTGACAGTCTGACATATGTCTATTATTATTATTTTTTTAAGATAATATGAACTCTGACATGGTTAAGAGCAAAAAGGTATAGAACGTACACTTTGACCATTTGGGTGGTTGGAAGAGATAAAAGCTATCCCAAATTTATGACACATCAATCATAAATGTTTGATGACTGATGCACGCAAAAGGGGAATATTTTTTTCTGACAAAAAGAAGGGAATAAATTTGATCCGTTTCCAGACCCCAATTTGTAGAAAATTGGAAGGACATTTTCTGTTTACACAAATAAGACTGAAATTGATGATTTTAACGAATAAGAGGGAACAGTAGAAAGAAGGAATGATTTATATTTTCTGATATTGTTGAGTTGATTTGTTTACACTCAGTACATGCATATTCTTATATAGGCTGATTAATTACTAGCCGTTATTATTTCCTAATTTACAATTAGCCGTCTGTACTGCTAAATATAGCTTGATTACACAGATTTGTACTAGCTGTTATTTCCTAATTATTCTAATTAGATCATGTTTTGATTTAATATCTTCAATATTTCATCTCAAGTTAGAATTGTAGATGTTGATTAATCCTAGTTTGATTTCTTCAAGTTCTAATCTTTTAGTAAACATTTCTGCTAGTTGGTCTTCACTTCTTACAAAAGATTGTTAAGCACCTCAATAAATATAAATTATCAATTCTGTTCTTTACACTTTATAATTTTTGCAATTACAAATTAATATTTTTCAATCATTTCTCGTAAAATAAAATAACACTACGGTAGCTTATTTAGTCTCTCCAATCTCAATTTTATAGTTTCGCCCTGTGTGTAGAGCTCACATGATGGATATCTAGATGATAGTACTTTGCAGAGGTTTTTTTTTTTTGACGAAGGTCCATAGGTTCAATACACACACCCAGAATTCCATTCCAGTGGGATTCGATCCTACACAAAAAAAAAAACACTTGAGAGTAGGTCCGATGCCCATCGGACCTACTCTGGTTCAATGGGTTCAATCACCGTCGATTTGCTTTAAGATTCGTGCATAATGCTTTATTTCATGTGAATCTGTTTCAATTTTCGTGCGCACAAATCTTAAGTTTGATCAGACGGTCATCATACTCGTTGAACCTAAAAGTAGGTCTGATGGGCATCAGACCTACTCCGTTCTAAAAAAAAAAAACTATGCCACAACCAACTATGCTACACAACGGTGGCCTTCATATTTGCCTATCATCTTTATGTTAAAAAAAAAGGTAGTTATGCATGAAACTTTATTTCAAATATGAAGGCTTAACCACCAATTTCTTCTAAAAAGATTCGGAATATGCAATATTATTTTAACAAACTTTATGGCAACCTTAACAACTTACCAAACCATTTAACAAAACTAAACATGTAAACATTACTATTATTTTTCTTACAACTTAGTTGAATTATTTATCAAATTTGATACAATTTGAAAATTAATTTGAGATCCATCAAGAAATTTAAAATAATTGGTGATCAACCAAATTGAACACAAAACATATCTATCTATACATAAAATAAATTAACATATATATTATCTTCAATTTTTTATTACAAATTAAAATAGATTCCCTTGTTAACATATCTCTTTCCTTCATACATAAACATTAATAACTATGAGTAGAACTAGGGTGTTCTTAAGCTCACCAAGCTTCTTTGTGAGCTTAACTCAAAAACTCATTGGATTGATTTCAAGCGACGCATCCAAATCGTTGAAACCGATCTACTTCACGAGTGCTGAGTTTACATGTCAAATTTATAAATTTTTAAACTAATTTAATATAAAGTCAAGCGGTCAAAAAATGATGAAAAATGAACACATTAAAATTAACTTATAAACCATCTTTTTTTGACCGCCTGACTTTATACTAAATTTATTCAAAATTTTATAAATTTGATATTTAAAAAAATTACTCGTGAAATATATCGGTTTCAACGGTTTGAATGATTGTTTGAAGCCAATTCAATAGATTTTTGAATTAAGCTCACAAATGGACTTGATAAGCTTAAGAACACCCTAGTTCTACTCAATAACTATAGAGTGAGGCTACGGTGCTATGCATAGCACGGATTGGGTCCGTGCTACGGCTCAAAATTTGATTTTTCAAAATTCTAACGGTCGATCCGAACCGTTCAACATGATTATAAAATGAATATGTACTTGCAAACCAAATTTTACATTTTTTCGAATTTTTTTACTATTTTTCCAAAATCACTTGATCGGAACATTCTGGACCATCCAAAAACAACCTATCTAAAAAAATAGTAAAAAAATACGAAAAAATGTAAAATTTGATTTGCAAGTACATATTCATTTTATAATCATGTTGAACGGTTTCGATCGACCGTTAGAATTTTAAAAAGTCAAATTTTAAGCCGTAGCACGGACCCAATCCGTGCTATGTATAGCACCGTAGCCTCACTCATAACTATATATATTATGATTAACCTTGTTTTGCCAAATCTGCAATTACATATTTTATGTCAAGTCAATGACGTTGGATTTAAGATCAGACGGTATCCCAAGAAAACAAGCGAGATTTCATATCAGTGCACACCAATATCGAGTTATGAATTGTGACAAGTGAAGCATCATACTGACCAGTAGATAAATTAATTAATGGAGCATGAAATCGAATTCACATCTCTTGCCTCCTTTGTCACGCAACATAACAGAGAGATCGATAGTCGAGAAAAATAGGCTGTACGGACTTAGCATATATAGTCTGAAAAAATGGTACATATTTTATAAAGAGACCGTTTGTCTTAACTAGTTGACTTGAATCTTTTGAAAAAACAAAAAAAATGATCAAATGTTATGTTAAATTAATAATTAAATGGTGGAAGTTCGTTAACAATTGACTAAATTGATAATTTCAAAATTGTACAAAATGATTGAATATGAATAGACCGCATTTTTTATGTAATCTATGTACATTATACATTTCAAGCACCGAAAATGATGAAATTTAATGCAAGTTGTATCATTGAACAAATGAATAGAATATTAATGATCTATATTTTGATAGTGTTTAATGAACGAAAGATAATCATCTATCTATAAAGCAAACAAGATATCTATAAGTTTTTTTATTTGAAAAATATTTTTGACTTAAATGCGATAGTTTATTTTTTGAAAATTTAACTCTTTTCAAAAGATAGTTTATTAGATTCCAATTAAATAAAATTAGAGTTGTTTTTCATAATTCACAACGAAAAAAAACTATAATTTTTTATTAAACCAACTTTTGATAAATAATTGTTTTATTTTATTTTTTTCCAAAATGCTTGATAGAGGTTATTGTTTGGAACAAAAACATATTATTTTCATATTTAATATATTGGTGACTTTATGATGTGTCAATCAATAAGAGTATCAACCTATCAAACCTCCAACATATACTCTATGCGACAAATTTTAAAATTTGTAACTAGTCTCCTTTTGTACATTAAGCTATAAGATTGGAATTTCATGATGGGAGGAAAAACCATTTATTTTGCTCACTTAAAAAAATGCAAAGAAACAAAAATAATATATATTTGTCAATATCCGAAATTTTTATTAATACCCTAAAAAAAATAGCAAATATGCCCGCAAGACTGAATTTTTTTTAAAAAGACCCTAACCGCCTCATGTTTGGGCGGTTTGATATTGATACCTGACCGCCCCACGTTTGGGTGGTCTGCTGCCTGTACCAAACCGTCCCACACTGGGGCGGTTTGGTATTGCCTATATATTGGAGGGTACCCCTCCCGTTTTTCACCCCATTCATTTCAAATTTTCACTCTCTCTCTCCTTTCTTTCTCTCTTTCTCCAACAGATCGCCTCCCCTTTTGCATGTAAGTCCCTCAACTTTTTTTTATTTAATTTTTTAGTCTAAAATTATTTAGAAATTGTTAGGAATTAATATAAATTGTTAGAAATTGTTAGAAAATGTCCAAAATTAGTTAGAAATTGTTAGAAATTGTTTAGAATTAATATAAATTGTTTAATCCATCATTATAATTTGAAACCCTAGATCTTACCATGGCATCCAAATCCGAACTTCAAAAAGGAGGAAGTGAAACAGCACGCAATGCTCGCATATCCGTCGCTAAAATTTTTTGGACGGGTGAAGCCCGCTTGAAGAGACATTTATTTCGTTTTCTTCCACTCAAAGATGTTGAAGAATACATGACCACAGATGATCCGATTATTAGAAACGTTTTTTACGAGAACTTCGGCGATATGGGGATAGAAAAAAAGAGTAATTGTTCGGCTATAGTAAATGAATTGTCTTTATCTTTACTTCTCACCGGAGGCGGAGCCAGACAATTGAATTATGGGAATCAAATACATAATGGAGATCAATCATATTATAAACTTTTCATATTAAAAATTGAAGATCAATTTACAGTATTCATGATATTTTACTCTAAATTATATAAAAAAAACATATGTAAATACAAAATAATTTATAAAAAAGAGGAGTCAATTAACTCCGTTCGTATAAGCTCCATCCGCCCCTGCTTCTCACCATATTCCAAAACGCACACATATCAGAAGAAAGAAAAAAAAAATTATAATTTAGCAAACTTCATTCCAACTCCAATTTTGGTTATCTCAGACTCCAATCTATAAAACTGGACTTCAAAAAGTTTACATGATAATAGTTTTTCACGGTCTTAATCTTGCGGCAATTGACTTGTGAGAGCACAATGGTGAATACCCGAATGAAGAGCTTGGTTATAAGCAGTGTTTTAAAATGCCGCCGCATGTGCCTATGCAGTTGGCAGCCGTGCCTAGAACATAATGCAGTCTCTCCCATGTGGATTTGAATATGCGGTCGCATATGTAGATTGCATATGCTAATATACGGGTGCAAAATTAAATATGCCCCGCATGGAATCAAAATTTAATGTGTTATACTGATCCAACCCAAAATCTCAAATTTAATATGCGTTATGCGGCTTTATAATTGTTGCATATAGAATTTGTTGTTTATGCGGAAAACAGATTTGATTATTATGTAAAAATTTATTGTATTTTTTACATACAATAAGACACTTCATGCTGTTTATGTGGAAATAAATTTAAATACACACATATGAATATGTATATATATGAATTTTCATTTTAAAATCTGCATATATAAATCCGCATACCGCATATGCGGTATGCAGTGACCTTCTGCATGTATGAACAAAACCGCATTTTAAAACATTGGTTATAAGAGACGCATCATATGTACGCCTGTACACAAGTCCCATGATAACTTCTTTTTCTGTAATAAATTAACCAACACATAACAGGCAACTAGCGATCTCATTATTGAAATTATCATGTGAACAAATTATAAATAGCTGACCTCTCATACTTTTGGTTCTCATTGTATCAGAGAAGAACAATCGGAAAGCTAATGAAATACTTAATAGATTCTTTCTTTCTTTGGAGGCCTTTTTTATTTTCTTTCTCCAATGTGTTACGAATTTCAA
Organism: Carex littledalei; assembly: GCA_011114355.1. Taxonomy (NCBI): domain Eukaryota; kingdom Viridiplantae; phylum Streptophyta; class Magnoliopsida; order Poales; family Cyperaceae; genus Carex; species Carex littledalei. Next base: position 10,450,903 of record CM022083.1, on the reverse strand, counting down.
GAGGACGCGAGTTCACTGTAAGATTCAAGTGTATAAAAATTTGAAAATGAATTAAACAGTTACTTATTGATATTTATAATTCGCTTTTTTCATTTATTAAAATGACCAATTTTCTGGAAAAAAAAATTTAGTCATGGTTTTGTGTCGAAATTTTAAATAATGTTGTTTTGCACTATAATAAGTTCTTTTAACTTCTTAATAATTGAACATTTCATTAATAAAAAATGTTTTATTGATACCAATTTTTGTTATATCTTTCTATCCTAGTTAACTGAAATTTTAATATAATATTTTTGTTTTCCAATTAATTTCCTTAAATATTATTTTAAAAAAATTATGTTTGAAATAATTAAAAACCAACACACTCTAATTCCAGAAAACATATTATTACCTGAGGGAAGAAAAATCTTGATGACTTGTTTTAAAACAAATTTTGGGTAGAGATTAACACTAATAGTAAAATAATTTTTCAATCATATGTTATGAAAGTACTGAGAAACTAATTTTCCAAAACAAATTTTCTTCACCCGTCACTACAGCAGAAAAGGGCATCTGCGACCGGAGAATCAGTCGCTGATACCCTTTTGCGACCAATTCGGTCACAGATACTTCAGCCACTGTTAATTGAGTTATGACGTTATTGATCGCTGAATGACGTCATTCTGGTCACTGTTGCCTTTTCAGAAACCGAATTTTTTTTTTGTCACTGATGGTTTTTACTGACATCAGATAGAGACCTTCAGCGTTCAAATATCGGTTGCTGCTGGTTTTTTTCTTCTTAAAATTAACACACCTCATAAATGAAAACCATATAATGCTTTATATATACAAAACACATACAAAAACCATTTAAACAATACGGCTCATAAATCTTGCTCATTACTAATATTACAATATTTATAACACAAAAGGTACACATTGGTTTTTTAGTGGTCAAGTCTTTAATTTTTTTTTCCAAAAAAACTTTAAAAACATGCTGTCGAAATCTTTTTCCTCATTGTAACTAATAATTATCATATCTAGATGAATGCAACTGAATACTTGAAACATCTTCAAACAACTATTATTTACAATTTCAAAACCTACAATGCAAAATTCAGAAACATGTCAATAAAAAAGAACCAAACATAAGCAGGAAAAACTTTACAAGTAATGTAATAACCATGATGAAGCAATGCAATAAAAAGGTCTTTTTGTTTAGAAAAAGACATCCAACGGCTGGCGACAACACCGATCTTTGATATCGGTCGTTGATGCTCCAATTTGCTGTAGTTAGTGTGACAAGTAGTTTGCGATAAATCCTTGTTTTTATAACCTAAAATAATCAATTATACCAATTTTAATTAACACTAATTGATTAGAAATACTTAATTTTAGAACTTTATAAATCTTGAAAATAAAATTTTAATTTATACTCTAAAGTAAAAATTATCACCATCATAATTCAGTGCTCCTCTAATATCTTATTTCTTTAAACAAAAAATTAAGTTTTTTTATCTCAACATAAATCAGAAAAAAAAATACATGTATAATCGTTTCATCTTTTTGGCATGCATTTCCGGTCAAAGAGATGTGATCGCTGGAACATGCAAGCTTGATGACTGTATTTGGTTCTTTCGCACAATTTTTATACTTCACATATAGTACAGAATGCGGATAACTAATAGACACCACTTGGGAATAGGTCCGATGACCTACTTTGGTTTAATCACTGTCGATTTGCTTTAAGATTCGCACAAAATGCTTTAAAATCCGTGCGTGTTTGTTTCAATTTTCGTGTGCACAAATCTTAAATTAGATCGGACGGTCATCGTGCTCGTTGAACCTAAAAGTAGGTCCGATAGGCATCGGACCTACTCCGTTCTCAATAGACACACGTAACATTTCCTGCTTTACAAAATATACTAAAATTTTGAGATTGTTAGGCCTTCCACATATACAAAGAGTAATGTTGAGTATTTTAGATATAGGAATTTGGTACTTTTTTTTGCCTTTAATATTTATAAACCTTCGTACTCAATTAATAGGTTAGTTGCAAGCGCACAACCTATCGATTGTAGTATTTAGGTGTCGATCCGCAAGGAGATAGGGAAATACTAATTTTAATAAAGAAAACTACTTCTAAGACAAAACAATAAAAGTAAAAAGGGGGGTTTTTGTGTAAAATCGTTTTTGAAGGAAAATTAAAGTAATTAAAAGTTCGTAACAAAAAGCAATAAAATCGGGTGAAAATCAAGTTTGAGAAGTCTAGGGGTATTCGGTCCACAATCCCTTGCTAATTCTATCTACTCGGTTTGTTTAAATTCATGTTTGATTATGACGAGGTTTCTAACCTAAGTTAGCCTTTGGAACAAATATTAATACGAATACTTTGGGTGGACGGATTAATGTGCCTCGAATTCTAGGGCTGTCACTAACCTAGAGGGATATTTAATCACGTGCTTCAAAGTATATATCGATATTTGTTCTAAGGTGTCCTAATTAGGTTTTGACTTCACCGCTAAGTCCTTCACCAAATCCTAACCTTAATTTCTATTTTTCCAGATTTGAATACAAAAGTACGGTCGCTTATAATTCAAATCCTAAAATATTTGCAATCATAATTTATACTATCCTATATGATCCTAATCTACTTTTTATCAAGAAGACTTAAGCGGGACGCTACAAGTCAAGCACAACAAGTTGCACTATCCTATATGATCCTAATCTACTTTGGGTCTAAATGATCAAAGCGGGACGCTACAATTCAAGTACAAATCATGGAACATCACAAATAATAAATCACAGAAATTAACATCAAATCAAACAATCATAATAAAAACTAAAATCCGAGTAAAATAGAATTAAACAAGTTCATGCTACATGACCTAAACCCCTAGAAAGAGAACTACTCTCTCTTGGAGAGATCCATAACAAAGATTGGCAAAAACAATAAGAAATAAGATAAAGAAATGATTACACCCTTTCTTAGATCTAAAACCTCGATCTTGCCGACTCCTTGCTTGAATCTTCTTCTTCTTCTTCTTCCTTGAAAAGCTTCGAGAATTTCTGCAGGATCTCTCTCTCTCAATATATGGAAAATGGATATAATAATGGATGATGAGAGAGACGAAATTCTTCTCCTTTTATAGCCAAAGGCCTTGCCCAATTTAGAGGATAGAAGTGGAGTTAGTGGGTGCACTCCTCAGACTGCCATGGCTATTTTTGGCCTTCTAAAACGTGTTCCTTGGAAGCCAAGAATAGAAAACCTCTTGAAAATGCGAATTTCTGGCTGTCTGCGAGTCCAGTGCGTCCGCACTGGAGTTGAGTGCGGGTGGTCTGGGTCGCACCGACTCCAAATCTCCTTTGGTTCCAAGTTTCCTTTTCTGGATTTTCTGCAAAATTTCCTGAGTGCGTCCGCACTGGATCTTAGTGCGTCCGCACTGACATTTAATTTTCTGTTTTCCAAGGAATATGAAGATTTCAAAAACCGGTCAAGTACTGAGTGCGTCCGCACTGGATGTGAGTGCGTCCGCACTGGCCTTGAACTTCTGTTTTTCTGGAAATTCTGGAAGTTGCAAAAATCGGCTAAGTAGTGAATGCGTCCGCACTGAAGGTGAGTGCGTCCGCATTACGCTCGGACTTTTCATCTGTGAGGTCTGCGACGCTGGAAAATTGGCTAAGTACCCAGTGCGTCCGCACTGGGCGGTTTTTCTTCATTTTGCACTGTTTCCTGCATTGAAACATCGAGCGAACGCAGTAACTTGATTCTTGGTGTATTATATTCGCTTTATATCCAAAATACAAGATATTTGGTGTTATTTTATGATAAAAACTAGATCGATGGTGTATATAAAATACACCTATCAAGTAACAAGACTATAACATGGGGGTGGATTTAAGATTTCTGTCAGCAAAAGGCAAAAATCAGATTTAAATACTTATTGGGTTCAACCAATAACTAATTAGATTTAAATTTATTAACTAATTGAATACTAGATTAAAAAACAAAACTAATTTTTTACATAATAAAAATAACAAATAATTTTTTACATAATAAAAAACAACAAAATAGTTTTATTTTACATATTAAAAACAACAAAACCAAAGGAGGCAAAATTAATATTCAGAGAGGGAACAAATTAATTCAGGCTAGAGGTGCAAATGGTTCGGATACGGATCGGATAGTTTTCTCCTATATTTTTACGTCATGCTTGTAGTTTTCTCCTATTTTATATGTTTTGATGAAAAATCGATTTAGTGTACGAAACTCGGAATTGAGATATGTCTGTCAGCGTGCTATGTTACTTTGGGGGCAATACTCGTTGTCACTAGGCAACGTGTATCATCGCACCCTAGTGATAACGAGTATTGCCCCCAAAGTAACATAGTACGCTGGCAAATAGACATATCTCAATTCCGAGTTTCGTACACTAAATCGATTCTTCATCTAAACATATAAAATAGGAGAATACTACAAGCATGACGTAAAAATATAGTTAATGGGACATAGTAACTCCATTCATCCGGCCAGACTAATAGGATATAGTAATGCCACGGCCTCGAACCATGCAGCGTAACGCCACAGTATCGAACCTTGTAGCGTAAATCAAACCTGCCACAGCCTCGAACTGTGCAGCGTAAATCAGACCTGCCACAGACTCATGATCGAAATCAGGACCTGTGCAGTCTCATATCAAAAACACCTGTATACGGTGAGTAGCTCCTAACGTAGGGGGAAAGTCCCGAATCGATTCGTACACCAGACTCGAACTGGTGCACGTAAATGTAAAATGAAACGAGAAAAGTATATAAATCAAAGTTATACATATAATAATCCTATAAGACCTCCCGAGGGATAAAATGATCACCCAGCTCAGTGGCTATCGGGCTGACTCGTACCTCATCCTACGAGACGGAATGAAGTCACTCAATCTTTCATCTCAATGCTCACCAATGCATGCGTGCGACTACATAATAATATATTATCTCCTACGAGAAGAAGACAAACTAATAACCTAATATAATATTTATATACTATATCTTTAAGTTACCCTACCCCTAAAATACAGTAAATTGTAGTTTTTCAGGGGTTATGCAAGTCCTATCTACAGTGCAGATATGATAAATATGCTCTACAGTTTTTAATGCAACTATTTAATTTAATTAAACATGATAGGTCAGGTGGGTCGACTAGTAAGAGTACGCCACGAAAACAATAATTCATATATCCCACACCTGAATATACAACAGGAGTCGTGTGCAAGCGCTAGACACCGGCGTAGTCTGTAGGATCCTGCCTTCTCCGGTACAGTCGTCCGCGGAATCAGACTACGGATCAGAATCAAGGTAGGTTTGATGACCTGAAATTTCGTAACGTAATTAAATTAAAACTCTAAACTAGATCTCATAATACTCTCCTCCGTTTTATATTATTAATGTGTTCGCATTTATTTCGTTTAGCTACGGGTTATGATGTTTAATCGATTGAGTCAGTCTGACTGTGTTCGGTTCAGTCAGTTTGACGCGTTCGGATTAATTGTAATTAATTTATATTAATTTAATTTAATTTGTTGTAGTTTATAACTGTTTGTTTAATTAGTTAATTAAAATTTCCAGGCTATAACAATATATATTTTATATTTTTAAGAAGGGTAAAATATATACTTTCTAAATTCAAAATTAGGTATAATAGAAAAATCATTAAAATGGGTAATTTGTGAGTTTTTGAAATATAGAAGCTAAATATGATAGTATAAAGTTTAGAGGAAGAAATACATAATTTTGATATTCTTGAGAAGTAATTTTTTCTAAATAAAGAAAACATGATAATTTTTTCTTTTTTTAAATCAGGAATAGACAAGTGTCTCTTTTGAATCAATGTGGTTGCCGTTGGCCACAATTTGTGGATTTGAATACTGAATGTAGGAAGTGGCTTCAAGTTGTTGTTCTTTTTCCTGTTTCACAACTTTTTCCTAAAGATGTTACAGAAAGGATCATATAACGGTTGATTTGTTAAGTCATCTGGTAGCATAAATGATCTGACTTTTCTTATTGTCGGGGTCAATTTTACAAAAAATAAGTACCAAAATGAACTTTTGCCTTCATTGCTTAAGTGTGTTCAAACATGTCACATGGAGATTTTTTTTTTTGTTTAAGAGAAAATAGTATGCAAGGTGTCTATTACAGGAAATATACATATACTGTTGACAAAGTCTCCCAATACTTTGATCAATTTAATTAATTATTTTAATAACTATATTTTTCTTTTGTCACATATATTATATATTACAACAAGAATGTGTGAATATTTACAAAGATAATAATGCTTAACAATATTAATATTCTCGTTGATACTTCTGTCAGTAATAATAATACTTTTAAATACACTCTGTTTTGTCAGTAATAATAATGCTTAACAATATTAATATTCTCGTTGATACTTCTGTCTACAATATTAATTTTTCCTCTAATATTTCATCAACAACGAAATAAATTACATGGTCATCTATTGAATTTGTATCCTCTCTATTACTACATAGACACTCTGTTCTGTAGAATAAAATGATTTAGACTGTTCTTATAACTTTGCACAAATCTCAAAGCACAAATAATATTGACTCCTTGCGCTATTCGGCATAGGCCCCGTTTTTTAGTTAACCTGAAGCTGTAAAGTATTGAATCCCACCATGCAGTACTGCAGAGGATATATGTCTGTTACCTATTGCATTGGATCTAATTTCACAGGCCGACCATGAACATGCGGAGTGCGTGTCCTCTGAGATATCTCATATTTTGCGTGACCGACGTGTCCGGTGCCTATTCGGAGAAAGCGTAGGGGCAAGTATTATTTGAGTTTGAGATTCGTGCAGAACGTATTTGAACGGTTGAGATACTGCAAAAAATCACGCAAAATATGAGATATCTCATAGGATGCGAATTCGCACATGCGGAAATTATATTTAATTCAGCGTGCCTCATAGTAACAATATACGTGATTAATTCACTAATAATTCGTATTTTATTCGTTTTTTACGTTTCCGAACCGAATTCTGAATAAGACGCAAAAAAACATATAATACGTTTTATTTGCGAATAAAATGCGAATCACAAATTATTCGCGATAAAAACCCAAAAAAAATGCGATTTTAAAAAAAAATACATTTTTTAATAATACGTTTAAATTATTTTTTCTTCCTTGTTGTACCGAATCATTTTCGAATTATATCCGAATCACGAATTTTTGACTCTGCCAAACCGAACCCGAACTATTATGTTGTCACTATGGCATGCCTTTGTATTCGACCCGTTACAACGAATAGTAGAGAGCGTTGGACGGCGTTCGTACACAATACATCCACAAAGTGACTGTTCCCTAGTTCCCTCATCCAGGCGAGTCCGGATTAGGATCTGGGCCAATACGGCTTAAGTTAGAATGCACGGGGCTTCTTTAAAATTCCTGCCAACACGGATCGGACGGTCCGGATTTATTCTGCAATAACTCAAAGTGAGTCCGGATTAGGATCTGGGCCAATACGGCTTAAGTTAGAATGCACCGGACCTATTTAAAATTTGTGCCAACATGGATCGGACGGTCCAGCTTTATTCTGCAATAACTCAAAGAGAGTCCGGATTAGGATCTGGGCCAATATGGCTCAAGTTAGAATGCACCGGATCTCTTTACAATTCGTGCCAACACGGATGGGACGGTCGGGATTTATTCTGCAATAACTCAAAGTTTGAGTTAATGCAGAGGATACGAGTTCCTCCCTGGCGCCGTGAAGCCTCAAGGAATATTGACCATAAATAACAAAAAAATCCATTAAAAAAAGGAAACAAATATCCAGAAAAAAAAAAATCTGAGAGATGGCTTCTTCTCTCTCATGTTATTCTCCCTGCATGCTCAGGTATCCTTCTGTTTCTCCATTTCTGATGAATTATTTGGTTTTTCACAGTGCACAATTCAGTTCCTTTTGCTCTAGTTCAGGCGAATTGGCTTAGAAGAATTATGGGTTATTTGTTTGGTTCAAAGATTATTTATTTTTCTTCTCTTTTTAGTTCGTTTTTCTTGCCTCTTTTGCTGTCCCCTTTGCACACCTGTTCTTAAGTGGTCCCTACCTTATCTAGATGGTACCACTTGTCAGTGGCACAGTAGTTCAGGTCAATTTAAGCTTACTCTCTGCCTATAAGCTTCATGATCCTCTTACCTATGATACTGGTAAACTGGTACATGAAAGCTTCTTCAGGTCATGGTTTCAGTTTGCTCAGTTACCATTTTTCCCTTGTACCTAATTTGATTAATATGCTTGCTTTATATATCTAACTCATAGGTAATCAATTTTTAAATTTAGTGTTAAACATTAGTAACTCAGAGGGTTCTAAACACATATTCTACATTAATACTGGTACCATGGACTTGGTACTGTTTAAGTCAGGTATTCTACATTAATACTGGTACCATGGACTTGGTTCTGTACCAGTTTGTTTATTGCTCTGTCTGGTATTCCTTTTTTTGGAAATAAGTTAAACACAATTTTTGCAAATTAACAGGAACTATCTCCTCAATTTTGTTACAATTTCTCGCACTCTGAGGCACTTGTGAATCCCCAATAAGTACCAGTACCAGTTCTCAGCACAAAATTCTGTGCAAAAATCTTACAAGAATTCACATAATTTTAATTATTGGTAATAAATTCTGTTTTGATTCTTATTTTACAGCTCACAATTGCAAAATGAGTGGCTGACGAATTCGGTCTATAGGAAAAACAAGAAAAGAATAGTTCTAGCTCTTGCAACCACAACAAATGTAAGTTTCCAATTTTGGCCTGATGGTAATAACATTTTGTACCAAATTGTGAAATTGAAGTTACGAATTTACCCTTTTGGTGCTTGCGAGTTGAAAAGAACCAGGATCAAGTATGTAATATTTAGTGAATTTTTTAGCAGTTTCATACCACTAATTTCGGAAATTATAATACAAATGAGTTAGGTATCACCCGGAAAGAGAAGCTCTGGTGATGACATCATAATGGTGGACCCACTCGAGGCGAAACGGTTGGCCGAGAAACAGATGTCAGAAATTAAGGCCAAAGAAAAATTAATGGTATGTTCTCAGTACTCCCTTTTTTTTAAATAGAAGAATTTCATGTGTGCCTTTGAATGAAGAATGTCACATCATTTATTTCAGCTTGTTATACAAAAAGGAAAAAACACATAACACCCATTCCTTGTTCGTTTCTCTGGTCTTTTGCACTGAATTAAGGGCACATAATCATATGAAAAAGATTATAAAAATTTCTTACTTCTTGGTGTCATGTAAATACTCCAAATATATCCAATTTATGAGTTAAATACCTTTAAACCGGCCCAAAAATAATAGGTTTAGTACATAAACTATATTTTACAGCTTACCTCAGATATTTTCTCGGGCTTCACAGCATTTTGGTTTTTATTTGGTAATTTATTAAATTTGTTTTTTGGTTGAGTTTGTGCTATTTTTCGGTAAAAATACCCTACAATGCCAAATAAAATCCCAATGTTGTGGAACCCAAGAAAAATATCCGAGGAAGTTGAATATAGTTTATGCGGCAACTATGATATTTAGGCCGGTTTAATGGTATTTTACTCATAAATTGGAATTTAAATTGAATTTGTGCATATTTAGTGGTAAAATTACTCGAAATGAGATGTAAATTTCACGGAGTAAATTAAATTCATGTTTTGATTTCAGAGGAGACGACAAGGGGAGGCAATTAATGGCGCCTTAGCCATGATTGGCCTAACGGCTGGATTGGTGATTGAAGGCCAAACTGGGAAGGGTATTTTAGGGCAGGTAAAATTTCCCACAACTGCTTTTAATTTTTTTTCTTGTACAGTTTCTATGTAAAATTGTGTTCTATGTCACACTATTTGAATTATCGTATTGTTCAGGCAGGTTTGGTGCCAGAATGAACCAGCAGTTACAGTATTTGTACTGGCTTGTTTGGTCTTTGGGACCAGAAATGTCAGAAAATTGAGGCTAATTTCAGCTAAACTGGTGTAATCTGAGCTGAATAAAATTGATTTAACTAGGGATTAGTTGATTAATGGGGGGTATTAACCTTAACTTGTTCAAATCGGAAAAATCGATAGATATGCAATTTTCCCAAGTTTTGGAAGCCTAATCACATAGATGAAATACAATGAACATAGTAATCCCACATTGTATGATAAAAAATTCACATTATTTTCCTTAAAATTTCAGATTGCTGGATACTTGGCTGCTTTCGCGGGTATATTCATGAACTAATCAGTCAAGACTACATTGAGATTTCATAATTTTAATAGAGAAATACAACTAATTCTTTATTTTTGTTTTCCTTTATTGTCTTAGACATCTGATCTTGAAAGGTTATGTAATATTTGTACTTGTTATTGTTGAAAGGATTATGCTTTACTCATGTTTTGCATAGATTTTCTTTTTCTCTATTTTGTATGTACCCAAAAAAGAGTTGCTCCTAGGGAAGTTGCCAGTGGCGGATGTAGAAAGTCGTAGAAAACATAGGTACAATCTTGAAGAAAATAAACTATTATACTAAATCTATGGATTGTGGTAGATACAATCCTAAACACACTTACATTAATAGATTATATTTACTAGATCAATAATCAAAAGTTAAAAGATTATAATACATGGAACTGAATATCATTTAATTATTTAGTTTCCCAAGGTGGCTGTCAAAAGAATATCATTTAATTATTAAATGGAACTGAATCTCTTGTTCACATGTGGACAAAAAAGTTTCATGCGTCCATTCATTTATAATTTGAATGATCATAGTTGAAATAGAAAAAAATATTAAATTTTGAGAAAACAAATTCATACTTTAATTATAACTGTTCATATCATACATAGATGAATAAACCTGATGGCTGAAATTTGATCCCTTGTTAAATAGGACAAATCTGAAGGATAAAATATTTTTAAAAAAAAAGGCCATGGCCCATTTTCATATTACTGAGAACCATATAATTACATCAGGATCCCAGAGTTTATAGCTCTGCCAGTAGCTTGCAGAAACAAAATGTACCAGTAGCAAACAAGATAGTAACATAGCCAACTTTTAGTATTTGCTAATGTCCAAAAATATTCTAGATTAGCTAAAGCTAAGCCACATAGTAATGGGCTGAGGTTATATATTTCTATAGGCAAAAAGTTGTGTTGGATCTTCTACTTCATAAGCATCTAAGTAGACCCAGAAGAAGCAGTTGGAGGCTGGTAGACTACTACTTCCAAAGGCATGAAGTGGTCAAGTGGTATTGCATCTTCAATGATAGGCATCCACTCTTCAGCTGCAGTCTTGAGTTTTTGCTTCATAACACCTGACCAATAAACAATTAAAGATTTTATTAGTAAAATCAGATTCCTAGCAGAAGTGATATTACAACCAGTAAAGCAAATTTCATTTTTGTGTTTCCACAGAGACCAACATACTGCACTGAGTACAATCAATAGGCCATTTTTGTGCACTGAGTCAAGAGTATAGGCATATTCTATTATATCTGTCCAAGTGTACCAGGTGTGCATTATATTTTGACTTTTGCCTAACCAAAACCAAATTTGTTGCGCAAAAGAACAGTTAAGGAACAAATGGTCTATAGTTTCATTGTCATTGCAAAAGTGACAATAGGGATCACCTAACCAACCTCTGGCTAGCAGATTATCTTTAGTTAATATTTTTCCATGTTCAACAAGCCACATAAACACTTTAATTTTAAGTAGAATTGGAAGATTTCCCCACATCATAGCTCTACTTGGTTGTATCCCTCTAAAGTTAAGCAAATTATAAATGAAATGTGTAGAAAACTTCCCTGAGGAATGCCACCTCCATTCTATCGAATCATGTGCCAGTGTAAATGAAGTGATACTAAGTATATACAATATGTCTAACCAGCCAGTTCTATCCATTCCTAACAATGAAGTTCTAAATTGACCCCCTGCCCTTGTGAATGAATCATATCTGATAGTAGAATATTTGGGGTTTTGCATTTTTGAAATAAACTATAGTATTTAGTTTCTAATGTACAATCTTGGTATCAGATGTCTTTCCAGAACCTAACCTGAGTATTAATACCTGGTTCATAAGAAACACTAATAGTCCCTATCTTATCCAGAGAGAGAAGAGTTTTCCAAAATGGTGAAATGTGTATTATGTTTCCTACTGTATATTTATATAGCACTAATGTCTTCCATGTACCAGTGTAGCAATTATTTTTTAATTTCCACCACCACTTGAGAAGAAGTGATAAATTCATCGGTCTCAGGTCTAAAATCCCCAACCCCCCAAATTGTTTAACTAGACAATCTGCTTTCCAGTCTAGAAGAGAATATTTTTTCTTAGGAGAAGAACCTTGCCAGAGGAACTTTCTTCTGATTTTATCTATTTGATGCAATACAGTAATAGGTATTTTATAAACTGAGAGGGTATACAAGGGGATGGAGAAAATCACTGAGTTAAGAAGTGTAATTCTACCACCTATAGATAACAACTGCCCTTGCCAACTTTTTAGTCTACTTTCTACTTTATCTATCAAGAATTGCCAATCTGCAACTTGAAGTTTTTTAAAGTGTAAGGGAAGTCCTAGGTATTTAAAAGGGAAGGTCCCCCATTGACATCTAAAAATTTGATGTAGCTCTAAAGAAGTATCAACATGAATTTGGTACATTTCAGTTTTGTCATAGTTCATTTTAATTCCAGACAGAGCTTCAAAAGCTATCATGGCCTACCATGCAACTTCTACATTCTCTTCCTGAGCTGCCAGGAAAAGAATTATATCATCTGCATAGTGGCAATTGGTAATGGCATTGTTGTCTATACATTGAGGTCCTAGTCCTTTAATTACATTTGCTTGCCTTACTAAAAATCTTACTTAACGTATCAGCTGCCAAGATATAAAGAAAAGGAGACAAGGGATCCCCTTGTCTCACTCCTCTTTTGTAATAAAAATAGTCAGTTAACTCTCCATTAATTGTAAGACAAGATTGAGAGTTATATAACTAGCTTGTGATCCATTTAATCCATTTATTACCAAAATTTCTACTTTCTAAGACTTCTAGGAGATAGTCCCAATGAATTTTATCGTATGCTTTTTCAAAATCTACTTTCACAACTACCCCTGGTTGTTTCATAGTATGACATGAATGAATGATTTCTTGGCTTAGTATTACATTATCTAGAATGAACCTATTTTTAATAAAAGCAGCCTGACTACTATCTATGATCCTAGGCATAATTGATTCTAACCTAATAGTGGAATTTTAGAGAGTATCTTAAAGCTACAATTAACTAAACTAATTGGTCTAAATTTTTTAATAAGAGTAGCATCTTTTTCCTTAGGTATAAGACATATGCAAGATTTATTAATCTTATTTAAATCTAAAGTATTTTCATAGAAGTAATGAGTAAGGAGCATTAGGTCAAATTTAACTACATCTCAAAAAAACTGATAGAATTTAAATGTGAAACCATCGGGCCAGGGGCTTCATTTGGTTCAGAGGCAAATACTGTCTGTTTGAGTTCATCTTCAGTAAATGGTCTTTCCAATTTCCATTTTTCTATTTCAGTTAATTTATCTGGTTGATCCCAAAAGTCTGTAGTTAGAAAGCCATATTTATCCCCCACTGTGCCTAACAGTTCCTTATAGTAATCAACTATGTGAGATTTAATATCAGCTAGATTATTTGACAGTTGCCCTTTTATTTCCAGTGTATTGATCCTATTTTTCTTAGCCTTATGTGAAGCTATAGTATGAAAATATTTAGTATTAACATCACCTTCAGCAAGCCATTTTTGTTTTGATAGCATTTTCCAACGAGATTCCTCTTCCTGGTAAATAGATTCTAATTGGATTTTGCAATCTAACCATTGCTCTTCTTCTTCAGTAGTAAACTCTCTATCTTCTCTAATTATTTCAAGGTCATGTAAGGTGTTTAATAAGTGTGTTTTTACTTTTTTCTTTTGAACATAATTTTTTTTTGTCCACCCTTTAATTCGTTTTCTTACATATTGGAGTTTTTTGTTCCAACTTTTAGCAATGTCTGGCATGTGTAAGGGTGATTCTTGTCACCACTTAACTAAGAGATTGACAAAGTCTTGTTGTTCAGTCTAGGAAGGATCAAATCTAAAATCATAAGGTGAAGGTGATGCATTTGTGTTGGTTTGTATCAACAAAGGATAGTGATTAGAACAATTACAACTTAAATCACTAACCAAACTAGTGGGATATAATTGATCCCAAGAAATGGAAGTAAAAACCCTATCTAAAAGAGCAAAGGATCTACCATTTGTCCATGTATATTTTATATTAGTTAATTTGTGTTCTATTAAATGATGATCATTGACAAATTTATTAAACTTTCTACTGATGGTACTATCAAAATTAGACCCAGTTTTATCTTCTTTTTTCCTAAAGTGCATGCATTGAAGTCTCCACAAAAAAACTAAATATCTTTTGTAGGATCCCTAACAGTTCTTAATTCTTTCCAGAAAGATTTTTTAAATTTATAAAGTACATGACCATAAACTATGGTAACTTGCCAAATCACACTATCACTTTTATTTTCTATAATAACATTCAGACAAAAGCTATGTAAAGAGTGGTGTATTAGTTTAATCTTATTACTATCACAACCAAACAAAATGCCTCCAGACCTTCCTATTGAGGGTAACAGAGCCATTGATCAAGCCTAGAAGAAATACTAGCTAAGCATTTAGTGTTGAAAGCTTCTTTTTTGGATTCTTGGATATCTATCATATCTACTTTATTATCTATGATCAAGTCCTTAAGTATTTGTCATTTTCTACCAGAATTAAGACCTATACAATTCCAATTAACAATATTCATTGATCAACTAATAGGTTCTCAGTACTACCTCCTACTTGTGCTAATGGATCTAGACTAAGACTAATTAGTTGTTGACTATCTTTAGGAGCACTAAGTAATTGTCTAATTACTTGTTCAAAATTATGTCTTTCCATATTCTTGATATTAGTAATAATGATTCTACTCTCTTATAAAGAATTACCTAATCTAATCGAATATACTTGAAAGAGATTAACTATTTGTTCTACATTAAGTCTAGAGTAAGGAAACTTATTGATAATGGCCATACCTGAGGAGCTACTACCCTCTGCTGCTTTCCTTTTTCTGGCTTTGCTCATAGCAGATGTTGGGTCATCTTGAGCTTGGACTCTGAGGCTTCTTCTAGGTACCCTCTCAGATTGTTTTGGTCGGGTTTCAACAACTGTAGGGGTGTTCAGTTGAGACTCAGAGACAGATAACCTGGTCTGGGGAAGAACCAGGGCCCTGTCTCTGATGCTTGAGCTGGGAACTCCTCATTCTACTTCTAATTCCCACTTGCCCACTAGAACTGGGAATGGATGTAGACTTTTTCCTGGTACCACTAGAAAGACCAACCTTCTTTTTCATGGAAATAGACTTGAGTTTTGGAGAGGGTTTCCTGCCCTAGGTGTATTTTTTCTAGGGAGTAGGCTTAGTTTGCATGTACCTGACCGGATCCCAAACCCACTTATCTTTTTTGGGACTGGCTACAGGAGTAGCAGAAGTTTTGGGAGAGAAGAGATTCAGTCTTTGAGCTTTAGCCATGATAGGTTATTCATCACTATCAAAATCCAAAGTAGGAGTATGTGGAGAGGGAATCTGAGGTGATGTTTGTTGGGATAGCTTAGGAATTGTAATGATGAGTGGAATTGGCATAGAGGGGAAACCAGGTAAGGCTGGGAGAACAAGAGGGATGAGGTAAGGTAAAACATCATCTGGTACAGGAATGAGGTCAGTCTTTGCTGGTTCAGGAATGAAGTTAAGCTCTGCTGGTTCAGAATGGACTTCTTCTTCTAGTTGAGTATTACTGGGGCCTGCCCCCTGGTATCCTACAACCCCTCCTCTAGTCTGTTGGTAGTGTTGTTCCCACATAATTCTATCAAATTCCATATCTATCTCTTCAACCTCTACCTCTTCTCTGTGTAATTCGTCTTCATCTGGTTCTTCAGCTATTGCCTTGCTTTTGGTGTCTCTGTCTCTATTAGCCACAGCTGGGCTAGTGGAGTTCAGGATTAGATTGCCACCCTCAATATGAAAGCTAGTGTGTGGTCCCCTGATAGGAGCAGGGTTACCATTCTCCTGGTTTACTGAGGGAAGAGGGTTGAGGGGTGGTATAACAATAGTACGTTTTTGGCCAAATTCAGTGCCATTTAGATATAGCCTACCCTCTTTTCTTCTGGCCCAAGCGTTCAGACTTTCAGTCTTGTCAATTTCAATTTTGATTTCTAAGTCATAAAGACTTTTGTAAGGAACTAAATGCTTCTTGGGGAGTAATTTGCGATCACAAACCTCCAATTTCAGTCTGGCAAAACGCACATCATGACCACTATTGGTCGCAGTGTCAATGTCAATGACAAAAGCACCAAAAGGGTTAAAATTTTTCTCATACTTTAAAAATTCATTCATTATAATCGAAAAACCGTACACTTTAACCCAGATTTCCTATAATGACATTCCTTCTCCAAATTCCCGTTCCCAAGCAACAATCGGGAATCGAACAGTCTCTAACCTGAGAAATCCAACATAACCCATTGATTCCAGCCAGGCTGGATTTGGGGCTTGAATAAGATACTTAAATTCATCAAAAACACAGACTAACCAGGAATATTGTCCAAATTCTTGTTTGAGTGCTTCTTCAACCCTGGCCGGACCCCAAGCCGCGATGTCATCAAGCACAAAACTCTCCAGATGTTTCGCCTCAACAGCCTGGGAACGAGCAGTGGTGATCAATTGCACAATCAGTGTTTTGTATTCCATGAGAGAAGATCCGAAAGCAATGTGTGCTTTATTCCCTGCTCTAATGGAGATATCAGATCTAGGTTTTGGAAGTGGAATCGTTTCCCATGCAAACTCACGGGTTCTCTTAGAGGGTGGTGATCGAGGTGGAATAGACGTGATGTTACTACAAATCGACGCTTTATGACCAAACTTATTACAGACAAAATAGATCCGAGCATTTCTACACTCACGAGCTGTGTGACCTTTGCTGCCGCATCGCAAACACGATGGATTATCTACAATTGATTTGGATCGAATTTCGTCTACTTTGCGTCGAATCAACGTTGATCGTGATTCAATCGGTTGTACAGGCTGTTGCTTCGGCTTCTAGATTTTTGTCTGTAACAATGCTTTGCGATAGAGTCCAGAATCCACCATTACTGGGCTTGGTATAGGTATAGATCGAACAGTGTGTTGCACACCAAAGCGGACCTGGAGAGCAGCTAATTGTGATTGTCTAGGGGAGAAATTTGGGTCCGATGGGCATCGGACCCAAAGTGAGTTCGACGGGTTCGCTCACCGTCTGATCTGCTTTAGGATTCGCGCCCACAACTTTCGCGTCTGCTTTAAAATTCGTGCGCACGAATCTTAAAGTGAATCGGACGGTCCCGAAACCCATCGGATCCAAATTTGAGTCCGATGGGCATCGGACCCAAGCCTTTCTCATTGTCTAGAGCGAGAGAGAGGCGCCATTTTTTCATTTTTGCCTTTTTTTCCGTTTTTGTTTTTTTCTACTTTTTCTTCTTGTTTTTGTTTTTTGTTTTTTCGTGTTTTCCTAAAAAATCGCCTTCAGATCGCCATTTTTCTCTCCTCAGGAGCTCTCTTTTTTCGGAATTTAACAATATCTTTATTATTTGTTTACACAAAAATAAAAAAAAGACCAATAAAATCTGTCATGTTTTGAGTGTATCTCGGTCATAATTATTTGCTGACAAATTGACAAGAAAATGCTCACTTTCCGTTACTAAAATTCCTCAACGGGATCTTGTTTTGGTTCGGTCCGGTTCAGAGTATGCCGGTCCGAACCAACCTGCCGAACATCGGAATTGGGTCAAAATCATTAACTTTTATCTTAAGCCCAAAATGAAGTTCTCTATGTAACGAGTCATTTCTCGAAATATTTAACTTCATTCAACATGGGTCCCACAGTACAGATACTGTTTTGTAGGTTGAGATATGAAGGATTAAACAGTTGATCCGGACTGGATTAGAAGAGTACAAATACTCTGATGTAACAGAATATCTGACGTTGTATTCTGACCGTCTGATTAGAATTCGGGCCAAGATCTAACCAGATCGAGCGGTCAATATCGAAACACAGAATTTGTGTTACCTCAGGTAACATGAATTCGGAGTAGAGCGACGCGTGTGGTCCAATAACAGTTGGATTGGACCCCTAAAGGCTAAAACCCTAGACTCCCTCTCTCTCTCCTCACCTCACCTCACCTCACTTCACCTCTCCGTCTATATCGCCACTGATTCACTGAAGCTTCTTGAACTCTTTTCAAATATCAGAAAAGAAAAAGGAAAAATAAAATTAATTTCTCCTCTCCTTTTCATCAGGTACTCATCTCTCCCTCTCTCTCTCTCTCTCGCGCGCGCGCCAATTCGTGGATGTAAATCCAGGTAGTGCAGTGATCTACCACATGGATCGCCACACGGTAGTGGCCTTGAGTTCTCACTGTGCAATTCTACATTCATAAAGAAGTATACAATTCCGCAAAATTTATGTTCTTTTTTGTAAATAATATTTTGGGTTATCAAGAAAATTTTGAGTTGGTAACTGTTCCAAGAAATTTGAGCGGATTTCAAATTTGAGCTCAGAGACTGATGGTGCCACTAGGGCTGTATTAAATTAACCTTATAAGGGTTAAATTTCATTCATATAAACAAAATAAAGTATGGGTTTGCAAGGAATTGGGGCAAATTCATATGCGTTGGGTTTGGCAGGTAGGTGGATCAGTTAAAGTTACTTTCTTTTTCCCAGCTATTGATAAAATTTGTAGTTTTTATTGGTGCTGATTGCATTGATTGTGGCCATTTAATCTAGTTTTTATTGGTGCTGGTTTTGCAAATGGAATTTGCGCAAAATTAATATTCAAATATAAGTTAATCACATAATTAATATCAATTTGGTGTTCTTGAGAATCAGATGTTCCTTTTGCATTTTGCTATTCCATTTCTTGTATCTTTATTAGATGGCATTTATTAATAATTATAATTAATCGGGTTTGGGTTGGCAGGTCAGCGGACCCGCATCCGCATGGCGCGTGTTTATGTTGGAAATCTAGACGATCGGGTGAGTGCAAGAGATCTGGAAGATGAGTTTCGGGTCTTTGGTGTCTTAAGGAGGTGAAGGCTATTAACTCGATTTTGTTCAAGATCCGGTTTAAAAAAAAAAAAAATCTAACCCAACTATGACATCCTGTTATTGTATTATATAGATGTGTTAAAATCTAAACATTACTAATTATAATGAGTACCTGAATATTGGATTTGCTTTTAGGATGTTTGGATAGTCTCTGTTGAATTTAATGGAATTTTTCTTCTTTGTAGTGTTTGGGTCGCGAGAAAGCCCCCAGGATTTGCTTTTATTGAATTTGATGATAGGAGAGATGCCATGGATGCTATTCGTGACTTGGATGGTATGTCTTGCAAGCAAATTGAAAGCTTTCATATTTTTTATGCAATTAACTCCTTGGATAATTCTTATGCTTACTTTTACACCTTTTATCATGGATTACTGTACCATATTGGTTATGTAAAGACCAATTTTTGCGGGTACAATATTATTTTAACATTTGAGGGTTCTTTCTACAAAATCTGAACATTAGGCTTCAAACTCAAGGCAAACAAAGCACATTCAAGTTCTGACTGGTAAGGCATTGAAAATAGAGCTGGGTACAAATGCCTCATGCCTTTCATGCCTTAATCTTGCCTCACATCCTTATCCCATATTAAAATGTCGATCCGAACCGAACCGCTCAACATAATCTCACATGAAAATGTGCTTGGAGACCAAATTTTATATTTTTTGGAACTTTTTTTACATAGGTACAAAATCATTGATTTTGGATCGTATAGAATCTTCTGAAAAACAGTAATTTTGTACCTACCTAAAAAAATAGTAAAAATTTCAAAAAAAATATAAAATTTTGTCTCCAAGCAAATTTTATTATGGAGATCATGTTGAGCGGTTCGGATTGACTGTTTGGAATTTTGGAAACAGAGATAAGAATGTGAGGCACGATTGAGGCATTTGAACCTTGCTCTTCAAATTATTATGTAACCCGCCGCCCCACACACGCACACACACAAAGAAAAAATTAGTTAAGGCATCAAAAGTACTATGCAAGCCATTGCTTTAAGCTGCTAACTAATTAGTGATATATGTTTGATTTATTTTTTACAGGTAAGCATGGATGGAGAGTGGAATTATCAAAACAAAACCCAGGTGCAGGGGGTGGTGGTGGTGGCGGCGGCCGGCACCGTGACCGGTACAGTGACCCAGTATCAGCAGCAAAATGTTACGAGTGCGGTGAACCAGGACACTTTGCTCGTGATTGTCACCGCAGCATGAGGGGTGGTGGTGGTGGGTCCGGCAGGTACAGGAGCCCTAGCCCTCGGTACCGCCGCAGCCCTAGTTATGGCAGAAGGTAATTTATCAGATGAACTATAGTTGATTGTGTAGTTTGACACTGGTATAGTATAGTTCAGTGTTGTATAATTGACTGCGTAGTTCGGTATTGTATTATTCAGTACGAGTGAGGTTATGGTACTATGCATAGCGCAGATTGGTCCGTACTATGGATCAACATTTTCGTTTTCAAGATCAAAATAGTCGATCTGAACCACCGATCAACGTGATCTCCATATGAAAATGTACTTGCAGACTAAATTTTACATTTTTTTGAAACTTTTTTACTATTTTTTTTTAGATAGGTACAAAATCACTATCTTTGAATGGTCTAGAAATTTTAGATCAAGTGATTTTCTACCTATCTAAAAAAATAGTAAAAAAAATCTAAAAAATGTAAAATTTGATCTATAAGTACATTTTTATATGGAGATCAGGTTAAACAGTTTAGATCGATTGTTTGAACTTTGAAAATGAAGATATTGATCCATAGTACTGACCACTCTGCGCTATGCATAGTACCATAGCCTCACTCATTCGGTATTGTGCAGCAGGCGTAGTAGCTCAAGCCCTATCTGTAGCAGAAGGTAATTTACCCCAGTATTTCTCTCGTGGAGCAAGTCTGAATTATGTGCTATATTTGAATGTGTGCTTCCATATTTTAAATTTGGAACTGGTATATTTGGCAGCTTTACCCATTTTCACCAAATCAGAGACAGGTTATTGGGTTATGACCCAATCTGACCTGTTTATATTGGAATTGAGGTAGAAAAATTAAGAAAAGTTGTTTGCTGAGGTAGATTTTAGTATATATGCAATGCCCTTTGGAACTGGAGCAAGTACCTCAATCCAACTATTTCACCTTAAAGCTGTGGTTAATTGAAACATGGAGTAAATTTCTTGAATGGTTTTTAAAAGTGTTACCCTAATACCATGTCGATCAATGTTTCAAAGTTCCGAATTTACTGCTTAAATTTGGTCATGTCTCCCATTAGCCTTTTGTCCTTGTCATTGTTTACATGAGAATTCCCTTCAAAATTCATGATGGCACATCATCATGTCGACCACTTGACATCATGCTTACATGGCTACCAAAATGAATTACATTCATTTTTCCTAGGGAAGTTAATGTTAGCACTAGTTTGGTGAGTTGTAAACTTTAAGGAGTAAATTGGGAACTTTAAAGCCTTAAGGACCAATATGGAAAATGAAGATACTTCAAGGACCATTCATGTAAATTACTAAAACCTTCTATATTAAAAAAAAAATGCTGCTAGCTTGTACAGAGCAGGTCACATAGACCTGTGATCTGTCAGGGCTGCATGAAATATTGAATTTTTGCTAGGGAATATGCACATTTCCTTAAAATTGATTTTCTTGTAAAATACCCTGATTTTTATTTACATAGAAAAATCATTTGCCATGTTGACTCCTATTATAGTACTTGATTGGAATACATAATAGTTTGAGGAAGACCATTAAACTCTTTTATTTAGTATTGTTCTCACATCATTTTTTTTTGTTCTTCAAAACAGGAGTTACAGTCCGCGGTACCAGTCTCCTCCTAGGCGCCGGTACAGCATTTCTCCTCGTGGCCGATCGCCACCTTATGGAGGTCGTGGTCGAAGCATATCTCCTTACCCTTAATTTGGTAAGATAGTGACCTAATTGTACATTTAAAGAACAAAAACCTACCCCTATGGAATTTTTGCAAATATGCCTCTGATTTACTTGTATTGCATATTTGTTTCCTTTGTAAATGCTGAAAGGGTTCTAGTAATGTAGGAAAAGTATATGGTAAGATTACAGGCACATACCTTACTGGTACCCTGCTCAGGCTAAACTCCACTATTTTTGTTATGGTTTAAAAAGTATCTGACTAATGTTTGGTACATTTAAGTTTAAATCGAAGCTCTATGCATTGTAGGTTTTGCAGTTGGATAGCGGTGGAGGTAATTATATAGTGGCGCTTGATGGATTTGAGAAATTAGCTTATATTTATAAGGTTTAGATTACATGCTAGCGCCATTCTGTGTTGTTCACTTGTGGTTGTTGTAGAATTAAAGGAGTTGAATAATTATTGCTTGGTGGTGCAGTGAGAGAGATACTTAGATTTGAATTTTGTCTGAAAAAAACTCTCTCTCTCTCTCTCTCTCTCTCCCTAGTTATTCTTCTGATGCTTCATTTGCATCTTATTAACATGTCTGAAGGCACTTATGTGTGGAGTAAGCAAACAAATTCTGACTCAACTTCAGAAATGAAAAAAATTGATATCAATACTTGACAAATCAAAGTTTTGAACTGAATTTCTCAGGGTTGAATCTACACAAATTAACTGAATTCCAGATCTTCAGTAAGAAATGGTAAACTGAGGTGATTAGAGTCGCAATTTCTCATGGCTATAGTTGAATTCTGATTGATTTGAATTGAAATTTTGATTGAAATGTTGAAGTCTATACTCATGTGGTACTTGTAATTTTTATTTTAATTTATCATGCTTTTATACGTCATGGGTTTTCTACAGTTGAGTTCAAGTTTGCTACTTGCAATTGATTCATTCCAAAAAGAAAGAGAAGTCATAAGCTCTACAACATAAGCGGGGGCCATATAATTACTAAATTAACTTTTACAAGTAAAAATGAATTCGCATAAAATATACATTGAAGAAATTATTTTCTAATGAAAACATAATAAAATAATCAATTTTGTATGTTGAAGTATTAACAAGTTGTGGATGTTGATTTTTCGAGTCCTTGAGTTTTATAAAAACGAAATCGAAATGCTATAATATTTTATGATGTGTGAAAAGGGAGTAATATAGATTATATATGATAGATTAGTTTTTGTTATTTTAAATTTTTGTTTTCAAGAATTTAAAAAATATCATAAAAGTTGGTGCATTTAAATTACGGTCCATATTACCGAACCAACTAAAAAGTGAAGTACCAAATAATTACAATCTTTTGGGGCAAATGCTAAGATTGTTGAGACAAAAGGTAGAGTGGAAAAAATGGCACGACGGTGGTTCTGGAACGGTTACGGTACGGAATGGCATGATATGCGTGTCAGTTATGTGTCGTAACTCTGGTGTCCCGTGTTGTGACCATTCGTGTACCATGACTATCTTTGAAAATTTAGCACGGCACGTCACGCAAAAGATTTAGTCACGGCACGACATGTGGTCATGCGAGTCATGTATAATTAGAACCGTTAGATCTTGATCAAATGGTGAATCTTGAATAAACTAACCTAAATTATGAAAATAAATAGTTGAACGTGACCACCTCTTGACATTTTGATCACGGCACAGTATGGGACCAAAGTCATGGTACAACACGGCACGTCTACTCAGCCAAAAGTAGGGGTGTAAACGGATTGGATATTATCCGATTTTGTCCGGATTCGAATCTGAAAAATTACTTAAATTATCCGATCCGTATCCGAAAAATTATAACGGATAAGGATATAGTAAGATTTTTAACTATCCGTAACTATCTGTATCCAACCATTTACATTCCTAAACTACAACAAATGTACTCTACGTTCTTAAATTGATTTATTAAATTGCATATACTTACCAATGATTTATTAAACTGCATATACATATATATTCTAATGAATAATATAACACTATGACATGATTAGTGACTAATATTTTGTAATCAACAAACTTATTATGAAAAATATTAGATCTAATTTATGAATGAAAAAATTATATATAGATGTTATTCTTTACTAGAATGTACATTAGTAATTTATTTTTAATTATCCGAATTATATTCATATCCGTATTCGTATCTGATCCGTATCCGTATCTGTTTAATATCCGATCTGTATCCGTATTCAAGACTATCCGTATTCGTATTTGTATCCAAAAAATTATAAAATACGGTTTGACCACTATCCGATCCGTATCCGTCCGTTTACACCCCTAGCCAAAAGCCAAAAGCCAAAAGGTGAACAATGATAAGATCGGTTCCGAAATATTGAAAATACCGAGGTGCAAAGAGTAAAATTCTCCGATTGGAAAGGAAATAAAAAATATCAATTAGGCAAGTCCAATTTTCCTTCAAAACCCATATTTTATTTCATTGTTTTTCGTCAAAATACTCCAAATATAAATAGAAGAATAAACAAATTTTCCAAAGGAAATAAAAGAAGAAGAGCATCTCTGTGAAGGTCTTTTCTTCTTTCTCTTCGTCGCGAAAGAGGTGAGTTCAATGGATTCTTCATTTCATTGGTTTTTAATTTCTTTTCGTTTTGATTCTACATTCCAAAGATCCGATCTTTACGCTTTGCTATTATTAGGACCTTACAATTGAGCAAGACTAAAATCTATTTTTTCCGAGTTGAATTCACAATTCTTGATCTAACCCTTAAAACGAAGTCGTTCATTGTAGAAACAATTTCGTTTATTCTGGTACTTTTCTTTTTCTCTCTTTCATGGGGTTGAAGCTGGTCAATTGTCAACCCAATTTTGAAAAATTAATTGGGTTTTCACCGATCAAATTAATAATATGTTTCCTGTAATTTGTTGACTAAGAAATAAATTGTGGGTCCCACCATGTAATATTTACTGGCCTTGTAAGTAGAGTTAGACAGAAAACAGTTCAGAATACTGAACTTTTAATATCTGATTTTAAGTGCATATTGATGTTTTTATCCCAATTGCAGAGAGAGAATTATTATCAATAGTAAGCAATGGCACTGGTACGGTTTCTCAGAGGGAATTCTGCTGCAAGTCGCGCCTTTGCCCCGTTAACACAATCTCTTTTTTCGACCTCAGCCACACCTATTACAGCGACCCTCTTTCCTGGTGACGGTATTGGTCCTGAGATTGCTGAGTCAGTAAAGCAGGTACAGTACAATGATGCATTATGGTACTGGTAATGTACCTTCCTTTGAACAGTCTTTTTTCTGTGACTGGTCATGGATATCTTAGGTTATTTGAATTCAGACTAAACTGGTAATTCACAACCTGACTCGAAACAGTCTAAATGTTGACCCATACCAACCCTTTTACCCCTATAATCCTCACCCGTAGAGACAAAAAACCTTGATAGTGATACCCATAGATACAAAATCACTTGATCTAAAGATTCTAAACCATTTGAAAGTAGTGATTTTCTACCTATCTAAAAAAATAGTAAAAAAAATTCTAAAAAATGTAAAAATTGGTCTGCAAGTACATTTTCATATGGAGATCATGATGAACGGTTCGGATCAACTATTTAGACTTTGAAAATGAAGATAAGGATCCGTAGTACGGACTAAAGTGCGCTATGCATAGTACAGTGGCCTCACTCTTTCAATTATGTTCTCCACATGATATGGTACTGCTTGCTGGTTCCCACTTCCCAACTGTCATTGAGACAGAAGTAGAGAAAGAATATGAGCTCCTAAGCTCTTTGACCTTCCTTTTTGAAAACTAATCCAATTTTTTTCTGACCAAAGGACCCAACTTGGTAGTATATCCTTAAATTGTACAAATCAGGTGCCGGATGATTACCAATTTTTTTTTTATTCCTACTTTATAGAAACATTCATATGTTTTTAATTTTAGATTTTTAATGCTGCCGAAGTACCAATTGAATGGGAGGATCACTATATCGGTACAGAAGTGGACCCAAAAACCCAGAGCTTTCTGACATCGGAGAGCCTTGAGTCGGTACGAAGAAACAAGGTGGGCCTAAAGGGGCCCATGGCTACCCCTATTGGAAAGGGGCACAGGTCCTTGAACTTAACACTGAGAAAAGAATTGGGTCTCTTTGCAAATGTGCGGCCCTGCATCAGCTTGCCGGGTTATAAGACCCGGTATGATGATGTGAATCTTGTTACTATTAGGGAGAACACAGAAGGCGAGTACAGTGGTCTTGAGCACCAGGTAAAACATTTAATTGTTACTTTCTGAACATTATTACTGATACTTTAAAGTACCATTATAATATAAAAAATACTATTTATTACCTAATTAGAAGTCAAATTTTATAAGGGTATCTTGTGAATTAAACACCTCTATTTCCTATATGAACAATAAGTCCCATTCATGGCTGGGTACATTTACTTGGAGAAAAGCAGCCATGCTTTAGTACTTGTCTGTTAACAGTTAACACTGTTACTATTTCATATGGAAGGGCATTTTCTTTAGAGTGATGCTATGGTACTATGCATTAGCGCAGTTTGGTCCGTACTATGGTTGCACACCTCTACTTTCAATGTCCAAAGAGTCGATCCATTCCGCTCAACGTGATCTCCATATGAAAATGTGCTTGGATGCCAAATTTTACATTTTTAAATTTTTTTTACTATTTTTTTAAATAGGTACAAAATCACTTGATCTAAAGATTCCAGACAATTGGAAAGTAGTGATTTTCTACCTATCTAAAAAAATTGTAAAAAAGTTCGAAAAAATGTAAAATTTGGTCTCCAAGTACATTTTCATATGGATTTCATGATGAATAGTTTGGATCAACTATTTAGACTTTATAAATGAAAATATGAATCAAGTACAAATCAAACTGCGCTATGCATAGAACCATAGCCTCACTCTTTTCTTTAATTCAATAGGATTCTTAGTGCGATCTGGTACCATCAATCATCAATGCTATTATGATTATGAAAATTTGAGATGCATGAAGATTTGTTTATTTATTTTGTGTATAGGTGGTGAGAGGAGTTGTGGAGAGCTTGAAAATCATTACACGGCAAGCAAGTCTGAGAGTGGCAGAATATGCCTTTCACTATGCCAAGGCGAATGGCCGTCAGCGAGTCTCTGCAATTCACAAGGCCAACATCATGCGCAAGACTGATGGCCTTTTCCTCAAGGTATCACTCAGTTTCTATGTATATGTTAGTTAAATTCCTGAAGGATAACTGAAAAGCAGCATGCTTTTTTAGTTACGGGTAGAAGTGTTAAGCTGGCAGGATTTGTTTAGTACAGATTTGGGTCATACTGGCCTTAAAAGTCATTTCGTTTTCAGGTTGCTTAAGTTTGGGTTTGAAAAGGTTTGGTTAATTGGCTTTTAAAATTTCTCAGGTTGCTTAAATTTCAAGCTGGTTGGGTTTCATTTTTTTTCTCTCTTTTTCTGATTTGAGTTTTTGAAGATGAGTCAGGTTCCTTTTCGTAGATCTTTCAGGGCTGCTCAAGTTTTGTAAATTTAAACTCTAGGCAGTGGACCCGTGCCAGATTCCAATATCGTATAAATCAGATACAAGTTGTTAATTAACTTTAGTATTGTATAGTGTTGCAGAGAGGTGGCTGAGAAATACCCAGAGATAGAATATGAAGAGGTCATCATTGACAACTGCTGTATGATGGTATGAATATGTGCATTCGTCTATCATATTTTAATAGCTTTTGCATGACAAGCTAACTTTTCTCTCTCATGTTTATACAATCTGATGCAGTTAGTGAAGAACCCAGCATTATTTGATGTTTTGGTTATGCCTAACCTGTATGGTGACATCATCAGTGATCTCTGTGCCGGTCTCATTGGTGGGTTAGGTCTCACTCCTAGGTACGATTTCTTTTACTCATTTCTTCAACTATCAACTGAGTGTTGATGGGTATGGTACGGGTTGGGTGGAAACATTTTCATACCCATATCCGCACAGAATTAGTCATACCCATGTTCTATCCTTACTTGTTAAGTTTTACCCAAACCCTACCCTTACCCGTTAAGATCATGGATAACGAAACAAATGACAGGTAATTGTCGAAAAAATTAATAGTTTATATAAATTAATCTAAATATATTAAACACATCATGTACGTAATATCATAAAATATGAAAATTATAATTTTATAGCCTATTGTTTAAAAATTATAAATTACTAATCAAATATAGCGTTAGAAAATGTGAATTCAATTCTGTCATAAATTACTAAATAAACAGTATAAAATGTTTAATAAATTAGTTTTATTGTAAATTACTGAATAAAAAATTATATAAAGTGTTGTATAAATCAATCTAATCATAATAACAAAAAAATATATTGTTATATGTATAATTAAAAAGAGGAGGGATCAAGTTACAACAACCATTTTTTTCATTTTCAAAGTCCAAATCGTCGATCCAAACTGTTCAACATGATTATCTAAATAAAATGTGCTTGCAGATCAAATTTTACATTTTTTTGAATTTTTTTACTATTTATTAAGATGGGTACAAAATTCAATGGTCTAAATATGACTATTTTTTGTAAAATACTTAATAAATAGTAAAAATTCAAAAAAATGTAAAAGTTGATCTGCAAGCACATTTTATTGTGGAGATCATGTTGAACGGTTTGGATCGACGATTTGGACTTTGAAAATGAAAAAAATGGTTGTTGTAACTTTGTTGTAACTCAAATTTGTTGTAACTTGATCCCTCCTCAATTAAAAAATATCATATATAATTAAATATTTATCAATTATCCTATATGGTAATGGGTACGAAATAGCTCTTACTCATACCCTTACCCAATAAGCTAATGGAAATTTTTTCTTACCCCATACCCGTTAAGTTAACGAATAAAAATTCTTACCCATATCCGTCTTATCAAATATGATATGGGTCGGGTAAACAATTAAAAGGGCTTCATTGACACCCCTAAAGCGTACTCAAATCTGATTAATTTTGCACTAACAATTCATGCTGGAGACATTCATACTTGTTACTACTAATAAGACCAGGATATGTGTTGTATGGTGATAGTATACTCTGTATAATCCAAATAGTAGTTATATTTTCATGATGTCTGCCTTTTTCACTATACATTTATCTGAATATGTTCATATTCCTTTGGAAATTTTTAGTTGCAATATTGGTGAAGATGGTATCTGCTTGGCTGAGGCGGTACATGGATCTGCACCTGATATTGCTGGAAAGGTTAGTTGCCCTAAAAAAAAAAAAAAAGATTTTTTTTTTCCTGAAAAAAGTTTTACGAGTGAGGCTATGGTACTATGTATAACGCAGTTTGGTCCGTACTATGGATCAATATCTCTATTTTTAAAGTTCAAAAAGTCGATCTGAACCATTCAACATGATCACTATATGAACATGTACTTGTAAAATTAAATTTTACATTTTTTGGAATTTTCTTACTATTTTTTTAGATACGTACAAAATCACTAATTTGATTGGTCTAGAATATTTAGATCAAGTTTCTGCCTATCTAAAAAAAAAAGTAAAAAATATAAAATTTACTCTGCAATTCCATACTCATATGGTTATCATGTTGAACGGTTTAGATCAACTAAGATTGTTTTATTAAATATTATATCCTTTTCATTAAATGTTTTCATTTTTCAGAATCTTGCAAACCCAACTGCTGTTCTCCTTAGTGGAGTCATGATGCTCCGGCATTTAAATCTGACTAGCCAAGCTGATCAAATCCATAGTGCAATTCTAAAAACTATTTCAGAAGGAAAATACCGTACCGGTGACCTAGGTGGTACCTCAACCACTTCCGACTTCACCAAAGCTGTGTGCGACAATCTATAAGAAATTGATTCTGTTATTTTTCACTTTTTATCTTTCTGAATTTCTTTTTGTTTATTTAGTCACGCAATGTGCATTCCTACAAGGATATTAACACATTCTTTTTTCATTTAATTTTCTCGAGCGAAAAGCTCATTCTGGTGAGGAGGTAAGGAACCAATTAACTTAGGATTTATAAATATATATTACTTGTATGTAATAATCAGAAATGTTTTCAAGAAATTGAATTATCATCAAATTTTTTTACCTCAGTTCAAAATTTGCCTACTATCAGCCGCACATAGTTGGTGATTTCTTATGTTTTTTTCTTCCTTGGCAATTGATCACTTAATCTATCGTTTATGAAAGCTGATTTTGTTCCGGAATTAGCTGTCAGCCCAAGCTGATCAGATTTTGAAATTCAAGCAAAAACACAAAGATGTAATGACATGTGATGCGCAAAGCAGAGGATGAGATGTAATTACATGCATCTTTTGTTAGCATTTGTTTTTGAAAAGGAATTCCAAAAATGGTTCTTGAGTTTTACCTCTAAAACTGGTGCCAACTCGTCCTATTGAAGTATGAAATTTGGTTTGATGAAGCATTACTTTAGGCTTTCGCTAAGTACCATTATAGCACTGAAAAGTTGTGTATACAACAATATGGAAGAACACATTGTACCCTCACGTCTACGCCAGCTTTACATCGTTTCAAACTCTCTTCAATTGATAATTCAATATGCAAAACAAAATAATCTACATAAAACAAAATAATTACGAAATTTCTTCTGTCCTAATTTCTGTTCTTTTGGACACTTCTTCTAATGCAACTTTTGAGGCCAAGGGCCGGGGAAGAGAGGCACTAGCTTAGATTTTACAAGTTAGTGAGTTCTAATAGAATAGTCAAATATGTTTCTCTTTCAATATATATTACAGGAGCCACTTTCCTATGCATAATTTGGACAAATTGTGTACCACTGAGCAAGTAGAGATGATAGTTAGCCCGTCGGCCCGTCTATACCCCGACGCTCTACCCGCTCGCTACGAAACTGAAACAAGTCAGGTAAGGTCATGCTAGAGACAAGCCAGGTTAGGCACAAGACTTAAAATGTAGCCTGTAGGCAAACCTGATGGTCTTCTTTTCTGAATATGCAAAACAAGTAGTCCCTATAGCTTAGTAATACAATGTCGGTCTTGTCACTAAACGTTTCAAGTTCCATCTTGCGTGAGGGTAACTTTTGTTTCCCTTATTTACCACAGTAGGCCAGGCCAGGCAAGAGCGGTTATGGGGCAAATGCCCATTGAGAAGGTCCGCTTCACCGAAATCGTTATCCAGCATTTGAAAGTTTGATGGCCCCCCCTAAATTTGCAGTCATCTGATAGTGGGTCCAATGAAAATACCCAATGAAGCAGCTTTGTTGAGGTAATATGATCGATGCTCGAGGATTTTGTTAGCTTCGTAGGAATGAGGATTCCTTCAAGATCCAAGAGGTATTCATCACATAAGATCTCTGTTGTTGTGAGATTGAAGAATTGCTGAATTTTTTTTGTTGGGCTCGGTTGTATGACCCTCATCAGGTTTTTTGAATTGTCCCAAATTTTTACTTTGTCATTTTGAGGGACTAATTCAAATTCCATGCCATTTGATCCCCCCTGGTTTTTTTTTCCTGTTCCTGTTCTTCAAAGTTTTGGAGAGTGCATTGCTCTTTCGCGGTCTCCAGTTTTGTTTGCGACTGGAGCCTTTCCATCGTCATTTTCTCAACCCATCTCCGGCACCTGGCCACTCTCGCCGCTCGGTCCTGCAGTGTCGCTTCTCTTTTGGCGGTTGAGAGCTGCCTTGTCTGAAACTTGAAGCTTGTTCTCCCCCAATCCTCTGTCATCTGGCCATTATCCCCTGGACCACTGCCTGGAGTCGGGGATAAGCATCCCTCATGACTTGATATCCATCCTTCTATCTCCACTCTTGGTCTAGTGCCGTGAGGATTGACCGTATGGTTGAGGTGCCGAGGGATCTTGGCTGCATTTTTGCAAGGAACGAATGGCCATATAAGTGTTGGTAGTCAGCGTTAGAGAAATAGAGAACCACCCTGATCGGGTATCCGAACCCGAAAATCAGGGATGCTATGTCCTCTCTGTTCCAATGCTGAAGCGGTATGTTGTGAATTCTGACCCTTGCTCGGTTGTAGGTTGGGTCGAAAAATCATGTTAAGATCCGAAGAATATGGATATAGACACACCTCGATGTTATTTCCCAAAATAGAACACCGCCTCGTGTACTGCTTATTGCGTCCCAAATGTCTGAACTTGTGGCCCATGCAGTCTAGGAATCTTTCGGCATTGACGTTTCAGTTGTTCTATTTGCTTCTCCGGTCACCTTCCAGTCTCCTCCAAACCGCCTTCCTATCGCCTTTGCTTCCATCCTTACTGTTATACCGTACAATACTATATTTCCAAGTCATGCTGTTTCGTTGTGCTGTGTTTTCATGTTTCAAAGTTGACTTTTTTTTTGCTCTACTATGAAATGGAGTCTCTTTAAAACCATAATATAAATACTAAGATCCAACGCAAACTGTATGAATCTTAAATCATATTTAGATGCTATAAATCAGTTAATATGCTCTTTTTCTAGTTGATATTGGAGAGAAAGGAGAAAACATCCATGTGTATGCGTGATTCATGTGAATATTTATTTGGGCCCGCAGCTTGTCTTCTTCTATTGGTTTTATTATATTTTTTTGGGGTTTCCTTCCATATTTTTCAGATCGAAGTATTATATAAATTATGGTTTAACCAAATAAACTGAAATAAATTTTGGTTAGTTTGGTTCGGTTTGAAGCGAACAGACCTTATGCATAGCCCTTTTAAGAACTACCATATATGTGTTTGTGAAGATTAATAACTGGGTGAATTGAGCAATACCTTTTAACTGTAACTTGTAAAAAAAAAAATTATCAATGCTGTAACTTATGAATTTTTTCTTTTAAAAAAACAGGAAAAAAGTATCTAATGTTACAACCAAAGTTTCACAACCAGGAAAAAGAAAAAGAAAAATGTAATGTTACAAAAAGTGAAACCACAACTACCCAACGCAATCCAAATCCATACAAAATTTAAGAGTACAGAAGGTGAAAAACAACTAGAAGAAAATGAAAGACAACTACTAAAACTTGAAAGACAACCTGTACAAGATGAAAGACAACAAGAAGAGCGATGAAATACAACTAGAAGAAGATGAAGGACAACATGTTGTGCCAGAAAGACAACCAGTAAAACATGAAAGACAACCATAAGAGGATGAAAGACAACTAGTAGAAGGTAAAAGATGAAGGACAACTAGAAAAAAATGAAATACAACCTGTAGACAACTAGTAGAAGATGAAACACAACCATTAGAACATAAAAGTAAACCAGTACATGATGAAAGACAACTAGAAGAAGATAAAAGACAACCAGTAGAACAAGAGAGACAACCAATACGAGGTGAAAGACAACTAGAAGAAGAAGAAATACAACTAGAATAATATGAAATACACTAGAGGAATATGAAATACAACATGTACTGGAAGATAAAAGCCAACTAGTAACAAGAAAGACAACCAGTATAAGGTGAAAGACAACTAGAAGAAGATGAAATACAACTAGAATAATATGAAATACAACTAGATGAAAATGAAATACAACTAGAATAATATGAAATACAACAAGAAGAAAATGAAATACAACCTGTACCATAAGATAGACAACCAGTAGAACATGAAGGATAACCAGTAGAACATGAAAAACAATTAGAAGAAAATAATAGACGGCTAGCAAAAGGTGAAAAACAACTAGAAGAAGATGAAAGACAACCAGTACAAGATGCAAGACAACTAGAAGACGATGAAATACAATTAGAAGAACCTGAAGGACAACTTGTTGACATGAAAGGCAATCCATAGAA
The DNA here is from genome assembly GCA_011114355.1 of Carex littledalei. NCBI lineage: Eukaryota > Viridiplantae > Streptophyta > Magnoliopsida > Poales > Cyperaceae > Carex > Carex littledalei. The sequence goes on along the minus strand of CM022083.1, from coordinate 10,417,006 downwards.
CATGAAAGACAACCACAAGAAGACGAAAGACAACTAGTAGAAGATGAAAGACAATTAGAAGAAGATCAAATACAACTAGTAAAAGATGAAGGACAACTAGAAAAAGATGAAATGCAACTAGTAGACAACCAGTAGAAGATGAAAGACAACAAATAGAAGATGAATGACAACCAGTAGACATGAAACATAACCAGTACATGGTGAAATACAACCTGTAGTAGACGAAAGACAACTGGTAGAGCATCAAGGACAACTAGTAGCACATGAATGACAACCAGTAGAAGCCGAAAGATAACTAGTAGAAGGTGAAAGACAACTATAAGGAAATGAAAGACAACCAATACAAGATAAATAACAACTAAAAGAAGATGAAAGACAACCAGTAGACAACTAGTAGAAGATGAAAACAACTAGTAGAAGACGAAAAGCAACAAGAAAGACAACCAATACAAGGACCAAGACAACTAGAAGATGGTGAAATACAACTAGAATAATATGAAATACAAGTAGAAGAAGATGAAATAAAACATTTAGTAAATGAAAGACAACCAGTAGAACATGAAAGACAATTAGAAGAAGATTAAAGAGAACTAGTAGATGGTGCAAAACAACTAGAAAAAAATGAAAGACAACCAGTACAGGTGAAAGTACAACTAGAAGGTGATGAAATACAACTAGAAGGTGATGAAATACAACTAGGAGAAGATGAAAGACAACCTGTTGTACATGAAAGACAACCACTATATCATAAAAGACAACCATAAGAAGATCAAAGACAACTAGTAAAAGGTGAAAGACAATTAGAAGAAAATGAAAAACAATTAGTACAAGATGAATGACAACTAGAACATGATGAAATACAATCAGCAGACAACTAGTAGAAGATGAAAGACACCTAGTAGAAAATGAAAAACAACTAGTAGAATAAGAAAGACAACCAATACAAGGAGAAAGACAACTAGAAGAAGTTGAAATATAACTAGAATAATATGATATACAACTAGAAGAAGATGAAATACAACATGTAGTAAATGAAAGTCAACAAGTATAACATGAAAGACATAACCAGAAGAAGACTAAAGACAACTAGTAGAAGATGAGAAACAACTGGAAGAAGATGAAAGACAACCAGTAAAACATGAAAGTTAACCAGTACAAGAAGAAAGACAACTAGAAGATGATTAAATACAATTAGAATAAGATGAAGGACAACCTGTTGAACATGAAAGACAATCAGTAGAACATGATAGACAACCATAAGAAGATGAAAGAAAACTAGTAGAAGGTGAATGACAATTAGAAGAAGATGAAATACAACCTGTCAAAGATGGAGCACAACTAGAAAAAGATGAAAGACAATAAGTGGAAGCTGAAATACAACTAGTAGAAGATGAAAGCCAACTATAAGAAAATAAAAGACAACCAATACATGATAAATGACAACCAGTAGACAACTAGTAGAAGATGAAAGTCAACTAGTAGAAAATGAAAGCCAACTAGTAGAATAAGAAAGACAACCAGTATAAGGAGCAAGACAACAGGAAGAAGATGAAATATAAAAAGAATAATATGAAATACAACATGTGGTAAACGAAAGTCAATCAGTATAACATGAAAAAACAACCAGTAGAACATGAAAGACACAACCTGAAGAAGACTAAAGACAATTAGTAGAAGGTGAAAACAACTAGAAGAAGATGAAAGACAACCAATACAAGATGAAAGACAACTCGTAGAAGATGAAAAACATCCAGTATAACATGAAAAACAACCAGTACAAGGAGAAAGACTTAAAGAAGAAGATGAAATACAACTAGAAAATATAAAAGACAACTAGAAGAAGATGAAATACAACCTGTAGTAGATGAAAGACAACCAGTAAAACTTGAAAGACAATAAGTAGAAGGTGAAAGACAACAAGAACAAAATGAAAGATAACCAGTACAAGATAAATTACAACTAGAAAAAGATGAAATACAACTAGAAGAAAACGAAAGACAACCAGTATAAGATAAAGACAACCACTAGAACATGAAAGATATCCAGTACAAGGTGCAAGACTACTAGAAGAAGATGAAATGCAATTAGGAGAAAATGAAAGACAACTAGAAGAAAATGAAAGACAACCAGTAGAACATGAAAGACAATAAGTAGAAGCTGAAAGACAACTAGTAGAAGGAAAAAGACAACTATAAGAAAATGAAAGACAACTAGTATAACGTAAAGGACAACTAGAAAAAGATGAAATACAATCAGTACACAACCAGTAGAAGATGAAATACAAGCAGTAGAACATGAAAGACAACAAGTGGAAGCTGAAAGACAACTAGTAGAAGGTGAAAGACAACTATAAGAAGAAAACCAGTACAAGGTAAAGGACAATTAGAAGAATATGAAATACAACTAGTAGACAACTAGTAGAAGATAAAAGACAACTAGTAGAAAATGAAAGCCAACTAGTCGAATAAGAAAGACAACCAGTACATGGAGCAAGACAACTAGAAGAAGATGAAATATAACTAGAATAATATGAAATACAACTAGAAGAAGATGAAATAAAACATGTAGTAAATGAAAGTCAACCAGTATAACATGAAAGGCACAACCAGAAGAAGACTAAAGACAACTAGTAGAAGGTGAAAAACAACTAGAAGAAGATGAAAGACACGCAGTAAAACTTGAAAGACAACCAGTACAAGAAGAAAGACAACTAGAAGGCCATGAAATACAACTCGTAGAAGATGAAAAACAACCAGTGTAACATGGAAAACAACTAGTACAAGGTGAAAGACTACAAGAAGAAGATGAAATACAACTAGAAGAATATAAAAGACAACTAGAAGAAGATGAAACACAACCTGTTGTAGACAAAAAACAACTAGTAAAAGCTGAAACACAACAAGTAGAAGGTCAAAGACAACAAAAACAAAATGAAAGACAATTAGTACAAGATAAAGGACAACTAGAAAAAATTGAAATACAACTTGAAGAAGACGACAGACAACTAGTATAAGATGAAAAACAACCAGTAAAACATGAAAGACAACCAGCACAAGGTGGAAGACTACTAGAAGAAGATGAAATACAACTAGAAGATTATGAAATACAACTAGTAGAAGATGAAAGAAAACTAGAAGAAAATGAAAGACAACCAGATAAAGGACAATTAGAAGAAGAAGAAATATAATTAGAAGAAGATGAAATTCAACTAGAATAATATGAAATACAACTAGAATAATATGAAATACAACTCGAAGAAGATGAAATACAACATGTAGTAGACGAAAGAACCAATAAAACATGAAAGATAACTAGTAGAACATGCAAGACAACTAGAAGAAGATGATAGACAACTAGTAGAAGGTTAAAAACAACTAGAAGAAGATGAAAGTGAAAGTTTTGATGCTTAGATAGCAAGGAATAAAACAAAAAATTTATTCGACTCAAAACAAACGATCTAGTTATTGTAAGTGCAAGAAACAATCTTAATTAGCCTAATGAGAAAGGGAATAACATAATACCTTGGATTTGATCTCTAAATCAAATCAAGAAGGGTTGTCTTGCTTAGCAACTTTTTATTCCCTTTCTCTTTCAACGGTGGTTGTGCCCCTTCAAATGACGAGCCTCCTTAGGTATCCACCGAAAGATTAAAGAAATACTTGTATCTCTAAGGCTAGTAAGAGATTAACAAGTAGAACCTTAATCCTAGTTTAACCCTCTTCTTAATTTCTGAAAACTTTTAGAGGATTTCTAGATCTCAACACATGAGAGAAAAATGGGAGAGAGGAGAAAAGAGCAAATTTCGGCCAAGATATTTCTCACAGAAAATTCTGACCTTTCAGTACTAAAACTCTTATATCTTTTTCTAGGTAACTCCAAATGACTTGAAATCTTCACCGTTGGATTCTAGACTCCAAGGGCTACAGATTACATAGGTCATACGTCCAGAATGATTAGGTTTTACCCTTTCAAATTCCAGTTCAAAGTTACCAAAAAAATCTGTCCAGAAATTTCTTTCCTCTTTTATGAGATTGATTAGATTTAATGACATATTTAAATATCCCTTAAATCATGCCATCACTAATCAATTCTCTCCAGCATATATTTGGGCTTTGAGCTTAAAAATACTAATCATATTAATATTTAATTAAGTCCATAATCCCATACATTAAAAGGCCAACATATAAATTAATATTCTATGTTAATTTGTATGCATATCTCATGTGTCAAAAGTCATTTAAAATATGTCACACATACTTTAAATATTACTAGGATTATTTTACAACATCTCTATGTCATAAAATTATTCATATAACATATAATTTGTACAAATTAATTATAACTCCTTATAATTAACATAGCACATATTATATACATATCACATATGCTTTATTAATATATTTTCTTTTAATCTTTCATATGGTGTGACCCTATGGGATCCCATCATTATGGCAATGGAATTAAACTTTTTAATTCCATAAATCAATGATACAACTAGCCATGGTATATTGATTACCCAAATGATGTGGATGAAAAAGCACAATGCAAAATCACGATCCCTGTAACATTAAAATGTTGTTGTGTCAATTCCTTGCCACATGATATCCAAATAATCGTAAGGTAGGAATGTGTCATCCTTACCAATTATTCTTTCTTGATTTTCTTAAGTTTAATTATGATATGATTATCATATAATCATATTGCATGCACATAATACAAACTTTATCAAGGGGCCCAGAGATATCATCGCTTATATAACATATAAGGGACAATGGTTTCTTGATACGTATCGTTCTTCCGCATAAGTTATATGCACTGCAGTAACTGCCTTTATAACTCCTGGTCAAAGAGAGCGTTGGACAGTACCAACAATACACATCCCTTATGTAAGAAAAATAAATATCTCAACCAAAGAATTCTAGACACAATGAAATATCAATGACACAGAACACAATCCATATGATATTTCATTCTTAGGTCTGTCCAGTGCCATACATCTCCATGTATGCACATGTGTGATTAGATCGATAACTCCTTATCGTATAACCTGTAAAACATGGCCATCATCTAATCACTACACTTATCTTATATGGTCAACCAGTGTACCTTGCTGATTGCCAAGATAAGGGACATTTAAGAGTAAACAAATTTATTCATTGTGAAGTTCTACAATTTAAGTTATCAACTCAAATGATCCACTAATATGAATACTCAAGGTACAAAATGATAAAATCATTCACTAATAAACTAAATATATCATACATATGATCTGGGTCTAGGACATCAACACTAACAGAAAGACCATTAGTAAAACTTGAAAGATAACTTGTACAAGATGAAAGACAACTAGAATGCGACGAAATAAAACTAGAAGAAGATAAATGACAACATGTTTGACCTTAAAGACAACCAGTAGAACATTAAAGACAACCATAAGAAATTGCAAGAAAACTAGTAGAAGGTGAAAGACAATTAGAAGAAGATGAAATACAACAAGTAAAAGATGAATGACAACTAGAAAAAGATGAAATGCAACTAGTAGACAACCCGTAGAAGATGAAAGATAACTAGTAGAAGATGAAAGACAACCAGTAGAACATGAAACATAACCAGTACATGGTGAAATACAGCTAGAAGAAGATGAAATACAACCTATAGTAGACGAAAGACAACCGATAGAGCATCAAAGACAACTAGTAGCACATGAATGACAACCAGTAGAAGCTGAAAGACAACTAGTAGAAGGTGAAAGACAACTATAAGAAAATAAAAGACAACTAATACAAGATAAAAGACAACTAAAAGAAGATGAAAGACAACCAGTAGACAACCAGTAGAAGATGAAAACAACTAGTAGAAAATGAAAAACAACAAGAAAGACAACCAATACAAGGACCAAGACAACTAGAAGAAGGTGAAATACAACTAGAATAATATGAAATACAACTAGAAGAAGATGAAATAAAACCTGTAGTAAATGAAAGACAACCAGTAGAACATGAAAGACAACCAGTATAACATGAAAGATAATTAAAAGAAGATTAAATACAACTAGTAGATAGTGAAAAGCAACTAGAAAAAGATGAAAGACAACCAGTACACGATGAAGTACAACTAGAAGGTGATGGAATACAACTAGGAGAAGATGAAAGACAACCTGTTGTACATGAAAGACAACCACTAGATCATAAGAGACAACCATAAGAAGATGAATGACAACTATAAGAAGATGAAAAACAACTAGTAGAAGGTGAAAGATAATTAGAAGAAAATGAAAAACAATCAGTATAAGATTAAGGACAACTAGAACATGATGAAATACAATCAGTAGACAACTAGTAGAAGATGAAAGACAGCTAGTAGAAAATGAAAGACAGCTAGTAGAAAATGAAAGACAACTAGTAGAATAAGAAACACAACCAATACAAGGAGTAAGACAACTAGAAGAAGATGAAATATAACTAGAATAATTGATATACCACTAGAAGAAGATGAAATACAACATGTAGTAAACGAAAGTCAACAAGTATAACATGAAGGACAACAGTAGAACATGAAAGACATAACCAGAAGAAGACTAAAGACAACTAGTAGAAGATGAAAAACAACTAGAAGAAGATGAAAGACAACCAGAAAAACTTGAAAGTTAACGAGTACAAGAAGAAAGACAACTAAAAGATGATTAAATACAACTAGATAAGATGAAGGACAACCTGTTGAACATGAAAGACAATCAGTAGAACATGATAGACAACCATAAGAAGATGAAAGACAACTAGTAGAAGGTGAAAGCCAATTAGAAGAAGATGAAATACAACCTGTCAAAGATGGAGCACAACTAGAAAAAGATGAAAGACAATAAGTGGAAGCTGAAATACAACTAGTAGAAGGTGAAAATCAACTATAAGAAAATAAAAGACAACCAGTACATGATAAATGACAACTAGAAAATATGAAATACAACCAGTAGACAACTAGTAGAAGATGAAAGTCAACTTGTAGAAAATGAAAGCCAACTAGTAGAATAAGAAAGACAACCAGTACAAGGAGCAAGACAACTGGAAGAAGATGAAATATAACTAGAATAATATGAAATACAACTAGAAGAAGATGAAATACAACATGTAGTAAACGAAAGTCAACCAGTATAACATGAAAGACAACCAGTAGAACATGAAAGATACAATCTGAAGAAGACTAAAGACAACTAGTAGAAGGTGAAAACAACTAGAAGAAGTTGAAAGGCAACCAGTATAAGATGAAAGACAACTAGAAGGCGATGAAATACAAGTCGTAGAAGATGAAAAACATCCAATATAACATGAAAAACAACCAGTACAAGGAGAAAGACTTCAAGAAGAAGATGAAATAAAACTAGAAAAATATAAAAGACAACTAGAAGAAGATGAAATACAACCTGTAGTAGACGAAAGACAACCAGTAAAACCTGAAAGACAATAAGTAGAAGGTGAAAGACAACAAGAACAAAATGAAAGATAACCAGTACAAGATAAATTACAACTAGAAAAAGATGAAATACAACTACAGAAGATGAAAGACAACCAGTATAAGATAAAAGACAACCACTAGAACATGAAAAATAACCAGTACAAGGTGCAAGACTACTAGAAGAAGATGAAATACAATAGAAGAATATGAAATGCAATTAGGAGAAAATGAAAGACAACTAGAAGAAAATGAAAGACAACCAGTAGAACATGAAAGACAATAAGTAGAAGCTAAAAGACAACTATAAGAAAATGAAAGACAACCATTATAACATAAAGGACAACTAGAAAAAGATGAAATACAATCAGTACACAACTAGTAGAAGATGAAAGACAACTAGTACAAGGTGAAAGACAAATATAAGAAAATGAAGGAAAACCAGTACAAGGTAAATGACAATTAGAAGAATATGAAATACAACTAGTAGACAACTAGTGGAAGATGAAAGCCAACTAGTAGAAAATGAAAGCAAACTAGTAGAATAAGAAAAACATCCAATACATGGAGTAAGACAACTAGAAGAAGATGAAATATAACTATGATAATATGAAATACAACTACAAGAAAATGAAATAAAACATGTAGTAAATGGAAGTCAAACAGTATAACACGAAAGACACAACCAGAAGAAGACTAAAGACAACTAGTAAAAGGTGAAAAATAACTAGAAGAAGATGAAAGACAACCAGTAAAACTTGAAAGACAACCAGGACAAGATGAAAGACAACTAGAAGGTGATGAAATACAACTCGTAGAAGGTGAAAGACAACCAGTGTAACAAGAAAAATAACCAGTACAAGGTGACAGACTACAAGAAGAAGATGAAATACAACTAGAAGAATATAAAAGACAACTTGAAGAAGATGAAATACAAACTGTTGTAGACGAAAGACAACCAGTAAAAGCTGACACACAGCAAGTAGAAGGTCAAAGACAACAAGAACAAAATGAAAGACAACTAGTACAAGATAAATGACAACTGGAAAAAGATGAAATACAACTAGAAGAAGACGAAAAACAACCAATATAAGATGAAAAACAACTAGTAGAACATGAAAGACAACCAGCACAAGGTGGAAGACTACTAGAAGAAGATGAAATACAACTAGAAGAATATGAAATACAACTAGTAGAAGATGAAAGACAACTAGAAGAAAATGAAAGACAACCAGATAAAAGACAATTAGAAGAAGAAGAAATACAATTAGAAGATGATGAAATTCAACTAGAATAATATGAAATACAACTAGATGAAATTGAAATACAACTAGAATAATATGAAATACAACTCGAAGAAGATGAAATACAACATGTAGTAGACGAAAGACAACCAGTAGAACATGAAAGACAACTAGTAGAACATGCAAGACAACTAGAAGAAGATGATAGACAACTAGTAGAAGGTTAAAACAACTAGAAGAAGATGAAAGACCATCAGTAAAACTTGAAAGATAACTTGTATAAGATGAAAGACAACTAGAATGCGATGAAATGAAACTAGAAGAAGTTAAAGGACAACATGTTTGACTTGAAATACAACCAGTAGAACATTAAAGACAACCATAAGAAGATGCAAGAAAAATAGTAGAAGGTGAAAGACAATTAGAAGGAGATGAAACACAACTAGTACAAGATGAAGGACAACTACAAAAATATGAAATACAACAAGAGACAACTAGTAGAAGATGAAAGACAACTAGTAATAGATGAAAGCCAACCAATACAATTGGTAGAACATGAAAGCAATCGGTAGACAACCAGTAGAAGCTGAAAGACAACTAATGGAAGGTGAAAGACAACTAGAAGAAAATGAAAGACAACCAGATAAAGGACAACTAGAAGAAGATGAAATACAATCACAAGAAGATGAAATACAACTAGTAGACAACTAGTAGAAGATGAAAGAGCACTAGTAGAATATTAAAGCCAACTAGTAGAAGATGAAATACAACTAGAATAATATGAAATACAAAATGAAAAAAGATGAAATATGACATGTACTAGAAGATAAAAGCCAACTAGTAGAATAAGAAAGACAACATGTACAAGGTGAAAGACAACTAGAAGAAGATGAAATACAACTAGAAGAAGATGAAATACAACTAGAATAATATGAAATACAACTAGAAGAAGATGAAATACAACCTGTAGTAGACGAAAGATGAAAGACAATCAGTAAAACTTGAAAGACAACCAGTACATGATGAAAGACAACTAGAAAGCGATGAAATACGACAACTAGAAGATGAAGGACAACATGTTGGACCTGAAAGACAACCATAAGAAGATGTAAAACAACTAGTAGAAGTGAAAGACAAATAGAAGAAGATGAAACAACCAGTACAACATGAAAGACAACTTGAAGAAGATAAAATTAAGAAAAACCAGTAGAACAAGAAAGACAACCAGTACAAGATGAAAAACAACTAGAAGAAGATGAAATACAACCTGAAGTAAAATATAAAAGCCAACTAATAGAACAAGAAAGACAGTGAAAGACAACTAGAAGAAGATGAAATACCACTGGAATAATATGAAATATATCTAGAAGAAGATGAATACAACTAGAATAATACGAAATGCAACTAGAAGAAGATGAAATACAACCTGTAGTAGATGAAAGACAACTAGTAGAAAATGAAAGACAACAAGAAGAAGATGATAGACGACTAGTCAAAGCTATAAAACTACTAGAAGAAGATGAAAAAGAACCAATAAAACTTGAAAGACAACCAGTACAAGATGAAAGACAACTAGAAAGCGATGAAATATAACTATAAGAAGATAAAAAGACAACCTGTTGAACATGAAAGTCAATCAGTAGAATATGAAAGACAACCATAAGATTATGAAAGATAGCTAGTAGAAGGTGAAAGACAATTAAAAGAAGATGAAATACAACTAGTAAAATATGAAGGACAACTAGAAAATAATTAAATACAACCAACAGACTACCTGTAGAAGATGAAAGCCAACCAATACAACCGGTAGAACATTAAAGACAACCAATAGACAACCAGTAGAGCATGAAAGACAACCAGAAGAATATGAAATACAACCAATAGACAACTAGTAGAAGTTGAAAGGCAACATGTAGAAAATGATTGCCAACTAGTAGAATAAGAAAGACAACCAGTACAAGGAGCAAGAAAACTAGAAGAAGATGAAATACAACGTGTAGTAAACAAGAGTCAACCAGTACAACATGAAAGATAACCAGTAGAACATGAAAGACACAACCAGAAGAAGACTAAAGACAACTAGGAGAAGCTGAAAAACATCTAGAAGAAGATGAAAGACAACCAGTAAAACTTGACAGACAACCAGTACAAAATGAAATACAACTAGAAGGCGATGAAATACAACTCATAGAAGATGAAAGACAACCAGTATAACAAGAAAAACAACCAGTACAAGGTGAAAGAAAACTAGAGAAAGATAAAATACAACTAGAATAATATGAAATATAACTAGAAGAAGATGAAATACGACTTGTAGTACAAGATAAAAGCCAACTAGTATAACAAGAAAGACAACCAGTACGAGGTGAACAGTCACGTAGAAGAAGATGAAATACAACTAGAATAATGTGAAATACAACTAGAAAAAGAGGAAATACAACCTGTAGTAGACGAAAGACAACCAATAGACTATGAATGACAACTAGTAGAACATGCAAGACAACTAGAAGAAGATGATATACTACTAGTGGATGGTGAAAAACAGCTCGAAGAAGATGAAAGACAACTAGTAAAACTTAAAAGACAAGCAGTACAAGATGAAAAACAACTAGAAGGTGATGAAATACAACTAGAAGAAGATGAAAGACAACCATAAGAAAATCAAAGACAAAAAGTAGAAGGTGAAAGACAATTAGAACAAAATGAAAAATAACCAGTACAAGATGAAGGGCAACTAGAAGAAGATGAAGGGCAACTAGTAGAAGATGAACGACAACCAGTAGAACATGAAAGACGACTAGTACAAGGTGGAAAGGCAACCAAAAGATGGTGAAATACAACTTGAAAAATATGAAAGACAACTAGTAGAAAATGAAATACAACTAGAAGAAGATGAAAGACCAATAGAAGAACATGAAATACAACCGGTAGACAACTTGTAGAAGATGAAAGACCAACAGAAAAGATGAAATACAACCAACAGACAACTAGTAGAAGGTGAAATTCTTACAAGAAGAGGACGAAAGACAATCAGCAGAACATGAAAAACAACCAGTACAACATCAAATACAACAAGAAGAAGATGAAATACAACCTGTAGGAGACGAAAGCAATAAGTAGAACATGAATGACAACTTGAAGAAGATGAAAGATAACTAGAAGAAGATGAAAGACAACAATTATAAGATGAAAATCAACCAGTAGAACACGAAAGACATCCAGTACAAGGTGAAAGACTACTAGAAGAAGATGAAATCCTACTAGAACAGATGAAATACAACTATAAGATGATGAAAAACAATCTATAGTACACAAAAGACAACCAGTAGAACATGAGAGACAACCAGTGGAAAATGAAATACAACTAGAAGAAGATGAAACACAACATGTAGTAGACGAAAACAACAAGTAGAACATGAAAGACAACTAGAAGAAGATGAACGACAACTCGTAGAAGGTGAAAAACAACTAGAAAAAAATAAAAGACAACCAGTACAAGATAAATGAGAACTAGAAAAAGATAAAATACAACTAGAAAAAGATGAAATACAATAAGAAAAAAATAAATGACAACCAGTAGACAACTAGACAAGGTGAAAAAAACTAGAAGAAGATGAAATACAACTAGAATAATATGAAATACAACCTGTAGTAGACGAAAAACAACCAGTAGAACATGAAAGACAACCTGTTGAAAATGAAATGAAACTAGAACAAGATGAAATACAACATGTAGTAGACAAAAACAACAAGTCGAACATAAAAGACAACTAGAACAAGATTAAAGACAACTATTAGAAGATAAACGACAACAAGTATAAGATGAAACACAACTAGAAAAATATGAAGTACAACTAGAAAATGATGAAAGACAAACAGTACAAGGTGAAAAGACTACTAGAAGAAGATGTAATACAACTAGAAAAATATGAAGTACAACTAGAAGATGATGAAATACAACCTGTAATAAACGAAAGACAACCAGTAGAACATGAAAACAAATAGTAGAAAATGAAATACAACTAAAAGAAGATGGAATACAACCTGTAGTAGACAAAACAACAAGTAGAACATGAAAGACAACTAGAAGAAGATGAAAAACAACATGTAGTAAACGATAAAAGCCAACTAGTAGAACAAGAAAGACAACCAGTACAATGTGAAAGATTACTAGAACAAGATGAAAAACAACTAGAAGAATATGAAATACAACTAGAAGATGACAAAATACAACCTGTAGTACACAAAAGACAACCAATAGAACATGAAGGCAACCAGTAGAAAATGAAATACAACTAGAAGAAGATGAAATAAAGCTTGTACTAGACGAAAACGACAAGTAGAACGTGAAAGACAACCAAAAGAAGATGAAAGACAATTAGAAAAAAAATGAAAGACAACCAGTACAAGATAAAGGATAATAAGAAGAAGATAAAAATACAACTAGAAAAAGATGAAAGAGAACCAGTAGACAACTAGTAGAAGATGAAAGCCAACCAATACAAGGTGAAAGAAAACTAGAAGAAGATGAAATACAATCTGTAGTAGACGAAAGACTACCAGTAGAACATTAAAGACAACAATTAGAAAATAAAATAAAACTAGACGAAGAAGAAATATAACCTATAGTAGACGAAAACAACAAGTAGAACAGTAAAGACAACTAGAAGAAGATGAAAGACAACTAATAGAAGGTGAAAGACAACTAGAAAAAAAATGAAAGACAACCAGTACAAGATAAAATAGAATAGAAGAAGGAAAAATACAATTAGAAAAAGATGAAATACAACAAGAAAAAAATGCAATACAACCTGTAGTAGACGAAACAACAAGTAAAAATGTAAGACAACTAGAAGAAGACGAAATACAACATATAGTAAACGATAAAAGCCAACAAGTAGAACAAGAAAGACAACCAGTACAAGGTGAAAGACTACTTGAAGAAGACAAAAAACAACTAGTAGAACATGAAATACAACCGGTGCAAATTGAAATACTATAAGAAGATGATGAAAGACAGCCTGTTGGAGACGAAAACAATAAGTAGAACATGAATCACAACTCAAACGAGATGAAAGACAAGTAGAAGAAGATGAATGACAACTAGAACAAGATGAAAGACAACAAGTATAAGATGAAAAATAACCAGTAGAACACGAAACACATCCAATACAAGGTGCAAAACTACTAGAAGAAGATGAAATCCAACTAGAAGAAGATGAAATACAACTAGAAGATGATGAAAAACAATCTGTAGTAGACAAAAGACAACCAGTAGAACATGAAAGACAACCAGTAGAACATGAGAGACAACCAGTGGAAAATGAAATACAACTAGAAGAAGATGAAACACAACATGTAGTAGACGAAAACAACAAGTAGAACATGAAAGACAACTAGAAGAAGATGAATGACAACTAGTAGAAGGTGAAAGACGACTAGAAAAAAATGAAAGACAACCAGTATAAGATAAAGGAGAATTAGAAGAAGATAAATACAACTAGAAAAAGATGAAATACAAAAAGAAGAAGATGAATGACAACCAGTAGACAACTAGTACAAGGTGAAAAAAACTAGAAGAAGATGAAATACAACTAGAATAATATGAAATACAACCTGTAGTAGACGAAAAACAACCAGTAGAACATGAAAGACAACCTGTTGAAAATGAAATGGAACTAGAACAAGATGAAATACAACATGTAGTAGATGAAAACAACAAGTCGAATATAAAAGACAACTAGAACAAGATGAAAGACAACTATTAGAAGGTGAAAGACAACTACAAGAAGATAAACGACAACAAGTATAAGATGAAACACAACTAGAAAAATATGAAGTACAACTAGAAAATGATGAAAGACAAACAGTACAAGGTGAAAAGACTACTAGAAGAAGATGTAATACAACTAGAAAAATATGAAGTACAACTAGAAGATGATGAAATACAACCTGTAATAAATGAAAGACAACCAGTAGAACATGAAAAAAAATAGTAGAAAATGAAATACAACTAAAAGAAGATGAAATACAACCTGTAGTAGACAAAACAACAAGTAGAACATGAAAGACAACTAGAAGAAGATGAAATACAACATGTAGTAAACGATAAAAGCCAACTAGTAGAACAAGAAAGACAACCAGTACAATGTGAAAGATTACTAGAACAAGATAAAAAACAACTAGAAGAAGATGAAAAACAACTAGTACAATGTGAAAGATTACTAGAAGAAGATGAAATACAACTAGAAGATGATGAAAAATAATCTGTAGTAGACAAAAGACAACCAGTAAAACTTGAAAGACAACCAGAAGAAAACGAAATACAACTAGCAGAAGATGAAATACAACATGTAGTAGACGAGAACAACAAGTAGAACATGAAAGACAACTAGAAGAAGATGAAAGACAACCAGTAGAACATGAAAGACAACCAGTACAAGTTGAAAGACTATTAGAAGAAGATGAAATACAATTAGAATAATATGAAATACAAATAGAGGATGATGAAATACAACTTGTAGTAGACGAAAGACAACCAATAGAAAATGAAATACAACTAAAAGAAGATGAAATACAACCTGTAGTAGACGAAACAACAAGTAGATCATGAAAAACAACTTGAAGAAAATGAAATACAATATGTAGTAGACAATAAAATCCAACTAGTAGAACAAGAAAGACAACCAATACAAGGTGAAAGACAACCAGAAGAAAATGAAAGACACCAGTACAAAGTGAAAAACTATTAGAAGAAGATGAAATACAAATAGAAGAAAATGAAAGACAACTAGTAGAAAATGAAAGAAATGAAAGACTACCCGAAAAAAATGAAATACAACCAGAAAAAAATGAAAGACAACCAAAAGAAGATGAAATACAGCCTGTAGTAGATGAAAACAACAAGTCGAACATGAAAGACAATTAGAAGTGGATGAAAGACAATAAGTAGAAGACGAAAGACAACAAGTAGAAGACGAAAGACAACTAGAAAAAAATAAAAGACAACCAGTATAAGATAATGGACAACTAGAAGAAAATGAAATGCAATTAGAAGAAGATGAAAGACAACTAGTAGACAACTAGTAGAAGATGAAAGCCAACAAATAGAAGGTGAAAGACAACTAGAAGAAGTTGAATTGAACTTGAATAATATGAAATACAACTACCAGTATAAGATGAAAGATAACCAGTAGAACATGAAAGACAACCAGGACAAGGTGAAAGACTACTAGAAGAAGATGAAATACAAATAGAATAATATGAAATGCAACTAGAAGAAGATGAAATACGACTTGTAGTAGACGAAAACAACAAGTCGAACATGAAAGACAACTAGAAGTAGATGAAAGATAACTAGTAGAAGGTGAAAGACAACTAGAAAAAAATGAAAGACAACCAGTACAAGATAAAAGAGAATTAAAAGAAGATAAAATACAACTAGAAAAAGATGAAAGACAACCAGTAGACAACTAATAGAAGATTAAAGACAACTTATAGAAGATGAAAACCAAACCAATACAAAGTGAAAGACAACTAGAAGAAGATGAAAGACAAATAATAGAAGTTGAAAGACAATTAGAAGAAGATGAAAAGCATCCAGTAGACAACTAGTAGAAGATGAAAGAAAACTAGTAGAAGATGAAAGCCAACAAATAGAAGGTGAAAACAACTAGAAGAAGTTGAAATAAACTAGAAGAATATGAAATACAACTAAAAGAAGATGAAATAGAACCTATAGTAGACAAAAGACAACCAGTAGAACATTAAAGACAACCAGTAGAAAATGAAATACAGCTTGTACTAGACGAAAACAGCAAGTAAAACAGGAAAAACAACTGGAAGAAGATGAAAGAAAATAATAGAAGTTGAAAGACAATTAGAAGAAGATGAAAGACAACCAGTAGACAACTAGTAAAAGATGAAAGACAACTAGTAGAAGATAAAAACCAACAAATAGAAGGTGAAAGACAACTAGAAGAAGTTGAAATACAACTAGAAGAAGATAAAATACAACATGTAGTAGACGACAGCAACAAGTTGAACATGAAAGACAACTAGAAAAAGATGAAAGACAACCAGTATAAGATGAAAGACGACTAGTAGAACATGAAAGACATAGTTCAAGGTGATACACTATTAGAAGAATATGAGATACAACTAGAAGAATATGAAGTAAAATTAGAAGATTATGCACTATAACCTGTTGTAAACGAAAGACAACCAGTAGAACATGAATACAACAGTAAAAAATGAAATACAACTAGAAGAAGATGAAATACAACCTGTAGTAGACGAAACAATAAGTAGAACATGAAAGACAACTACAAGAAGATGAAATACAACATGTAGTAGACGATAAAAGCCAACTAGTAGAACAAGTACAACAGGTTGTAGTTCATCATCTTTTAATTTTTCTTCATATTCTTCTAGTTGTATCTCATCTTCATATTCTTCTAATAGTCTTTCACCTTGTACTTTGTCTTTCATGTTCTACTGGTTGTCTTTCATCTTATACTGGTCGTCTTTCATCTTCTTCTAGTTGTCTTTCACTTTCTAATAGTTGTCTTTCATGTTCTACTTGTTGATGTCGTCTACTACATGTTGTATTTCATCTTCTTCTAGTTGCATTTTATTTTCAACTGGTTGTCTTTCATGTTCTACTGGTTGTCTTTCATCTACTACAGGTTATATTTCATCTTCTTCTAGTTGTATTTCATATTATTTTAGTTGTATTTCAACTTCTTCTAGTTGTCTTTCACCTTCTATTTGTTGGCTTTCATCTTCTACTAGTTGTCCACTGGTTGTCTTTCATTTTCTTCTAATTGTATTTCATCTTCTTCTAGTTGTCCATTATCTTATACTGGTTGTCTTTCATTTTTTTCTAGTTGTTTTTCGTCTTCTACTAGTTGTCTTTCATCTACTTCTAGCTGTCTTTCAAGTTTGACTTGTTGTTTTCATCTAATACAGGCTGTATTTCATCTTCGTCTGGTTGTCTTTCATTTTTCTCTGGTTGTATTTCATTTTTTTATGGTTGTCTTTCATGTCTTTCATTTTCTACTGGTTGTCTTTCATCTTCTTCTAGTTGTATTTCATCTTCTTCTAGTAGTCTTTCACCTTGTACTGGTGTCTTTCATTTTCTTCTGGATGTCTTTCACTTTGTATTGGTTGTCTTTTTTGTTCTACTAGTTGGCTTTTATTGTCTAGTACATGTTATATTTCATTTTCTTCTAGTTGTTTTTCATGATTTACTTGTTGTTTCGTCTACTACAGGTTGTATTTCATCTTTCTTTAGTTGTCTTTCGTCTACTACATGTTGTATTTCATTTTCTATTGGTTGTCTTTCGTCTACTACAAGTTGTATTTCATCTTCTTCTATTTGTATTTCATATTATTCTAGTTGTATTTCATCTTCTTCTAGTAGTCTTTCAACTTGTACTAGTTGTCTTTCATCTTCTACTGGTTGTCTTTTGTCTTACATAATATACTGGTTGTCTTTCATCTTCTTCTATGTGTCTTTCACCTTCTTATAGTTGTCTTTCATTTTCTTCTTGTTGTCTTTCATGTTCTACTTGTTGTTGTTGTCTACTACATGTTGTATTTCATCTTCTGCTAGTTGTATTTTGTTTTCTTCTGGTTGTCTTTCAAGTCTACTGGTTGTCTTTTGTCTACTACATATTATTTTTCATCATCTTCTAGTTGTATTTTATCTTCTTCTAGTAAGTCTTTCACCTTGTACTGGATGTCTTTCGCGTTGTACTAGTTGGTTTTCATCTTATACTTGTTGTCTTTCATCTTCTTCTCGTTGTCTTTCATCATCTTCTAGTTGTCTTTCATCTTCTTCTAGTTGTCAATCATGTTATACTTATTGTTTACATCTCCTATATGTTGTATTTCATCTTCTTCTTGTTGTATTTCATGTTGTACCGGTTGTATTTCATGTTGTACCGGTTGTATTTCATGTTCTACTGGTTGTCTTTCATGTTCTTCTAGTAGTCTTTCACCTTGTACTAGTTGTCTTTGTTGTTCTACTTGTTGGCTTTTATTGTCTACGACATGTTGTATTTCATCTTTTTCTAGTTGTTTTTCATGTTCTACTTGTTGTTTATTCTACTACAGGTTGTATTTCACCTTCTTCTAGTTGTATTTCTTTTTTTCCTGGTTGTATTCATGTTCTACTGGTTGTCTTTCTTCTGCTACAGGTTGTAGTTCATCATCTTCTAGTTTTATTTCATCTTCTTCTAGTTGTATCTCATCTTCTTCTAATAGTGTTTCACCATGTACTTTGTCTTTCATGTTCAACTGGTTGTTTTTCATCTTATACTGGTTATCTTTCATTTTCTTCTGGTTGTCTTTCACTTTCTAATAGTTGTCTTTCATGTTCTACTTGTTACTGTCGTCTACTACATGTTATATTTAATCTTCTTCAAGTTGCATTTTATTTTCAACTGGTTGTATTTCATCTTCTTCTAGTTATGCATATTATTTTAGTTGTATTTCAACTACTTCTAGTTGTCTTTCACTTTCAATTTGTTGGCTTGCATGTTCTACTAGTTGTCTACTTCTTGTCTTTCATCTTCTACTAATTGTCTTTCAACTTCTACTATTTGTCATTCATTTTCTTCTAGTTGTTTTTCTTGTTTTACTTGTTGTTTTCGTCTACTACAAGTTGTATTTCATCTTCTTCTAGTTGTATTTCATTTTCTACTAGTTGTCTTTCACGTTCTACTGGTTGTCTTTTGTCTACTACATGTTGTATTTCATCTTCTTCTAGTTGTATTTCAACTTCTTCTAGTTGTCTTTCACCTTCTATTTGTTGGCTTTCATCTTCTACTAGTTGTCTTTCACCTTCTACTAGTTGTCTACTGGTTGCCTTTCATCTTTTTGTAATTGTGTTTCAACTTCTACTATTTGTCTTTCATTTTCTTCTAGTTGCTCTTCATTTTCTACTGGTTGTCTTTCATGTTCTACTGGTTGTCTTTTGTCTACTACAGGTTGTATTTCATCATCCTCTAGTTGTACTTCATATTCTTCTAGTTGTATTTCATCTTCTTCTAGTTGTATTTCATCTTCTTCTATTAGTCTTACACCTTGTACTGGTTGTCTTTCTTGTTCTACTAGTTGGGTTTTATCGTTTACTTCATGTTGTATTTCATCTTCTTCCAGTTGTCTTTCATTTTCTACTGGTTATTTTCTTGTTCTACTGGTTGTCTTTCATCTACTACAGGTTGTATTTCATCATCTTCTTGTACATCATATTTTTCTAGTTGTATTTCATCTTCTTCTAGTAGTCTTTCACCTTATACTGGTTGTCTTTCATCTTGTACTGGTTGTCGTTTATCTTCTTCTAGTTGTCTTTCACCTTCTAATAGTTGTCTTTCATCTTCTTCTAGTTATTTTTCATGTTCTACTTGTTGTTTTCGTCTACTACATGTTGTATTTGATCTTCTGCTAGTTGTATTTTGTTTTCTACTGGTTGTCTACTACATGTTCTACTAGTCGTCTTTCATCTTTACTAGTTGCCCTTCATCATCTTCTAGTTGCCCTTCATCTTGTACTGGTTATTTTTCATTTTGTTCTAATTGTCTTTCACCTTCTACCAGTTGTCTTTGATCTTCTTATGGTTGTCTTTCATGTTCAACAAGGTTGTCTTTCATCTTCTTCTAGTCGTATTTCATCACCTTCTAGTTGTGTTTCATCTTGTACTGGTTGTCTTTCAAGTTTTACTGGTTGTAGTATATCATCTTCTTCTAGTTGTCTTGCATGTTCTACTAGTTGTCTTTCATGGTCTATTGGTTGTCTTTCGTCTACTACAAGTTGTATTTCCTCTTCTTCTAGTTGTATTTCACATTATTCTAGTTGTACTTCATCTTCTTCTAGTTGTATTTCATATTATTCTAGTTGTATTTCATCTTCTTCTAGGTGCCTGTTCACCTTGTATTGGTTGTCTTTCTTGTTCTACTTGTTGGCTTTTATCTTGTACTACAAGTCGTATTTCATCATCTTGTAGTTATATTTCATATTATTCTAGTTGTATTTCATCTTATTTTAGTTTTCTTTCACCTTGTACTGGTTGTTTTTCAGGTTATACTGGTTGTCTTTCATCTTCTATGAGTTGTATTTCATCGCCTTCTAGTTGTATTTCATCTTGTGCTGGTTGTTTTTCAAGTTTTACTGCTTGTCTTTCATCTTCCTCTAGTTGTTTTTCAGCTTCTCCTAGTTGTCTTTAGTGTTATTCTGGTTGTGTCTTTCATGTTCTACTGGTTGACTTTTGTTTACTACACGTTGTATTTCATCTTCTTCTAGTTGTCTTGCTTCTTGTACTGGTTGTCTTTCTTATTCTACTAGTTGGCAATCATTTTCTACATGTTGCCTTTCATCTTCTACTAGTTGTCTATTGGTTGTATTTCATATTCTTCTGATTGTCTTTCATGCTCTACTGGTTGTCTTTCATGTTCTACTGGTTGTCTTTAATGTTCTACCGGTTGTATTGGTTGGCTTTCATCTTCTACAAGTTGTATGTCAATTGTTTTTCATTATTTTCTAGTTATCCTTCATCTTTTACTGGTTGTATTTCATCTTCTTCTAATTGTCTTTCACCTTCTACTAGTTGTCTTTCATAATCTTATGGTTGTCTTTCATGTTCTTCTGATTGACTTTTATGTTCAACATGTTGTCTTCTATCTTCTTATAGTTGTATTTCATCGCCTTCTAGTTGTCATTCATCTTGTACTGGTTGTCTTTCAAGTTTTACTGGTTGTCTTTCCACTTCTTCTTGTAGTTTTATAGCTTCTACTAGTCGTCTATCATCTTCTTCTAGTTGTCTGTCATTTTCTACTAGTTGTCTTTCATGTTTGACTTGTTGTCTTTCATTTACTACATGTTGTATTTAATCTTCTTCTAGTTGTATTTCATCTTCTTGGTTTAGGGGTTAGGGTTTAGGGGTTAGGGTTTTAGTTTAGGGTTTAGGGTTTAGGGATTAGGGGTTTGGGGTTAGGGGTTTGGGTTTAGGGTTTAGGGGTTAGGGTTTAGGGGTTAGGGTTTAGGGTTTAGGGTTTTAGGGTTTTAGGGTTTAGGGTTAAGGGTTTTGGGTTTTGGGTTTTGGGTTTAGTGTTTGGGGTTTGGGGTTCGGGGTTCGCATTTTGGGGTTTGGGAGTTGGGGTTTGGGGTTTAGGGGTTTGGGTTTAGGGTTTAGGGTTTAGGGTCTGTCTAGGGGTCTAGGGGTCTAGGGTTTATGGGTTTAGGGGTTAGGGGTTAGGGGTTAGGGTTTAGGGTTTAGGGTTTATGGTTTAGGGTTTAGGGTTTAGGGTGGGCTGTGGGCTTAGGTCTTAGGGTTAAGGCTTAGGGCTTAGGGTTTAGGGTTTAGTGTTGAGGAATTAGGGTTTTGGGGGTTTAGGGTTTAGGGGTTAGGGGGTTATGTGTTTTGGGTTTAGGGTTTAGGGTTTAGGGTAGGGTTTAGGGTTTAGGGTATTGGGCTTAGGGTTTAAGGTTTAGTGTTTAGAGGTTAGGGTTAGGGGTTAGGGTTTAGGGGTTAGGGGTTAGGGGTTTGCGTTTAGGTTAGGGGTTAGGGTTTAGGGTTTATGGTTTAGAGTGTAGGATTTTGGGTTTAGGGTTTAGGGTTCAGAGTTTGTGGTTAAGGGTTTAGGGTTTGGGATTTAGGGTTTAGAATTTAGGGTTTAGGGTTTATGGTTTATGGGTTATGGGTTTAGGTTGTGGGGTTTATTAGTTAGGGTTAGGTTTAGGGGTTAGTGGTTAGGATTTAGGGGTTCGAGTTTAGGATTTAGGGGTTAGAGTTTTGGGTTTAGGGTTTTTGGATTTAGGGTTTAGGGTTTAGGTTTTTTGGGTTTTTGGGTTTGGGTTTGGGTTTAGGGTTTAGTGTTTAGGCTGTAGAATTTAAGGTTTTAGGGTTTTGGGTTTAGGGTTTAGGAGTTAGGGGTTAGGGTTTAGGGTTTAGTAGTTATGGTTTAGGGTTTAGGGTTTATGGTTTAGGGTTTAGCGGTTAGGGGTTAGGGGTTAGGGGTTTTGGTTTAGGGTTTAGGGTTTATGGTTTGGGGTTTGTGGTTTAGGGTTTAAGGTTTAGAATTTGGGGATTAGGGTTTAGAATTTAGGGTTTAGAGTTTAGGGTTTATCGGTTATGTGTTTAGGGTGTAGGGTTTATTGATTAGGGTTTTGGGTTTAGGGATTAGGGGTTTGGGGTTAGGGGTTAGGGTTTAAGGTTTAGGGGTTAGGGTTTAGGGTTTAGGGTTTAGGGTTTAGGGTTTAGGGTTTAGATGTGTGATGCATATATGAATAGATGTCATTGTTCATAAATTAACAATCGCTTGCTATAATTTATTAAATAAAAGGTGATTGGACTTTTGGACTACAATATTTTTTGTATTTAACTAGAAGCGACTTTTATGTATTTATGTATTTCATCTTTACTAGTTGCCCTTCATCTTGTACTGGTTATTTTTTATTTTGTTCTAATTGTTTTTCACCTTCTACTAGTTGTCTTTGATCTTCTTATGGTTGTCTTTGATCTTCTTCTAGTCGTATTTCATCACCTTCTAGTTATCTTTCATCTTGTACTGGTTGTCTTTCATCTTCTTCGAGTTGTTTTTCACCATCTACAAGTAGTATATCATCTTCTTCTAGTTGTCTTGGATGTTCTACTAGTTGTCTTTCATGTTCTATTGGTTGTCTTTCGTCTACTACAAGTTATATTTCCTTTCTTCTAGTAGTATTTCACATTATTCTAGTTGTATTTCATCTTCTTCTAGTTGTATTTCATATTATTGATCAGAGTCAAAATAATGATGATTTACGTAGGGTTTTGGCTTAGGTTTTGCATATTTTCTCACACTTATGTTTAATTAATTAGAGAAAAAGGCTACTGTCACCCTTCTTTATGTTTTATTGCAGAAAACAGGTTTTGAGACTATTTTACACCAAATGGAGCTAGAATTGGGTCAATCGGATCAGCGACGCTTATCGACGAAGTCTCTGTTACGGTCCGTATTGCCTGATACGGACCAGGCCTAGCACAGACCAGAAGATAGCGCTGGAAGCATTAAACCCTAACCGTCAAGGTCCTAATACGGACCGAATTGCCCAATACGGTCCGTATCCGAAGGCATCTCTTGGGGAATAACTGCCGACAGCTGTTTCCAGATCAGTTTCTTAGCCCATACTCAATCTCCAGACGTCCCTCCACTCCTATATAAGGCTCCTGGGCAGAAGAATAACATATATTTGTAATTAGGGTTAGATTGATTAAAGTGAGAAGAGAGGAGTGCTTGTAACAATGCCGTTCCGCGGCTAAGTTCCTTTTCTTAGGGCTAGGCAGTAAACCTTGTTACTCTTGATGTTTTGATATATATATTTCTGTTGATTATGGTTTCTTGTTGTTGTAACAAAATGCTTTTGTGATTTACTATCTCTTCATCTAATTTCAATGATATAGTTTGAGTCCGTTATGGTAGTGACAGTACTTTAATGGTAAGAGAAACTATTTGTATGAATTAGCCTCGTTGAGATATTTTAGGTTTATGTGAAGAAAACCTTAGCGGGGAAACCATAAACCAGACCAACAAAATGCGTACCAAATTCCATCACTTGCGTAAGGAAAATCGCAGTGATCTGTGTAGTAATTTGGGGTTTTTAGAGATCAGTCATTTGCGTAAGGAAACTTGCAGTGTCCTATGTAGAATCTCGATGAAAGAGCTGTCATTCTTGCGTAACATAAATCACAGTGAGCTATGTGGTTATCTTTCATAAAACAACAACAGGAAATCAGACGCAACAGGAATATATTGTCAAGGCGGATTGAGTAGCAATGGTGTGCCGAAATCCTAGGAATCCTCATCTCTATCTTTGTTTTAATACTTTTAATTGCTTCCTCATTTACATTGATCACAATAACATTTCTCAATTTTCAGATTTCGTCTAGCCTTTCGAAAGATTGTGATTCGATCGCTCAAAGCATTGAACCAATATTCCCTGTGGATCGACCTCGAATATACTACTCGATAGGATTGTGCGCTTGCAGTCCGAACCGATAGCATTTTCGGGTTTATAAATATTAAAAGAAACATTGCTCTCTTTTGAGTGATCAAGCTTTTTGGCACCGTTGCCGGGGAATAACGGTTCATTGTGCAAGGCCTCGCGAGACCCCCTTGCTTTGACAATTGAATCCAATTAATTAGAAACGCCTAGATTTCTTTTTATTTTTCTGCATTTTTATTTTTCTTTTATTTTCAATTTCGGTTTTATTTTATTTCGTTTTTATTTTTTCAGTTTTTAGTTTAATTTTCAGATTTTCTTTTTTTTTAGGACACTGCACGCTGGCTGAATCATCCGTACGAAGATCCGAGAGGATTGCTAATAGGAGAGGACAATTCGCTTCCACATCACCGATAAGAACCAATCATAGTTCTTCCTCGAGTAATTCTGAAAGCGAAGAAGACTCAGATTCGGTCAACATGAATATCCCACCGAACGAACTAATTAACAATGGAAGACAACACAATGGTGATAATGGAGTTCACGATGTAGCAAGACCCAAACTTCTACGAGACTATTGCGTACCGCGCGCGAATATCCTAATTCTAGTATAAACCCGCCAACTGTTACAAACCGTAATTTTGAGATCAGACCTGCTCTCATAAATATGGTTTCACAACAGCAATTTGGAGGATTTTCACATGAAGATCCACATCTTCATTTGTCAATTTTCCTAGGGATATGCGAGACGATAAAGATCAACGGAGTTACCGATGAAGCAATCAGGCTAAGGCTATTTCAATTCTCATTAAAAGATAAAGCAAGAGCATGGTTGTTTTCCTTACCGGCCAATTCCATTCAAACTTGGGACCAATTGTTTAATGTGTTTATTGCAAAATATTTTTCACCATCCAAAATTTCGAGGTTTAGAAATGCAATTACTAATTTTGAACAAAGGGATGGTGAAACATTGTGTGAAGCATGGGATAGATATAAGGATATGTTAAGGTGTTGTCCACATCATGGTCTAGAAAGATGGCTGATTGTCCAAACTTTTTATAATGGTCTAAACCCTACCGATAGGTTGTCTATTGATGCTTCCGCAGGAGGAGCAATCATGAACAAGGAACCTGACGAGGCTTACAACCTAATTGAAGAGATTGCAATCAACCAACACTACTGGATCCCTGAGCGAAAGAAGCCAACTCCAACACCTGACATGCACCGAGTAGATGATATATCCATGCTGAGCGCAAAGATTGATGCTTTGCAAATGACACTCAACAAGCAAACCAAGCAGCGAACGGTAGCAGCAGTCAATGCCGCAACAGCCTGTGGCTATTGTGGAGGAGCGCATGAGATGGCCGAATGTATGAATGTGACGGAAACTGAGGAAGAAATGGAGCAAGCAAACGCAATCGACAACAACTTTCGACCTCAGCCCGCCTACAATACATACCATCCGAACAACCGAAACCATCCGAATCTCTCATACGCAAACAATCAAAGGCCTGCTGCACCCCAACAGAACTACCAACCACAACCCAATTATCAACCGAGATACAACAATCCCCAACCGAATTACCAACCAAGGCAATACAACCAACCACAGCAACCTGACATCACATCTTTAATGGAGAGATTCCTAGAGAAGCAAGATAAGGCTAACGCCGAAATTGCGCAAAAGATCGAATCCTTAACCAACCGCAACAAAGACTTAGAAGACAATGTCTCTAAGATGGCTAAAGAACTCTCGAACATCACACGTGAAAAAGGAAAATTTCTGGGCCAACCGGAAGAAAACCCAAGAGAGACTTGCAAGAGCATAATGTTAAGGAGCGGTACAGCTTATCAGGGACCTCCCATGCCCGATCAAACTTTCGATGAGATGCATGCAGAGCCATCGCATTCTGAAGAGTACGAGCCGCAACCACCGGAGCTGCCCGTATTCGAACTGCAGACAGACCTTATTGAGGAGCAGAATGACACCGTAGGTGGAGACGAGCGACAACCCGAACCTGAATACATTTCACCACCACCCTACAAGCCACCTCTGCCATTCCCTCCAAGGCCTGCCAAGCACAAGGTAGAGCAGCAATTTGCGAGATTCATGGAGACACTCAAGCAATTACAAGTCACAATCCCCTTCACTGAGGCAATTGCAAGCATACCCTCGTATGCTAAATTTCTGAAGGAGATTCTCTCAAATCGCAATAGGCTCCAAGAATTCTCAACAGTTCCTCTCAATCTGGAGTGCAGTGCGCTCGTGCAAAGCAAATTACTGACAAAGTTGAAAGATCCGGGAAGCTTCTCGATACCATGTACCATTGGCACAACCAATTTTAAGAGAGCTTTATGTGATCTGGGAGCAAGTGTGAGTCTGATGCCTAAGGTAGTATTTGACAAATTGGAATGTGGAGACCTATCACCAACAAGGATTTCATTGCAACTAGCTGACCGATCAATTCGATATCCTGAAGGAATGTTGCTTGATATCCCAATCAAAGTCGGTAAATTCTGGATACCAGTAGATTTTGTGGTAGTTGATATGGAAGAAGATGAGCAGATTCCGATCATCCTTGGAAGGCCATTCCTCGCCACATGTGGGGCAATGATTGATGTTAGGAATGGAAAGATTTCACTCAATGTTGGCGAGAACAAGATGATCTTCAACATGAATGAGACCAAAGTCCCACCTGACATAAATCTTGTCTACAATTTGGAAACAACGGATGAGTATGGCAATGATGAATTGTGAATGGATGAATTTGAAGACATCGAAGAAATATTGCACGAAGCAGAAGTGGAGGTTCATTGTACAAGATGACGGTCAGATCCATCCAACCTCCGTGACACAACAAACCGATGATCTGAACAAGAGCCCCAATATCGCAAACAACAGGAATTATTCTCTCTTAGCCCTTGCATTAATCAAAAACCTACGCGAAGAACTCGATGCAATTTCTCAAAGACTGGACGAGGTTGAAGTAGTGCTCGGTGTGAGTCTAGCGTTCGACCCCGGACCTCAAACACCAACCGACTTCTTCAAGAAAGGCAATGACGATGAGACCACAAAAGACGCTGAAGACGAACCACCCGACAAGCAACCTGTTTGCATTGACGGAAGGATATCTGGAAGAAACTGACAAGACACCGAGTCAAGCTAACGACTTAAAACAAGCGCTTCTTGGGAGGCAACCCAAGACCACTTTTATATTTTCTTATAAATTATTTAATTTTCAGTTTAATTAGGACTTTAACTGGGGAACGAATCACATCCACTTATTTTTCATGACCAGGTGAACATGCTAGAGGAAGGGCTCGGTTAAAAACATTGGAAAAGTCAAGAAAATATTCTCTGTTACTGACCGTATCAGCCAATACGGATTACGACAGTGAATACGGAGCAATGAGTTGGATGAAAAGGAAGACAGCAGAAAATACAGCCCGTATCAGCCAATACAGACCGTATCCAGATGAAGAGCCAAGAGTTCAGGATCAAAGATTTTGGATTAGATACGGACCGTATCAGCCAATACGGTCCGTAATAAAAGCCAATCTGAGAATTTAAACCCGTTAACGAAGAGGCGTGAAGTTGGGTAACCGTTCAAAATAGAAGTTTTTCTATTTTTGAGCCTCTCTCTCTTTCTCCCGTTTCTCTTCTCCTCTTCTCTTCCTTCTCTACTTCTCTTCCCCCTTCCTCTCCTCCTTCTCCCTTTTCTTGCGAAAACCCGAGCCAACCTCGCAATACACCGCCGGCCACCAAGGAGGATCGCATCAATCACCTCTCGCACAACCACCACCCGCCAATACGAGCCGTACCCGACCCGTGTCCACCATGAGCACCGATCTCCACCATTTTTGGTTTTTCCCCTTTCCCTCTTCAATTTTTCAATTTTATTTCAATTTCTTAAGATTAGTCTTTTATTTCTCTTTGCAATTTAGTTTTATAATTAGTTTTCTCTTTTATATTTAGTTAAGTACCAAAAATCACGAAAAACAACAAAAAAAATTAGGTTTTCCCAGTTTTTACCAGAACCAGTATCAGTCCAATACGGTCCGTATCTGTCAATACGGTCCGTATTAAGTCTTGCACTTAGACCAATTCACACCAGCACACGGGTCCGTAACCATTCTGTATCAACCCAATACGGCCCGTAACAGAGGCTAGTAGATACCATAAATGGCCCCAAAAACACGTGGCCTTCTTAAGGCTTTGACAGGTAGAGGCAAGAAGAAGAGAGGGGAGTCCTCTTCTCAAAACCCACCACCTGAATCACCCGAACGGAGCCCCGAACGAGAAGAATTGCCGGAGTCTCCTCCTCAAGAAGAACCGCAACCAATGGAGGGGCAACAACATAACCCCCTGGACATAAAATTCACCTACAGGGCGCACGCCAATGTCTTCGAAAAATTAGAAGACAACAAAATCATCAACCACAAGGTTATCCACATCGAAACCCTTGAAAAGCTCGGCCTCCTCGTTCAATTCAGAACCCTAGCCAAAAGGGTTCACATCTGGGACTTTCTCAACAAGCTGGTGGATGTCCCGGTCTATGATGACCTTACCCGCGAGTTCATTGCCACCTTCTCCTCTGAAAATGACATAATCAAGTTTCAACTGATGAACAGAGAGCAGGAGGTGTCGATGCGCGACTTCTGTGACATCTTTGGCTTTAAAGATGAGGGCATACAGGCATACAATGACGACCGGAATTTTTGGAAGCTGATCACTAATGACCGCATCAGTGATCCGAGAGTCGCCAGCCACATTGTCCATCCGGTGCTCCGTTACATGCAGGCGGCTCTCAGCAACTCTCTTTTTGCTCGAGGCGAGACCTGCGCGAAAGTCACCTTCCCCGAGCTTTACATTCTCAAGTGCATGCTCATCACACCGGAAGAGCCTCCGCACATCGGCCACTTCCTCTGCAACCACATCCACTCAATTGGCCAAAACAAAAGGGGCAGAGGAAATATCTCCATCGGTGCCATCGCAACAATCCTTGCTCGCCAACTCAGAATCGAGGTAGACTTCCTGAAAGAAGGCACCGGTATGAAATTCTTAGATATCGAGTGCCTCACCGCTATGAGGATGATCAGCGGCAGACCTCCCGAGCCATACTTATATAACATCGAAAGGAGGAGGGTTCAAATGCCTTGCAAACCACTACCTCTCAAAAACCAGGAAAGATGGAGGCAAGTGGCACCTATCGGCAGACAGGCCGCTCAGGAAAGCGAGGATGAGGTTGATTTTGAGGCCCTTGAGGCCGAGGCTGAAGAAGAGGACAGAGCCGAAACAGCAGCAGCCGCCGCATACATGCAAGAAATGGCGGCAAATGAGCAAAGGGCTCGGCAAGAGGCGCTCGCGGCAGAAGCAGCGCGACAAGAGGCGGGAACATCTGATGCCCCTCAGAGTGGATACAACCGAGTTCTCCGAGCAGTCCAAAGCATCAATGCAAACATGGAGAGATTCTCCATCGACACTAGGACCACTTATGCCCAGCTTGACCAGCAGTATGACACGGCACGTCACTCTGTGGGCCAGGTTCATCAGGGCATGGACGAGCTGCGAGGGTATGCTGCCAACAACAGGCGGAAGGCACAACAGGCCCGCTACATGTCACAGCAGTACTACCAACATGCCCTCACCACCGGTTTACCATATCAGCCACCACCATACGGACTCTTCGACCCGTCATTCTACGAGAAGATCCAGCGACCACCACCACCTCCACCACCTCAGGATTGAGGTGCAGTGAGTTGTATCTTTCCCCGGTCTTTTTACTTTTCTATTCCTTTATTTTTATCTCTCGAGAATTGGGGACAATGCTCAATTTTATTCGGGGGGGTAGAAAAGTAAATTGACCATGTATCTTTAAAAATTTTCGCATTTTAAATACTTAGGTGCTAGTAGTTTTACTCAATTTTTGACTAGAGTTGGAGAATTTACCGAAAATCCTAGAATGATTAGATTGAGCTTTTTAGCTAGCGTGCATTTTTATTTTTCCTTAGGAGTAGGTTAATCAAATAGGAATTGCTTTAAATTGAATTAGGCTAAGATTTAGACAATTGGCCGTGATACCCAAAATTCAGAATTTTTAAAAAATAATTAGTGATCTCAAAGTGAACAATGAATTGCTAACCATGAGAGTTGATAAAAAAAAATTTGCAAACCCTAGAGTTTTTATTTTGAGTAATTTATTTTTGCAAAGTTTTTAAGTTTGATAGTGTTTTAGAATACCCATTTATTATAGATAGACCCTTAGCGAAACTATGCAATAATTCCTTGTATGAATGAATACTTGGAATTGTGTGTAATCATGGTGCTTGTGACACAAAAATATTTTATTTATTTTCAGAAAAATACAAAAATACAAAAAAATCAGAAATGAGAAAAATAAAAATAAAAAATAGAAAAATTCAGAAAAAGAAAAAAATAGAATAAAAGATGGAGGATAAAAAGAGTACGGGTGCCTACGCAAGACTGGTTACCAATAGGCTCGAGAAAACTGTTAGTTTGTAATAATCTAGAAGTCAATAATACGATAATTTAATTATATAAAGCTTTGTTCATGAATTGAATGATTAATAAAATATCATTTTGTTCTTTGAGTTTTATCGAATTATGGATCATTTCGGCATTCGGATTCGAAATGAGTAGAACTTCATAATATAGATGATAAATACTCTTAATAAGTCACTGACCGAGGTAATTAGCAAAGAACACTAATTACCCAATTAAAGGTTAGTATGTGGATTAAATGATGGTTAAGTTTTACTGACCATAGACAAGGAGTTGTCAATTTAATCACATAGATACATGTTAGAGAACATGATATTTGACAGACCCCGAATGAAACATTATACGGAATTGTGTTCGTGTCATTAATGCTTTCATTCAGTGTTAAGTTCTACAGTATGAGGTATTCATCTTTCCTAACTAAGAGATGTGTATGTGTGATTGTTACCTAACGCTATCTGTAAAAAGTAGTTATAACGGTAGCTCTTCGGTATACATAACTTAGCTGAGGTAGTGATGGTCTACCAAAAGTACTATTGTCCCTCGTATTTATTATACGAGTTATAGTGTCACTGGGCCCCTTGATAGAATAAGATTATCTGCATGCGGTATGATTAACAAGAGTTAATCATATTTGATAATCTGTTCAAGATCAAGAAAAGATTAATTTGCAAGGATGACACAAACCTACCTTGAAATTAATCGGACAGCTATGAGACGAAAGAATTAAACACAAGTAAAATAGTTTACTGGATCGTGATATTGTACAGTACAGCATCATCTGTGTAATTGGATGGTCATGATGCGTTTTGCCAGATGCCTCTCATGATTATAGAAGTTAAAACGGTTTTAATTCTATTTACCAACATAACACAGATCCTATCGGGTCACACCAATAGGAAAGTAATCAGAGAATTAATTTATTTGATTAATTATAAATGTTATAATTAATAAATAAATGTTATAGAGATAACAAGCTTAAACACATTAACTTTATAAGCGTGTTCGACACGTTGTATAAATTTACCGAAACAACAACCGCAAGAAATATAATTGTTCAGAACAATTATGTAATTAACTAATGGATAAATATATTAATTATGAATTAATATATATATATTTGGTTTTCCCTTTCTTTGGCCAAATTTGATTGAAATCAAATTCAATTGATTAAATGGATTAATATATTAATTATGAATTAATATATTTAAAGCTTAAAGCCCATCACTATTTATTGGCCGAAATATGTATGCATCAAATAGTCAAATGCCAAATTCATTTGATTAAAAGTCAAAGCCCAAATCAAATTAGATTGAATTTGGCGTAAGAGCACAAATCCAATTTGGAGATCTCATTTGCTTGAGCACAAATTCAATTTGATATCTCATTATTTTGAACCGACTTATTTTGAACCGACCTATTTGAACCGACCTATCCAATGGCAATAGGTAAAAACCAAATTTCTTGGAGGGCATTTTGGTCATTTACCACATATCCAAATGCTATAAATAGGGGTGAAGGGGTAGAGAAAAGATATAGAATTCCATTTGAACCGAATCAGATCGGATCGAATCGAATCGAGTTTTTCTTTCCCAAATAGTGTTTTCGTGAGAAAAGAAAGAATACGTAATTTGATTACGTATATCTTACGAGCCGTGAATAGTGTTTGCGGTGAATAGTGTTTTCGGGATTTTTCGTGAATAGTGTATTTGCGAAAAACGCGGTTATAGTATTTCTGGCAAAAGAAATAATCACTCTCTGGTTATTTCCTGGTGGACAACCGATAGAGGCATCAGACGTCTGGTGCTACGAGACGTGACTACAATCCAATTGGAATTTGGATACAAGGTATAAATGTTAAATATTAATCTATTTAATTGTTAAATAGATTTAATCTTTTAGAAATCAATCAAAGGAGTAGATCTATAAACTGATTAAAAACAAGTAAATACGGTTTTACTACTTTGGGTCTATAAAGGATTAATCTGGTATGTAACTCTCGGTTATTATCCGACATACTACTTAATCTATGATCTGAATGAGTAAAGTTTTACTTACGGTTTTTAATCTAAGAAAATGATTGAACAGGTATGTAACTCTCGGTAGATTATCCGACATACCACTTCAATCCTTTTGGCTTGAGTTAGAAGTAAAATTTTTTATTTTACGGTCTTTCCGCAGCTTAAGCCTAATGGCTTTGGGTAGCCTCAAAACCCAACAAAAACCTCCCAATTTTTTAAATTTTGTACATATTTAATTTTTCAAAAATAGTCACAAGTGCCAACACACTTAGTTGTCATACTTTGCTCCAATCAATTGGGAAGGAAAATCAAAATTTAGATCATTAGAATTCCTATTGATTGGAAGGGATCCATTTATAATCGAAGGGGAAATTAATACTCTCAATTTTAAGGATATTTGTGAAGTAGATTATTCGATAATAATTTTTCTAGGGTAAGCATAATGAGGTCAATCATGGGGTGAATAAATTGTTCAAGGGAGAGGTCATGAATATTTTTAAAGTTCTAGATTTTTATTGTCATGCCAATTGTACCAAACCTAAGCCCTAATTTGATTTTTAACAAGACCTTGAGATTGTATGGTTAAACCTAGACCGGATCTTTGACCAGCTGGGATGTCGTTGCTTGAGGACAAGCAACAATTCAAGTTGGGAGGCGTGATCAGAGTCAAAATAATGATGATTTACGTAGGGTTTTGGCTTAGGTTTTGCATATTTTCTCACACTTATGTTTAATTAATTAGAGAAAAAGGCTACTGTCACCCTTCTTTATGTTTTATTGCAGAAAACATGTTTTGGGACTATTTTACATCAAATGGAGCAAGAATCGGGTCAATCGGATCAGCGACGCTTATCGACGAAGTCTCTGTTACGGTCCGTATTGCCTGATACGGACCAGGCCTAGCACAGACCAGAAGATAGCGCTGGAAGCATTAAACCCTAACCGTCAAGGTCCTAATACGGACCGTATTGCCCAATACGGTCCGTATCCGAAGGCGTCTCTTGGGGAATAACTGCCGACAGCTGTTTCCAGATCAGTTTCTTAGCCCCTACTCAATCTCCAGACGTCCCTCTACTCCTATATAAGGCCCCTGGGCAGAAGAATAACATATCTTTGTAATTAGGGTTAGATTTGATTAAAGTGAGAAGAGAGGAGTGCTTGTAACAATGCCGTTCCGCGGCTAAGTTCCTTTTCTTAGGGCTAGGCAGTAAACCTTGTTGCTCTTGATGTTTTGATATATATATTTCTGTTGATTATGGTTTCTTGTTGTTGTAACAAAATGCTTTTGTGATTTACTATATCTTCATCTAATTTCAATGATCTAGTTTGAGTCCGTTAGGATAGTGACAGTACTTTAATGGTATGAGAAACTATTTGTATGAATTAGCCTCGTTGAGATCCATTAGGTTTATGTGAAGAAAAACCTTAGCGGGGAAACCATAAACCAGACCAACAAAACGCGTACCAAATTCCGTCACTTGCGTAAGGAAAATCGCAGTGATCTGTGTAGTAATTTGGGGTTTTTAGAGATCAGTCATTTGCGTAAGGAAACTCGCAGTGTCCTATGTAGAATCTCGATGAAAGATCTGTCATTCTTGCGTAACATAAATCGCAGTGACCTATGTGGTTATCTTTCATAAAACAACAATAGGAAATCAGACGCAACAGGAATATATTGTCAAGGCGGATTGAGTAGCAATGGTGTGCCGAAACCCTAGGAATCCTCATCTCTATCTTTATTTTAGTTACTTTTAATTGCTTCCTAATTTACATTGATCACAACAACATCTCTCAATTTTCATATTTCGTCTAGCCTTTCGAAAGATTGTGATTCGATCGCTCAAAGTATTGAACCAATATTCCCTGTGGATCGACCTCGAGTATACTACTCGATAGGATTGTGCGCTTGCAGTCCGAACCGATAGCATTTCCGGGTTTATAAATATTAAAAGAAACATTGCTCTCTTTTGAGTGATCAACGGTCAGATCCATCCAACCTCCGTGACAACACAAACCGATGATCTGAACAAGAGTCCTAATATCGCAAATAACAGGAATTATTCTCTCTTAGCCCTTGCATTAATCAAAAACCTACGCGAAGAACTCGATGCAATTTCTCAAAGACTGGACGAGGTCGAAGTAGTGCTCGGTGTGAGCCTGGCGTTCGACCCCGGACCTCAAACACCAACCGACTTCTTCGAGAAGGGCAGTGATGATGAAACCATAAAAGACGCTGAAGGTGAACCACCCGACAAGCAACCCGTTTGCATTGACGAGAGGATATCTGGAAGAAACTGATGCGACACGAAGTCGAGCTAATGACTTTAAACAAGCGCTTCTTGGGAGGCAACCCAAGGCCACTTTTTATATTTTCTTATAAATTTTTATTTTTAGTTTAATTAGGACTTAAACAAAGAAACAACTCATACCCATCTTTGTCCTATGATTAGGTAAGCATACTGAAGGAAAGGCTTGATCAAAAGACATCTCGGAAGATGGAAAAATACTCTCTGGTACGACCTGTATTGGCTGATACAGACCATACCAGTAGATACGGGGGTAATAGAGAAAAAGGAGGAAACAAGTGGCGAATACGGCCCGTATTGGCGAATACGGCCCGTATTGGCTGATACGGCCCGTATTCAAAGGAGTTAAAACTTAGCGGTTATTGGGGTGAGCATAACGGACTCAATACGGACCGTATTGGCTGATACGGTCCGTAATAAAGGTTAATCCGGGAGACGCGAACCCGTTAAGAAGAGACGTTTGAAACCCATTAACTGTTAACCATTTTTGTTTTAACTCCTAAAACCCTTCTTTTCCTCTCCTTCCCTATTCTCTTCCCCTCTATCTCTTCTCTTTCTCCCTCTTCCACTCTTGCCCAAAACCGAGCCTCCTCTCCTTGCCGCCGATCTCCATCGCCAAACTCATCTCCATACACCATTGAAGCCGCCGCCGGCCTCCTTCTCCACATCTCAACCCTAATACGGACCGTACCGGGTCCGTATCCGACGGCCACTCAATTCTCCTTCTAAATTTGGTTTTTCTAAACCCCTCTTTCAATTTCAAAGTTTTAATTTCATTTTTGCATTTGTTTTGACTTAGTCTCTATTACATTAATTTAGGTAATTAGGTTTTATTTCGAAAATCACAAAAATCACAAAAAAAAATTAGGTTAAAATGTCAGTTTTCCTAATTTTTACCAGTACAATACGGTCCGTATTGACTCAATACGGTCCGTAATCGTTTACCAGAAAATAGTCCAGTCCAGTACTTAGCAGTTTTCCAACCCCTGTAATACGGTCCGTATTACCCTGATACGGTCCTTAACCAGTCCTGTACTTGGTCAATTTTCACCAGCTAACCAGTCCGTAATCAGACTGTATTGACCGATACGGTCCGTAACAGAGACCTGAAATTTGAGCAAATGGCCCCAAAAATGAAGAATATTTTAGAGGCAGTTACAAGGAGCGCTAAGAAAGCCCTCGGAAGCGCCGGCCTAAGTAATTCACCACAGGGCTCCTCTAGCCGATCCTCCCGGTCCTCCGGCTCGCAACCACAATCCTCCAACCATTCATCCTCTCATTTCGACACCCAGCAATCAATCAGAGACACACCAGTCTCAGATGCAGACTATGACCCAGAGGAGTTCAACCCTCGAGATTTTGGTCTTGAGGAAGAGGACTCTGATGAGTCGATGGAGGAAGCAACTGAGTACCAACCCGTCTTCTCGCATCCACAATTCAGACAAAGCTACGAGAAGATGAAAACCAGGGAGGTCATATACCATAAATCCATCAATACGGAGACACTCGAGTGACTAGGCCTCCTTGCACAAACCGAGCAGCTCGCAAGCCGCATCCACCTCTGG
Organism: Carex littledalei; assembly: GCA_011114355.1. Taxonomy (NCBI): domain Eukaryota; kingdom Viridiplantae; phylum Streptophyta; class Magnoliopsida; order Poales; family Cyperaceae; genus Carex; species Carex littledalei. The sequence continues at coordinate 10,379,920 of CM022083.1, read as the reverse complement.
CAATTCCTCCAACTGATCAAAGGAGTTAAAATTTACAAGGTGCTCACAAGGGAGTTCCTTGCAACCTTCAGATACAATGAAGACTCCATCTCTTTTCAGATGATAGGCGAGCAGTACATAGTCGCCATGGATGATTTCTGTGCCATCTTCAACCTCACCAACGATGGCACCTCTGATTCTCCTGACTGCCGAGAGTTCTGGTACAGCATCACCGAAGACAACCAAAACACAACTCGACCGGCAAGCAGAATCATCCATCCCCAAGTCCACCTCTTGCAAATAATCCTTGCCAATTCCATTTTCGTGCGAGGTGAGAGTTCATCCAATATGACATTACCCGAAATCTATCTTCTCAAGTGCATGATCGAGCCTACACCGGTGTGACCTCACCTCGGCCATCTCCTCTGCAAACAAATCCGCGAGGTCGCCCACGCCAAGAAAAAGGGTGGAAAAACCTCCATCGGGTTCATGGCCACAATCTTGGCCAATCATCTCGCTCTGCAAATTGACCATCTCAAGGAAGCAAGCGGGCTCACACAAATTGACATGTCAGGCATCCAAGCCATGAAATTTGTCACTGTCCACTATTCAGGTCCCTACTTCTACAATTCGCCAAAGGGAATCCTCCAATTTCCCTTTCGACATCTCAATCTCCGTAGTAGAGCCTCCTGGAAAATGGCACGCCACGCAAGCCCGACTTATGAGCCTCCTCAGGATTACATCGACGTAATCGAGAGCCAACACACAATGCAAAATCAGGTTAACATCGATCGGCAGCAGAGAGAAGAGGAGGAGCCCCCTTTTGACGCATATAGGGCGGCAGACACATCGGCAGCTAGAGCCGAGTCTTCAGGGGCGGCACCATCTGATGCCCCTACAGCCGAGTATGATCAGTTCATCCAAATGGTAGATTGGATGAACTCCAACCTCAATGAGCTCAACCTGGCAACAACCGAAACTACACGGCAGATGGAGCAAAACATCTCAACAATTCACCAAGAGGTTGGTGAAATCAGAAACAGCATGGAGGAGATCCGGAGGAGTATCGACGAGAGCAGGCGCGAGACCCAGCAGACGCGCTACATGGCACAGCAGTATTATCAGTATGCTCTCGACTCTGGATTCGAGTACCAGCCACCACCATACGGACTCTTCGACCCGTCATTCTACGAGGAGATCCAGCGACCACCACCACCTCCACCACCTCAGGATTGAGGTGCAGTGAGTTGTATCTTTCCCCGGTCTTTTTACTTTACTATTTCCTTTATTTTTATCTCTCGAGCATTGGGGACAATGCTCAATTTTATTCGGGGGGTAGGAAGGTAAAATTGACCATGTATCTTTAAAATTTTTGCATTTTTAAATTCTTAGGTGCTAGTAGTTTTACTCAATTTTTGACTAGGGTTGGAGGCTTTACCGAAAATCCTAGAATGATTAGATTGAGCTTTTTAGCTAGCTTGCATTTTTATTTTTTCTTTAGGAGTAGATTAATCAAATAGGAAATGTTTTAAATTGAATTAGACTAAGGTTTAGACAATTGGCCATGATACAAAAATTCAGAATTTTTAAAAATAATTAGTGATCTCAAAATGAACAATTAATTGCTAACCATGAGAGTTGATCAAAAATCGCAAACCCTAGAATTTTTATTTATTGAGTAATTTATTTTTGCAAAGTCTTTTAAGCTTGATAGTGTTTTAGAATACCCATTTATTATAGATAGACCCCTAGCGAAACTATGCAATAATTCCTTGTATGAATGAATACTTGGAATTGTGTGTAATCATGGTGCTTGTGACACAAAAATATTTTATTTTATTTTTCAGAAAAATACAAAAATACAAAAAAATCAGAAATGAGAAAAAAAAAATAGAAAAATATAGAAAAAGAAAAAAATAGAATAAAAGATGGAGGATAAAAAGAGTACGGGTGCCTACGCAAGACTGGTTACCAATAGGCTCGAGAAAACCTCCCAAATTTTAAATTTTGTACATATTTAATTTCTCAAAAATAGTCACAAGTACCAACACACTTAGTTGTCATACTTTGCTCCAATCAATTGCGAAGGAAAATCAAAAATTATATCATTAGAATTCCTATTGATTCGAAGGGATCCATTTATAATCGAAAGGAAAATTAATACTCTCAAATTTAAGGATATTTGTGAAATAAATTGTTCGATGATAATTTTTCTAGGGTAAGCATAATGAGGTCAATCATGGGGTGAATAAATTGTTCAAGGGAGAGGTCATGAATATTTTTAAGTTCTAAATTTTTATTGTCATGCCAATTGTACCAAACCCAAGTTCTAATTTAATTTTAAACAAGTCCTTGAGATTGTATGGTTTAACCTAGACCAGATCTTTGACCAGCTGGGATGTCATTGCTTGAGTACAAGCAACAATTCAAGTTGGGAGGCGTGATCAGAGTCAAAATAATGATGATTTACGTAGGGTTTTGGCTTAGGTTTTACATATTTTCTCACACTTATGTTTAATTTATTAGAGAAAAAGGCTACTGTCACCCTTCTTTATGTTTTATTGCAGAAAACATGTTTTGGGACTATTTTATACCAAATGGAGCTAGAATCGGGTCAATCGGATTAGCGACTCTCATCGACTAAGTCTCTGTTACGGTCCGTATTGCCTAATACGGACCAGGCCTAGCACAGACCAGAAGATAGCACTGAAAGCATTAAACCCTAACCATCAAGGTCCTAATACAGACTGTATTGCCCAATACGGTCCGTAACCGAAGGCGTCTCTTGAGGAATAACTGCCGACAGTTATTTCCAGATCAGTTTCTTAGCCTCTACTCAATCTCCAGACATCCATCTACTCCTATATAAGGCCCCTGGGCAGAAGAATAACATATCTTTGTAATTAGGGTTAGATTTGATTAAAGTGAGAAGAGAGGAGTGCTTGTAACAATGCCGTTCCGCGGCTAAGTTCCTTTTCTTAGGGCTAGGCAGTAAACCTTGTTACTCTTGATGTTTTGATATATATATTTCTGTTGATTATGATTTCTTGTTGTTGAAACAAAATACTTTTGTGATTTACTATCTCTTCATCTAATTTCAATGATCTAGTTTGAGTCCGTTAGGGTAGTGACAGTACTTTAATGGTAAGAGAAACTATTTGTATGAATTAGCCTCGTTGAGATCTATTAGGTTTATGTGAAGAAAACCTTAGCGGGGAAACCATAAACCAGACCAACAAAACGCGTACCAAATTCCATCACTTGCGTAAAGTAAATCGCAGTGATCTGTGTAGTAATTTGGGGTATTTGAGAGATCAGACATTTGCGTAAGGTAAATCGCAGTGTCCTATGTAGAATCTCGGTGAAAGATCTGTCATTCTTGCGTAACATAAATCGCAGTGACCTATATGGTGTCTTTCATTAAACAACAACATGAAATCAGACGCAACAGGAATATATTGTCAAGGCGGATTAAGTAGCAATGGTGTGCCAAAACCCTAGGAATTCTCATCTCTATCTTTATTTTAATTACTTTTAATTGCTTCCTAATTTACATTGATCACAACAACATCTCACAATTTTCAGATTTCGTCTAGCCTTTCGAAAGATTGTGATTCGATCGCTCAAAGCATTGAACCAATATTCCCTGTGGATCGACCTTGTATATACTACTCGATAGGATTGTGCGCTTGCAGTCCGAACCGATAGCATTTCCGAGTTTATAAATAGTAAAAGAAACATTGCTCTCTTTTGAGTGATCAATTATTCTAGTTGTATTTCATCTTCTTCTAGGTTGTTCACCTTGTATTGGTTGTCTTTCTTGTTATACTAGTTGGCTTTTATCTTGTACTACAAGTCGTATTTCCTCTTCTTGTAGTTATATTTCATATTATTCTAGTTGTATTTCATCTTCTTCTAGTTTTCTTTCACCTTGTACTGGTTGTTTTTCAGGTTATCCTGGTTGTCTTTCATCTTCTATGAGTTGTATTTCATCGCCTTCTAGTTGTATTTCATCTTGTGCTGGTTGTTTTTCAAGTTTTACTGCTTGTCTTTCATCTTCTTCTAGTTGTTTTTCAGCTTCTCCTAGTTGTCTTTAGTGTTCTTCTAGTTGTGTCTTTCCTGTTCTACTGGTTATCTTTCATGTTGTACTGGTTGACTTTTGTTTACTACATGTTGTATTTCATCTTCTTCTAGTTGTCTTGCTTCTTGTACTGGTTGTCTTTCTTATTCTACTAGTTGGCAATCATTTTCTACATGTTGCCTTTCATCTTCTACTAGTTGTCTATTGGTTGTATTTCATATTCTTCTGGTTGTCTTTCATGCTCTACTGGTTGTCTTTCATGTTCTACTAGTTGTCTTTAATGTTCTACCGGTTGTATTGGTTGGCTTTCATCTTCTACAAGTTGTATGTCAGTTGTTATTCATTATTTTCTAGTTGTCCTTCATCTTTTACTGGTTGTATTTCATCTTCTTCTAATTGTCTTTCACCTTCTACTAGTTGTCTGTCATAATCTTATGGTTGTCTTTCATGTTATACTGATTGACTTTTATGTTCAACAGGTTGTCTTCTATCTTCTTATAGTTGTATTTCATCGCCTTCTCGTTGTCTTTCAAGTTTTACTGGTTTTTCCTCTTCTTCTAGTAGTTTTATAGCTTCTACTAGTCGTCTATCATCTTCTTCTAGTTGTCTTTCATTTTCTACTAGTTATCTTTCATGTTTGACTTGTTGTCTTTCATTTACTACATGTTGTATTTCATCTTCTTCTAGTTGTATTTTGTATTATTCTAGTTGTATTTCATCTTCTTGGTTTAGGGGTTAGGGTTTTGGTTTAGGGTTTAGGGTTTAGGGGTTAGGGTTTTGGGTTTAGGGGTTTGGGTTTAGGGTTTAGGGTTTAGGGTTTTAGGGTTTTAGGGTTTAGGGTTTAGGGTTAAGGGTTTTGGGTTTAGGGTTTGGGGTTGGGGGTTTGGGGTTTCGGTGTTTGGGGTTTTGGGATTTGGAGTTAGGGTTTAGGGTTTATGGGTTTAGGGTTTAGGGGTTAGGGGTTATGGGTTAGGGTTTAGGGTTTAATACTTTGGGCTTAGGTCTTAGGGCTAAGTCTTAGGGTTTAGGGCTTAGGGTTTAGGGTTTAGGTTATAGGGTTGAGGAATTAGGGTTTAGGGGGTTTAGGGCTTAGGGGTTAGGGTTAAGGGTTAAGGTTTTTGGGTTTTGGGTTTTGGGTTTTGGGTTTAGGGTTTAGGGTATTGGAATTAGGGTTTTAGGGTTTAGGGTTTAGGTGTCAGGGGTTAGGGTTAGGGTTTAGGGTTAGGGGTTAGGGTTTAGGGTTATGGGTTAGCGGTTTAGGTTTAGGGTTTAGGGGTTAGGGTTTAGGGTTTAGGGTTTAGTATTTAGAGTGTAGGATTTAGGGTTTAGCGTTCAGAGTTTATGGTTTAGGGTTTAGGGTTTGGGGTTTTGGGTTTGGGGTTTAGGGTTTAGGATTTATGGTGTATGGGTTATGGGTTTAGGGTGTGGGGTTTATTATTTAGGGTTTAGGGTGTGGGGGTTACTGGTTAGGGTTTAGGGGTTAGGGTTTAGGGTTTAGGGGTTAGGGTTTTAGTATTTAAGGTTTAGGGTTTAGGGTTTAGGGTTTTAGGGTTTTAGGGTTTTAGGGTTTAGGGTTTAGTGTTTAGGGTGTAGGTTTAAGGTTAAAGGTTTTGGGTTTTGGGTTTTGGGTTTAGGATTTAGGAGTTAGGGGTTAGGGTGTAGGGTTTAGGGGTTAGTGTTTAGGGTTTAGGGTTTAGTTACAACTAACAGTTTAACACACCAACAATACAATCATAAAAACTAAAATTCCTCTCAACAGTCGTGTGAAATACTGGCCTCTTACAATTCTCAAAAATTTGATAATCCTTCAGAGCTGGTCCAGATGATGACTTGGTATAAGGATTGCTTCCTAAGCGGGGATATGGCCTAAAGTGAAAAGGTAATAATAATTACAAAAGATGCCAGAAGAATAAAAAAATTCACCAATTTGCAAAAGAGCCCTGCATCATTGGACAAATGCAAATTTGCATGTACTGAGTAATAACTAATAAATAAATCCAGTAACATATCTTTTGACTGTACAGATTGTTTATTATTTGTCCAATGATATGCCTTATTTTTTCAATTTATGAAAATTTTGGGGGGTTTGCAATGTCAAAGAACAAGAACAATCTGTAAGGCATCGGCTTAGTAATAAAAAATGTGATGTACTCCATCCAAACATGAACAGATGCGATATCACTGATGGAAGGGTTAATTAAAGAATTCAACAAATAAGATAAAAACAACTGAATAAAAACCTAATAGAACATTTTATTACACCATTTAACATACAATAAGCAGAGGAAACAATCAATTACTACTTACTCTCACTTTTTTTTAATTTCACAACTTTATTAAGAAAAACTGAGAGGCAGAAGGAGAGTGCATACCAACTTGGTTTAGCATAAAATCAAAAGCCATCCTTGTTTCTTCAAGGCCCTCATAGCCCTTCTTTTCATTTATTTTCTAATGAAGAAAGTGCAACTACACCTACAAGTGCAATGAAAAATTCAAAGAGTAAGTTTTAGGTGTCTTAATTCAATTTGAATGGAAATTGAGGGAAGTAAAATCTAAACAAAGGAAACAATAGAATTTTGTTACTAGAGATTGATATAGAGGCAATTCAACACGTATATGTGCTGAAATTTGCTGCACTGCCTCATCATCATTTACTTCCATGTATGCCTCCACATACTGCTTCCAATATTTGGTCTAGAAATGAAAATTTATTACATGTCAGATCTCTACAAAGTTAATTTTCACTTAAAAGATTGTCAAATAAGAATCGACCAGCCCCAACTGGAAAAATAGAGGTACAAGGGAAGAGAGAAGAGTGGGGGCCATTTCCTTTCTCGTGAACCCTAACACTGTGATCGGAGTCAAGTTGTTCCCTCCAAAACGAGAAATGGAATTGACAAACTTCGAAAGTCTCTGATGAGAACACATACAGTAAAGGCAGGTGATTTCATTTGAGACAATTTTAAGAGAAATTTTGCTTCCAACGAATTATCGTGAAAAGGGTAGAGATTTGGCAAGAGTTCATTTGCGAAAAACTTACGTAATTTTCATTCCCTGCAATACCCACAACAAAAAGTAGTCACTTATCGCGAGGGTACTCCGTCGCGAAAAGTACCGTCGCGAAAAGAAAAAGCACAGTTATGACGGTACTTTGTCGCGAAAAGTGCCTCGCGATAAGTGCCTACTTTTCGCGACGGGGTACCCTCGTGATAAGTGCCTACTTCTTTGTTGTGACCCTTCTATCGCTGACCCCGTCTACCCTACCGCTGCTGAGTGATATCTACCGACGCGAAGAAAAGTGAAGAAAACGACAAAGAAGAAAGGGAGGGTCCTACAAGGCAGCGATTTCTTTTTCTGGAGGAATTCATTCAGAATTGAGCAATATGCAACAAATATTATTTATGTTACTGTATTTTCCCAGTAATTCGCAGAAAATACTATCTTCTCACAAGTCACCTTGTGATTCGTGTTCTTCTAAGTTTAAAAATTACAGGTAACTAACGGCATATGCTGTAAATTAAATAATAAATTAATTCTATGTGCAGTTGTAATTGTGAAATTAATTTACTGCTAAGTGAACTTGCAAATAAAGAAACTAATGTCTTGTTGTTAAGTTGTATTTATATTTTATGTCTTTTTTGCAAATTTAATAGTGTATTGGCTTATTTTGGTAAGGAGACAGTTTTTTTTGTTTAATTTATACATGACAGTATTTTGGTAATACAACAGTTTTAAGTTAAACTATGACAATATTTTTTGTAGGGGTGGATCTACACTTAGTCAAGGGGGTGCTAAGCCACCCCATGATTTTGAATTTTTTAATCACGTATATTGAAATTTAATGGAATTTTTATTTTCTTAAGGTTTTTATACAGTTCAGCCCTCATAAAATGCAAAATGTGTGCTTGTAGTCTAGTGGTTAGGACTCTATTTTGTACTTGGGAGGTCTTGAGTTCAAATTTCACTAACCACAAGTTAATAATTATGCATATTAAGTTTCAGCCCCCTCTAACTAAATTTTCTAGTTCTGCCCCTGATCTTGTGAGAGCATAATGGATTGTACTATGATTTTTTTTATTTCCATGTAAAAACTATGGCAACATTCTATCCTTATGCTTGAATTTACTTAAAATATGACAATATTCTGGACTAGATATCTGTCATATGCATTATGGCATTCAAGAGATAGGTATTACTATTTAGTAGCATTCACATGTGCTTTGTTTGGCCAAGAGGTGCAGGATTGAAAAATGCACATTTATAGTGCTCATTTTCTGAAAATTTGTTATTTCCTTAGTACTGGTAACCATCAGTATAATTAATGCTATCAATATGCTACTGAGTGTTATAAGTATCTTCTTTAGGTATTTGAGTAAAGGTGTAGCCAAATTTAGTTTTGCTAGGGTTTCACCTCCAATCTTACGATCAACGTACTAAATTTTGTTGTTTTACTATTTGTTTAATAGAATCAAATTTAGCTTGTTTATGTTGGATTCTAAATAATTTTTCTTGCTTCAGATTGCATTGAATTTTCTATTTGCACAATTAGCTAATTCTTATTTTTCTGTACTGACATTAGCTAAAGACCTCAATTGTAGTGCTACTTTTATTTCAGTCCTTTATCAACTTTTACTTACATTCACAGCAAAATGCAGGGAATATCTGTTGGGATAAACTCAGCTGCAATATTGCATTGCTTTGTGCCAATATGCAAAACATTGGAGAATAATAATTTTCTGATTAGAGAAAACAACTTTATTTCCTTTCTCTCTTACTCAATTACATAGAGTTCTACTCTATGTAAAACACTACAACGTTTCTAAAATAAACACCCACAACTTTGCTAAATTAAGCACCCGCTACACAACTATGCCAACTATTCGTAATATAACTATGCTTAAAATAACTAATGCCTAAAATAACCAATGCAGTTTTCATACGTCTAAAAACTGCTTCTAAATCAACTCAACTTATGCAAAGATCATCTAAACATAATTTTGAATTAATTATCAACAATATCAATCCTGTAGTTTCTTTAAGCAACTTCTTATTACCAAAGTTTCAACTAATTTTGCAATATTTTGTGATTTAGTGACTACAAATAAGGTGGTGCTGGTTTCCTTTATTTCATGCTTTTGTATCGTCTGTATCCTTAAATTTAAGGGTAATTATATATTCCCCAGGACTTCTATCCCCCAAATCGTCCCCCAACGGCCCACCTAACTGTTAGACAGTTAAAGTCCCCGGATTTCTCCATTTGCCTTCTCTCTCCTTCCTCTCCATTTCTTTTTTTTGAAGGTTGGCGATGAAATGCCGCCAACAGATATATTGATATAAAGAGGAAAAAATAATTACAAGGCGATTCCACCAAGTGGTGGCGAATCACCCTTTTGTATTACAACTATTTAAATGAAAGCTCAGCTGGCCAGTATTGCCGCCAACAAGGCACAATACTGGCTCGCAAAATTTGCCCTCCTAGGTAAATCCCCTCACTTATCCTGAGCCCAAAATAAAATGTCCGTAGTCGTATCATTGATCAACAAATAACCCGGTTTCCTCTCCATTTCATTCAGCCTTCCTTTCTCTTTCTTTTTGCTTCCCTTTCCTTCACCTTTCTAGTTCGCTGGTGCAGTAATCAGCAAATGCCAGCGCTGACAACTCAAATGGACGGCCACGATCCCGATCTCTTTTCCTTCAACCACCACGTGTCCGATCTCGCCTCCGATTCGTCCTCCGTGCTCTCTAACCTGGACGCAGAGGCTCCTCGACACCTTCCTCATTTCCTTACAAGAGTTTCGGTTCATCCTCCAGATCACCGGTCCGAGCCTAAGCTGTCCACCGACCGACCGGTATATAACAGACTTCTTCGACCGGGCTGTGAAATCGCTCGATCTGTGCACAGCCAATTTAGATGGTATAGAACGGGTTCGCAACCGGCAAAATCATGTGCAAATCGTTATTGCGCCGTTAACGGGTCTGGATCTGCTAGGTGAGGGTCGTGTAAGGCGTGCGGGGATTTCTCTTAATTGTTCCTGTTTCCTTATTTTTAGTAGCTCAGTTTTATCTCGTTAGTGATATCTCCGTTTGTCTTCGGATTAATTAGCTACAAGAGAGTTTGACACCAATGTTAATCCAGGGGTTTAGAGAGCAAAACAATAAGATTTTGCTTCTTAATTCAGGTGAATAACTGCAATTTTTGGAACAATATTCATTTTTACTCACTATATTGAATATCACAAGTAATAGTTTTGTTTCTCTGTACTATAGTTTAAGTCAAATTAAACCAGACTACCATGTCAATCTAGTACCAGTAAAAAGTTGTTTAAGTGCAACTGCTACAAGATAACACCATGGCATATCAGAACAGGATTTGAGCCTAGCTAGTTCCCATGGATTTAAGATTTTGATAACATTTCAAACTAATTACAGTAAACAACTATGTTCTACAAACATATGTTCTATAAATTTTTTTATGTTGATGCATGTATGATTACTGGATTTGGAATGGTTTTATATTAATGGGTGAATACTTTGATATTAATGAGATAATATTTGTGTATTATTTGGATGAATACTTGTGTATTACTGGGATTATTCATACTTGGGCATTCATGGATGAATACTATTGTACATTATAGATGAGTACTTATCATGACATGATGAATTTGTGCAGGCTGTTGATATTATACTCTTAATCATGCAAATGGTGAATTAGGCCAGTGCGTACTAAGTACTAAAAAATGACAGAAAAACAAATTTTGAAAAAAATAGAGGTGTATGATTGAATACTTGATGTCTTAGGTATGAATACTTCAACGTGTATGAATGAATGCTTGATATCTTAGGTATGAATACTTTAACATATATGTATGAATACTTCAACGTGTATGAATGAATACTTGATATCTTAGGTATGAATATTTTAACGTATATGGATGAATACTTGATATTTTAAGTATGAATACTTCAACGTATATGTATGAATACTTCAATGAAGTATGTTTTGTTTCATTTAAATATTATTTTTATTTTTTTTGTTTGTAACATTTCAATTACATGATCTGTAAAATTTGATAGATTATTTTTGTTTCGATAGTGAAACATGTGACAACTATTTTTTATTTCCAAAAAATAAAATTGAACTAGAAAACAATAAAACAATGTTCAGTACTATTCGGCTGCTCTTGTAAAATTAATCGAGGTATGCACATATGCTTGTAATGCTATTGACACATGAACATTTACACTTACACGACGATGATGAATACTTGGTCGATGAGAGATGAATACTTGCATGACGAGGAATGAATACTTGTACAACGGACAACTCGAAAGTATGTCATCATGTATCTCATTTGAAAGAGAAAATTGTGTAGAAGACGTTGGTGGTTTTAGATTTGCAAAATTCCTCACATATCGTCAGAAATATTGGTTATATTGAACGGAGAAAAAAAAACCACCTTTAAAAACATGTAAAAGATGGGTGAGTGATGTGTCCAGTTTTTTTTTTTTTAAATACTTGATATCTTAGGTGTGAATACTTGATGTATTATAGATGAATACTTGATTTATTATATGTGAATACTTGCGCGCGCCAGTTGTAAAATATTTCAGATATTAGGCGGTCCCCAAATAGTAAGTGGTCCCCCCAAATAGTTAGTAGTTATTAAAGTAGTTATTGACTGGGGGATGAAACGGGGGATGGATTCCGGGGGATAGCTAGGCTCTCCCTAAATTTAATTTGCCCCTCTGCACTTGTCTCACCAGCAAGTGTGAAAGGAGAGCAGTCGTGGGTGAAAGGGTTAAACTAGAGCCGTTGGTTTTATATTCATTCCGTTTTGTAAAATTTATAATTTAATTTACAGTTTTATATTTTTACTTTAATTCTTCTCGGATAAGAAAACTAAACATGTTGGGTTTGGCCGCTTCTAAACCACTCTATTAAATCTGAGCAGGTGAATAGAAATAAATGATGACAGAGATGTTTGAACCTAAAGACTTGCTGACTAAGGTACGAGGTACGTGACGTAAAGGGAGGGAAACATAGCCCGTTACTTGCTCAAGAATTAACCATAAATTTTGAAGGAAATTTTTTATTAAATAATAAATGAAAACAGAAAGAGTATCTATATTGTTTTATGCTATAGATGGATCCGAAAAAAAATTCCGATCCAAACTTTTTAACCGAAATGTTTTCTCTAGTCCTAGGTATTTTATTCTGTTTGGGAAACTATCTCTGTATTCTTTCTATTTCAAAAAAAATTCAATCACAATTTCTATTTCAAAAAATCCCATCTACTATTTCAAAAAAAGTTCCAACAATCTTTCTGCTTAAAAAAACTCAGCCATCATTTTGAAAAGAAAAAAAGATATCCACTTTGGATCCGAAATTTTTGTACGGTTCCAAAGTGTGGATCGAATTTTTTTTCGGATCCATCTTTAGCATAGAAAAATAAAAGTACTCTTTTAGTAATAATTTATACAAATAAAAAATTTCCAATTTTGAAGGAACGAAAGAGAGATCAAAAGAGAGAAGAGTTGAACTCCATATACAAACATGTTAAAGACAACTTCGGCAATTTTGTAACTTTCTATTTGAGTTGTAGAGAAAGGTGAAATCCTTGACTTCTCTCATTCCCTTTTTTTTATTTTCTTTTCCTTTATTAAAGGAGTTCTAGAGCACAGTCTAAGAGATAGCGAACTCACATCATATTGTATTCAAGAACGTTAGCTCCAACCGGGCACGCAGACTTGATCGAAAATTTAATATTGTTTTTCCCAAGTTTTCATTGTGCATTTTTTGACATATTAAAGAATGTCAGCACCCCGCGTATGGCGCGCTTACTTGATTTAAGTCTTAATAGTGCTCAACCGAAGTCTTAATAGTTTTCATCAAGCCTAAATAATAGTTTTCCCAAGTTGTTATACCCAGTAAAATAAACTATTGAATTTATAGTTGAAGCCCAAAATTAATTATTTATACCTCACATAGCATATTTTATTAGTGTTATTTCAAAGTCTTAATAGTGTTTTTCACAAATCTTAATAGTACTTTTCACAAATCTTAATAATGAATTTCACAAGTCTTTATACTTCACATACCATATTTTTCCCAATTTTTAATAGTGTATTTAGAACTCTTAATAATAGTTTTCACAAGTCTTCATATCTAGTAAAATAAACTTAAATTTATAGTTGACTACATAATACTTGATCTATATCTTGATAATGCTCTTCCGAAGTATTACTAGTGTTTTTCTCAAGTCTTAATAATGATTTTACCAAGTCGTTATACCCAGTAAAAGAAACCATTAAATTTATAGTTGATTCCACTTATTGATAATTTCTATTAATAGTTTTTTTTATCAAATCTTAATAATGTTTCCCAAATTTTTATTTTCCGTATTATCTCCCTCCCCTTCTCCATCTCCCTCTCCATCTTCATAAACAACTTTTATTTCATATATTATTTAACAATGTACATATCTTACTTCATCAATTACTCTTAATAGCAAAGCACGTAGCTTCGACGTTGTACGCGAGATCGGAGTAGGGGTGAACAGGGGAGGAGAAGAGGAGGAGAGATAATGAGCAAGTACAGACAATGGCGAAATCTAATGGGTGGAGAGGAAGCGCGACTACAAAGATCAGGAAAGAAGGCAGTTGCGAGGAAAGGTTCCTTATACATAAAGCCTGTCGAACCGCTAATGAGTTGGGGAATTTTTAAGGGACAGAAAGTGGGCAAACGATGATAATTTCTCTATGTTATATATCTAGTTAAATGAAACATGTTCAAACGTTTATTAAGATAAATTTCAACTATAGAAGTTGGCGTGCTAGACAAGCAAAATTCAACTTCATGAAGAAATATTATACATTCCAAGCACAAAGCTGGCAGTAATACATCATTAAGGAACCAACTGCCCGTTTTTAGGAAGATAATTATAGTTTGTTGGGTTGTGTGCATATTAATTAATTCCTTCAGAGGGAATAAAAAAGTAAGACCTAAAATAAACTAATAAATTCTAAGAGAGGATCAATTGAGAATGCTTTCTTTTGACACTGTTAACCATTTTAGAAAATGAAGTATAAATTTGAAGTCTAATATTATAGTGACGATCTATATTATCTACATATCTTGTGTATAAAATATGATGAGATTTCAAGTATGTTTTATGGTGAATTAACTAACTTGGAATTTAAGCTGTATGAAATTAACGATTTTTAATGTTTCACCAACAAACATAAATTGTATAAATATTATTATTAGTTTATCCATATGTCCAATAATTTATCTATAAAAATTATTAATATTATTTTATTTAAATAATTATTAAAATTGTCAAAATAGACATTATCAATTGACAAAGTGATGGTGACCAAGTTAGTTACACAAAACATTCTGTATGTCAAAATAAACATTATCAATTACAACTTGCACAAAAGTAAGGATTTTTTATGTTGACCTCCAAATTTTTAAATAAATTAAGAAAATGGAACAAAACACCGTTTAAAATGTTAGATAATTAAGAAGAAATGTCATATATTTGACTGCACACTTTAGTATTTCGTCATATATATTTATTGGTACATGACAAAATTATAACATCATCACAGACAATTGATCAAGCAAACACAGAGATTTTAACGTGGTATCGCCTATAGCGCACTCCACGGATCAAGACACACACACACACTCATTTATTTCATAATAATTTCTGATTACAACTCACACAACACTGAATTGTATTTTTCTTTCTTAGTTTTTTTGCTCAAAGAGAAACTTAGATTTATAACCCAAATCCAAGCTGTACACGTTCTCTATTTTTAGGAAATAACCAAACATGGTATTTCATCAATCAATCAACCAAACATAGTAATAAGTATCAATTGCAGCAGTATCACCCAGCAGCAAATCAATCAAGATAAGTATGGTAATAATCCAGCAGCAATATCAATCAATTAAGGTAAGGTTCAATCAATCCAGCAGGGCTTTCTTGATTTTCTCCTTTAGATCCGATGTGACACCTACACGTGTCAACTTGTAGTTCCAACATCCCCCCTCAAGTTGGCACGTAAATATCGATCATATCCAATTTGCACAGAGACTCATTAAACACCTTGCTTGACACAGCTTTAGTTAGCATGTCTGCTAGCTGCTCACCCGACCTTACAAACGGAATTTCAATGATCTTTGAGTCTATTTTTTCTCTGATAAAGTGCCTATCTACTTCAATGTGCTTTGTTCTGTCATGCTGTACCGGGTTATGAGAGATGTCTATTGCAGCCTTGTTATCACAAAACAATTTCATTTCACTGGTTGGTTCAAAACCGAGTTCGGTTAAAAGTCTTTGTAACCACAATAATTCACAAATACCTTTTACCACTCCTCTAAATTCTGCTTCGACACTGGACAAGGTTACCACATTTTGTTTCTTACTTCTCCAAGTAACTAGATTTCCGGCCACAAATGTGAAGTAACCTGCCGTTGACTTCCGGTCACTCACACTTCCAGCCCAATCTGCGTCGGTATAGCCAGCTATTTCTAGATGTCCATGTTTCTCAAACATTATCCCTCTTCTAGGGGCGCCTTTTAGGTACCTAAGAATCCTCATTACCGCCTCCATATGTTCTTCACTTGGAGAATGCATGAATTGGCTGACAACACTCACTGCATAAGCTATGTCAGGTCTAGTATGAGATAAATAAATCAATTTTTCAACTAACCTTTGGTACCTTTCTCTGTTGGCTGGACTCTGATTCGGATCTAACCCCAACTTGTGATTTTGGATCATTGGTGTGTCAGCTCGTTTGCACTCTAGCATTCCAACCTCAGCAAGTAGGTCAAGAATATAATTCCTTTAAGATAGGAAAATACCTTTGTTACTCCGAGCTACTTCAATTCCAAGAAAGTATTTCAAGCCACCCAAATCTTTCATTTCAAATTCTTTAGACAATTTTGTCTCTAGAAATTTGATCTCCTCATGATCATTACCTGTAATAATCATATCATCCACATATATGATTAGCACTGTAAGTTTACCTTGGTTCCGTTTAAAGAACAGAGTGTGATCGCAGTTGCTTTGTTCGTACTCATACCCCTTCATTGCACTGCAAAACCTACCAAACCATGCTCTAGGAGATTGTTTCAAGCCATACAAAGACCTCTCTAATTTGCACACTTTTCGTTTTGTTTCAGAACATTGGTACTGGGGTGGAAGATCCATGTAAATCTCTTCTTTTAGATCACCATGTATGAAGACATTATTTACATCAAATTGGTGTAATGGCTAATCAAAATTTGCTGCAAGGGATAAGAGAACTCGCACAGTATTTAGTTTAGCAACTGGTGAGAAAGTTTCTTGGAAATCAATTCCATATGTCTGAGTATATCCTTTGGCCACGAGTCGTGCTTTATATCTCTCAATTTTTCCCTCTACATTGTACTTTATAGAGTAGACCCATTTACATCCCACAGTTTTCTTTCCCTCGGGTAAATCCACTAACTTCCAAGTTTGGTTTTTTTCTAGGGCATCCATTTCTATTTCCATTGCTTCTATCCATTTTGGATCTTTAATAGCTTCCTCTACCCTTTCTGGTACAACTACCAAAGAGACTTGATGGGCAAAACTTCTCAAGGGTTCAGAGAGTCGGTCAGTTGTTATGTAATTTGCAATAGGGTAGTTATTTTCGTTGTTTGTTCCGTTCTCATGAATGTACCGTTTTGGTGGTTTACCTCTATTGGTTCTTGGTGGTAACCTAGATTGTATAATAGAATTTGAGTTATGTGGATTTACCTCATGAATATCTCCGGGGGATTCCGGGCCATGTGGTTGCGGTTCAGATTGTATTACTTCTGCATTACTCATATCCATTTCAATCCAGATGTTAACTCCAGGAGACTCTGCACTATGGTCTATTTCGGTTCTGTTTCTGACTGGGTCGGTTTCTAAAATTTCAGGTTCTGCACAAGGCTCTGTTTCTGAATGTGCTCTGTTTTGGTTTTCTGTTGGGTTTGGTTCTGTTTCAGCATGATTCAGCTCTGTTTCTAAATGTGCTCTGTTTTGGTTTTCTGCTGGGTTTGGGTCTGTTTCAGCATGTTTCAGCTCTGTTTCTTTGGCTGACTTGGTTCGGTTTGTGACCGAATTCATATGTTCACAACTTGGGCCCGTTAACTCACTAAACAACAGTTCAGGTTCATACTCTGTTTCCCCCTGAACGGGAACTTGGTGTTTATTAAAATAAGGTTCGGTTTCAAGAAAAGTTACATCCATTGTTGTGTAGAATTTCCGAGTGGAAGGATTATAACATTTATACCCTTTCTGTTGTGACCCAAAACCCAAAAAAACACACTTTTCGGCACAAGGTTCTACTTTGGAACGAAAATTCTTTTGGACATGAACATACACGGTACATCCAAATATTTTTGGGGACATGTTTAGAATAGACATGATGTTTACATGATCAGCTAACCTTTGTAACGGGGTTTTGAATTGGTTGGTTTTCGTAGGAGTCCGGTTGATCAAATAGACAGCAGTAGACACATCATTATCCCAAAAAGTTTGTGGTACATTGTTTTCGAATAGAAGTGATCTAGCGGTTTCAAGGATATGTTTATTTTTTCATTCTGCAATTCTATTTTGTTGGGGTGTTCCTACACACGAGGTTTCATATACTATGCCATTGTCTTTAAAAAAATCCTGTAGATTTTTGTTAATGTACTCCCTACCATTATCACTTCTTACCACCTTTATTTCTTTCTCAAATTGTGTTTTTATCATTTTGTAAAAAACTTTGAACACGTTTGGTACTTCATCTTTGGACTTGAGAAGATAAAGCCATGTCATATGAGTACAATCATCAGTAAAAAGGATAAACCATCTACAACCAGATTTAGACACAACTGGGCATGGACCCCAAACATTGGTATGAATTAAATCAAAAGGAACAAGACTTTTATTCAAGCTATCATGATAAGTCGCACGATGGCTTTTGACCTTAATACAGGTTTCACAAACAAATTCTTCATTATTTAAACCCAAAATAACGTAGGGGATAATTTTCTCATGTACCCAAATGAGGGATGCCCATGTCTCCTATGCCACAACCAAACTTTGTTTTTCAAACTTTCGGATTCACTTCTTGCAATGCATGTATGTCCCATTTTTGAGTTGTCCAAATAATACAATCCGTCCCTCTTAGAACCACGCCCAATAATCTCCCTCGTCAGAACATCCTGGAAGATACAAAATTTAGGAAACATTAAGACTGCACAGTTCAATTCCTCTGTAATCTGACTAACCGATATCAGTCTTGTAGACAACGATGGAACAAGTAGGGTATTCCTTGAGAAATGGGTACATCTCCAGTTCCTTTTACTGGATAAGAAATTCTGTTTGCATTTAGAATCTCATTCTTCCTAGGTCCAGTAATGTTTACGAGGTCTTTTTCTGAAAAGGTCATATGGTCAGTTGCTCCAGAATCAATCACCCATTTTTACAAACTTTGAAACTCACAATTATTTTCAGAAATTGAAACATTACCTTGAGCTGACTGTTTACCTGCTGTACCAGAATTAGAACTCAAAACTAACCGATCCTGAGGCACTGCTGTTATAGTATGCACGACTCCACTGTTCTGACCCGAGCAACTTTGGTTTTGACACGAGGTGCTGTTCTGACCCTGCTGGTTCGGTTCTGCTGGTCCAGACGTCACGACAGTTGCACGCCCTTTTTGACCATCTTGTTTCTTCTTTTTCTGTTTTTCCACCACTCGGGATATCCAACCAACTTAAAACAATTTTCTCTGGTATGCTTTGAACCCCCACAATGAGTGCAAGTCAGATTGTTCTTCGGTCATGTTTTAGTAAGGGTCAAATTTACCTCAGCTGGCTTGTAGCCACGCGAGACTAAGGCCATCGGATTGTTGCCCACCTCGTCTCCCTTCATCATCACCATCTGACGCATCTCTTCCCTTCGAACTTGTGCAAAGGCTTGTTCGATAGTGGGAAATGGTTTCATTTGAAGCACATTAGCTCTCACGTTGTCGAGACGATCGTCAAGTCCATCTAGAAAAGTGTATACCCTGCTCTCTTGAATATAAGAGTTGAATTTCTTGATGTCGCTGGAGTATTCCATCAGATTAGGACGTCGAAAATCTATCTCCCGCCAAAGGGTTTGCAACTTGCTGTAGTATCCTTCAACTGGTCCCCCCTCTTGCTTGAGTTTTGCAACTCTCTTGTTCAAATCATACACGAGAGATGCATCGTTGTCGTCGAAGAATGTTGTAGCTATTGCGTCCCAAACATCTTTTGCAGTCGGGAAACGGATGAAATTGCCAATTAACCTTGGTTCAAGCGAATTAATGAGCCATCCCTTCACAATTGAGTCATCAATACTCCACTTTCGATATGGTGGATCTGTTGGCAGCGGTTGGTTCGGGATGCCGGTGATATGTCTCAACTTATCTCGTCCTTTGATGTGCATCTCTACCACCTGAGACCACAGCCCATAATTTGTACCATCTAGTTTCACGGAAATAGGTGGTGCAGATCCTTCGGTTGAGGGTGTAGTGCTAGGGGAAGATTGCTGTAGGATGAGGAGTTGAGTTAATTTTTCTAAGAGAGCGGTAGTAGTTGAAGGCTCTCCTAATTCAATGGTTGGAAGAGGTTTTTTAGGTGGCGTCTCTGCCATTGTTTCAATGACAGAAATTTCAGGTTGGTTTTTGTGGTTTCGGCGAGATTAGTCGAACACACTTGGTCCTATGATCTCTGCTCTGATACCATGACAAAATTATAACATCACCACAGACAATTGATCAAGCAAACACAGAGATTTTAACGTGGTATCGCCTATAGCGCACTCCACGGATCAAGACACACACACACACTCTTTTATTTCATAATAATTTCTGATTACAACTCACACAACACTGAATTGTATTTTTCTTTCTTAGTTTTTCTGCTCAAAGAGAAACTTAGATTTATAACCCAAATCCAAGCTGTACACGTTCTCTATTTTTAGGAAATAACCAAACATGGTATTTAATCAATCAATCAACCAAACATAGTAATAAGTATCAATTGCAGCAGTATCACCCAGCAGCAAATCAATCAAGATAAGTATGGTAATAATCCAGCAGCAGTATCAATCAATTAAGGTAAGGTTCAATCAATCCAGCAGGACTTTCTTGATTTTCTCCTTTAGATCCGGTGTGACACTAACTACACGTGTCAACTTTGTAGTTCCAACAGTACACAAATTTATATTTAATTACGTGCTTTAATTGAGAATTTTTTTTATTGCTGTTTATAGATGGTCCAAAAGCTTTCAAATTAATAGATTTTGTACATATTAAAAAAAATAAAAATTTTTTTTTCACAAAATATAAAATTTCATGTTCAAGCACATTTTCATATAGAAATCACATTGAGCGGTTCGGATCTACTATTTGATCTTAGGAGGGATCAAACACCAAATCTTAAGTTCGATGGCCAACAAACCAAATAAACCACAACAAATAAATCATTATTGGGCACTGGATCGATTTGAATGTACACCTGGACAGTAATTAGGTGAAAATGATGAGAAGTACACCTGAACAGTAACCAGATTATTTGGATATGTGCCGACAATACTCCAATATGTAACCAACTTAAAGTTTTTATTGCTGAAAATCCCTACTCTTGAGCTATAAATAGCAGCCTACATAGGGATGTAGGCTACTCACCACATCTATAAACACTGCTCTGTTAACTAAATTATCTATTTCCTCAGCGATAGAAATTAAGCATCCAACCTTCCAATACAAAATGGTGAATGCACAGAACACACAACACCCTCAAAGCCCTGCCACCGTGCTAGCGATCGGCACCGCAACCCCAGCAAACACCCTCATTCAGGCAGAAGTACCTGACCGTCTATTCAAGGCTGCCAACAGTGATCAACTGACCGAGCTCAAAATGAAATTCACCAAAATATGTAAGCAATCATTGTTTCTAATGTTCATTATCACTTGAAAGTTGTATAGGAAATACTATGTATTCCATTAGAATGTTTAAATAATAGGTCAATCAAATCGTCTATCAAAATTTTATTGTCAGAGATATGTGGTAAATCAATACGTACTAAACAAATCATGTAGGTGTATTTCTTTTATTATTGTTTTTTTAGCGCAGCTTCAAAAACACAAGAGTCACAGAGCACACATCTTGTACTTTTATTATTGTTAAAGCACACGATTTTCTGACAGAAATCAAGTAGACGTATTAACTTAAAGTTATTCACCAGAATGCAGTGGCCATTTATTTATTAAACTATAAACTATATAGGAAGTTTGTCTTTTCCATTCATTAAAAACATAACCAATATATAAAAAAGCTACTCTGTAATCGATATGTTATTCCCTTGGCCTTAATATATATTACATAGAAAAGCTTTGTACACACTGAAAGCTTAACAAATTCCAATTGATTATGATATAGCTTAACACACGATTAATTTTTCAAACATACACCGACCATGGACTGCATGCTTTGGTTATCCACGTACTATAATGTACAATAATATTTCTTTACAAGTGGAGTTTTCATAACATTTCTAAAACCACTTGTAGGTGAAGCTTCAGCAATTAAAAAACGGCATTCTATATGGACGGAAGAAATTGTGAAACAAAATCCAAGCATTGGGATACCAAATGCTCCTTCTCTAGGTGCTCGCCAAAACATACTAATAAATGAGGTGCCAAAGCTCGGAAAATTTGCTGCTGAACGGGCCATCAAGGAGTGGGGCCAACCCATATCGAAACTCACGCACCTCATTTTTTGCACCACTAGCGGCTTTGCTATGCCTGGTTTTGACTGCAAACTAGCACACCTCCTCGGCCTACCCTCAACGATAAACCGGTACATGCTTTATCACCAAGGATGCCATGGGGGAGGAACTACACTCCGCTTAGCCAAGGACCTTGCTCAGAACAACCCCAGCGCTCGTGTTCTGGTGGTTTGTGTTGAGATAAGTCTTCATGGTTTTCACAGTCCATCTCAGGAACATCTCGACAATCTTGTGACTTTGGCTATATTTGGTGATGGTGCCAGTGCCATGATTGTTGGCACAGACCCAGACCTAGCAGCTGAACGTCCCGCCTTTGAGATCATCTCTGCTAACCAAAAATTGCTCCCAAACACCAGTCTCGCAATTGTTGCAGAATTAGATGAAGCAGGTTTCATGGTGCATTTATCACGCAATATAGCAAAATACGCATCCGAAAATGTGGAGAGTTCTCTTGAAGAAGCATTGGCACCATTGGGTATTACAGACTGGAATTCCATTTTTTGGGTTGTGCATCCGGGCGGTGTAGCTATTTTAGACGGAATCGAAGCAAAGATCAAGCTAAACAAGGAAAAACTGCTAGCATCAAGGAATGTGTTGGCCAACTATGGGAATGTGCAGAGTGCTACAGCAATGATTGTTCTAGATGAGATGAGGAAGCAGTCTGCCAAGGCACAAAAATCGACAACTGGAGAGGGTCTTGAGTGGGGAGTGCTTTTGGCGTTCGGGCCAGGGATGACCGTAGAAACAATCGTTCTACGCGCCATTCCAATTTAACCATGCATGTTTCTTGGACCTGTAAATACAATGAAGATACTCAAGAACAATCTTCAAACTACGATAAAGAAATAAATATAAGTATAAACTTTGTGTATGATATGTATTGCTATGTGTAATGTGTGCTATAACATTAATGAAAAGATTTCAACTATTTTTATTTTATTTTTTCATATATGGAGTGATATTATGTAATCTTTATTTTGTTGTGTTGCTTAGTTATATATGTGTAACTCATTGAGTATATATATATTGTGCTAATAAAGAAACTATTCTCTGTTTTCTCTATAGGTGCGCGCTAAGTTGTTGTCACTTTGCACATATATATGGTTCATTTATATGCTCATGTTTTCCAGGGTAAAGCTACTCATTGAACATATATGCTTCCAAGTTATTTTCAATATCTTTTTTGTTGGACCGTGTTCCTACGAAATTATTATTTACTTGCATTTGTAAACGTACATTTGTAAAATTATGACCAACAGATTATAATAAAAAGTGTAAATTATGTGCTCTTATTGATTAAAATGATACAGGAAAAGAATCATTGGAATATTTGTACATATTAGCATCCTTAATTAGAAGAAAAGAACCGGTGAAGTACTTAATTAACATTATCATCCCTATCAATAAACTGAACTTAATTATGCGCATCAGCTAAAGGTTGTCATGCAGTATATTTTCATTTTATAAATACGCTTTTACTTCTGGAAATGTGCTGCACGTACTTGCATAACTGTTTTTCGATCAAAAGCAATCCAATCCATCAAACTACTTGAATTTTGTATTGAATCTTGGAAGAGACAATTGTTTGTGAGCACATTGACATATCCTACACGGATGCGAAAAAATTTCAAATAAACAGTGTGTAAAAGGAGGAGGCGCTCGCACGAAATAATCTCAACCATAAACACACAGTCATTTAAAACGCAACCGTGTAGGAAAGGCACCTATATTTCTATATGGTTTATTAATAAGAAACCTTGTACGATCTTAGCCAATCATAAACAGTTTTTGCGGAACAAACCATATATAATTACGTTAAATCTCCAAATACGATTTTGTATTTAAAATCTCCAAACCATGTACGCTTCATTCACACTCTCTTAATCAAACCCTGCTCAAAATTAATTTCTTCAAGGAACCCCCTCGCTATGCGCTCTTTTAACCGATCCCATGTTAAATCAGTATGAATATACGTAATATTGATTCATTATGTTAATTACATATAAATATCTATATATGTATTTGATTCTTTTGTGATTCTTTAATGGCTAGCAAACATGCATATAGAAAAATTAAAAAAAAAAATAAATATCATACACGGTTCAATAAAAATAACCGTGTTCAAACCATGTAAATTAGAATTTTTATTTTTTGTGCCTCTTTGTAAATTATACACGGTTTATTGTGATTGAACCGTGTATGAAAAGCCCTTAGGTTTTTTTGGTTTTTCACGCCTCTTCGTATACTTCCTTGTCTTTAATTCTCACTCCTCCGCATCTAATCAAATAACTCTCTCACTCCTCTCTCTATTCTCCCTTCTCTTCGCTCTCTTATTTGACAACTCCGTCAAAAATATCTCTTCCTAGCTTTTTCTCTCTAAAACCAATATAGGTTTTCACTCACCACTTTGAAACCACTAGTGTAAAAGAAGTTCAAAGGTAACAATGAATGACCGAGACTTCATAAGCATATTGTCCGACCTGAAACTTGGCCTAATCTTAGGGTTGTCCGACCTTATATTTACCGTGGTTAGTAGCGTCTTCTGTACTGGTGATATAATATCTTTTTAATGTTTGAAAGGCTGCCGACATCCATTCCAAATGGTGTCAAATATTGCCTATAATTGGTGTCAAGGCTAAGAGTAATTAATGCAAGTCTTAACTAAAAGTGAAGACATATAATTGGTCATGATGTCTTAATCACCAGAGAACTTTCAAATAACAAGTTCAGTTTTTATCTCCAATTTAGGTAAACAACACATGTTACCTTATCTGTCAACTCCTCACTACCTCAACTTTTGCAATATAGGTAACACTCTAAACAATCCAAAATCTAAAAAATCCCCCTAAACATCTCCCGAAATCTAACTACCTGAGACTGCACTCTAACTATCTTATTAGAACCACCTTGTATAAGATTACCAGCGAATTTACAACACGCAAAATGCAAGGGTTGATATTTAACAAATCAAATATTTATACCTAACATATCAAAAAAATTTAAAGAACTTGGACATAACTGTTGGATCATATATCCAACGTTGAGCATATATGTAACACAATTATGAATTGTATAATGTCATGTATGATTGTCCTAATTAAGTGTTTAATAAGGATTACGGATAATTGATAATCTATTTATTCATTAGGGTGCGGTCCATAAATGTGTAGACCTATACAGACAGAGCTCAAATCATTGATGGATTGATTGTGAGATTTGCAATTAAGTAGAACCATAAAATACATAGTAGATCAGACAAATTCAGGAAACTGTGAGTGGCCATACCAAAAACTTGTCTCAATGAAATATAAAGCTAATGGAAATATTAGGGAGTACATCATGGAGATGTCTAATGTTATTTCTAAACTAAGGGCACTTAAGCTTAAGGTCTCTGATGATCTTTTAGTGCACTTACCATTGATATCTCTTCTTTCACACTTTGGTGAGTTTAAGGTGAGGTATAATTGTCAGAAAGAGACTTGGACTCTCAATGAGCTCATCTCTCATTGGGTGCAGGAAGAGGAAAGACCGAAACAAGATCAAACAAAATGTACCCATGTTGCTACAAACTTCAAATTTAAGTTATCGGCAAACCGAAAGAAATCTAAGGAAATTAAGGATAATAAGGATGATGCAGACCATCCAAAAGAAACTGGAAAAGGGCAAAGCAATTGCCTAATTAGATGGTACCGGTTGTTAATTTATCACGGTTGGCATGCTAAGAAAGGTATGTCTCTTGTCTTGGATTGTACGGAAGTTAATTTAACTTATGTATTTATATATACTTAATGGATAGATTCAAGTGCAACTACTCACATAGGTGTATCTTTGTAGGGCTGCCTAAATTACCGTAAGCCAACTGATGATGAAACATTCATCTTTGTGGGCAACGGTAATAAAGTTGAGGTGGAGGCTATTGGGATTAATTTTTTGCATTACGTTTTTTATTGTAAAAGGAAGATTCATCTTTGTCAAATCCATGTACATTGACATTAAGTTTTTGGTTGTAAAAGAAATTGTACATAATGGTCAGTTCAGCGTAGAACATATAGAGACAGACTCCTTTTTAGGAATTCCACTTACTAAAGGATTACACCCAATAAGTTTGAAGAACATGTTGCTCATATCGGTGTAATTTTTGTTAGGATTGTTCAGTTTTAGTGGAAGTATGTTATTTATTTTAATTGTTGTTCTACACATCCATATCATGATTTATGTCTTTTAGTTATAATGGTACTGTGATCATTGATGGTTTATCTACGAATAAATGTGATGAAAGCTGATTTGCTTCTTTGCTAATATAATTGATGAACTAAATTGGTTTGGAAATACAAAGGACGGTAGAAAAATATGTGTGGACATATGGTTAACAAGATATAATAATTATTTTTTTGACATATTGCTCAAGTGGAAGATTGTTGGATCATATATATCAAACGTTGTGCATGTATGTAATATAATTATGAATTGTACACTGTCATGTATGATTGTCTTAATTAAGTGATCAATAAGGATTAAGGATATTTGACACTTTATGTATTCATTACGGTGTGTTCCATAAATGTGTAGACTTATAAGGGTAAACCTCAAATTATTGATGGATTGATTGTGAGATTTTTAATTAAATATATATAGAGTAGATCAGACAATTTCTAGAACTTTGTGCAGCCCATTCAAATATTTTTTGCAGCCAATACTAATTTTGTGCGGCCACTCATAGCTTTTGTGCGACCACTCACGTTTTTTGGTATGGCCACACAAAAGGTTGTTAATTAAGGAAATATGGTTTAATTTATTAAAGTCAGTTCAATGGCTGTTTTTTGAAATTCAAAATTGCAAAAAAATAAAAGGAAAAGCTTCAAACTTGAGTTGAAATTTTCGATCAAGTTTTTCATTTCTAATTTTTTATTTTTTTGTCATTTACCATACTTCTTCTTAGGCATGTTCATGTAAATGTATGAAGTCTCAGATCTAGAATTTTTTTGTTATATTTTTATTTTTTAGTCGGAATGTTATTCATGTAAGTAATAATTTGTGATGTAATTGTAATTGTTGTTTATATATTGGTAAATGTAGAGTTGTAGTGTTTATATTTGAAATTTAGTTTAGTGTTTTTGGTATTTAGATCTAGAGTTTACTTTGAATTCAGATCTAGGATTTTATGTGATTTTTTTAAAAATAATTTATTGAACTATAAACGGTTTTTTTTATTAAAAATCGTGTCGAATGTGTATTTTCATACACGGTTTTACTTTAAAACCGCGTATAATAACTTTTGGCAAAAAAATTCGGTGAAAAAAATTTGAATTATACACGGTTTTAATAAAAACCATACAGGATTAGTGTTTTTGTACACGGTTCGAAAACCTTGTAAAATTCAGCGACCCTATTGTACACGACCTCCGTAGATACAATTCAAAAACCACATAAAAGTATGTTCTTTTACTGTAGTTAGTAGCGTGTGCTGTACTAGCTAGTGATATAATATCTTTTTAATTAATTTGCAAAGCTGCCGACATCCATTCTAATAGGTGTCAAATGTTGCCTATATTTGGTGTCAAGGCGACGAGTAATTAATGCAAATCTTAACTAAAACTGAAGAGGTATAATCTGTTAGAGCTCAGGCCGTACACGTGCGTTATCCTGTCTTTATCACTTGAGAACTTTCAATTAATTTGAAAAGCTGTCGACATCCATTCTAATAGGTGTCAAATGTTGCGCAAAATTGGTGTCTTAACGCTACGAGTAATCAATGCAAATCTTAAGTGAAGAGATATAACTGGTTAGAGCTCAGCCCGTACGTTATCCCGTCTTAATCACCTGAGAACTTTTAAATGATAAGTTTGGTTTTGATCTCCAATTTAGGTAACAACACATGTTACCATATGTCTGTGAACTCCTCACTGACCTAATTTTTTCCACTATAGGTATAACACTCTAAACAATCCAAAATATAATCGGAACCTGATAATAGTCCTTCAAATTATCTTATTGGGACCACCTTCTATAAGGTCACCGTCGAATTTATAAACTCTTTTTCTTTAAGTGTTTATATTTGACATATCAAGTATTTATATCTAATATATCAAGTCTTTCTAAAAAATCTGGACATAACAACTCTTTTTCTTTCTCCCTTTCATTATCCACTCATATTCTTTTACATGTTTTTAGTTTTTTTTTCCTCCGCTCAATCTTGCTAATATTTCTGACGATTTGTAAGAAATTTTGCGAATTTAAAATCACGAACGTCTTCTATTTCATTTTATTTTTCAAATGAGATTCATGATAAAGTCTTTCGGTTTCTTCGTCACGGAAGAATTTATATCTATCAAATTTTTTGTTTACACATCAACTATTTTAATTTTAGTGTATTGGAGTATTTTTAGGGGACTGTTCGACAGAAATCGTATAATTATTCAATAATCAATACACAGCATATAAAAAAAAATATTAAAAAAATGTTGTTTATATCCAAGTTTTTCTTTGAGGAAGTAAACGAAGTGCGACTAGTTGCAATATTAATTGTACAAATCAAATATCTTGCAAAATTAAGTCGACACCACAACACTACCGAAAAATATCACTGATCACCAAGGCATTCACTATGAGGAATACCTACTAAATGATACAAAATTAAGTCGACAACATCTTTCCTTGATATTTCATAGAGCACTAGGAAGTCCATAATTTCCTCCATCCAATTGAAAACCTCCGTGTACATTCCATTGCTTCCACGAACGGCCAGTCGACTACATATTGCTATAGTCCAATTACCTACAAATTAAGTAGGAACTGAAAAGGAGAGGTTGTTATGAAATTAATAATAATGGATGTTCATTTGTAACTTCTCACCAAATACTTCAAAAAAAAATTCTCAAAGAAATATTTTATGATCTCCTCACATTTATCAACAAAATTCATTTAGTTAGTTCGTCATTTACATTTTGTTAGCCTACATAAAATAGACTTTATAAGCTTATATTGTACATATAAGAGATGGCCAACATTTATATATTATCTCTATCTTGTTTACTCTTATTATATTTTTTTAATAATTGAGGTTAGCATCAAGCGGTGATTTTGGATCAGGATGGGTAGTGAGAAAAAACTGTCAAATCAGAAAAAAAGCTGTGATGTAACATTTCTCATAGATTGAATAAATGTTAATTTACGTAGTAGGGCAGCTGAGTAAGAAATGGGATGGCTTCCCAAGATAATTGGAACACGTATCCTCTGCATTAACTCAAAAGAGAATCTTTTGAGTTAATGCATCTTGGCCGTCTGATACTAAACGGAACCAATCCGGCTGTCTAATTTTAACAGAGAGCTCTTTAATATTAATGCAGATCTAATTTGCACGGATCTTAAAGTGGATCGGATGATAAAGATGCATTAACTCAAAAGATTTCCTTTTGAGTTAATGCAGAGGATACGAATTCAGATAATTGTCTATATCATTTATTTCCAAGGAACTGTCAAATCAGACAAACAGCTGTGATGTAACATTTTTCATTCGGTAATGAGTACGCCTAAGCGCTTCAAATAAAAATAAAAAAAAAGTTCCAACTCAGCAAGCTTCATCATTATATTGATGAATCGTGTTTTAAGTTTTGCCTAACTCGACTAATTAGTTTCGCTCCTTTACAGCCTCTTAATTTATGTTTTGAGAGATTCACAAATCGGATTGTTTCTTTTTTATTCTAACAAACAAAGGATCTTACAATTTTAAGCAATTATATCCTTAACATGTAAAATGACAAACAAATCTCACAACCACCTACAAAAAATATATATTTCTCCTTGGACTCCATACATGGCTATTCCTTGCAGGTTACTAAAAAAAAAAAAGTAATGTCTTGTGCCACTGTAATGTAAAAGTTTGATTAATTAGTAATTAAGGTTACAAATGTGTCACGATAAAAGAAACTCCATATTTATAGGCAAAGTACATGACTTTGTATATTGGTTTTATTAGTATTGTTGTATATATGGTTGTATAATATATAGTTTTAATGAGACCATATATCAATATTGTATGGTTTTTTTATATATGGTTTTAGTGCGACCGTATTAGTGCGACCTAATTGGTGTGACAGTATTAGTGCGATCGAACTGGTGTGACCGAACTAGTGCGACCTAATTGGTGCATATGGGTTATATATATGCAGCAATTCGGATTTTCAAAAATATTTTTTTTCTGAATAAACGCTTGTATATTCCCACAACAGAGAGCAAGTGAGAAAGAGGGGGTTATTTATTTGGTACTCACACCGACTCACGACTAATAGGAGCGAACCGGTTATCAAATTTTGAGGTTCTCGTTTATTGTTACCAGGTGGAACATATGCTAAAATGCAAGATGCTAGAGGGAAAAAGACGGACGAAAAAACAAGGGGCGAGAGAGGAATAGACATCAAGGAAGGTGATGAAAAGGGTGTCAGACTAGTTGAGAGTAAACAGAAGGTAGGGAGAAGAAGAGAAAAATAAATACTCCACAATGCCATTTTTGTTAATAATTTTAAATGGAGGATGTTCGAAAATAAGGGCAAATTTAACATCATAGATTTCGTACGAAAACCTAATTATTTTCAATGTTGGCATGTGAAGTAATATCATATTATTTTCTCTGTTCAGATTTTAGCCTATTCTATCTTGATTTAAACGCCTTTTAAGGCTTTTTTTTTCAATTGATTTGACTTGTTGGAGCCCATAACGATTAAAATAAGTAGGCTTCTTGATTTCTCTACAAACGGGCTGCCTGTTTTTCTCTCATCCCTTTATAAACTACACCTATTCGGGACATTGGGCTTTGGAAATCAATTTTACTAATACAGCTTATCCAGCACATCACAAGAGAAATGATGTTTATTTTTAACAAATTAGTTCACCAAAGCAAAAACTGTTAATGGATATTTATGAAAGGTTAAATATTTCTTTTGGTTACTAATCTCCAGGGTTTGAGCCTCAGTCGCTGTTCTTTCGATACAAAGATCCTGCAACGAGCCTAAGTCTCAGTTGCAGGATTGATCAATCCAAATCGAAAATAACAAGCAATTTGAGGTAATTTGAATAAAAGAGAAAAGTCTGACAGGATAACCAAAATAACCAGCTATTTCAGAGGGTAAGTCGATAAAAATTGCTATCTGCCACTATTAGCATTCACTATCGGTTCATAGCAGATATGATCTTCAACTAATATTTATTTTTTGTAGGCCATGAAATCCAATACAAAAATGCAAAACAAAGATTTGTATTACAGTACTATTCAGGTTCTTAAATGAAAGGCAGGAATTCATTGTCCTTAATTAAAAATTATATGAAATTCAAAAAGAAGGGGCCAGAACTAAAATCGGGCAGAAATCAAATTGATCTAAGTTGCATTTCATTATTTTACGATAATATTTAAAAGCCAAGCAAGGTACAAGCAAGGTTTATTATGATAATATTTCCATGCAATTGATTCATCACTTTATGCTCCAGTCACCAAGCATCGATCATCTAAAGCAGCTAGCTCCTCCAAGAACAATTTCTTGAATACTGACATGTTTTCTGGCTCCAACGACACCACAGCCGACACACCCGCTTCTTTCCCGGGACTATCCATAAGATAAATGTACCCACTGTAGTAAGCAGGTGCACAAAATATTGGTTTCCCCCACCCGAAGTCGGCCTTGTCCGTTGGCATCCCGAGCAAGCTAATAACGCGCAATTCCGAAATTGGAACACCGCTTCGGGGCAAGTTCTCCATGCCGGCAGTCTCCAAGTAGTCGATCAACGACCTAGCATAATCATCACCATGCTTGGTAGCTTCATGTACCATTTTTGCAACGTGACTGATTGGACTTGAGATGACATCACTGACCACTGTCGAGACGGACACGCGTATAACTGCATTGCCAAAATAGGTAGGTGGGAGCTGTGGGCACATACGGTTGCGAATGTCAATCATAGTGTAAAGCCGGGTTTCTGACTTGAGATCCAAATTTTTTGCCCCACAAAAGCACCACCAAAGAAGCGCTGTGATTGCGCGGAATGCTGACACATGAGTTCCAGCAGTGTCACTGCAGCGAAACTTGAGTGCATCAATGTGCTTGTTCGACATTTCTAGGACGGAGCTAGCATATAATGTAGAAATGCCAGAAGGGATGATTGATTTTGGGTTCGATTTGTACTCGAAGTGGTCAAACATAACTTTTCGATCGGGCCTGGCAGCAAGAAGAGTATGATCGAAGAAAGGTGGCACAATGCAGCTGTCTTCACCGCAGGCAATGCGAGACCATGTTTCCGTGAAGTGGAAGGCACTACGACCATCCACCACTTGGTGGTGCAAGGCAGTGCCTAATGCAACTCCCCCACACTTGAAGAATGTGACCTAGTAAGTAATAATTATGAATAAAATTGGTTCTCAAAAATATTGTTAGGGTTTAAGAAAATAAACCGATAATCTTCGATTACGTGAATTTGCTGATTTTTATTTTTTATTAAATTAAGAAGTTAATACATCACAATTTCAGAGTTCAACTAAGATTGCAAAAGAGACCAAGTTGTAACATTTAAAAGAAGTTACAAACATTAATGGCGCAAGCTTTTTTAAATTGTGCATGATGAATGTATAACATGTTGTTGGTGGGGTAATAAATCTAGAAGTAGATGCAAATTGTAGGTTAGAATTTCCTCCTTAGAATTGGAAAATTCAAAGATGTCTCTTTTTATTTATTTTTTTCTTTTGTAAAACTATATTTTGGAGCTTGCAAAAAAAATGGGATCTGCTAATGAATTGAAATTCACTTTTATTAGAAAAAAAATTAAAATCCATGTTCGTCTATTTCTAATATTTTTTTGTACTTTTTTTTAAGACCAACATTTCAAACAACTACACTGGCAATGCAATATCAGAATAGTATACACTGCATGTATTTTTATTTTAAATTATTGTACCTGTACCAAAAGTGGGATGCAAGCTGAATCCTGTTGTCCTCCTGGAGGCACACAAAGGTTCCTCACCTCACTTGATGGTGCAAAGCTATCAAAATCATCTAACATAGTATTAGATCGAGCTACAACAAAAAGAACTCCCTCCCCGGTGCACTTTATCTCTATGCGACCATCTTGATCCACACCGAGTCGACCTGCCAAGGGATAAAACGGAACGAGAGCCTTTGCTAGAGATGATTTCAGTGATTCAACAGAGAAGAAATCTTGCCTAGAGCTATTGATTGGCCGGTAGAAGTACACCATAGGAGTGTGGGCCATCCGGCCAGCCAAATCGAGGTTGGACAGCCAGAGAGGTGTCTTTGGTGTTGCTTCACTTGGTACCACTAACTCAGAGCTGATAATAGTAAGCATTTCTTTTGTAATTTTTTTTGTGTTCAACTTAAATTTTGTTCTGTATAGAACTGTGCATTATTTCTCCATGCATATTGGCAAGGTTTTATAGGCAATGAAAGCGCAGAGGGAAGCCTCAGGCCAGTTCACTTAGTATATCTTCATATTTTTTTTTCAGCCAATCGGAATTTGATTCAGTAGCTTTAATTTATTTCCAAAAGATTTAGTAAGATTTAGTACTAGTTCAGAAAAGGGACTAAAAGATTTAGTAATCATTCGGATAATGGAGGAAAAGATTTAGTAAAAAGTTAACAGATTAAATTTAACAGTTACAATTTAAAATGTAGCAATGTTTTTTTTTATTTAATTTGGTAGAAAATTATTAAGTCAATAAAGAAATTAAAGTTTTAAAATTAATAATTCTGTAAATTTATCTTCCATATTTAACAAACGTTAGACGCAAATAAGTATTTTGAAAAAAAGAATACCTAAATCCATTACAATGGAAACTGCCCTGGTCAATCATCTGAAAATTTAAATAAATAAATCAAAAAGAGTTATATTATTTTTAAGAGAGCTATGAAGGAGACATTTAGTGCAACACTTTGAACAGTGAAATCACCATGTCCTGACCTCCTGTTTGCAATGCTAGAATTGCTTTCTTCATAGGGGCATTTGTATTGTTAGGTCTTGTTTGGAATAGAGTAGAGAGATAAGAGAATAAATTATATTTCTTAAATTTTGATTAGAGTAAAGTTTGCGAATAAGAGGATAATTCTTATTATCAATTTCACAAGGGATAAAAGTTATCACTTTATCCCTAATATATCAAACAAATATAGTTTAATAATTATCTTCTTATCTCTACATTTTATTTTCTAACCAAACATGACCACCATCTTTATCTCAAAAAATTGTGAACAATGCCAATTAATTACCAAAATTAGTCTGCTGGTTAGCCTATGATTAAGTATACGGTTTATTGATTTAAATATGGTATATATTTGTGTAAATAATCTACAATATCCTGAATAAATGATCCAGACACTATTTTTCACAATTGAGACTAGCTATCATTTGTCTAGCTAATAAAACAAAAGGATTATGCAATAATTAATTTGTCACCGAAATAAGAAATAAAAAACTAAATACAATTTATAAAACAATTACTAAATGACTCGCATATTTGTATCATAAATTAAGAAAAAAAGAGATTGGAGCCAGAAAACATGTCCGTATTCAAGAAATTGTTCTTGGAGGAACCAGCTGCTTTAGATGTGTCTGAGTTCATTAGCAATGATCGATGCTGGGTGACTGGAGCATAAATTGATCAATCAATTACATGCAAATATTATTGTAATAAACCTTGCTTGGCTTTTAAATATTATTGTGAAATTAATAAAATGTAATGCAACTTAGGTCAAGTTTATTTCTGCCTGATTTTAGTTCTGGCCCATTCTTTTTTGTTTTCATATAATTTTTTAAGGACAATTAATTTCTTCCGTTTCATTCAAAATACAAATATTAGTTGAAGAATTATATCTGCTATATATAAACCGATAGCGTCTGCTAAATATCTGCTATTCGCTATCTGTTATAGCAAATGCCCGCTGCTATGAACCTCGGATCCATTATTTAAATCTTTGAATACACCTGATACTTGAGAAATGAAGAAAATGTCTAGGTCTTAATTAATTGTTCATTTTGAGTAATATTATTTTAAGGATAAAAGAAAGTTTTATATTACCAAAGATTGCACCTTCTATTCAACTTCACAAAAAGTTGTATATTTTGCCAGCATAGTTGCCGAATTATGTCTTTAATTTTCCTTACCATCAAAGTTATCCTTTTTTCGCAAGGATATACTGCTCTTCGAGAAATAAGTACCTAAGGCCTTTTAGAAGGCTTGATGAGAAATAAATACAGCATCTTTTAATTAACCATAGATTTTATATGTTTTATATTATTATTATTACTTTTTTTTTTGGGTAATCTTCGTCGGAGGTCACTAAACTTTACTCTTTGTTACTAATTGGTCAATCAAGTTTGATTTGTAGTTTGGTTGCCATTAAACTATTAATTTGTTTCGATCAAGTCACTATGTAACTATTTTTGTTTAAAATTATAACGGAATTTGACCTGGCAACATATACATCATATTTGATAATTTATGTAACTTATTATGGGAACATGAAGTATTTCTCACACACTTCTTCTCTGTCCCAGCACGTTTTACTTTGTTTTTTCGCCATGGGGGATCCTAGTTCCACCCCTCTTCGACAACTTCACACATTGTGCCAGCTCTAAAGCAACAGATCAAGCGATTAGGGTTTCTCATGTATTCTCGTGGAGAAAGCTTGACGCTTGTTAGGGTTTGGTGAGATCTCAAATTTGAGAACTGTCAGGATTGAAAGCTTGACACTTGTAAGATATCGTCCCCTGTTGTCAGAGTTCTAAAATCTTATTAAAATATATACATTGACATCTCCAGAGGCACACTCTTTTTCCACACACATGTTGGCTGAAATGAAATCTCAAATAAAATAAAGGAGTGGTTTACTTAAAAAATGAGGGTAAGTTAAGCTAGAACATAGTATTTAATTTTGTTATATATGTTCTATCTTTAATTTATTTCTTATACCCTGATCGGGTAGAATATGGAAAGAGTTCAATAGAATAATAAAGTAGCTAGACTTTTGAATTCAATTGATTTAATACAACATGCTTTAATTAGATTGTTATGTGCGCATGTTCGAAATATAACGGAGAGACACCATGGCAATGGATGGTCGGCAGAAAAATAAACAAGAGTGGAAGGCAGAGACGTGATGGAAGAGAGGAAAAAGAAAGAGGGAAAGTGGGTGAGAAATACTTCAGATCCCCAAAATAAGTTATCAAATACGGTGAATAGGCTGCCACGTCATATTTTATTATTATTTTAAACAAAAATAGTTACAGAGTGACTTGATGAGTTCAATAGCTGACAAGATACAAATCAAACTTGAGTGAACAATTTGTAACAAAGAGAAAAATTTAGTGATCTCCGACAAAATTTACTTTTACTTTTATTTTTTTGAGAAAAGTGTGTGTGGGCTTATTGTGCTACCAATTCCATAGAACCATTAATTAAAACATAACTGTTTCAAGATAGTTAGGCCGCTGTTTCTTTGGGTCTTTGAATAGAAAACACAGCGACTAAGGACCAAACCCTGGAGATTAGTTACAAAAAGAAATATTTAACCTTTTCAGAAATATCCATTAGCAGTTTTTACTTGGTGAACTAATTTGTTAAAAAGAAACATCATTGCTCTTGAGCTGGCCACATTTCAAAGTCCAGTAGTAATATAATTGTTTCCCAGAGCCTGCAATGTCCAGAAAAGAACAGGCAGCCCGTTTGTAAATAAAGAAGTCAAGAAGGCTATTTATTATAACCGTTATGTTCTACATCAAGTCAATTAGTTTAAAAAAAAGAGAGAGCCTGAAAGGGCATTTAAATCAAGATAGAAGGGCTAAAATCTGAAAAGAGAAACTAATATAATACTGAACATGCCAAAGAGTCAATTAGTAATCTAAAGTCAGAAAAGTGAAAATAATTAGGTTTTCATAATAACTTATGTCCAATAACACATTTTTCATAAATGCACCGATTTATTATTATGATTATTATTATTATTATTATTTATTCTGTGTTGTACTTAGTAATAATAATCCTGACACTCAAGGAGGAGGTACGCAAGATTGATTGAGTTGAAAAATTAAAAAAAGGAAGAGAAGTACGCAAGTCAATTATTTATTCTGATCAGGAAAAAAACTCTTTTAAAATTGAGTTGAAAAATTAAAAAAAGGAAGAGAAGTACGCAAGATTAACAACTGACTTTTAATTCCTTTTCCCAAGTAAAAGTTGAGAATTTTATTTAAATTAATCTTTTAATATAGGATGGATACAAGAACGATTGCATGTGTGCAGCTTGTACCATAAGGAGGAGAAAACTGGAAAAAAAAAATCCTCTAAGTGACTGACACCCAAATTGTCAATTTAGAGGTTAGATTTGCATAGGTATTGTTGATGTGTTGTCAATGTATTGCCTTATCAGTACTGGTTGGGGGTACAGCCATATATTTGCACTACATACTGGTACTGAAAATGGCAAGTATGAAGTGTACAGTTAAAATGGATGACTGGTACTTCGCCTTCTTGCCAGAACTGAAAAGTGATAACGGCTTTTAAGGTAACTTTCAGTTTTGGGCATGTTCTGTACGAAAACTTGAGTGGTCAAGTCCCCATAATGTTTGGTCTAAGTACGCTGATACAGTTTAATAGTTAGATAATAATTTTGGCATGTTCTATTGAAAGTCATCACAACACAAACATTATTACAACTAACAGTTTAACACACCAACAATACAATCATAAAAACTAAAATTCCTCTCAACAGTCGTGTGAAATACTGACCTCTTACAATTCTCAAAAATTTGATAATCCTTCAGAGCTGGTCCATGATGACTTGAAGGATTGCTTCCTAAGCAGGGATATGGCCTAAAGTGAAAAGGTAATAATAATAACAAAATATGCCAGAAGAATAAAAAAATTCACCAATTTGCAAAGGAGCCCTGCATCATTGGACAAATGCAAATTTGCATGTACTGAGTAATAACTAATAAATAAATCCAGAAACATATCTTTTGACTGTACAGATTGTTTATTATTTGTCCAATGATATGCCTTATTTTTTCAATTTATGAAAAATTTCGGGGGGTTTGCAATGTCAAAGAACAAGAACAATCAGTAAGGCATCGGCTTAGTAATCAAAAATGCGATGTACTCCATCCAAACATGAACAGATGCGATATCACTGCCAGAAGGGTTAATTAAAGAATTTGACAAATAAGTGAAAAACAACTGAATAAAAACACAATATGAACATTTTATTACACCATCAACAGACCATAAGCATAGAGAAACTATCAATTGCTACTTCCTCCTCTCACTTTTTTATTTCACAACTTTATTAAGAAAAACGAAGACGTGGAAGGAGATTGCATACCAACTTGGTTTAGCATAAAATTAAAATAATTCCTTGTTTCTTCAAGGCTCTCAAAAGCCCTTCTTTTCATTTATTTTTCTAATGAAGAGAATGTAACTATGCCTACAAGTGCAATGAAAACTTCAAAGAGTAGGTTTTACGTGTCTTAATTCAATTTGAATGGAAATTGAGGGGAGTGAAATCTAAACCAAGGAAACAATAGGATTTTGTTACCAGAGATTGATATGGAGGCAATTGAACAGGTATTTGCTAAAAATTTGCTTCACCGCCGCATCATTGTTTACTGCCATGTATGCCTCCACATACCACTTCCAATATTTGGCCTAGAAAGGAGAATTCGTTACTTGTCAAATCGCTACAAAGTTAATTTTCACTTATAAGATTGTCAAATAA
This sequence comes from Carex littledalei, assembly GCA_011114355.1. Taxonomy (NCBI): domain Eukaryota; kingdom Viridiplantae; phylum Streptophyta; class Magnoliopsida; order Poales; family Cyperaceae; genus Carex; species Carex littledalei. The sequence goes on along the minus strand of CM022083.1, from coordinate 10,341,266 downwards.
GAATCGACCAGCCCCAACTGGAAAAATAGAAGTACAAGGGAAGAGAGAAGAGTGGGGGCCATTTCCTTTCTCGTGAACCCTAACACTGTGATCGGAGTCAAGTCTTTCCCTTCAAAATGAGAAATGGAATTGACAAACTTCGAAAGTCTCTGATGAGAACACAGACAGTAAAGGGAGATGATTTCATTTGAGACAATTTGAAGAGAAATTTTGCTTCCAACGAATTATCGCGAAAAGGGTAGAGACTTGGCGAGAGTTCATTTGCGAAAAACTTACGTAATTTTCATTCCTGCAATGCCCTTCTATTTTTTTTTTTTGAAAAGGCAAAGCCCTGTTTTCATATTACTGAAAACTCAATAATTACAATATCAGTTCTCATAACATGCTTCTATCGCTGACCCTTTCTACCCTACCGCTGCTGAGTGATATCTACAGACGCGAAGAAAAGTGAAGCAAACGACAAAGAAGAAAGGGAGGGTCCTACAAGGCAGCGATTTCCTTTTCTGGAGGAATTCATTCAGAATTGAGCAATATGCAACAAATATTATTTATGTTACTGTATTTTCCCAGTAATTCGCAGCAAATACTATCTTCTCACAAGTCACCTTGTGATTCGTGTTCTTCTAAGTTTAAAAATTACAGGTCAACACCCATGTTAACTTAATTCATTTGATTAATTAATTTCATTAAGAATTATGTTAGATAACTAACGGTATATGCTGTAAATTAAATAATAAATTAATACTATGTGTAGTTGTAATTGTGAAATTAATTTACTGCTAAGTGAACTTGCAAATAAAGAAACTAATATGTCTTGTTATTAAATTGTATTTATATTTTATGTCTTTTTGGCAAATTTACTAGTGTATTGGCTTATTTTGGTAAGGAGAACAGTTTTTTTTTGTTTAATTAATACATGACAGTATTTTGGTAATACAACAGTTTTAAGTTAAACTATGACAGTATTTTGTGCAGGGGTGGATCTACACTTAGTCTAGGGGTGCTAAGCCACCCCATTATTTTGAAATTTTTAATCACGTATATTTAAATTTAATGGAATTTTTATTTTCTTAAGGTTTTTATACAGTTCAGCCCCCTCATTAAATGCAAAATGTGTGCTTGTAGTCTAATGGTTATAACTCTATGTACTTGGGAGGTCTTTGTTGGGGCATCATAAAGACCAAACAATTACGCCTTATTTAGAGATCAAACAATTACATCTCATCTAGGGGTCAAACACTTACACTCCGGAGAAGGAGAAACAGTTCCCCACCTTAACCTAAGGACTGTCCGATGCCAAAGCCGATTCATAAAATATAAATCTTAAGTGCGGAACATAATACCTGATTCCATGGAATAACTCAATCCTTTAAGAGATCGCCAACCGTCTCCGTTAGCGCGAGACTAGACTCTAATGGCAAGAAGCCCTTCTTGTTGTTTTGTCGTATGGTCGTAGGAATAAGTCTTCCAAGACAACAAGATATGACCCTTGAGAAATTATATACAAATTTCTTAATGAATTTCTCTTCTCCATTCTTTGATGTTGGAAGTGTTGGGAGTTTTTCGGAAAAGAGGGAAAAAAACAGAAAACAGGGCAGCAGCCGAAATTTTCTCACAACTCTATTTTTCATTTTTTAATTAACATAAACAGATCTGGTATTTATAGTGGTGCTTATCCCCTAATTTCGCACCCCACTAACTCCACTAACTTTGCTATAACTAACCTATAACCAACCCACTACATGACACATTAATTACTAACTACCCACTACTTCCTGCACATGTCTAAATAGATAACTTGCTGTCCAAGTTTACAATTAACTCTAAACAGAAAATAAACTGCTGTAAAAACCGAAATATAAAAACTGCATCTTTTATTGGCTGATACGGTCCGTATTGGCTGATACGGTCCGTATTCATTGCTGACTTGGATTATTTTCAACACCCCCCCTTAATCCAAAGTCCAGCACATTCATCATGTCTCGACACCAGTTAAACTTCTCTCGTGGGAGTGATTTGGTCAGCACATCTGCAACTTGCTGGTTCGTGTTCACATACTGCAACTCTATCATCTTTTGCTCAATCAGATCTCGTATGAAATGGAGCCGAGTGTCTATGTGCTTTGTTCTGTTGTGATGCACCGGGTTGTTACTAATTGCAATTGTCGACTGATTATCACAATAGAGTATTGTTGCACCTTTCTGCTCACAATCTAACTCTTCCAATAAGCGCCTTAACCATACACCTTGGCATGCTGCTGATGTTACTGCATTGTACTCAGCTTCTGCGGTTGATAGTGCAACTGTTGACTGTTTCTTTGAATTCCAACTTATTACGCTGTCGCCAAAGAAGAACACCTGACCTGTTGTGCTTTTTCGATCATCTATGCTGCCTGCCCAATCACTATCGCTGTAGCCTGTCAAACACGGTTCATCAACACCCTTGTACCACAGACCATAGCTTGTTGTACCTGCAATGTACCTAAGAATTCGCTTTGCTGCTCCCATGTGTTGTTTAGTTGGATTCTGCATGTATCTCGCAACCATTCCAACTGCATGTGTGATGTCTGGTCTTGTGTGCGTCAAGTACAACAGACCTCCCACCAAACTCCTAAACCGAGTTGCATCTGCTGCTCCGGTTCCATCAATAGTCTTGTAAACCCATTTAACTCCAATTGCATTGCGATCTTTTGGTAATTCCACCAACTTCCAGGTTTGGTTTTGCTCAATTGAACTCATTTCTTCTTTCATTGCTTGCACCCATTCCTTTCTTTCTACGGCTTCTTCATAGGACAATGGATCTGCTACATACAAAACCTGAGTTGCTTCATACAATTCTTGTAAGGATCGTACCTTTCTTCCTTGTGTATCCGGATCAACCATCCGATGTGATGTGCTACTCGAGCTTGGACTGCTTTGCGGCTGCTCACTGCTGCCTTCTTCTTCTTCATCTTCTATTTCTGCTATTGGTGTGTTGTCTTCCTCCATAGACCAACTCCAACTAGCATTCTCATCAAACATGATATTTCTACTGACTATAATCTTCTTTGTCACCGGATTAAACAACCTATAACCTTTAGATTGTATGCAATACCCAATGAACACACACTTTTCAGATTTTGAGTCTAGTTTTTTTCAGTTTTGTGTGCTTATGCGAGTGTAAGCAATGCACCCAAAAACACGCAAATGCCCCACACTGGGCTTCCTTTCAAACCACACTTCAAACGGTGTTTTGTTCATCACTGCCTTGGTTGGTGACAGATTTAGAACATATACCGCTGTTGCTACTGCTTCAGCCCAAAAACTATTTGGCATACCTTTAGATTTCAGCATACTTCTTGCTAGTTCTACTACCGTGCGGTTCTTGCGTTCAGCTACACCATTTTGCTCAGGTGTGTATGGAGTGGTCAGCTGCTGTAGCACCCCTTCTTTCTCACAAAACTGCTTGAATTCTTTTGATTGAAACTCACCACCGCGATCTGATCTTAGAGCTTTCAGCCTAGCCCTTGTTTGCGTCTCTGTCATGGCTTTGAACCTTTTGAACAGCCCAAACGCTTCACTTTTATAGCTAAGGAAATAAACCCAAGTCATCCTGCTATAATCATCAATAAACAGCATAAAATACTTGCTTCCTCCCATTGATTCAACCTCCATGGGTCCACACAAATCAGTATGCACTAACTCAAGTACCTTGGTTGCACGCATCGACTGATCTTTTGGAAATGGCAGCTTCGATTGCTTGCCAAACACACATCCTTCACATAACCCGATTTCACCAATTTCGGGTAACCCATTCACCATTTTCTTTTGATTCAACAATCTCAAACCATTCATGTTTAGATGACCATACCTCAAATGCCATAACTCGCTGGAACTAATCTCCTTGGCTGCAAGTGCCTTGTCTTTCACCTTGGCTATCTCCAGAGGGAACAAGTTGTTTTGTGTCTTCTTGATTGTTGCCATCGTCTGATCCGTGGCTGCATCTACAATTCTGCAATTGTCGCCTTCAAACTTGATGGTACACCCGCTGTCCATCATCTGACCTATGCTGAGTAGGTTTTGGGACAGTTGAGGAATATAGTACACATCATGTAGCATCCGTGTATTGTGACTGCTGGTCTGCACGGCTACTCTTCCTTTTCCTTCAACATGAATCTCTTTATCATCACCAAGCTTTACTGCCTTCTTGTATGACTCATCTAATTCATCAAATAGATGTTTGAAACCCGTCATATGGTTTGAGCACCCGCTGTCCAAAAACCAGATTTGACTCGCATCTGATTCTTCATAGGTTTTGGCCATGAACAACTGTGTCTGATTGCTCTTCTCTTCAACAAAACTTGCCTGTCCTTCTTCTCTTTTCTTCTTGTAGCAGTCGGCCTGCACATGACCGGGCTTGTGGCAGTAATAGCACTCCACATCTTGACCTTCTTCTCTCTGTTTCTTGTAACAATCGGCTTGCATATGCCCTTTCTTGTGACAGTAGTAGCATTCTACATCTTTCTTCGGTTGATTAGAATGCGGTTGATTGTAACTCGGCTTGCCTCTGCCTCTGCCGCCTTGACTGCCTCGACCTCTGCTGTAACCTTGGCCTCTACCTCTGCCTTGCTGTTGGCTTCTTGAGGAATTGCCATTGGTATAGAAAGCTTTGGTGTCGTCCTTCACTTCTGATCGGTTGAGACGAACTTCATGGACCTGCAGTGATCCCATCAACTCATCAAACGTGTAGGTGGACAGATCTTTGGATTCTTCGATCGCCGCGACCACATGATCAAATTTGGTTGTCAGGCTGCGCAACACCTTCATCACCACCGTCTTTTCTGGAAGATCTTCTCCACAACTTCGGATTTGGTTGACTATTGTTGTAACTTGCGTGAAGAAGGATTGAACTGACTCGCCTTGTTTCATGTTCAATGTCTCAAACTCCCGTCTCAAGCCCTGCAACTTGATGGCTACCACCTTGGAACTTCCCTGAAATGCGGTTTTCAGAGTTGTCCAAGCCTGATTTGCTGTTTCTGCTGCTGCAATCTTTGCAAACACCGACTCATGTACCGCTTGCTGAATGAAGAAGAGCGCCTTTGCATCTCGCTTGGCTGTGTCGATTGGTGTCGGATCAGGATTCGGTATTCCCTTGTCTGCTAGTTCCCACAAGCCATGAGATTTCAGCATAGTTCGTACCTTGATGCTCCAGAATTCGTAATTCTCACCCTTGAACAAAGGTACCATCTGATTTGACATGCTAATGGTGGTGTTGTTGCCTGCGTCGGCCATGGTCGGATCTGCCTTGATCTCTCACCTTTGGCTTGGTCGGATCTGCCTTGATCTCTCACCTTACTCTCTCACCTTTGGCTCTGATACCAATTTTGTTGGGAGTTTTTCGGAAAAGAGGGAAAAAAACAGAAAACAGGGCAGCAGCCGAAATTTTCTCACAACTCTATTTTTCATTTTTTAATTAACATAAACAGATCTGGTATTTATAGTGGTGCTTATCCCCTAATTTCGCACCCCACTAACTCCACTAACTTTGCTATAACTAACCTATAACCAACCCACTACATGACATATTAATTAGAAAACTACCCACTACTTCCTGCACATGTCTAAATAGATAACTTGCTGTTCAAGTTTACAATTAACTCTAAACAGAAAATAAACTGCTGTAAGAACCGAAATATAAAAACTGCATCTTTTATTGGCTGATACGGTCCGTATTCATTGCTGACTTGGATTATTTTCAACAGGAAGAAGAAGAGAATGCACACAGAGCTGTATTTTTCCAAAGAGAAAAAATGTATTTTCAGTTTCTGTGTTTTTCTATGTTATCTTGTGTCTTGTGGACCAATCCTTATATATAGTAACCTATCTGGTTATCTGCCAACTTGAAAAAGATATTTTGTGCAACTGCATCAAAAACCATGCTGTCGCATCAAAATCCGTGCAACCGCATTGATATCTGTGTGGCCCACACAATTCCTCTTAAATAACAGTTTTCTGAATTGCAAATCTCAGAATCAGTCCATCAATGATTTGATCTTTGCCTAAATTGTTCTACATATTTATGGACCAAATCCTAATGAATATATTGATTGTTTATTACCTTATTTGATCACTTTAATTGACAACCATACATGACAGTAAACAATCCATAATTAGATTACATATATGCTCAATGTTGGCATTAAATCCAACGAGGTTGGCAATAAATCCAACCGTCTTAGGTTCAAATTCAACTAACCACAAATTAATAATTTATGCATATTAAGTTTCAGCCTCCTCTAACTAAATTTTCTAGTTCCGCCCCTGATCTTGTGAGATCATAATGGATTGTACTATGATTTTTTTTATTTCCATGTAAAAACTATGGCAACATTCTATCCTTCTGATATGCTTGAATTTACTTAAAATATGACAATATTCTGGACTAGATATCTGTCATTATGGCATTCAAGAGATAGGTATTACTATTTAGTGGCATTCACATGTGCTTTGTTTGGCCAAGAGGTGCAGGATTGAAAAATGCACATTTATGGTGCTCATTTTCTGAAAATTAGTTATTTCCTTAGTACTGGTAACCATCAGTATAATTAATGCTATCAATATGCTACTGAGTGTTATAAGTATCTTCTTTAGGTATTTGAGTAAAGGTGTAGCCAAATTTAGTTTTGCTAGGGTTTCACCTCCAATCTTACGATCAACGTACTAAATTTTGTTAGTTTTGCTAGGGTTTCACCTCCATCCATCCCGAAAATTCAATCTTCTGAGCACTAGTACGGGTTCTTATTCAGTTACAACAATGCTGCAGAATGTGCAAGACAACACAAAGTTCATCTTCACCTCGGTGTATGGTCCGTCTACTCACAACAAACAACCATTTTATGATGAGCTAGCTGCCCTAAAACCGGTCGACAATACCCCTTGGATTGTCTGTGGGGACTTCAACATCACTTTACATTCGGGCGAAAGAAACAATTCAGCTACTGATTGGAGACCTTCGCTGATTTTTTCAAGGCTAATTTCAGCACTTGGTCTTTTGAATATTACCATGCATGGCCGACAGTTCACCTGGTCTAATGAAAGAGATAGACCGACAATGGTGAGATTGGACCGCTTTCTTATCTCAACAGAATGGAACAGATTGTATCCCAACTCAATGCAAAGTGCCTTGCCAAACACTTCCTCTGACCATTGTCCAGTAATGTACAGTGCAAAGACCACCTTCAAGAGATCAAGGTTTTTTAGATTAGAAAATTGTTGGTTAAGGTTTGAACAATTTGGACAAATAGTGACAGAAGCATGGTCCTCACTGCCAACAGCAACTAACCCACTACAATTGCATCAAAAAATCTGTTTCTTACAAAAACAAATTAAAGAGTGGGCAAAACAGAAGGTTGGATCCATCAAGAAGCAAATTAAGGTATGTCGGGATTATTTGGGATGGATGGACAAGGTGAAAGAAACTAGAAGGCCAACAATGCTGGAAAAGCTAGTGGCATGTGTAATCAAAAAGAGATATACCGAATTAAGCGTTTTAGAAGAAGACATATGGAAGCAAAGAGCGAAAACGAAATGGGAATTACATGGAGATAAAGGAACCAAATTTTTCCATGCAATAGCTTCTCAGTCAAAGAGGATTAACACGGTTGCGCAAATTGAGCATAACGGAGTTCAATTTTCAGATCAGAAGGCTAAAGCTGATGCTTTTTTTCAGTTTTTTACTGGTTTAATGGGTGCAGAATCGAAAGCAACACCCCAAATTTTCTGGCCGAACCTTTACCAGCAGCAAAATGACCTCTCTCATCTTTCAAGCGCGATCACAAGACAAGAAATTACAGATGTCATTAACTCCTGGCCTAACAACAAAAGTCCGGGACCCGACGGACTCACTGCTGAATTTTTCAAGAAGTTTTCAGACCTGCTGCTCCCAGATATTCACACGGTCTTCCTTACAGTCACCACTGAGCATATCTCGCTCGAACCCTTGAATAACTCTTACATTGTGCTAATTCCTAAGAAAGAACCGGCTCTTCGACCACATGATTATCGACCGATAAGTCTTATAAACAGCATTCAGAAGATGTTCTCTAAAATTTTAGCAAACAGATTGCAAAGTGAAATACACGGCTTGGTTGATTTGGCACAAACTGGTTTCGTTAAGGGACGACAGATATCCGAAGGTTTCCTCTATGCTCAACAAATCCTGCACCATTCCTTCAAAAACAAGATCCCTTTGGCTATTTTCAAAGCTGATATTCATAAGGCTTTTGACACAATTAGTTGGGAATTTTTGCTAAAGGTAATGCAACATTTGAACTTTCCCGATAGTTGGCTCCTTTGGATAAAGAAGATAGTTCTTACGGGATCTTCTCAAGTGCTTGTTAATGGCTTGGCTGGTAGAAAAATCATTCTGAAAAGAGGAGCTCGTCAGGGTGATCCACTATCACCGTTCCTTTTCATTATTGTTATGGACTTTCTTACGAGATGGTTCAAAAAGCTGGTGGCAAATGGTGCCATCAGATTACCGTTTGAGGGTATGAAATCTTGTCTACTATATGCCGACGATGCGCTCTTCTTTGTCAAGCCAGAAATTCAGCAGCTTCAAATATTAAAAATTGCCTTTTTGCTATTTGAGGATTTATCGGGTTTAGCGGTAAACCTACATAAATCGGAGCTGTTACTTTCAGCGGATCTTAATCAACAAGGAACTGATCTTGCACGAATGATGGGATGTAATCTTGGCACCTTTCCATTTACATATTTGGGACTCCCTTTATCAAACAGAGGTTTGAAAAAGGAAGCTTTTTTACCTTTAATCCAAAAGTTCAACAAGAGATTGGAGGGTTGGGCGGCCAAAAGTCTATCAATTGCGGGAAGATTGCAATTGCTAAATTCGGTTTTGTCTTCCTTACCAACGTATTATATGTCAGTTTTCCGAATACCGATCTGGGCAATTCAAGAGATAGACAAAATTCGACGAAGATTTCTTTGGCATGGGGTGGCTGTAGAATCTCACAAACTAAACTTAGCCAATTGGAGCATCGTTTGTACTCCAAGAGAACTTGGAGGACTTGGAGTATTGGATCTAAGGGTTTTTAATATTGCAATGCTAATGAAATGGTGTTGGCAGTGGGCAAAACCAGAAGAGAAATTATGGAAGTCCATTTTTTATTGCACACATTGGCAATCAGACCTCCACCCGAATTCAACTCTCTTCACAAAAACACTCAAATGTGCATACCCTTTCTTTGATACTTCCACTATCAGAAAACCTGGTAATGGTAGAACCATACGGTTCTGGCTACATGAATGGGGATTTGGAATTTTGCAAAATAGATTTCCAATACTGTTTTCTTACAGTATTGATCCGCTTGTCACATTGTCGGAGGCCATGCAAACTCAACCTTTTAGCTTATTGTTTCATGGGACCTTGTCAGAAAGGGCGATGTTGGAAAGGGAAAGTTTGCAACAGCAGATTTTGCAAGCAGTGCGGCTAGTACAAAATCAACATGACGATGTTGTCTGGAAGTTGGAGGTAACAGGGATATTCTCGGTTAAAACGGCATATTACGGTATGATGAATGAACATGGAATGAAGATGGATAACAACAGAATCTGGAAATTACTTGCACCACCAAGAGTGAAGGTCTTTGCTTGGCTATTGCTAATTAATAGAATTCTCACAATTGATAATTTAAACAGAAGGGGATGGTGTCTTGTAAATCGGTGTGTTATGTGCAAGAGTGAGTCCGAGACAACAAAACACTTGTTCAATGATTGTTGCGTTGCACGGGAACTATATGAAAGAGTATCCTCACTGTTAGATGTCAGATTACCGATGGCCCAAGGCTTTACCAACATGGATGCCATCGCTGCACTAACAGATAGGAGATACACAACGAAGGAAAGGTCAATATTGCTAATCTCACAATTTGTTTTATGGAGAGAAAGGTGTTGCAGAATTTTTAGAGATTCTGAAAAAGAGATTCAGGATTTAGTAGAACAAGTTCACACACAGTGGAGTTATAGTGTGTTGGCTAAGAGGATATAGAATTCATAAAACAAAGGAGAAGTGATAAAGAAGTACGGAAAGGAGACTAAAATTGGAGGTTCGAAAGGGAGTGAAGATGATGAAGCAAATACAAGCAAACTGCTGCTGGAAAACCCGTATCACAGCCATATTGGTGATACTGGTACGATTGGGCTGCATAGGAAGGTCGGTATTATTGAGAGGAGGTGCGGCTTCATCAATTTGCAAGGAACTTGAAGAATATTTTCGGCTCTCTTAAGTACTTCAATGCAATAATTTTATGTTCTCTTTAATTTAATTTTCTTTTTCCATTCTTTTCATTCAAATGCTCAACTGTTTTGAGCTCTTTTTGTTTTTATTTCACTATTACATCACTTATGTAATGGACCATATCATGAATGAAATACGGGCTAGACCCATATTTTTCTTCAAAAAAAAAAATTTTTGTTGTTTTACTATTTGTTTAATAGAATCAAATTTAGCTTGTTTATGTTGGATTCTAAATAAATAGTTTATGTTGCACAACTAGCTAATTCTTATTTTTCTGTACTGACGCTTAGCTAAAGACCGCAATTGTAGTGCTACATTTATTTCAGTCCTTTATCAACTTTTACTTACATTCACAGCAAAATGCAGGGAATATCTGTTGGGATAAACTCAGCTGCAATATTGCATTGCTTTGTGCCAATATGCAAAACATTGGAGAATAATAATTTTCTGATTAGAGAAAACAACTTTATTTCCTTTCTCTCTTACTCAATTACATAGAGTTCTACTCTATGTAAAACACTACAACGTTTCTAAAATAAACACCCACAACTTTGCTAAATTAAGCACCCGCTACACAACTATGCCAACTATTCGTAATATAACTATGCTTAAAATAACTAATGCCTAAAATAGCCAATGCAGTTTTCATACGTCTAAAAACTGCTTCTAAATCAACTCAACTTATGCAAAGATCATCTAAAAATAATTTTGAATTAATTATCAACAATATCAATCCTGTAGTTTCTTTAAGCAACTTCTTATTACCAAATTTCAACTAATTTTGCAATATTTTGTGATTTAGTGACTACAAATAAGGTGGTGCTGGTTTCCTTTATTTCATGCTTGTATCGTCTGTATCCTTAAATTTAATTTGCCCCTCTGCACTTGTCTCACCAGCAAGTGTGAAAGGAGAGCAGTCGTGGGTGAAAGGGTTAAACTAGAGCCGTTGGTTTTATATTCATTCCGTTTTGTAAAATTTATAATTTAATTTACAGTTTTATATTTTTACTTTAATTCTTCTCGGATAAGAAAACTAAACATGTTGGGTTTGGCCGCTTCTAAACCACTCTATTAAATCTGAGCAGGTGAATAGAAATAAAAATGACAGAAATGTATTGACCATTGTCTTTGAACCTAAAGACTTGCTGACTAAGGTACGAGGTACGTGACGTAAAGGGAGGGAAACATAGCCCGTTACTTGCTCAAGAATTAACCATAAATTTTGAAGGAAATTTTTTATTTATAGAAATTTTTATTAAATAATAAATGAAAACAGAAAGAGTATCTATATTTTTTATGCTATAGATGGATCCGAAAAAAAATTCCGATCCAAACTTTTTAACCGAAATGTTTTCTCTAGTCCTAGGTATTTTATTCTGTTTGGGAAACTATCTCGGTATTCTTTCTTTTTAAAAAAAAATCAATCACTATTTCTATTTCAAAAAAACCCATGTACTATTTCAAAAAAAGTTCCAACAATCTTTCTGTTTAAAAAAAAACATATCCACTTTGGATCCGAAATATTTTTACGGTTCCAAAGTGTGGATCGAAATTTTTTTCGGATCCATCTATAGCACAGTCTAAGAGATAGCGAACTCACATCATATTATGTACATGTTATATATATATATGACAGTATGATCACCTTTTAGAAGGTTGGCTTCCACTGTATTCAAGAACGTTAGCTCCAACCGGGCACGCAGACTTGATCGAAAATTTAATATTGTTTTTCCCAAGTTTTAATAGTGCATTTTTTGACATATTAAAGAATGTCAGCACCCCGCGTATGGCGCGCAGACTTGATTTAAGTCTTAATAGTGCTCAACTGAAATCTTAATAGTTTTCATCAAGCCTAAATAATAGTTTTGCCAAGTTGTTATTCCCAGTAAAATAAACTATTGAATTTAATAGTTGAAGCCGAAAATTAATTATTTATACCTCACATAGCATATTTTATTAGTGTTATTTCAAAGTCTTAATAGTGTTTTTCACAAATCTTAATAGTACTTTTCACAAATCTTAATAATGAATTTCACAAGTCTTTATACTTCACATACCATATTTTTCCCAATTTTTAATAGTGTATTTAGAACTCTTAATAATAGTTTTCACAAGTCTTCATATCTAGTAAAATAAACTTAAATTTATAGTTGACTACATAATACTTGATCTATATCTTGATAATGCTCTTCCGAAGTATTACTAGTGTTTTTCTCAAGTCTTAATAATGATTTTACCAAGTCGTTATACCCAGTAAAAGAAACCATTAAATTTATAGTTGATTCCACTTATTGATAATTTCTATTAATAGTTTTTTTTATCAAATCTTAATAATGTTTCCCAAATTTTTATTTTCCGTATTATCTCCCTCCCCTTCTCCATCTCCCTCTTACTTCATCAATTACTCTTATTAGCAAAGCACGTAGCTTCAACGTGGTACGCGAGATCAGAGTAGGGGTGGACAGGGGAGGAGGAGAGATAATGAGCAAGTACAGACAATGGCGAAATCTAATGGGTGGAGAGGAAGCGCGACTACAAAGATCAGGAAAGAAGGCAGTTGCGAGGAAAGGTTCCTTATACATAAAGCGTGTCGAACCGCTAATGAGTTGGGGAATTTTTAAGGGACAGAAAGTCGGCAAATAGTGATAATTTCTCTATATTATAAATCTAGTGACAAAATTACAACATCATCACAGACAATTGATCAAGCAAACATAGAGATTTTAACATGGTATCGCCTATAGCGTACTCCACGGATCAAGACACACACACACTCTTTTATTTCATAATAATTTCTGATTACAACTCACACAACACTGAATTGTATTTTTCTTTCTTAGTTTTTCTGCTCAAAGAGAAACTTAGATTTATAACCCAAATCCAAGCTGTACACGTTCTCTATTTTTAGGAAATAACCAAACATGGTATTTAATCAATCAATCAACCAAACATAGTAATAAGTATCAATTGCAACAGTATCACCCAGCAGCAAAATCAATCAAGATAAGTATGGTAATAATCCAGCAGCAGTATCAATCAATTAAGGTAAGGTTCAATCAATCCAGCAGGACTTTCTTGATTTTCTCCTTTAGATCCGGTGTGACACTAACTACACGTGTCAACTTGTAGTTCCAACACCCCCCCTCAAGTTGGCACGCAAATATCGATCATACCCAATTTGCACAGAGACTCATTAAACACCTTGCTTGACACAGCTTTGGTTAGCATGTCTGCTAGCTGCTCACCGACCTTACAAACGGAATTTCAATGATCTTTGAGTCTATTTTTTCTCTGATAAAGTGCCTATCTACTTCAATGTGCTTTGTTCTGTCATGTTGTACCGGGTTATGAGAGATGTCTGATCAGAGTCAAAATAATGATGATTTACATAGGGTTTTGGCTTAGGTTTGGCATATTTTCTCACACTTATGTTTAAATTATTAGAGAAAAAGGCTACTGTCACCCTTCTTTATGTTTTATTACAGAAAACAGGTTTTGGGACTATTTTACACCAAATGGAGCAAGAATCGGGTCAATCGGATCAGCGACGCTTATCGATGAAGTCTCTGTTACGGCCCGTATTACCTAATACGAACTAAGCCTAATACAGACTAAGAGATAGTGTGATACGCATTAAAACCCTCAGCGACAAGGTCTCAATACGGACCGTATCACCTGATACGGATCGTAACCGAAGGCGCCTCTTGGGAATTAACTGCCGACAGCTGTATCCAGATCAGTTCCTTAGTCTCTACTCAACCACCAGACGTCCCTCCACTCCTATATAAGTCCCCTGGGTAGAAGAATAACTTATCTTTGTAATTAGGGTTAGATTTGATTAAAGTGAGAAGAGAGTAGTGCTTGTAACCATGACGTTCCGCGGCTAAGTTCCTTTTCTTAGGGCTAGGCAGTAAACCTTGTTACTCTTGATGTTTTGATATATATATTTCTGTTGATTATGATTTCTTGTTGTTGAATCGAAATGCTTTTGTGATTTACTATCTCTTCATCTAACTTCAATGATCTAGTTTAGTCCGTTAGGGTAGTGACAGTGCTTTAATGGTAAGAGAAACTATTTGTATGAATTAGCCTCGTTGAGATCTATTAGGTTTATGTGAAGAAAACCTTAGCGGGGAAACCATAAACCAGAACAACAAAACACGAACCAAGTTCCATCACTTGCGTAAGGAAAATCGCAGTGATCTGTGTAGTAACTTGTGTATTTAAGAGATCAGTCATTTGCGTAAGAAAACTCGCAGTGTCCTATGTAGAATTTCGATGAAAGATCTATCATACTTGCGTAACATAAATCACAGTGACCTATGTGGTGTCTTTCATAAAACAACAACAGGAAATCAGACGCAACATGAGTATATTATCAAAGCGGATTGAGTAGCAATGGTGTGTCATAACCCTAGGAATTCTCATCTCTATCTTTATTTTAATTACTTTTAATTGCTTCCTAATTTACATTGATCACAACAACATCTCTCAATTTTCAAATTTCGTCTAGCCTTTCGAAAGATTGTGATTCGATCGCTCAAAACTCTGAACCAATATTCCCTGTGGATCGACCTCGAATATACTACTCGATAGGATTGTGCGCTTGCAGTCCGAACCGATAGCATTTCCGAGTTTATAAATATTAAAAGAAACATTGCTCTCTTTTGAGTGATCAAGCTTTTTGGCGCCGTTGTCGGGGAATAACGGTTCATTGTGCAAGGCCTCGCGAGACGCCCTTGCTTTGACCATTGAATCCAATTAACTAGAGACGCCTAGACTTTTTATTTTCTGCATTTTTATTTTTCTTTTATTTTCAATTTCGTTTTTCTTTTTTATTTTATTTTTATTTTTCAGTTTTTAGTTTAATTTTCATATTTTCTTTTCCTTTTAGGACACTGCACGCTGGCCGAATCATCCGTACGAAGATCCCTAAGGATTGCAAGTAGGAGAGGACAATTCGCTTCCACATCACCGATAAGGACCAATCATAGTCCTTTCTCGAGTAATTATGAAAGCGAAGAAGACTCAGATTCGATCAACATGAATATCCCACCGAACGAACCGGTTCCACCTTTCAACAATGGAAGACAAGAAGGCAATGGTGATAATGAAGTTCACAATGCAGCAAGACCCAAACTTCTACGAGACTATTGCGTACCGCGCGCGAATGATCCTAATTCTAGCATAAACCCACCAACTGTTACGAACCATAATTTTGAGATCAAACCTGCTCTCATAAATATGGTTTCACAACAGCAATTTGGAGGATTTCCAAATGAAGATCCTCATCTTCATTTGTCAATCTTCCTTGGGATATGCAAGACGATAAAGATTAACGGAG
The DNA here is from genome assembly GCA_011114355.1 of Carex littledalei. Lineage (NCBI taxonomy): Eukaryota > Viridiplantae > Streptophyta > Magnoliopsida > Poales > Cyperaceae > Carex > Carex littledalei. The sequence goes on along the minus strand of CM022083.1, from coordinate 10,325,629 downwards.
TTACCGATAAAGCAATCAGGCTAAGGCTATTTCAATTCTCATTAAAAGATAAAGCAAGAGCATGGTTGTTTTCCTTACCGGCCAATTCCATTCAAACTTGGGACCAATTGTTTAATGTGTTTATTGCAAAATATTTTCCACCATCCAAAACTTCAAGATTCAGAAATGCAATTACTAATTTTGAACAAAGGGATGGTGAAACATTGTGTGAAGCATGAGATAGATACAAGGATATGTTAAGGTGTTGTCCACATCATGGTCTAGAAAGAAGGATGATTGTCCAAACTTTTTATAATGGTCTAAACCCTACCGATAGGTTGTCTATTGATGCTTCCGCAGGAGGAGCAATCATGAACAAGGAACCTGACGAGGCTTACAACCTAATTGAAGAGATTGCAATCAACCAACACTACTGGATCTCTGAGCGAAAGAAATCAACTCCAACACCTGACATGCACCAAGTAGATGACATATCCATGCTGAGCACGAAGATCGATGTTTGCAAATGGCACTCAACAAGCAGACCAAGCAGCGAACGGTAGCAGCAGTCAATGCCGCAACAGCATGTGGCTATTATGGAGGAGCGCATGAGATGACCGAATGCATGAATGTGACGGAAACTGAGGAAGAAATAGAGCAAGCAAACGCAATCGACAACAGCTTTCGACCTCAGCCCGCCTACAATTCATATCATCCGAACAACCGAAACTATCCAAATCTCTCATACGCAAACAATCAAAGGCCTGCTGCACCTCAACAGAACTATCAACCACAACCCAATTATCAACCAAGATACAACAATCCTCAACCGAATTACCAACCAAGGCAGTACAACCAACCGCAGCAACCTGACATCACATCACTAATGGAGAGATTCCTAGAGAAGCAAGACAAGGCTAACGCCGAAATCACGTAAAAGATCGAATCCTTAACAAACTGCAACAAAGACTTAGAAGACCATGTCTCTAAGATGGCAAAAGAACTCTCGAGTATCGCACTTGGAAAAGGCAAATTTCCGTGCCAACTAGAAGAAAATCCGAGAGAGACTTGCAAAAGCATAACATTAAGGAGCGGTACAGCTTATCAGGGACCTCCCATGCCCGATCCAACTTCCAATGAGATGCATGCAGAGCCATCACATTCCGAAGAATACGAGCCGCAACAACCGGAGCCGCCCGTATTCGAACTGCAGGCAGACCCTATTGAGGAGCAGAATGACACCGTAGGTGGAGACGAGCGACAAACCGAACCTGAATACATTTCACCACCACCCTACAAGCCACCTCTGCCATTCCCTCCAAGGCCAGTCGCGAGATTCATGGAGACACTCAAGCAACTACAAGTCACAATCCCCTTCACTGAGGCAATTGCAAGCATACCCTCGTATGCTAAATTTCTGAAGGAGATTCTTTCAAATCGCAGTAGACTCCAAGAACTCTCAACAATTCCGCTCAATCTGGAATACCATGCACAATTGGCACAACGTATTTTAAGAAAGCTTTATGTGATCTAGGGGCAAGTGTAAGTTTAATGCCAAAGGCGGTATTTGATAAATTGGATTGTGGAGACCTATCGCCAACACGAATGGCATTACAACTGGCTGATCGATCAATTCGATATCCTGAAGGAGTGTTGCTAGATGTACCGATCAAAGTTGGAGACTTTTGGATACCTGGAGATTTTGTTGTAGTTGACATGGAAGAAGATGAACACATTCCAATCATCCTTGGAAGGCCATTCCTCGCCACATGTGGAGCAATGATTGATGTCAAGAATGGGAAAATTTCACTGAATGTCGGAAAGGACAAGGTTACTTACGACATAAACAGAGCTTTAAAATACCCTTCTGACATTGATCGTGTCTTCAATTTGGGCATCACTGATGAATTTGAAGAGGAAGAATATCCATTTGATGAATTGGGAGAATTCATGGGTATAGAGGAACTGGATAGCCTTCTTGGAAGGGAAGATGACGAAGTGCAACCCGAGCAGAACATCACCACTAAACCCGATAAGGTTTACAATGAAACATGCGCAAGTTGCACTACTATCACAGAAAAAGGAGAAGAACTTCCTGCGTCCAAAATCCTACAACCCGTATTACCCAATACGGTTAGTAGCGAAGAGAAGAAAAAGGAAAAGGCAACCTCTCCTCCATAACTCAAACTTAAAACTCTTCCACCCAACCTACAGTATGAATTTCTATGCCCAAACCAAACCAATCCGGTAATTGTCGGCTCTCAGCTTGACAAGACCCAAATCAGCAAACTCGTCAATACACTCAGGAAACACAAGAAAGTCATTGGCTACACGATCGATGACATCAAAGGCCTCAGTCCTACCATTTGCATGCACCGAATTCTGCTAGAGAAAAATCACAAACCTTCACGAGAACCGTAAAGAAGACTTAATCTGAATTTGAAGGAGGTGGTCAAGAAAGAAGTCCAGAAGCTGCTAGATGTTGGCATCATTTGCCCCATCTCTGATAGCAACTGGATTAGTCCCGTCCAGGTTGTTCCGAAAAAGGGAGGCACCACAGTTGTGAAAGGAGATAACGACGTAATGCTCCAAACAAGAGTCGTTACAGGGTGGCGAATGTGCATTGATTATCGGCGGCTAAATGTGGCAACAAGGAAGGACCACTACCCTCTTCCGTTCATTGATCAACTGTTGGAGCGACTAGCAAAGCATTCATACTTCTGCTACCTTGATAGATACTCCGGCTTCTTCCAAATTCCAATTCATCCTCAAGATCAAGAAAAGACCACATTCACATGCCCCTACGGAACTTTCGCCTACCGACGGATGCCCTTCGGGTTATGCAACGCCCCGGCGACTTTCCAAAGGGCCATGGTGTCTATCTTTTCAGATTTTGTTGAAGAAATAATGGAAGTTTTCATGGATGATTGTTTAGTTTATGGGGATACCTTCGACTCATGCTTAAAGAACTTGTCTAAAGTTCTAAAAAGATATGAAGAAGTAAACCTCGTATTAAATTGGGAAAAATATCATTTTATGGTACAAGAAGGAGTTGTGCTTGGTCACACCATTTTCTCTAAGGGATTGGAGGTTGACAAAGCAAAAGTCGAGGTAATTGAAAAATTAACTCGACCAACATGTGTTCGTGACATTTGCAGTTTTCTTGGACATGCAGGTTTTTATCGAAGATTCATCAAGGACTTCTCAAAAATTGCAAAGCCACTCTCAAACTTGACCATGAAGGATGTCGAGTTCATCTTCGATGGGAAATGTATTGAAGCATTCAACACACTCAGGAATGCTTTGATTTCAGCCCCAATTCTCCAACCGCCTGACTGGGACCATCCTTTTGAGATCATGTGCGATGCAAGTGATTACGCAGTAGGAGCAGTCCTGGGACAGCGGAAGGATAAAAAGCCCTATGCAATCTATTACGCGAGCAAAGTTCTAAATGAAGCTCAATGCAATTACACAACAACTGAGAAGGAATTACTCGCAGTAATCATTGCAAGTAGGTTCAAAAGTCATCATCTATACGGATCATGCAGCAATCAAGTACCTCATTAACAAGAAGGACGCAAAACCTAGACTCATCCGATGGGTACTTCTCCTACAAGAGTTCGAAATTGAAATTAGGGATAAGAAGGGCACAGAGAATTCGGTAGCCGACCACCTGTCAAGACTAAGAGAACCAAGCGAGAGAGATCAAGACATACCAATCAATGATTCCTTCGCCGACGAACATCTCTATTCCGTGAGACAAGCAAACGGCCATGGTACGCAGATCTGGCCAACTACATTGCATGCGGGGCTATTCCATCTGACATGACATTTCAGCAAAGGAAGATATTCTTGGCAAATGCTAAACATTTCTACTGGGATGATCCTTACCTCTTCCGCCTTTGTGTAGACGGAATACACAGAAGATGTGTCACGCACGAAGAATCGAAAGCCATCATTCATGACTGTCACTCCTCGCCATACGGTGGCCATGCATCGTTCCAAAAGACAGCATTAAAGATCCTTCAAGCGGGTTTTTATTGGCCTGACATCTTCAGAGACGTTAAGGATTATGTCTCCCGATGTGACGTATGTCAACGGATGGGAAACATATCTAAACGCGATGAGATGCCACAAAATTCAATCCTAGAAGTAGAGATTTTCGATGTTTGGGGGATTGATTTCATGTGACCATTTCCAAGCTCAGGTAACAACAAATATATCCTCGTGGCGATCGACTATGTCTCAAAATGGGTGGAAGCAATTCCAGCGCCCTCAGCAGATGCAAATATAGTCAAGCGACTGTTCCAGAAGATCATATTTTCCAAGGTTTGGCATCCCTCGAGTAGTGATAAGTGATGGAGGATCGCATTTCATCAATAACCAATTCAATAATCTTCTAAAGAAATATGACGTCACACACAAGGTGGCAACTCCTTACCATCCATAAACGAGTGGGCAGGTAGAAATTTCAAACAGAGAAATCAAGAACATCTTGCAAAAGACGGTGTCTTGGTCCAGGAAAAATTGGGCACTCAAACTAGACGAAGCATTTTGGGCCTATAGAACCTCATTCAAAACTCCAATCGGAATAACTCCCTACAAGCTTATCTACGGAAGGCATGTCATATACCGGTGGAATTAGAACACAATGCATATTGGGCAATCAAAACGTTCAATTATGACCTTCGGGACGCGGGCAAAAAGAGGCTACTAGATTTGAATGCACTAGATGCTGAGGCTCCATGCATACGACAATGCAAAGATGTATAAAGAACGGGCGAAATTCTACCATAACAAAAAGATCAAGAAAAAGGAGTTCAAGGAAGGCGACATGGTGCTTCTCTTCGATTCGCGACTCAAACTCTTTCCCGGAAAAATTGAGGTCCAAATGGACAGGACCATACAAAGTCACTTACGTGTACTCATATGGGGCAGTCCAAATCTGGAGTCATAAAACCGGATACTTTAAGGTGAATGGCCAGAGGTTGAAGCACTACATCGCAGGAACAAATGATGAGCAAAAAGAGACCTATTCCTTCGGGAACCAGCCAAATGAAGGATGAGAACAAAAAGTCAAGCTTATGACTTTAAACAAGCGCTTCTTGGGAGGCAACCCAGGGCCACTTTTTGCTTTCTTTTTCATATAAAAATACAAAAATTCAAAAAATAGTTCATTTAATCCTAAACTATTATACTGATCACAAGGTTACTAATCTTACCTATAGGAGGAGATGCTGGAAGAATTTGGTCATAAAGTTTTACTCTCTGTTACGGCCTGTATCAGTCCAATACGAGGTAATACTCCAATACGGACCTATCTCGGACTTGGCACAGAAAACAAGAGTTCACTCAAAACCGCACAGTGGTTACAAACCGTATCAGTTGATACGAACTATATTCACTGAGCAGAAATAACCGATTCTCTATTTTCTGGCGCTCCAAGAAAGAAATTTGAATTATAACCGAATTTAACCTCCTATTATCACCACTTCCTGCATCTTCATCACATCCTTTCGCTGCCATATAAGCCCTCCATCCACTTCCCTTTTTCATGCACCATTTCCTAAATTTTCAGAAAAAAATTCGCACCCTGTTCACAGAATTCCTCCAAGTTAGGCCCGTATTAGCCCCGTATCAAGTTAATATGGCCCGTAACAGAACCCGAAAACCCGATTCACACCACGAGAATTTCTATGAATATTGCCTTTCCAAGGAATCTCATTCACACCACCGATTCCATTCACCCCGCCGCCACCCCTTCATCACGAGTAATTTTGTGAGATCTTTCTTATCCCTCTCTTAATTGTTTATTTTCTTGCATTGAGGACAATGCAAAATTTTAGCATGGGGGGTAGGGGTAAGAAATAGTTTAGGATTGCATTGTATCTAGGATCATGACATATAAGACCCTTATTTTTCATTTTTCACTAGCAGTTTTACTTAATCGGGACTACTTCTCAAGGCTTAACCAAGAGAAGTTGGGAGGAACGATTGAGGTTTTTATCTACCGCGCATATAGGCATTTGCATTAATAGGAGCATATAATCTAGGGATAATTTGCATGTAGGTTTATCAGATAGGGAATTGTTTCGAATTGAGTTAGGCTAGGGTTTAGACAATTGGTCATGATACCAAAAATTCGGAATTTTTAAAATAATTAGTAACCTCAAAGTGAACAATTAATTGCTAACCATGAATGTTGACCAAAATCCGCAAACCCTAGAATTTTTATTGTTGAGTAATTTATTTTTGCAAAGTCTTTTAAGCTTGATAGTGTTTTAGAATACCCATTTATTATAGATAGACCCCTAGCAAAACTATGCAATAATTCCTTGCATGAATGAATGCTTAGAATTGTGTGTAATCATGGTGCTTGTGACACAAAAATATTTAATTTTTTAGAAAAATACAAAAATACAAAAAAATCAAAAATGAGAAAAATCCAAAAAAATAGAAAAATTCCAAAAAAAGAAAAAATAGAATAAAAGATGGAGGATAAAAAAAAAGAGGAGTACGGGTGCCTACACAAGACTGGTTACCAATAGGCTCGATAAAACCTCCCAAATTTTAAAATTTTGTACATATTTAATTTTTCAAAAATAGTCACAAGTACCAACACACTTAGTTGTCATACTTTGCTCCAATCAATTGGGAAGGAAAATCAAAATTTATATCATTAGAATTCCTATTGATTGGAAGGGATCTATTTATAATCGAAGGGGAAATTAATACTCTCAAATTTAAGGATATTTGTGAAGTAGAGTATTCAATCATGGGGTGAATAAATTGTTCAAGGGAGAGGTCATGAATATTTTAGAATTCTAAATTTTTATTGTCATGTCAATTGTACCAAACCCGAGTTCTAATTTAATTTTAAGCAAGTCCTTGAGATTGTATGGTTTAACCTAGACCGGACCTTTGACCAGCTGGGATGTCGTTGCTTGAGGACAAGCAACAATTCAAGTTGGGAGGCGTGATCAGAGTCAAAATAATGATGATTTACGTAGGGTTTTGGCTTAGGTTTTGCATATTTTCTCACACTTATGTTTAAATTATTAGAGAAGGCTATTGTCATCCTTCTTTATGTTTTATTGCAGAAAACAGGTTTTGGGACTATTTTACACCAAATGGAGCAAGAATCGGGTCAATCGGATCAGCGACGCTTATCGACGAAGTCTCTATTACGGCCCGTATTACCTAATACGGACCAAGCCTAATACAGACCAGGAGATAGCGTGAGAAGCATTAAAATCCTCAGCGACAAGGTCTCAATACGGACCGTATCACCTGATACGGACCGTAACCGAAGGCGCCCCTTGGGAAATAACTGCCGACAGCTGTATCTAGATTAGTCTCTTGGCCCCTACTCAATCTCCAGACGTCCCTCCACTCCTATATAAGTCCTCTGGGCAGAAGAATAACTTATCTTTGTAATTAGGGTTAGATTTGATTAAAGAGATAAGAGAGGAGTGCTTGTAACAATGCCGTTCTGCGGCTAAGTTCATTTTCTTAGGGCTAGGCAGTAAACCTTGTTACTCTTGATGTTTTGATATATATATTTCTGTTGATTATGATTTCTTGTTGTTGAATCGAAATGCTTTTGTGATTTACTATCTCTTCATCTAACTTCAATGATCTAGTTTAGTCCGTTAGGGTAGTGACAGTGCTTTAATGGTAAGAGAAACTATTTGTATGAATTAGCCTCATTGAGATCTATTAGGTTTATGTGAAGAAAACCTTAGCGGGGAAACCATAAACCAGACCAACAAAACGCGAACCAAGTTCCATCACTTGCGTAAGGAAAATCGCAGTGATCTGTGTAGTAACTTGTGTATTTAAGAGATCAGTCATTTGCGTAAGGAAACTCGTAGTGTCCTATGTAGAATCTTGATGAAAGATCTGTCATTCTTGCGTAACATAACTCGCAGTGACCTATGTGGTGTCTTTCATAAAACAACAACAGGAAATCAGACGCAACAGGAGTATACTATCAAAACGGATTGAGTAGCAATGGTGTACCGAAACCCTAGGAATTATCATCTCTATCTTTATTTTAATTACTTTTAATTGCTTCCTAATTTACATTGATCACAACAACATCTCTCAATTTTTAGATTTTGTCTAGCCTTTCAAAAGATTGTGATTCGATCGCTCAATACTCTGAACTAATATTCCCTGTGGATAGACCTGGAATATACTACTCGATAGGATTGTGCGCTTGCAGTCCAAACCGATAGCATTTCCGGGTTTATAAATATTAAAAGAAACATTGCTCTCTTTTGAGTGATCAATGTCTATTGCAGCCTTGTTATCACAAAATAATTTCATTTCACTGGTTGGTTCAAAACTGAGTTCGGTTAAAAGTCTTTGTAACCACAATAATTCACAAATACCTTTTACCACTCCTCTAAATTCTGCTTCGGCACTGGAAAGGTTACCACATTTTGTTTCTTACTTCTCCAAGTAACTAGGTTTCCGCCCACAAATGTGAAGTAACCTGCCGTTGACTTCCTGTCACTCACACTTCCAGCCCAATCTGCGTCGGTATAGCCAGCTATTTCTAGCTGTCCATGTTTCTCAAACATTATCCCTCTTCCAGGGGCGCCTTTTAGGTACCTAAGAATCCTCATTACCGCCTCCATATGTTCTTAACTTGGAGAATGCATGAATTGGCTGACAACACTCACTGCATAAGCTATGTCAGGTCTAGTATGAGATAAATAAATCAATTTTCCAACTAACCTTTGGTGCCTTTCTCTGTTGGCTGGACTCTGATTCGGATCTAACCCCAACTTGTGATTTTGGATCATTGGTGTGTCAGCTGGTTTGTACTCTAGCATTCCAACATCAGCAAGTAGGTCGAGAATATAATTCCCTTGAGATAGGAAAATACCTTTGTTACTCCGAGCTACTTCAATTCATAGAAAGTATTTCAAGCCACCCAAATCTTTCATTTCAAATTCTTTAGACAGTTTTGTCTCTAGCAATTTGATCTCCTCATGATCATTACCTGTAATAATCATATCATCCACATATATAATTAGCACTGTAAGTTTACCTTAGTTATGTTTAAAGAACAGAGTGTGATCGCAGTTGCTTTGTTCATACTCATACCCCGTCATTGCACTGCAAAACCTACCAAGCCATGATCTGGGAGATTGTTTCAAGCCATACAAGGACCTCTCTAATTTGCACACTTTCCGTTTTGTTTCAGAACATTGGTACCCGGGTGGAAGATCCATGTAGATCTCTTCTTTTAGATCACCATGTAGGAAGGCATTCTTTACATCAAATTGGTGTAATGGCCAATCAAAATTTGCTATAAGAGAACTCGCACAGTATTTAGTTTAGCAACTGGTGAGAAAGTTTCTTGGAAATCAATTCCATATGTCTGAGTATATCCTTTGGCCACGAGTCGTGCTTTATATCTCTCAATTTTTCCCTCTACATTGTACTTTATAGAGTATACCCATTTACATCCCACAGTTTTCTTTCCCTCGGGTAAATCCACTAACTTCCAAGTTTGGTTTTTTTCTAGTGCATCCATTTCTATTTCCATTGCTTCTACCCATTTTGGATCTTTAAAAGCTTCCTCTATCCTTTATGGTACAACTACCAAAGAGACTTGATGGGCAAAACTTCTCAAGGTTCAGAGAGTCGGTCAGTTGTTATGTAATTTGCAATAGGGTAGTTATTTTCGTTGTTTGTTCCGTTCTCATGAATGTATCGTTTTGGTGGTTTACCTCTATTGGTTCTTGGTGGTAACCTAGATTGTATAATAGAATTTGAGTTCTGTGGATTTACCTCATGAATATCTCCAGGAGATTCCGGGCCATGTGGTTGCGGTTCATATTGTATTACTTCTGCATTACTCATATCCATTTCAATCCATATGTTAACTCCAGGAGACTCTGCACTATGCTCTGTTTCGGTTCTGTTTCTGGCTGGGTCGGTTTCTGAAATTTCAGGTTCTGCACAAGGCTCTGTTTCTGAATGTGCTCTGTTTCGGTTTTCTACTGGGTTTGGGTTCTGTTTCAGCATGATTCAGCTCTGTTTCTGAATGTGCTCTGTTTCGGTTTTCTGCTGGGTTTGGGTCTGTTTCAGCATGTTTCAGCTCTGTTTCTTTGGCTGACTGGGTTCGGTTTGTGACTGAATTCATATGTTCACAACTTGGGCCCGTTCACTCACTAACAACAGTTCAGGTTCATACTCTGTTTCCCCCTGAACGGGAACTTGGTGTTTATTAAAATAAGGTTCTGTTTCAAGAAAAGTTACATCTATTGTTGTGTAGAATTTCCGAGTGGAAGGATTATAACATTTATACCCTTTCTGTTGTGACCCGAAACCCAAAAAAACACACTTTTTGGCACAAGGTTCTACTTTGGAACGAAAATTCTTTTGGACATGAACATACACGGTACATCCAAATATTTTTGGGGACATGTTTAGGATAGACAGGATGTTTACATTATCAGCTAACCTTTGTAACGAGGTTTTGAATTGGTTGGTTTTCGTAGGAGTCCGGTTGATCAAATAGACAGCAGTAGACACATCAGTATCCCAAAAAGTTTGTGGTACATTGTTTTCGAATAGAAGTGATCTAGCGGTTTCAAGGATATGTTTATTTTTTCATTCTGCAATTCTATTTTGTTGGGGTGTTCCTACACACGAGGTTTCATATACTATGCCATTGTCTTTAAAAAAATCTTGTAGATTTTTGTTAATGTACTCCCTACCATTATCACTTCTTACCACCTTTATTTCTTTCTCAAATTGTGTTTTTATCATTTTGTAAAAAACTTTGAACACGTTTGGTACTTCATCTATGGACTTGAGAAGATAAAGCCATGTCATACGAGTACAATCATCAGTAAAAAGGATAAACCATCTACAATCAGATTTAGACACAACTGGGAATGGACCCCAAACATCGGTATGAATTAAATCAAAAGGAACAAGACTTTTATTTAAGCTATCAGGGTAAGTTGCACGATGGCTCTTGGCCTTAATACATGTTTCACAAACAAATTCTTCATTATTTAAACCCAAAAATAACGTAGGGGATAATTTTCTCATGTACCCAAATGAGGGATGCCCAAGTCTCCTATGCCACAACCAAACTTTGTTTTTCAAACTTTCGGATTCACTTCTTGCAATGCATGTATGTCCCATTTTTGAGTTGTCCAAGTAATACAATCCTCCCCACTTAGTACCATGCCCAATAATCTCCCTCGTCAGAACATCCTGGAAGATACAAATTCAGGAAACATTAAGACTGCACAGTTCAATTCCTCTGTAATCTGACTAACCGATATCAGTCTTGTAGACAACGATGGAACAAGTAGGGTATTCCTTGAGAAATGGGTACATCTCCAGTTCCTTTTACTGGATAAGAAATTATGTTTGCATTTAGAATCTCATTCTTCCTAGGTCCAGTAATGTTTACGAGGTCTTTTTTCTGAAAAGGTCATATGGTCAGTTGCTCCAGAATCAATCACCCATTTTTGCAAACTTTGAAACTCACAATTATTTTCAGAAATTGAAACATTACCTTGAGCTGACTGTTTACCTGCTGTACCAGAATTAGAACTCAAAACTAACCGATCCCGAGGCACTGCTGTTATAGTATGCGCGACTCCACTGTTCTGACCCGAGCCACTTTGGTTCTGACCCGAGGTGCTGTTCTGACCCTGCTGGTTCGGTTCTGCTGGTCCAGACGTCACGACAGTTGCACGCCCTTTTTGACCATCTTGTTTCTTCTTTTTCTGTTCTTTCCACCACTCGGGATATCCAACCAACTTAAAACAATTTTCTCTGGTATGCTTTGAACCCCCACAATGAGTGCAAGTCAGATTGTTCTTCGGTCCTGTTTTAGTAAGGGTCAAATTTACCTCAGCTGGCTTGTAGCCACGCGAGACTAAGGCCATCGGATTGTTGCCCACCTCGTCTCCCTTCACCATCACCATCTGACGCATCTCTTCCCTTCGAACTCGTGCAAAAGCTTGTTCGATAGTAGGAAAAGGTTTCATTTGAAGCACATCAGCTCTCACATTGTCGAGACGATCGTCAAGTCCGTCTAGGAAAGTGTATACCCTGCTCTCTTGAATATAAGAGTTGAATTTCTCGATGTCGCTGGAGTACTCCATCGGATTAGGACGTCCAAAATCTATCTCCCGCCAAAGGGTTTGCAACTTGCTGTAGTATCTTTCAACTGGTCCCCCCTCTTGCTTGAGTTTTGCAACTCTCTTGTTCAAATCATACACGAGAGATGCATCGTTGCCGTCGAAGAATGTTGTAGCTATTGCGTCCCAAACATCTTTTGCAGTAGGGAAACGGATGAAATTGCCAATTAACCTTGGTTCAAGCGAATTAATGAGCCATCCCTTCACAATTGAGTCATCAATACTCCACTTTCGATATAGTGGATCTGTTGGCAGCGGTTGGTTCGGGATGCCGGTGATATGTCTCAACTTATCTCGTCCTTTGATGTGCATCTCTACCACCTGAGACCACAGCCCATAATTTGTACCATCTAGTTTCACGGAAATAGGTGGTGCAGATCCTTTGGTTGAGGGTGTAGTGCTAGGGGATGATTGCTGTAGGATGAGGAGTTGAGTTAATTTTTCTAGGAGAGCAGTAGTAGTTGAACGCTCTCCTAATTCAAAGGTTGGAAGAGGTTTTTCAGGTGGCGTCTCTGCCATTGTTTCAATGACAGAAATTTTGAGTTGGTTTTTGTGGTTTCGGCGAGATTAGTCGAACACGCTTGGTCCTAGAATCCCTGCTCTGATACCATGACAAAATTACAACATCATCACAGACAATTGATCAAGGAAACACAGAGATTTTAACGTGGTATCGCCTATAGCGCACTACACGGATCAAGACACACACACACTCTTTTATTTCAAAATAATTTCTGATTACAACTCACACAACACTGAATTGTATTTTTCTTTCTTAGTTTTTCTGCTCAAAGAGAAACTTAGATTTATAACCCAAATCCAAGCTGTACACGTTTTCTACTTTTAGGAAATAACCAAACATGGTATTTAATCAATCAATCAACCAAACATAGTAATAAGTATCAATTGCAGCGGTATCACCCAGCAGCAAATCAATCAAGATAAGTATGGTAATAATCCAGCAGCAGTATCAATCAATTAAGGTAAGGTTCAATCAATCCAGCAGGACTTTCTTGATTTTCTCCTTTAGATCCGGTGTGACACTAACTACACGTGTCAACTTGTAGTTTCAACATCTAGTTAAATGAAACATGTTCAAACGTTTATTAAGATAAATTTCAACTATAGAAGTTGGCGTGCTAGACAAGCAAAATTCAACTTCATGAAGAAATATTATACCTTCCAAGCACAAAGCTGGCAGTACATCATTAAGGAACCAACTGCCCGTTTTTAGGAAGATAATTATAGTTTGTTGGGTTGTGTGCATATTAATTAATTCCTTCAGAGGGAATAAAAAAGTAAGACCTAAAATAAACTAATAAATTCTAAGAGAGGATCAATTGAGAATGCTTTCTTTTGACACTGTTAACCATTTTAGAAAATGAAGTATAAATTTGAAGTCTAATATTATAGTGACGATCTATATTATCTACATATCTTGTGTATAAAATATGATGAGATTTCAAGTATGTTTTATGGTGAATTAACTAACTTGGAATTTAAGCTGTATGAAATTAACGATTTTTAATGTTTCACCAACAAACATAAATTGTATAAATATTATTATTAGTTTATCCATATGTCCAATAATTTATCTATAAAAATTATTAATATTATTTTATTTAAATAATTATTAAAATTGTCAAAATAGACATTATCAATTGACAAAGTGATGGTGACCAAGTTAGTTACACAAAACATTCTGTATGTCAAAATAAACATTATCAATTACAACTTGCACAAAAGTAAGGATTTTTTATGTTGACCTCCAAATTTTTAAATAAATTAAGAAAATGGAACAAAACACCGTTTAAAATGTTAGATAATTAAGAAGAAATGTCATATATTTGACTGCACACTTTAGTATTTCGTCATATATATTTATTGGTACACAAATTTATATTTAATTACGCGCTTTAATTGAGAATTTTTTTATTGCTGTTTATAGATGGTCCAAAAGCTTTCAAATTAATAGATTTTGTACATATTAAAAAAAATAATAAATTTTTTTCCACAAAATATAAAATTTCATGTTCAAGCACATTTTCATATAGAAATCACATTGAGCGGTTCGGATCTACTATTTGATCTTAGGAGGGATCAAACACCAAATCTTAAGTTCGATGGCCAACAAACCAAATAAACCACAACAAATAAATCATTATTGGGCACTGGATCGATTTGAATGTACACCTGAACAGTAACCAGATTATTTGGATATATGTGCCGACAATACTCCAATATATATCCAACTTAAAGTTTTTATTGCTGAAAATCCCTACTCTTGAGCTATAAATAGCAGCCTACATAGGGATGTAGGCTACTCACCACATCTATAAACACTGCTCTGTTAACTAAATTATCTATTTCCTCAGCGATAGAAATTAAGCATCCAACCTTCCAATACAAAATGGTGAATGCAAAGAGCACACAACACCACCAAGGCCCTGCCACCGTGCTAGCAATTGGGACCGCAGCCCCAGCAAACACCCTCATTCAGGCAGAAGTACCTGACCGTCTATTCAAGGCTGCCAACAGTGATCAACTGACCGAGCTCAAAATGAAATTCACCAAAATATGTAAGCAATCATTGTTTCTAATGTTCATTATCACTTGAAAGTTGTATAGGAAATACTATGTATTCCATTAGAATGTTTAAATAATAGGTCAATCAAATCGTCTATCAAAATTTTATTGTCAGAGATATGTGGTAAATCAATACGTACTAAACAAATCATGTAGGTGTATTTCTTTTATTATTGTTTTTTTAGCGCAGCTTCAAAAACACAAGAGTCACAGAGCACACATCTTGTACTTTTATTATTGTTAAAGCACACGATTTGCTGACAGAAATCAAGTAGACGTATAACTTTAAAGTTATTCACCAGAATGCAGTGGCCATTTATTTATTAAACTATAAACTATATAGGAAGTTTGTCTTTTCCATTCATTAAAAACATAACCAATATATAAAAAAGCTACTCTGTAATCGATATGTTATTCCCTTGGCCTTAATATATATTACATAGAAAAGCTTTGTACACACTGAAAGCTTAACAAATTCCAATTGATTATGATATAGTTTAACACACGATTAATTTTTCAAACATACACCGATCATGGACTGCGTGCTTTGGTTATCCACGTACTATAATGTACAATAATATTTCTTTACAAGTCGAGTTTTCATAACATTTCTAAAACCACTTGTAGGTGAAGCTTCAGCAATTAAAAAACGGCATTCTATATGGACGGAAGAAATTGTGAATCAAAATCCAAGCATTGGGATACCAAATGCTCCTTCTCTCGGTGCTCGCCAAAACATACTAATACATGAGGTGCCAAAGCTCGGAAAATTGGCTGCTGAACGGGCCATCAAGGAGTGGGGCCAACCCATATCGAAACTCACGCACCTCATTTTTTGCACCACTAGCGGCTTAGCTATGCCTGGTTTTGACTGCAAACTAGCACACCTCCTCGGCCTACCCTCAACGATAAACCGGTACATGCTTTATCACCAAGGATGCCATGGGGGAGGAACTACACTCCGCTTAGCCAAGGACCTTGCTCAGAACAACCCCAGCGCTCGTGTTCTGGTGGTTTGTGTTGAGATAAGTCTTCATGGTTTTCACAGTCCATCTGAGGAACATCTCGACAATCTTGTGACGTTGGCTATATTTGGTGATGGCGCTAGTGCCATGATTGTTGGCGCAGACCCAGACCTAGCAGCTGAACGTCCCGCCTTTGAGATCATCTCTGCTAACCAAAAATTGCTCCCAAACACCAGTCTTGCAATTGTTGCAGAATTAGATGAAGCAGGTTTCATGGTGCATTTATCACGCAATATAGCAAAATACGCATCCGAAAATGTGGAGAGTTGTCTTGAAGAAGCATTGGCACCATTGGGTATTACAGACTGGAATTCCATTTTTTGGGTTGTGCATCCGGGCGGTGTAGCTATTTTAGACGGAATCGAAGCTAAGATGAAGCTAAACAAGGAAAAACTGCTAGCATCAAGGAATGTGTTGGCCAACTATGGGAATGTGCAGAGTGCTACAGCAATGATTGTTCTAGATAAGATGAGGAAGCAGTCGGCCAAGGCACAAAAATCAACAACTGGAGAGGGTCTTGAGTGGGGAGTGCTTTTGGCGTTCGGGCCAGGGATGACCGTAGAAACAATCGTTCTACGCGCCATTCCAATTTAACCATGCATGTTTCTTGGACCTGCTAATACAATGAAGATACTCAAGAACAATCTTGTAACTACGGTAAAGAAATAAATATAAGTATAAATGTTAATCCGATACACTATCCATGTTAATATGCATGAAATTTGGCGTTCGTGTAAGATATGTATTGCTATGTGTAATGTGTGCTATAACATTAATGAAAATATTAAAACTATTTTTATTTTATTTTTTCACATATGGAGAGATTATTATGTAATTTTTATTTTGTTGTGTTGCTTAGTTATATATGTGTAAATCATTGAGCATATATATATTGTGCTAATAAAGAAACTATTCTCTGTTTTCTCTATACGTGCGCGCTAAGTTGTTGTCACTTTGCACATATATATGGTTCATTTATATGCTCATGTTTTCCAGGATAAAGGTTCTACTCATTGAACATATATGCTTCCAAGTTATTTTCAATTTCTTTTTTGTTGGACCGTGTTCCTACGAAATTATTATTTACTTGCATTTGTAAACGTACATTTGTAAAATTATGACCAACAGATTATAATAAAAAGTGTAAAATTATGTGCTCTTATTGATTGAAATGATACAGGAAAAGAATCATTGGAATATTTGTACATATTAGCATCCTTAATTAGAAGAAAAGAACCGGTGAAGTACTTAATTAACATTATCATCCCTATTAATAAACTGAACTTAATTATGCGCATCAGCAAAAGGTTGTCATGCTGTATATTTTCATTTTATAGATACACTTTTACTTCTGGAAATGTGCTGCACGTACATGCATATCCGTTTTTCAAAAGCAATCCAATCCATCAAACTACTTGAATTTTGTATTTAATCTTCGAAGAGAATTGTTTGTGAGCACATTGACATATCATACACGGATGCGAGAAAATTTCATATAAACAGTGTGTAAAAGGAGGAGGCGCTCGCACAAAATGATCTCAACCATAAACACAGTCATTTTGAAACGCAACCGTGTAGGAAAGGCACCTATATTTCTATACGGTTTATGAATAAGAAACCTTGTACAATCTTAGTCAATCATAAACAGTTTTTACAGAATAAACCATATATAATTACGTTAAATCTCCAAATACGATTTTGTATTTAAAATCTCCAAACCATGTACGCTTCATTCACACTCTTAATCAAACTCTGCTCAAAATTAATTTCTTAAAGGAACCCCCTCGCTATGTGCTCTTTTAACCAATCCCATGTTAAATCAGTATGAATATACGCAACTTGATTCATTATGTTAATTACATATAAATATCTATATGTGTAACTCTATATATGTATTTGATTCTTTTGTGATTCTTCAATGGCTAGCGAACATGCATATAGAAAAATTAAAAAAATAAATAAATATCATACACGGTTCAATAAAAATAACCGTGTTCAAACTATGTAAATTAGAATTTTCGTTTTTTGTGCCTCTTTTGTAAATTATACACGGTTTATTGTGATTGAACCGTGTATGAAAGTCCTTGTCTTTAATTCTCACTCCTCGTCTAATTAAATAACTCTCTCACTCCTCTCTCTTTTCTCCCTTCACTTCACTCTCTTACTTGACAAGTCCGTCAAATATCTCTTCCTGTCTTTTTCACTCTAAAACCAATATAGGTTTTCACTCACCACTTTGAAACAACTAGTGTAAAAAAAGTTCAAATTAAGGTAACAATGACTGACCGAGACTTCATAAGCATATATATTGTCCGACCTGATACTTGGCCTAATCTGAGGGTTGTCCGACCTAATATTTACCGTGGTTAGTAGCGTGTCTTCTGTACTGGTGATATAATATCTTTTTAATGTTTGAAAAGCTGCCGACATCCATTCCAAATGGTGTCAAATGTTGCCTATAATTGGTGTCAAAGCTAAGAGTAATTAATGCAAGTCTTAACTAAAAGTGAAAATATATAATTGGTCATGATGTCTTCATCACCGGAGAACTTTCAAATAACAAGTTCAATTTTTATCTCCAATTTAGGTAAACAACACATGTTACCTTATCTGTCAACTCCTCACTACCTCAACTTTTGCAATATAGGTAACACTCTAAACAATCCAAAATCTAAAAAATCCCTCTAAACATCTCCCGAAATCTAACTACTTGAGACTGCACTCTAACTATCTTATTGGAACCACCTTGTATAAGATTACCAGCGAATTTACAACACGGAAAATGCAAGTGTTGATATTTAACAAATCAAATATTTATACCCAACATATCAAAAAAAATTAAAGAACTTCGACATAACTGTTGGATCATATATCCAACGTTGAGCATATATGTAACACAATATGAATTGTATAATGTCATGTATGGTTGTCCTAATTAAGTGTTCAATAAGGATTACGGATAATTGACAATCCATTTATTCATTAGGGTGTGGTTCATAAATGTGTAGACATATACATACAGAGCTCAAATCATTGATGGATTGATTGTGAGATTAGCAATTAAGTAGAACCATAAAATACAGAGTAGATCAGACGAATTCAAGAAACTGTGAGTGGCCATACCAAAAACTTGTCTCAATGAAATATAAAGCTAAGGGAAATATTAGGGAGTACATCATGGAGTTGTCTAATGTTATTTCGAAACTCAGGGCACTTAAGCTTAAGGTCTCTGATGATCTTTTAGTGCACTTAGCATTGATATCCCTTCTTTCACACTTACGTGAATTTAAGGTGAGGTATAATTGTCAGAAAGAGACTTGGACTCTCAATGAGCTCATTTCCCATTGGGTACAGGAAGACGAAAGACCGAAACAAGATCAAACAAAAAGTACCCATGTTGCTACAACCTTCAAATTTAATTTATCAGCAAAGCGAAAGAAATATAAGGAAATTAAGGATAATAAGGATGATGCAAACCAACCAAAAGAAACTGGAAAAGGGCAAAGCAATTGCCTAATTAGATGGTACCGGTTGTTAACTTATCACGCTTGACGTGCTAAGAAAGATATGTCTCTTATCTTGATTTGTACGGATGTTAATTTAACTTTTGTATCTAGATACACTTGGTGGATAGATTCGAGTGCAACAACTCATATAAGTGTATATTTGTAGGACTGCCTAAATTACCGAAAGCTAAGTGATGATAAAAGACTCATCTTAGCGGGCGACGGTAATAAAGTTGAGGTGGAGGCTATTGGGATTAATTTTTTTACATTAAGATTTTTATTGTAAAAGAAAGATTCATCTTTCTCAAAGTCCAAGTACATTGACATTAAGTTTTTGGTTGTAAAAGAAATAGTACAGTATGGTCAGTTAAGTGTAGAACATATAGAGACAGACTCCTTTTTAGGAATTCCACTTACTAAAGGATTACACCCAATAAGTTTGAAGAACATGTTGCTCATATCGGTGTAATTTTTGTTAGGATTGTTCAGTTTTAGTGGAAGTATGTTATTTATTTTAATTGGTATTATACACATCCACATCATGATTCATGTCTTTCAGTTGTAATGGTACTGTGATCATTGATGGTTGAGTTACGAATAAATGTGATAAAAGCCATTTTACTTCTTTGCTAATAGAATTGATGAACTAAATTGGTTTGGAAATACAAAGGACGGCAGAAAAATATGTGTGCACATATGGTTAACAAGATATAATTTTTTTTTTGACATATTGCTCAAGTAGGAGATTGTTGGATCGTATATATCAAACGTTGTGCATATATGTAATATAATTATGAATTGTACACTGTTATGTATGATTGTCCTAATCAAGTTATCAATAAGGATTAAGGATATTTGACACTTTATGTATTCATTAGAGTGTGTTCCATAAATGTGTAGACTTATATGGATAAAACCCAAATTATTGATTAACTGATTGTGAGATATCCCAAATGTATCAGACAATTTCTACAACTTTGTGCGGCCCATTCAAATATTTTTCTGCAGCCAATACTAATTTTGTGCAGCCACACGTAGTTATTGTGCGGCCACTCATGGTTTTTGGTATGGCCCCACAAAAGGTTGTTAATTAAGGAAATATGGTTTAATTAATTAAAGTCGGATCAATGACTGTTTTTCAAAATTCAAAATTGCAAAAAAATAAAGGGAAGAGCTACAAAACTTGAGTTGAAGTTTCCGATTAAGTTTTTCATTTTATTTTTTGATTTTTTAGTCATTTACCATACTTCTTCTTAGGCATTGTTCATGTAAATGTAAGAAATCTCAAATCTAGGGTTTTTATTATATTTTCAATTTTTTTTAGTTAGAATGTTATTCATGTAACTGATAATATGTGATGTAATTGTAATTGTTGTTTATATATTGGTAAATGTAGTGTTTTATTGTTTATATTTTAAATTTAGTTTAGTGCTTTTGGTATTTAAATCTAGTGTTTAATTTGAATCAGATCTAGGATTTTATGTGATTTTTTTTAAAATAATTTCTTGAATTATAAACGGTTTTTTTTATTAAAAATCGTGTCGAATGTGTGTTTTCATACATGGTTTTACTTTAAAAACCGTGTATAATAACATTTGGCAAAAAAAAATTGGTGAAAAAAATTTGAATTATACATAGTTTAATAAACGTGTAGGATTAGTGTTTTCGTACACGGTTAGAAAACCATGTAAAATTTAGGGACCCTATTGTACACTACTTCCGTAGATACACAATTCAAAAACCGTATAAAAGTATGTTCTTTTACAGTAGTTAGTAGCGTGTTCTGTACTGGTGACATAATATCTTTTTAATTGATTTGCAAAGCTGCCGACATCCATTCTAATTGGTGTCAAATGTTGCCTATATTTGGTGTCAAGGCAACGAGTAATTAATGCAAATCTTCACTTAATTGGTGTCAAATGTTGCCTATATTTGGTGTCAAGGCCACGAGTAATTAATGCAAATCTTAAGTGAAGAGATATAATTGGTTGGAGCTCAGCCCGTACGTTATCCCGTCTTAATCATCTGAGAACTTTTAAATGATAAGTTTGGTTTTGATCTGCAATTTAGGTAACAACACATGTTACCATATCTGTCAACTCCTCACTGACCTAATTTTTTGCACTATAGGTAACACTCTAAACAATCCAAAATATAATCGGAACCTGATAATAGTCCTTCAAATTATCTTATTGGGACCACCTTCTATAACTACCTGGAACCGCACTTAAATTATCTTATTGGGACCACCTTCTATAAGGTCACCGTTGAATTTAGAAACTCTTTTTCTTTAAGTGTTTATATTTGACATATCAAGTATTTATATCTAATATATCAAGTCTTTCTAAAAAATTTGGACATAACAACTCTTTTTCTTTCTCTCTTTCATTACCCACTCATATTCTTTTATATGCTTTTAGAGGTAAGTTTCTTTTTCATCTGCTCAATCTCGCTAATATTTCTGACGATTTGTGAGAAATTTTGCCAATCTAAAATGACGAAAGTCTTCTATTTGATTTTCTTTTTCAAATGAAATTCATGATAAAGTACTTTCGGTTTCTTCGTCGCGGAATAATTTATATCTATCAAATTTTAATTAATATAGTCTATCAAGTTTTTTTTTTTTTTTACACATCAACTATTTTAATTTCATTGTATTGGAGTATTTTTAGGGGACTGTTCAACAGAGAATAGTATAATTATTCAATATAATCAATACACAGCATATCAAAAAATATTATTAAAAAATGTTGTTTATATCCAAGTTTTTCTTTGAGGAAGTAGACAAAGTGCGACTAGTTGCAATATTAATCAAACATCTTGCAAAATTAAGTAGACACCACAACACTACCGAAAAATATCACTGAACACCAAGGCATCCACTAAATGCTACAAGTTAAGTCGACAACATCTTTCCTACTAAATGCTACAAATTAAGTCGACAACATCTTTCCTTGATATTTTATAGAGCACTAGGAAGTCCATAATTTCCTCCATCCAATTGAAAACCTCCGTGTACATTCCATTGCTTCCACGAACGGCCAGTCGACTACATATTGCTATAGTCCAATTACCTAAAAATTAAGTAGGAATATTTGAAAAGGAGAGGTTGTCACTTTGCACATATATATGGTTCATTTATATGCTCATGTTTTCCAGGATAAAGGTTCTACTCATGGAACATATATGCTTCCAAGTTATTTTCAATATATTTTTTGTTGGACCGTGTTCCTACGAAATTATTATTTACTTGCATTTGTAAACGTACATTTGTAAAATTATGACCAACAGATTATAATAAAAAGTGTAAAATTATGTGCTCTTATTGATTAAAATGATACAGGAAAAGAATCATTGGAATATTTGTACATATTAGCATCCTTAATTAGAAGAAAAGAACCGGTTAAGTACTTAATTAACATTATCATCCCTATTAATAAACTGAACTTAATTATGCGCTTGAGCTAAAGGTTGTCATGCAGTATATTTTCATTTTATAAATACGCTTTTAATTCTGGAAATGTGCTGCACGTACTTGCATATCCGTTTTTCAAAAGCAATCCAATCCATCAAACTACTTGAATTTTGTATTGAATCTTGGAAGAGACAATTGTTTGTGAGCACATTGACATGTCATACACGGATGCGAAAAAATTTCAAATAAACAGTGTGTAAAAGGAGGAGGCGCTCACACGAAATAATCTCAACCATAAACACACAGTCATTTAAAATGCAACCATGTAGGAAAGGCACCTATATTTCTATATGGTTTATTAATAAGAAACCTTGTACAATCTTAGCCAATCATAAACAGTTTTTGCGGAACAAACCATATATAATTACGTTAAATCTCCAAATACGATTTTGTATTTAAAATCTCCAAACCATGTACGCTTCATTCACTCTCTCTTAATCAAACCCTGCTCAAAATTAATTTCTTCAAGGAACCCCCTCGCTATGCGCTCTTTTAACCGATCCCATGTTAAATCAGTATGAATATACGTAATTTGATTCATTATGTTAATTACATATAAATATCTATATATGTATTTGATTCTTTTGTGATTCTTTAATGGCTAGCAAACATGCATATAGAAAAATTAAAAAAATAAATAAATATCATACACGGTTCAATAAAAATAACCATGTTTAAACCATGTAAATTAGAATTTTTGTTTTTTGTGCCTCTTTTGTAAATTATACACGGTTTATTGTGATTGAACCGTGTATGAAAAGTCCTTAGGTTTTTTTGGTTTTTCACGCCTCTTCGTATACTGTCTTGTCTTTAATTCTCACTCTTCCGCATCTAATCAAATAACTCTCTCACTCCTCTCTCTATTCTCCCTTCACTTCGCTCTCTTATTTGACAACTCCGTCAAATATCTCTTCCTAGCTTTTTCTCTCTAAAACAAATATAGGTTTTCACTCACCACTTTGAAACCACTAGTGTAAAAGAAGTTCAAAGGTAACAATGAATGACCGAGACTTCATAAGCATATTGTCCGACCTGATACTTGGCCTAATCTTAGGGTTGTCCGACCTTATATTTACCGTGGTTAGTAGCGTCTTCTGTACTGGTGATATAATATCTTTTTAATGTTTGAAAGGCTGCCGACATCCATTCCAAATGGTGTCAAATGTTGCCTATAATTGGTGTCAAGGCTAAGAGTAATTAATGCATGTCTTAACTAAAAGTAAAGATATATAATTGGTCATGATGTCTTAATCACCAGAGAACTTTCAAATAACAAGTTCAGTTTTTATCTCCAATTTAGGTAAACAACACATGTTACCTTATCTGTCAACTCCTCACTACCTCAACTTTTGCAATATAGGTAACACTCTAAACAATCCAAAATCTAAAAAATCCCCCTAAACATCTCCCGAAATCTTACTACTTGAGACTGCACTCTCTAACTATCTTATTAGAACCACCTTGTATAAGATTACCAGAGAATTTACAACACGCAAAATGCAAGTGTTGATATTTAACAAATCAAATATTTATACCTAACATATCAAAAAAATTTAAAGAACTTGGACATAACTATGGGATCATATATCCAACATTGAGCATATATGTAACACAATTATGAATTGTATAATGTCATGTATGATTGTCCTAATTAAGTGTTTAATAAGGATTACGGATAATTGATAATCTATTTATTCATTAGGGTGCGGTCCATAAATGTGTAGACCTATACAGACAGAGCTCAAATCATTCATGGATTGATTGTGAGATTTGCAATTAAGTAGAACCATAAAATACAGAGTAGATCAGACAAATTCAGGAAACTGTGAGTGGCCATACCAAAAACTTGTCTCAATGAAATATAAAGCTAAGGGAAATATTAGGGAGGACATCATGAAGATGTCTAATGTTATTTCGAAACTAAGGACACTTAAGCTTAAGGTCTCTGATGATCTTTTAGTGCACTTACCATGGATATCCCTTCTTGCACACTTTGGTGAGTTTAAGGTGAGGTATAATTGTCAGAAAGAGACTTGGACTCTCAATGAGCTCATCTCTCATTGGCTGCAGGAAGAGGAAAGACCAAAACAAGATCAAACAAAATGTACCCATGTTGCTACAACCTTCAAATTTAAGTTATCGGCAAAGCGAAAAAAATCTAAGGAAATTAAGGATAATAAGGATGATGCAGACCATCCAAAAGAAACTGGAAAAGGGCAAAGCAATTGCCAAATTAGATGGTACCGGTTGTTAATTTATCTCGCTTGGCATGCTAAGAAAGGTATGTCTCTTGTCTTGGATTGTACAGAAGTTAATTTATCTTCTGTATTTATATATACTTAATGGATAGATTCAAGTGCAACTACTCACATAGGTGTATCTTTGTAGGGCTGCCTAAATTACCGTAAGCCAACTGATGATGAAACATTCATCTTTGTGGGCGACGGTAATAAAGTTGAGGTGGAGGCTATTGGGATTAATTTTTTGACATTACGTTTTTTATTGTAAAAGAAGGATTCATCTTTGTCAAAATCCATGTACATTGACATTAAGTTTTTGGTTGTAAAAAAAATAGTACATAATGGTCAGTTAAGCGTAGAACATATAGAGACAGACTCCTTTTTAGGAATTCCACTTACTAAAGGATTACACCCAATAAGTTTGAAGAACATGTTGCTCATATCGGTGTAATTTTTGTTAGGATTGTTCAGTTTTAGTGGAATATGTTATTTATTTTAATTGTTGTTCTACACATCCACATCAAGATTGATGTCATTCAGTTATAATGGTACTGTGATCATTGATGGTTTATCTACGAATAAATGTGATGAAAGTTGTTTTGCTTCTTTGCTAATATAATTGATGAACTAAATTGGTTTGGAAATACAAAGGACGGTAGAAAAATATGTGTGGACATATGGTTAACAAGATATAATAATTATTTTTTTGACATATTGCTCAAGTGGAAGATTGTTGGATCATATATATCAAACGTTGTGCATGTATGTAATATAATTATGAATTGTACACTGTCATGTATGATTGTCTTAATTAAGTGATCAATAAGGATTAAGGATATTTGACACTTTATGTATTCATTAGGGTGTGTTTCATAAATGTGTAGACTTATATGGGTAAAACTCAAATTATTGATTGACTGATTGTGAGATTTTCAATTAAATATATATAGAGTAGATGAGACAATTTCTAGAACTTCGTGCGGCCCATTCAAATATTTTTTTGCAGCCAATACTAATTTTGTGCGGCCACTCATAGCTTTTGTGTGACCACTCACGTTTTTTGGTGTCGCCCCACAAAAGGTTGTTAATTAAGGAAATATGGTTTAATTTATTAAAGTCAGTTCAATGGCTGTTTTTTGAAATTCAAAATTGCAAAAAAATAAAAGGAAAAGCTTCAAACTTGAGTTGAAATTTTCGATCAAGTTTTTCATTTCTAATTTTTTATTTTTTTGTCATTTACCATACTTCTTCTTAGGCATGTTCATGTAAATGTATGAAGTCTCAGATCTAGAATTTTTTTGTTATATTTTTATTTTTTAGTCGGAATGTTATTCATGTAAGTAATAATTTGTGATGTAATTGTAAATGTTGTTTATATATTGGTAAATGTAGAGTTGTAGTGTTTGTATTTGAAATTTAGTTTAGTGTTTTTGGTATTTTAGATCTAGAGTTTACTTTGAATTCAGATCTAGAATTTTATGTGATTTTTTTTAAAATAATTTATTGAATTATAAATGGTTTTTTTATTAAAAATCGTGTCGAATGTGTATTTTCATACACGGTTTTACTTTAAAAAAACCATGTATAATAACTTTTGGCAAAAAAAATCGGTGAAAAAAATTTGAATTATACACGGTTTTAATAAAAACCATGCAGGATTAGTGTTTTTGTACACGGTTCGAAAACCTTGTAAAATTCAGCAACCCTATTGTACACGACCTCCGTAGATACAATTGAAAAACCACATAAAAGTATGTTCTTTTACCGTAGTTAGTAGCGTGTGCTGTACTAGTGATATAATATCTTTTTAATTAATTTGCAAAGCTGCCGACATCCATTCTAATAGGTGTCAAATGTTGCCTATATTTGGTGTCAAGGCGACGAGTAATTATTGCAAATCTTAACTAAAACTGAAGAGGTATAATCTGTTAGAGCTCAGGCCGTACACGTGCGTTATCCTGTCTTTATCACTTGATTTGAAAAGCTGTCGACATTCATTCTAATAGGTGTCAAATGTTGCGCAAAATTGGTGCAAGGCGACGAGTAATTAATGCAAAATCTTAAGTGAAGAGATATAATTGGTTAGAGCTCAGCCCGTACGTTATCCCGTCTTAATGACCTGAGAACTTTTAAATGATAAGTTTGGTTTTGATCTCCAATTTAGGTGACAACACATGTTACCATATCTGTCAACTCCTCACTGGCCTAATTTTTTGCACTATAGGTAGCACTCTAAACAATCCAAAATATAATCGGAACCAGATAATAGTCCTTCAAATTATCTTATTGGCACCACCTTCTATAACTACCTGGAACCGCACTCACCGAATTTAGAAACTCTTTTTCTTTAAGTGTTTATATTTGACATATCAAGTATTTATATCTAATATAACAACTCTTTTTCTTTCTCTTTCATTACCCACTCATATTCTTTTACATGTTTTTAGAGGTGAGTTTCTTTTTCCTCCGCTCAATCTCGCTAATAATATTTATAACGATTTGTGAGAACTTATGCGAATCTAAAATCACGAACGTCTTCTATTTGATTTTATTTTTCAAATGAGATTCATGATAAAGTACTTTCGGTTTCTTCGTCACGGAAGAATTTATATCTATCAAATTTTGATTAATATATTCTATCAAATTTTATTTTTTGTTTACACATCAACTATTTTAATTTTAGTGTATTGGAGTATTTTTAGGGAACTGTTCGACAGAGAATAGTATAATTATTCAATATAATCAATACACAGCATACCAAAAAAAATTATTAAATTTTTTTGTTTATATCCAAGTTTTTCTTTGAGAAAATAGACAAAGTGCGACTAGTTGCAATATTAATTTTACAAATCAAACATCTTGCAAAATTAAGTCGACACCACAACACTACCAGAAAAATATCACTGAACACCAAGGCATCCACTAAATGCTACAAATTAAGTCGACAACATCTTTCCTTGCTACAAATGAAGTCAACAACATCTTTCCTACTAAATGCTACAAATTAAGTCGACAACATCTTTCCTTGATATTTCATAGAGCACTAGGAAGTCCATAATTTCCTCCATCCAATTGAAAACCTCCGTGTACAGTCCATTGCTTCCACGAACGGCCAGTCGACTACATATTGCTATAGTCCAATTACCTAAAAATTAAGTAGGAATTGAAAAGGAGAGGTTGTTATGAAATTAATAATAATGGATGTTCATTTGTAACTTCTCACCAATTACTTCAAAAAAAAATTCTCAAAGAAATATTTTATCTCCTCACATTTATCAATAAAATTCATTTAGTTAGTTCGTCATTTACATTTTGTTAGCCTACATAAAATAGACTTTATAAGCTTGTGTTGTACATATAAGAAATATATAAATAAGAGATGGCCAACATTTATATATTATCTCTATCTTTGTTTACTCTTATTATATTTTTTCAAGCGGTGATTTTGGATCAGGATGGGTAGTGAGAACAAACTGTCAAATCAGAGATGTAAAAGTTTGAATTAGTAATTAAGGTTACAAATGTGTCACGATAAAAGACACTCCATATTTATAGGCAAAGTACATGACTTTGTATATTGGTATTATTAGTATTGTTGTGTATATGGTTGTATAATATATGGTTTTAATGAGACCATATATTAGTATTGTATGGTTTTATTATATTAGTATATATGGTTTTATTAGTATTGTAGTATATATGGTTGTATAATATATATGGTAATGAAACCAAATCGATACAATAGTTCCAGTATAATAATGATTAAATTACAAGTCATTGTAACATTAATGTACGTACGTGTCGTTATTTGTGACATCATACTACAATAAGAATTCTATAACGATCAATAATTATCACTAAATTCCACAGTTGTGTATTTAAATATTTTATACAATCAGAGAGGAAAAATAGGGGTGTGCCGGTTCTTAATTAGTTATATATGATGGTTAATTAAAAGTAATGTTGTCAAAATCAGAAGACAAACCAGATACAAAAGATTGCATGTGATGTTTATAATCATCACTTGTAAAGATGCTGAAGATTTGCATGATTTGTTTCCTCATATTCATTCTATTATTTTAGAACTCAACATCGATGATAAAATTATTTGGAGAGATCTTCTCTACAAAAAAAATTCTTTGTGGATGCTTCATATTTTCTTTGAGGAAGTAGACAAAGTGCGACTAGTTGCAATATTAATTGTACAAATCAAACATCTTGCAAAATTAAGTCGACACCACAACACTACCGAAAAATATCACTGATCACCAAGGCATTCACTATGAGGAATACCTACTAAATGCTACAAATTAAGTTGACAACATCTTTCCTTGATATTTTATAGAGCACTAGAAAGTCCATAATTTCCTCCATCCAATTGAAAACCTCCGTGTACATTCCATTGCTTCCACGAACGGCCAGTCGACTACATATTGCTATAGTCCAATTACCTAAAAATTAAGTAGGAATTGAAAAGGAGAGGTTGTTATGAAATTAATAATAATGGATGTTCATTTGTAACTTCTCACCAATTACTTCAAAAAAAAATTCTCAAAGACATATTTTATCTCCTCACATTTATCAATAAAATTCATTTAGTTAGTTCGTCATTTACATTTTGTTAGCCTACATAAAATAGACTTTATGAGCTTATATTGTACATATAAGAAATATATAAATAAGAGATGGCCAACATTTATATGTTATCTCTATCTTTGTTTACTCTTATTATATTTTTTCAATAATAGAGGTTAGCATCAAGCGGTGATTTTGGATCAGGATGGGTAGTGAGAACAAACTGTCAAATCAGAGATGTAAAAGTTTGAATTAGTAATTAAGGTTACAAATGTGTCACGATAAAAGACACTCCATATTTATAGGCAAAGTACATGACTTTGTATATTGGTTTTATTAGTATTGTTGTGTATATGGTTGTATAATATATGGTTTGAATGAGACCATATATTAGTATTGTATGGTTTTTATATATATGGTTATATTATATTAGTATATATGGTTTTATTAGTATTGTAGTATATATGGTTGTATAATATATATGGTAATGAAACCAAATCGATACAATAGTTCCAGTATAATAATGATTAAATTACAAGTCATTGTAACATTAATGTACGTACGTGTCGTTATTTGTGAATTTTTCGGTAGGGCAGCTGAGTAAGAAATGGGATGGCTTCCCAAGATAATTGTCTATATCATTTATTTCCAAGGAACTGTCAAGTCGGACAAACAGCTGTGATGTAACATTTTTCATTCGGTAATGAGTACGCCTAAGGGCTTCAAATAAAAAATAAAAAAATTGCTCAACTCAGCAAGCTTCATCATTATATTCATGAATCGTGTTTGAAGTTTTGCCTAACTCGACTAATTAGTTTCGCTCCTTTACAGCCTCTTAATTTATGTTTTGAGAGATTCACAAATCGGATTGTTTCTTTTTTATTCTAACAAACAAAGGATCTTACAAACAAATCTCACAACCACCTACAAAAAATATATATTTCTCCTTGGACTATATGCATGGCTATTCCTTGCAGGTTACTAAAAAAAAAAAGTAAAGTCTTGTGCCACTGTAAAAGAGATGTAAAATTTGAATTAGTAATTAAGGTTACAAATGTGTCACGATAAAAGACATGCACTCAATATTTATAGGCAAAGTACATGACTTTGTATATTGGTTTTATTATAGTATTGTTGTATATATGGTTGTATAATATATGGTTTTAATGAGACCATATATTAGTATTGTATGGTTTTTTATATATGGTTTTATTATATTAGTATATCTGGGTTTATTAGTATTGTAGTATATATGGTTGTATAATATATATGGTAATGAAACCAAATCGATACAATAGTTCTAGTATAATAATGATTAAATTACAAGTCATTGTAACATTAATGTACGTACGTGTCGTTATTTTTGACATCATATATACTACAATAAGAACCCTATAACGATCAATAATTATCACTAAATACCACAGTTGTGTATTTAAATTTTTTATAAAATCAGAGAGGAAAAATGAGGGTGTGCCAGTTCTTAATTAGTTATTTATGATGGTTAATTAAAAGTTATGTTGTCAAAATCAGAAGACAAACCAGATACAAAAGATTGCATGTGATGTTTATAATCATCACTTGTATAGATGCTGAAGATTTGCATGATTTGTTTTCTCATATTCATTCTATTATTTTAGAACTCAACATCGATGATAAAATTATTTGGAGAGATCTTCTCTACAAAAAAAAAATCTTTGTGGATGCTTCATATTTTTTATTAGAATATGCAAGCATCACTTATAGGGATTATGATTCTATTTCAAATTGAAGCTAGAATTTCATTAAAAATTAAGATATTTCTCTGGTTGATTAAACGTAGTTAGAAAGTTTAACTAAAGTCAATCTCTCTAAGAGAGGCTTGCAAGGTGATGAGCTGTAATTTTTGCTGTAAACTAGCTACAGTAACATATCCATCTATTACATGTCTGTTAATTTGTCTATTTGACAATGGATTGCCTCACATAATGGTTTAATTTAATTGTTAGCAAATTGTGTTAGAAATGTCCTACGGGTCAAATTATTTAAAACAAAATTAATATGTTAATTTATGTAATTAAATATGGATTAAATCATATTGGGCCGCATAAGTTATGTTAATTTTTGCACTCTCTGAATTGTTGCGACCGTATTAGTGCGATCGAACTGGTGTGACCGAACTAGTGCGACCTAATTGGTGCATATGGGTTATATATATGCAGCAATTCGGATTTTCAAAAATATTTTTTCTGAATAAACGCTTATATATTCCCACAACAGAGAGCAAGTGAGAAAGAGGGGGTTGTTTATTTGGTACTCACACCGACTCACAACTAATAGGGGCGAACCGGTTATCAAATTTTGAGGTTCTCGTTTATTGTTACCAGGTGGAACATATGCTAAAATGCAAGATGCAAGAGGGAAAAAGACGGAGGAAAAAACAAGAGGCGAGAGAGGAAGAGACATCATGGAAGGTGAAAAGGTGTCAAACTAGTTGAGAGTAAATAGAAGGTAGGGAGAAGAAGAGAAAAATAAATACTCCACAATGCCATTTTTGTTAATAATTTTAAATGGAGGAAATAAGGGCAAAAATAACATCATAGATTTCGTATGAAAACCTAATTATTTTCAATGTTGGCATGTGAAGTAATATTATATTATTTTCTCTGTTCAGATTTTAGCCTATTCTATCTTGATTTAAATGTCCTTTAAGGCTTTTTTTTCAATTGATTTGACTTGTTGGAGCCCATAACGCTTAAAATAAGTAGGCTTCTTGATTTCTCTACAAACGGGCTGCCTGTTTTTCTCTCATCCCTTTATAAACTACACCTTTTCGGGACATTGGGCTCTGAGAATCAATTTTATTAATACAGCTTATCCAGCACATCACAAGAGAAATGATGTTTATTTTTAACAAATTAGTTCACCAAAGCAAAAACTGTTAAGGGATATTTATGAAAGGTTAAATATTTCTTTTGGTTACTAATCTCGAGGGTTTGAGAGCCTCAGTCGCTGCTCTTTCGATACAAAGATCCTGCAACGAGCCTAAGTCTCAGTTGCAGGATTGATCAATCCAAATCGAAAATAACAAGCAATTTGAGGTAATTTGAATAAAAGAGAAAAGTCTGACAGGATAACCAAAATAACCAGCTATTTCCGAGGGTAAGTCAATAAAAATTGCTATCTGCCACTATTAGCCGTCACTACCGGTTCATAGCAGATATGATCTTCAACTAATATTTATATTTTGTTGGCCATGAAATCCAATACAAAAATGCAAAACAAAGAATTGTATTACAGTACTATTCAGGTTCTTAAATGAAAGGCGGGAATTCATTGTCCTTAATTAAAAATTATATGAAATTCAAAAAGAAGGGGCCAGAACTAAAATCGGGCAGAAATCAAATTGATCTAAGTTGCATTTCATTATTTTATGATAATATTTGAAAGCCAAGCAAGGTACAAGCAAGGTTTATTATGATAATATTTCCATGCAATTGATTCATCACTTTATGCTCCAGTCACCAAGCATCGATCATCTAAAGCAGCTAGCACTACTACAGAAAAACAGATTGCACACGGACATTAATGGAAGAGCTACACGGATATCCTGCTGTGTTTAAAGACAGGGTGTATGAATAGGTCAGAAACTACACACGGATATTTAACCGTGTGTGATTATAATGATTTCTACACGGATATTCCCTAATTAACCGTGTACAAAGACCTGCCGGTGTCGCTCTACAAGTTACCGAGCTACACGGATATCCCCTAATTAACCGTGTACGATTCCTCTTTCTACACGGCTTTATATTAAAAGTCCGTGTAGCTCTCTTAGCTATTATACACGGCCTTTTGGTAAATATCCGTGTACAAATAGTTGAAGATTTTTTGTATTTTGCCTCCAGCAAGGCTATCATACACGGATTTTTCTAAAATATCCGTGTATGATTAGTATTGCACACGCACAATTGTGAAATATCCGTGTATAAATACATTTTTTTTTTTTTGTATATTATGTTTTTGGGCTAGCCTCCAGCTTTGCTAGCCAATTTTTTTGACAGAAATACAAAATTCCATATTTATTCGAAACAGATTAATTAGCAAGAAATTCATATACTAAATTTATACAAAATTCATATAGCAATAAATTCATTCGAAACATATTTTTATTACAAATCTATGCAAATCCATATCGAGGATTACAAAATTCCATGGCAAACCACCTTGCCCACATGCACCGCACATCGTCGATCTGATCCTTGGTGTAATGCGCTTGCTTTGTCACACTCTACAAAATTATAATTTGATAATAGTTAGTATTTCAGAAAATGTAGATATCAATTGCTTATTATATAGGAAATTAATATGAAGTACATACCGCTTTTGGGAATAGGAATTGTACTCTTTCGACAAAGTCCAACATGAATATCATCGTGTAATATGCGCATTCCCAACCCTCCTTCTGTTGCGGGCTCTGAAATTTACATTTAGCGGCATTTGTTAGAATGACAAAAAAAATTTTAACAAGATATGAAATTTCTAACTCATAAAGAGTGTGCTCACCAACATCCACTTCCAACTCAACTTGCTTTTCTTGCGCGTGCCCGTGCTATCTGATCCTCCCTCTTTAATATATTTCGCAAAAGCCCTTACAAAATTGAGTGAATGTAATTAGCAATTTTATAATTTGATATGATTGAAAGAAATGCAAACCTATAGAATTATTATTGCTTACTTATTCACAAAAGGGAAGATAACTTTGCACTTGTCAGCCGCGATCCTTCCTTTGGGCTTACAAGAATCAACAATTATGCTCGTATTTAGGTACGGCACAATGAGAATCAAGCACCAATGTTTGCTGTGGGATCGAGGAGAAGAATTATAGTACTTTAGCATATAAAAGTGACACGAGTATTTGCTATGATTGATGGTGTGATTTCATTTTTTTATGTTTAACTTTTAATTCATTTATACAATTCTTTAATTAAAATATAAACAACATAAGTTAAGATTAGAACTAACCCCTCGTGGTATGGCATGAGAATGAATTTCTTCTCCTCCGCCTTAGCACGATGCATCGCAGAACACATGTACTCGATAGCCATATCCGGATAATATGTCACTGCCGTAGAACTCACTTTCTCGGGGTCCAGAAACATGCACAAGTTCTTCTTTTCAACCATCTCATCACAGTTTCGGACTAGCTTCCTGAAAACTCATCATATTGTAATTAGAATATATATTTGAGTTCTATACAATAATGAAAATATTTTAATATCACTAACATGAGGAAAATAGTGATGTGTGAAACATCGAGCCATTTGTCGGATGACGAGTGGTGGAAGAGGTCCTTGAAGTCTTTGAACGACAGCAGGAGATCCCTGCCTTCGTGTAGAAACATCCCAGGTGGGACAGGGATGATGATAGCCTCCATGCCTTCGGGCGCCGTCATCAAGTAGTCGTGGAGAAGGCGCAAATCATTGGGCAAACGGCTGTATTCTTCTTCGGTGACCATAGGACGGGGCGGTGATTGTGGCGCGTCAGCCGCGACGTCGCAAGCCACCTCCTGACGTACCGGTGACATCGCCGTACCGGTAACATCATCTCCTCGTGTCTGTATCAAGTTATAGATGGATTATTCTAGTATTTCAAAAAGAATGAGTTGAATGTAACAAATAAATGGATTTTTTTATGGATTACCTGATCCAAAACAATCTGACTCTTGGGCCATTGGACAAATGACATCCGTGCGTCATCAGGCACAAACATCTCGTCGGTAGGGACAGGAAGGGGTACGCGCTGCCACCCATCCACGACTAACTCAACCTGCACGCATGCATGGTCGGGCCTTAGCTGACCAAAGTGTACATGTATGGCTCCTGGATGTACAACGCCCTTAGCAACGATCAGAGGAGCACTACCATGCAATAGGACGAGGTCGCATGCTCTGGGGTCCTGCAAATTTATTGAAAGTTGTTTATTTTAATGATGCGATATTGTCTAACAAGTTTGCAAACAGGTTTTAATTACCTTTAGATTATGAACAAGTATTGATTACCTTGAGATTATCCAAATCGTCTAAGGCCCACGTGCCGGATGCTTGACTACTTCGCCGAATTCCCGGTGAAATGGGAGGTGGTTGCTCGGATGGCTGCGTAGTTGCTGATCTAATTTGTGTCAACATTGCTTCCATCTCAGCAAACCTTGCGTCGTACTCTTTGCTCACCTCCGCGCGTATCTGCGCAACTATCTCGTCTTTGTTTACCTTGGCACGAGATTTTCTTCGAGGTTTCTCTCCCTCCACTCGAAACACCTCCTTCCAGCCCCTATAGGCCCCTACACCCCTTACTCGACCCGGGTGTTCTGGATTCTCGAGCGCTGCGGACAAGGAATCATTTTGTCGTTCGACACTCCGGGCACCCGAGTTGACCTCCTCCTCCACTTCCAACTGTTCAAGTAGAAGAATTAGTTAAAGCAAAAGAACAATTGATGTACTTTCGGAGTTATAATTTTCGGATGAATGTCACAAAGTAATAACAAAGGACTCTTACCATTCTTTGAGCCACGGGTTGCAAATCCTTTGGGAGTACTATCCTCCCGTCAGCGGTTACCTCGGCTCTACCCATGACCCAATCTTTGCCCCTAGGATTTTGGATCCTAACCACGGGTGAGTCAGAATCCTTGTTTTGCTCCAGGACTTTCCTGCATTCTGCCGTTTTACCCTCGTAACCACCTGACCCTAGATGGTGTGGATACTTGTTAAAGGCAACGGTCCTCCTGCCTTTATCACTTTTGTCCTTCACAGAAACAAGACAATAGCGATCAGTTAGTTTTAGAAACGCTAAGTACATATCGAGAAAGAATAAGCACAAAAGAGGCACGAGTTAGATACCTGGAACTCTTTGGTAGACTTCAAAGCTTGAAACGCATCCCAGTCCTCTTGTTTTAGCCATTTGTAGTAGCCGACCGGAGTTCTCCCTTTCTCCATGAACTCCGTCTTCAACGTGCTCTTGAATTGCTTCCAACCATTGTTCATAATCTTCAAAGTCTTATCCTTTGGAACATCATTCTCGATGTTCCACTGAGCCTGATTAACACCAAAATTTAGTGTATTTAAGTATAGATCATACATAAGTGAAAATAAAGCAAAGAGTTGTTAGGCACTTTACCTTCACCTCCTTCCACCACTCGTTCTTCACCGCATCCTCAAAATGATCCCAATAAGAAAAACGGCACAATTTTTGGCAAAATACCCTAAATCAT
This sequence comes from Carex littledalei, assembly GCA_011114355.1. Taxonomy (NCBI): domain Eukaryota; kingdom Viridiplantae; phylum Streptophyta; class Magnoliopsida; order Poales; family Cyperaceae; genus Carex; species Carex littledalei. The sequence continues at coordinate 10,288,813 of CM022083.1, read as the reverse complement.
ATAACCTAGATTAATCAATTAACCTAGATTATACAATTTTTGGCACAATTTTTGACATATAACCTAGATTAATCAATTAACCTAAAATAAGAAAAACCCAATAAGAAAAATAAATCAATTAACCTAGATTAATCAATTAATCAATTAACATATAACCTAGATTAATCAATCAACCATGGCTAACGGGTTCAAACCCAATAAGAAAAATAAAGTAAAAAGAATATGACTTTCAGTCAATCAACAAGAGCTCAACTCAGTTTAAAGCACCAGAACCCCTATTGCAAAATAACGAGAGAGAGAGAGAGACGCTAACCACGGGTGAGAGAGACCGCGGGTTAGAGAGAGGGAGACCACGGGTGAGAGAGACCGAGGTGGTGAGGCGGTGAGGCGGTGAAGAGCTCGGAGAAGGCTTTCGAAATTCTCTGTGAGGGTTTTTGGAACTGAACCGCTTAATTCTCTGGGAGGGGTTTCGGACTTATGAAAATTTTGGCAGAGAAGGATTTCGAAATAATTGTGTTTTCCTCATTATACACGGACTTTTAACTTAAAAGACCGTGTACAAAGAGATTTCTACACGGACATAACTCTAAAGTCCGTGTGCAAATATCCTTTCTACACGGACATCTAGCTAATAGTCCGTGTAGCTCTCTTCCATTTCTACACGGACTATTAGCTAAATGTCCGTGTATAAATAGGTCCGACAGGCGGGTCCCAGGTTCAGTAAAATTTCAGGAGGTGAATATTTATAAAGTAATAATAAATTAAGTAAAATTTCAGATTTCTAATATTTATAAAGTAATAATAAATTAAGTAAAATTTCAGATTTCTAATATTTCTAAAGTAATAATAAATTAAGTAAAATTTCAGATTTCTAATATTTAAAAACTTATACCGATATTTGTACCAAGCAACTAATATTAAAATCTAATAATGAAATTTTATTTATTTTATTTTATTATTAAATGTTTTAACTAATATTTGATAATATTATAAGCATTAAACATAATCCTTCATTGTTGCAATATTTGATAATATTTGATAATCCTTCATTAAACATAATCCTTCATTGTTTCAAAAACTAATACTAATATTTGATAATACTAATACTACATTATGCTTTTTTCCTTTTTTCCCTCTTTTTTTTCCTTTTTTATTTGATATATTACAAGCTAAGGTTGCAATATTAAAAGCTACACGGTCTTAAACAAAATAAATATTATACATTATGCTTTTTTTTCCTTTTTCTCCTTTTTTCCACTATTTGAACAGTACCCTCGGCCCATAATCCTTCATTGTGGTCGGACCGCATGTAGTCAGCTTCGTCTACCCCTTCAAGTGTTGCTACCTCAGTTTGCACATCGGTACAAAATGGAGGTACTTCGTCGAACTGGTCGTACTCTTCTTCATCGACGACATTTTCTACCCCGACAATCCTTCTTTTTCCGGATAGGACGACGCTCAACCTAGCATCACTCGGGTCAGTGGCATAAAAGACTTGGGTGGCTTGCTTGGCGAGTATAAACGGATCATCAACACGCCCAACCCTGTTTAAATCAACGAGTGTGAACCCGTCGTTGTCAACTTTAACACCTCGGTCTTCGACCCATTGACACCGAAACACGGGAATGCTCAGGCGAGGACTGTAAATGAGCTCCCAAATTTCTTGAATAACGCCATAATATGACTTTGATGCTATTACAGCCCGGCCATCTCCGGATCTACTGAATTCTTGAGAGGTCGCCACCAACGTCACCCCACTGTTTTGCATTGTGCTCTTATCACTCTGGGATTTAGTGTAAAATGTATATCCATTAATCTCGTATCCTTGGAATGTTCTAACAACAATTTGGGGTCCTTCGCCAAGCAGTTTAACAATTTCAGGTACGGGGTGTGACTGCACTCTTTCTTTCAGCCATCCTATAAAAGAACGATTATGCTCGTTAGTAAGCCACTTCTGACTTCTCGTGTAGTTTTGTTGTTGAAGGATTGTCATGTGCTCATCTATATAGGGAGCAACATCTGTCATATGTTGTAGTACAATAAAATGTGCTTTTTGTAGTTCATTTAGATCAGCAACTACGGCTCTCAACCCAATTGTCTCGACTCCTTGGAGCCTTCCCTCGTATCGAGATTTTGGAACGCCAATAGGATCCACACCGGTCAAGTAGTTGGTGCAAAAATCAATCACCTCCTCCGTAGAATATCCTTCTATAATGCTGCCTTCGGGTCGATGTCGGTTCCTTACGTATTTTTTCAAGATGCCCATGTATCTCTCGAATGGATACATATACCGAAGAAACACGGGACCACAAATCTTAATTTCTCTCACAAGATGAACAACAAGGTGAACCATGACATCGAAAAAAGATGGCGGAAAATACATCTCAAGTTGGCAAAGAGTCACGACGACCTCCTTTTGCAAAGAGTCCAATTTTAGAGGGTCTATCACTTTGGAATTTATTGCATTGAAGAAAGAACAAAGCTTCGTAATGGTTTGACGAACATGCTTTAGTAAAATTCCCCGAATTGCAACGGGAATTATGTGTGTCAATAAAACATGACAGTCGTGAGATTTCAGACCGACCAGTTTCAAGTCCTTCATCGACACCAACTTCTTAATATTCGAAGAATATCCTGATGGGACTTTTATACCATTGAGGCATTCACAGAAGCTTGTTTTCTCTTTCTTTGACATTGTGCACAGTGCGGGGGGTAGGTATGTGCGCTTCCCTTTCTCCTGCGGTGCGAGCTCTTGTCGTATTCCCATCTCTACCATGTCTTTTCTCACTTTAATACCATCCTTAGTCTTCCCCGGAATGTTCAATAATAAACCAATTAAACTGTCACAGACATTTTTTTCGACATGCATGACATCTAGGCAATGCCTCACTTCTAAATATTTCCAGTACGGTAGCTCCCAAAATATGGACCTCTTTTTCCAAATATTCTTCGGTAGTGCTTTGGCGCATTTTCCAAAAACAACATCAATGTTTTTTACCCGTTCGAAGACACTCTCCCCGTCTAATGGATGACGAGCCACTCCAAGCTCAATTTTCCCGTTGAATGCCATCTTCTTCTTACGATATGGGTGATTAATAGGAAGAAACCTACGATGCCCCATGAATACATTCTTTTGACAATTTTTCAACCTCAGCACCTGCGTGTCATCTTCACAGATCGGGCACGCTTTTGCTCCTTTACAAGTGTAACCCGACAAATTCCCGTACGCGGGGAAATCATTTACGGTGCAAAACACCATGGCCCGCAAGTTAAAGGTCTCTTTCATATACGCATCCCACACCGGGACGCCATCACGCCACAATTTTTGGAGGTCCTCGATTAATGGTGCGAGATATACATCTATGTCATTTCCGGGTTGTCTGGATCCTTGGATTAGTAATGACATCATTATATATCTGCGTTTCATGCACAACCAAGGAGGAAGATTGTAGATGCATAAAAGAACTGGCCAAGTACTGTGCCGACTGCTCATACTTCCAAACGGAATCATTCCATCTGAGCTCACCACAATCCTAAGGTTCCTCGTTTCAGAACCAAATTCTTTGAAATGTCTGTCAATGTTTCTCCATTGAGGAGAATCAGCCGGGTGCCTTAGTTTACCGTCATTTTTGCGCTCTTCTTCGTGCCAGCGCAATAATTTTGCATCTTTGGGATTCGCAAACAACCGTTTGAATCTCGGTATTATCGGCAAATACCACAACACCTTAGCCGGAGGTCGGCCATTTGTGTCCTCGTTACAATCATCAGTGTCCTGGTCCTTACGACGTTTATATCGTGAAACACCGCATTTAGGACAGACATGCATGGCCTCGTACTCGTTACGATACAATACACAGTCATTCGGACATGTATGTATTCTTTCAATCTTCAACCCCATTGGACATATCAACTTCTTTGCCTGATATATTGTACCGGGTAACTCGTTGTTATCTGGGAGCATTTCTCCTAAAAGCTGTAATAAGGACGTGAAACTCTTATCGCTCCAACCATTGTCTGCTTTTAAGTTTAATAATTTCAACACAGCTGACAGTTTTGTAAAATTGGTACACCCGGGATACAACGGCTTCTTGGATTCATTAGACAAATTTTGAAATTTATCATAATTTTTATCACTAATTTCATCTTCCACATCACGTAACATATCCTCCAAATTTTCAGTAAACTCGTGTTCTACATTTTCATCAAAATTCCTCTCCATCTCATCATCGTCATTTTCGGGTTCGACGTTATCAGAATATTCGGCACTCTCATAATCCTCGTTCCAATCAAGTTCAAAATTATCAGAAATTCCAACATTCTCATCATTCAATTCACGATTACAATCTTTATTGGCACTACTACTTTCCCCAAATTTCTCACCATGCATGAACCAACATGTATATCTCTTCTTAAATCCCCGACAAATCAAATGAGCTCTAATTTCTTCGATGTCCAAAAATCTTAATAAATTTTTACAATCTTTACAAGGACATAAAATGTCTTCTTCTTTTTTCTTCACTCTATAACTCTTAGCAAATTTTATAAACTCATCAACGCGAACCAAATATTTTTCACTGTCACGTCGCATTTCATACATCCAGCTTCGATCCATCTGTAAATTAAATTAAAAAAATGATTTGATCAATAATCATGCATGCATGGTCAACATTCTCCTTCGTGTACAAAATTTTGGGCTTACAAAGGGCCGGTTTACAATCCTAACCCACTCTTTGAATATTATGTCTCATATGTGAACACATATTAGCGAGATTTAATTAGTATTTGAGAAAAATTCGGCAGCATTTCCCCTTAACTCCCCAAGTATGCATACGAACCACATACTCGTAGGAGCAATAAGGGAAAATACTGTCGAACTTTCCTCAAATACTAATTAAATCCCGCTAATATGTGTTCACATCCTAAATGAGACATAATATTCAAAGAGCAGTCCCAAAACGGGGACTATCCAAAATTAATCCCTATTGGATTAATTTTGAACGGGCATGGACCTAAAAGCATCTAAAGGTCGGTTATTGGACCACAATACACTAATTAATTACATCTAAAATTAAGAAATCAAGCATGCATGAAATGACCTAAATAAGCCTAAATAACAGAAAATTAGAGGAAGAAAATGATTTAAATACATATTACTAACCTTAGAAAGATGGAGAGGAGAAAATACAAACTTAATTCAAAGATCTCAGATCTCAGCTGCTGGCCTCGATCAATTCGCAGAAATCTGATAGGAAAAAGCTCAGTTCAGAGAGATGTATTAACTAAAAGACTTGATCAAAACGGCGCTGGAAGGGGAAGACATTAAAACCCTACACTATTATACACGGCTATTTAGTTATAAATCCGTGTAGCTCTCCAACTAAACATACACGGCTCTTTTGTTATTAATCCGTGTACAATTATACTATTTCTACACGGATATATTATCAAAAAACCGTGTGTAATATTCCTACACGGCTTTGTATTAAAAGTCCGTGTAGCTCTCTCAATTATTTGCACACGGACCTCTTTACACACGGATTTTTGGTTTCTAATAAACCGTGTAGCTCTCTCTAATAATTCTACACTGATTATTAACTAATTATCCGTGTAGAAATCGTGCAGATCTTTTGAACAAGTAAAAAATCATATTTGGTACACTGTTTTTAATATAATTGCCAAATCCGTGTACAATGTGCAGTGTACAAAACCAGTTTTTGTAGTAGTGTAGCTCCTCCAAGAACAATTTCTTGAATACTGACATGTTTTCTGGCTCCAACAACACCACAGCCGACACACCCGCTTCTTTCCTGGGACTATCCATAAGATAAATGTATCCACTGTAGTAAGCAGGTGCACAAAATATTGGTTTCCCCCACCCGAAGTTGGCCTTGTCCGTTGGCATCCCGAGCAAGCTAATAACGCGCAATTCCGAAATTGGAACACCGCTTCGGGGCAAGTTCTCCATGCCGGCAGTCTCCAAGTAGTCGATCAACGACCTAGCATAATCATCACCATGCTTGGTAGCTTCATGTACCATTTTTGCAACGTGACTGATTGGACTTGAGATGACATCACTGACCACTGTCGAGACGGACACGCGTATAACTGCATTGCCAAAATAGGTAGGTGGGAGCTGTGGGCACATACGGTTGCGAATGTCAATCATAGTGTAAAGCCGGGTTTCTGACTTGAGATCCAACTTTTTTGCCCCACAAAAGCACCGCCAAAGAAGTGCTGTGATTGCACGGAATGCTGACACATGAGTTCCAGCAGTGCCACTGCAGCGAAACTTGAGTGCATCAATGTGCTTGTTAGACATTTCTAGGACGGAGCTAGCATATAATGTAGAAATGCCAGAAGGGATGATTGATTTTGGGTTTGATTTGTACTCGAAGTGGTTAAACATAACTTTTCGATCGGGCCTGGCAGCAAGAAGAGTATGATCGAAGAAAGGTGGCACAATGCAGCTGTCTTCACCGCAGGCAATGCGAGACCATGTTTCCGTGAAGTGGAAGGCACTACGACCATCCACCACTTGGTGGTGCGAGGCAGTGCCTAATGCAACTCCCCCACACTTGAAGAATGTGACCTAGTAAGTAATAATTATGAATAAAATTGGTTCTCAAAAATAATGTTAATTAGGGTTTAAGAAAATAAACCAATAATCTTCGATTACGTGAATTTTCTGATTTTGTATTTTTTATTAAATTAAGAAGTTAATACATCACAATTTCAGAGTTCAACTAAGATTGCAAAAGAGACCAAGTTGTAACATTTAAAAGAAGTTACAAACATTAATGGCGCAAGCTTTTTTAAATTGTGCATGATGAATGTATAACATGTTGTTGGTGGGGTAATAAATCTAGAAGTAGATGCAAATTGTAGGTTAGAATTTCCTCCTTAGAATTGGAAAATTCAAAGATGTCTCTTTTTATTTATTTTTTTCTTTTGTAAAACTATATTTTGAGCTTGCAAAAAAAATGGGATCTGCTAATGAATTGAAATTCACTTTTATTAGAAAAAAAAATTAAAATCCATGTTCGTCTATTTCTAATATTTTTTTTTTACTTTTTTTTTAAGACCAACATTTCAAACAACTACACTGGCAATGCAATATCAGAATAGTATATCACTGCATGTATTTTATTTTAAATTATTGTACCTGTACCAAAAGTGGGATGCAAGCTGAATCCTGTTGTCCTCCTGGAGGCACATAAAGGTTCCTCACCTCACTTGATGGTGCAAAGCTATCAAAATCATCTAACATAGTATTAGATCGAGCTACAACAAAAAGAACTCCCTCCCCGGTGCACTTTATCTCTATGCGACCATCTTGATCCACACCGAGTCGACCTGCCAAGGGATAAAAAGGAACGAGAGCCTTTGCTAGAGATGATTTCAGTGATTCAACAGAGAAGAAATCTTGCCTAGCACTATTGATTGGCCGGTAGAAGTACACCATAGGAGTGTGGGCCATCCGGCCAGCCAAATCGAGGTTGGACAGCCAGAGAGGTGTCTTTGGTGTTGCTTCACTTGGTACCACTAACTCAGAGCTGATAATAGTAAGCATTTCTTTTGTAATATTTTTTGTGTTTAACTTAAATTTTGTTCTGTATAGAACTGTGCATTATTTCTCCATGCATATTGGCAAGGTTTTATAGGCAATGAAGTGGAGTCGCAGAGGGAAGCCTCAGGCCAGTTCACTTAGTATATCTTCATATTTTTTTTCAGCCAATCGGAATTTGATTCAGTAGCTTTAATTTATTCCAAAAGATTTAGTACTAGTTCAGAAAAGGGACTAAAAGATTTAGTAATCATTCGGATAATGGGGGAAAATATTTAGTAAAAAGTTAACAGATTAAATTTAACAGTTACAATTTAAAATGTAGCAATGTTTTTTTTATTTAATTTGGTAGAAAATTATTAAGTCAATAAAGAAATTAAAGTTTTAAAATTAATAATTCTGTAAATTTATCTTCCATATTTAACAAACGTTAGAGGCAAATAAGTATTTTGAGAAATACCTAAATCCATTACAATGGAAACTGCCCTGGTCAATCATCTGAAAATTTAAATAAATAAATCAAAAAGAGTTATATTATTTTTAAGAGAGATATGAAGGAGACATTTAGTGCAACACTTTTAACAGTGAAATCACTATGTCCTGACCTCTTGTTTGCAATGCTAGAATTGCTTTCTTCATAGGGGCATTTGTATTGTTAGGTCTTGTTTGGAATAGAGTAGAGAGATAAGAGAATAAATTATATTTCTTAAATTTTGATTAGAGTAAAGTTTGCGAATAAGAGGATAATTCTTATTATCAATTTCACAAGGGATAAAAGTTATCACTTTATCCCTAATATATCAAACAAATATAGTTTAAGAATTATCTTCTTATGTCTACATTTTATTTTCTAACCAAACATGACCACCATCTTTATCTCAAAAAATTGTGAACAATGCCAATTAATTTACCAAAATTAGTCTGCTGGTTAGCCTATGATTAAGTATACGGTTTATTGATTTAAATATGGTATATATTTGTGTAAATAATCCACAATATCCTGAATAAATGATCCAGACACTATTTTTCACAATTGAAACTAGCTATCATTTGTCTAGCTAATAAAACAAAAGGATTATGCAATAATTTGTCACCGAAATAAGAAATAAAAAAACTAAATACAATTTATAAAACAATTACTAAATGACTCACATATTTGTATCATAAATTAAGAAAAAAAGAGATTGGATCAGAACAGGCCGAACATATATGGCCCAACCCAAATAGCGTTACCAATTTGGGCTTAAAGAGCAAATTCATATTATTTTTTTCTCTTGCATTCCAAACAACTATATTATGTTGTGGGCCCATAAAGAATTCGCACCTACCAGTCCTCACCTACTTTTTTTTAAAATAAATTCCAATTTCGATCTAATGTCTGGTATGAGATATTTGATCGGTATCAAGATTTGTGCATTAGCTTATTTCACATAACGAATTTTAAAATAAATCGGACCGCACAAATCTTAAAGCAGATCAATGTCCATTGAACACCGCTTTTCCTTCCACTAGACCTAAATCTTTTCATTTATATATATTGTTATTAACAAGTTTTTAACAAGAACCGACTTCGCAGCCTCTGCGAAGGTTTTCAAAAAAAATATTTTTGACAAGAACCCAAAGGAGCTAACAATTTCCACAAAATTCTTATTATGTAATTAATTTATAGCATAAAAAAAGTGCTCATTTTATTGACTATTTTTTTTCCAATTTACTTAATTAATTCTAACCACAATTTTTATCCAAAAACACCTAAGCCTAATCTGGACAACTAACTACATTCCTATCTATAGAAGATTAATTAATCATTATCAACCAAATTTTTTTTTCCAGATATAATGCCAACACATCAGATCATCCTAGAGGTCCAGAACCATAACATGAGGCTTTATATAACATAAAAGAGGCATCATCTCCTTTCCAAAACAAAATTTCTCTCCTCTTAGCATTTTTCTTGTCTACAATGGAGAGAACAAACAAGCTTTTTTCATCATTGTTTCTCCTATTTGTCCTACTTTTTGCAACTGGTTTTTTATCTCTCTTTCTCTCTCTTCATCAATCATTCAACTTGTAGTTAAGGGACATATGTATTTTATTAATTTATAATTAATCAATGTGCAACTCTCTCTAGCTACATAAAAGGGTAAAAGGCCCTTGAAGCAATATATAGACCTTACCAATGCAAGTATTGAAATGATGAGATATCCAATAGAACTTCTCATTTTCCATTGAGTCAAAAATAAATGTTAGACATAATTAATTACAAAAACTTGTTAAATAGTATTTTTGGATTACAGGACAACTTCTCATTTAATTAATTAACATATTATCTGATTTCAATCTAACATAACATTTTTTTTTCTTGAACAAATTATTAAAGAGATGGGGCCATTAGCAATGGTTGAGGCAAGGACATGCCAAACTCAGAGCCACATGTTCAGAGGATATTGCGTATCAGTGAGCCGCTGCGCCAAGGCCTGCCTTTCTGAAGGTTTATACGGTGGCAGTTGTCGTCTACCTGGCCTGCAGTGCTATTGTAACATCGAATGCTGATTAACCGAGAATACTGAGCACAATATATTCTCTTCTAATGGCTTTTTATCAGCTTTGTGATGCATATATAAGTGATATTGTTTGGTTTTGGTGTATGCATTTTCTTTAATTTTTGAAAGTTTAAGGACTAAATTGGTCCTACTGTAATTTAAATTCTTTGGCAAGAATTTTGAACCAATTGTAAAACTAATGATAATAAAAAAATATTGTATTTCATTTCCATGATGTATGATCGTTCTTGCTTTCTTTTTTAAGTAGTAGGTGATATTACATATAGCCTACTATATTTCATTAACTAATAAAAATTTAAGTTACATGCATGGTGCTATTTACATGTGGAAAAAGAAATAAAAAATAAAAATGGTTGCTTGTCACGGAAAAAACTTAATTTGACTTCTAATTTTGTTGAGAGCATTCAACAAACTTGTAATGTGTTACGGATATGAACCTTTAAAAAAATGAATATATTGACGGAACATAATTAATTAAATGGAGTAGGGTTAAAATATTTACCATAACTATATATATTAAGAGGAGGGATCTAGTTACAACAAAGTTACAACATTCATTTTCTACATTTTCAAAGTCCAAATCATCGATCCAAACCGTTCAACATGATCTCCACAATAAAATGTGCTTCCAGATCAAATTTTATATTTTTTTGAATTTTTTTACTATTTATTAAGATGGGTACAAAATTCAATGGTCTGAATTTGACTAGTTTTTGTAAAATACTTAATAAAGAGTCTATCCAAACCGATCAACATCATATCCATATTAAAATGTGCTTAGAGACTAAATTTTATATTTTTTTGGAAATTTTTTACAAATTTTTTTTTAGATAGGTACAAAATCACTGTTTTTGGATGGTATCCTGAAACAGTGATTTTGTACCTATCTAAAAAAAATATAAAATTTGGTCTCTAAGCACATTTCAATTTGGAGATCATGTTGAGCAGTTTGAATCGATTGTTTAAACTTCAAAAATAGAAATAAAGATGTGGGATATGATCGGAGCACAAAACCAATGATGCATTTTAACCCTACTCAATTAAATGATATTTATATTATGACTGATTACTCAACATGTAAAATAACAATCCTTCCTTAATGACAAAATGAATATAATTAATAAGAACTATGTTATTGGACTTTTATCGTCTCTAATATATATATAAATGATTCTGATTTGATATTTTCAATGGTATATATATAATTCAAAGCTAGTCGATCCGATTTGCAAAACATGAGATGTCAAAGTTTCATATCCCATTTTTTCTATTTCTTTTTTATATATCAAATTAATTATTATAAATGAGGAGGTTTCAAATACCTCAATCTTTTGTGTCTCCACCATACCTCTATTTTTAAAACATTAATAACTCAAAATTTAAAACATAAACGTCAAAATAAAACTTTTAGATGTGGTCTATATGATTTTCACTACATGCTCATAAAAAATTATCACAATTCGATTATTTTTTTTAAGTAAATCAGTAAGTTGAAAATGAACGTCTAGAAATAATCCACATCAGTACATTTTTACAAGCTCTTGATGACAAACACAACAAAATTGAAATATCATAATTTTTTACATGTGCATAGATAAAATGATGTATATCATATCTAACGGTTTTATTTTGACTTTTAAGTATTAAATTTTGAGCTATTAACATTTTTAAAAATAGTGACATACAAAATAAAGCATTTGAGCCCTCCTCATAAATAAATAAAATCTGCGTCCAACTTTAAATAATATGATAGCAAACAGCATAGAAACAAAAAAAAATTAACTATAGTGGACAATAGAAGGAATGGATCAATTTATCTCCATTTAAAAAAAATGTATGTATGTATGATTTTTTATATAATTTAGAGTCAAATATTATGGTACTGTAAAATTGACTCTCATTCTCTGCAGAGAAATTTAATATTATTAGCACCCATATGTGATTGATCTCATAGTTGGAAAGTGTAACTTCGCCCTTGATAATGGAGACAATATTTAGTCAAATAATATTTAACGAGATACATTTATATTGAGATATATGGTGTTTCACTATATTTAATACTGTTTTATTGAATATAACTTGTTAATATTATTTTTACTAAATAAAATTAATTAATAGTAAATCTATCAAAATTGTAAGAAATAGACGCACAAAATGTTCTCACAAGGAATTCCAGTACGGTACAGATATTGACAGAGCTTGATTTTCTTCATACAGGTCACAAGTCTTGTACAGTATCATTTTGTCTTTATTTTATCTGCGCTGCATAAAGCCAGAACTACTTCGTCAATACCTTTACCCAAGTACACCGGTTACAAGCTTTGGGTGTCTCCCACCAGGCAGATTCCAGCCCTCTTGAAGTAACTCCAATTTTGCGTTTGGACCCAGACTCTAGTTTTTCATTAATTTTCGTGCAAAAGCGCATTGAACGATACAGATAAAATCACAAAATTTGAGGTACCTTGGAGAATAAAATTCCCCTCCAGGAGACCACGAGTCCGGACAAAAAAGGAAAAAAGAAAACAGATAAAAAAAATCAAGAAGAAAGATTCAGATCTGAGCAGCTCTTCTCTACGAATTCACATCCAGTGCAATACCTGAGGCGGAATAAATAGATCTATACCGTTCGTTTAACCTGGCACGAATCTCAAAACAAACCCCCGATAGTTTCCACTTTCCATCAGCACCGGATTGAGTTTTGCCGAGATGAAATTAATCAGGGCCGTTGATCTCCCATGCTATAGCTTCATGTACCTGAGGGGATATAGACTCCTTCTCTACTGGGTCGAGTTCGAGTCGGGCTCGAATCCATTTGACACGACACCGCTCGACGCGAGTAGAGATAGAGAGAGGAGAGAAAAACCCTAGGTCGAGCGCAATCCCACCGATCAGTTCAATTTCCTTGATTCTTTGGGTTGTTTGTGATTTGTCGAAAAGATTCTATCTACCATTGTTCTTAGGCAGGCTGAAAGATCTCGTCTTTTTGCTTTTCGAATTTGAATTTGAAGTTTCCTTGTTTTGTTGATCCGAGAATTGCGGTTCGCATGCGAATTTCTGAGAAAATTTGGTGACGAATCGGAAAATTGGTCGTGATGTCTTGGGCTGGACCTGATGAGTTGTTCCTCTCAACCTCTCTTGCTAGTTTTCTTGACAGTAAGTTTGTTTAAACAGTTCAGTTCTGTGGAATTTTGGGTTGATTGAAGCAAATTTAGGGTTTTTTTTTTTATTGAAGTACAGTATGCATGATCAGAATCATTAAGGCATTAATTTTAAAGAACAACAGGTACTGGTAATTTAGAAGTTTGATATTGTTTATAAATTTTTAAACAATAGTTTGGTTGATTGAAGCAAATTTAGGTTTTTTCTTTTAATTTTTAAACAATAGTTTAGGAATTTTTCATGCCACTGAAGTATTTATCTTTTTACTTTAAACAGAGAAACTTATTGTTTTGTTAAGAGATGGTCGCAAGTTACTAGGCACACTTTGTTCCTTCGATCAGTTCGGTATGCCTTTTTATTACTTTTTACTACATTTGTTCATTTAATTAGATAATTTTCTATGGGGCCCGTTCAGCAAACCATTGGAATAGAGGAAAAGTGGAATTTGGAATAGGCTTCAATTCCTCACTATTCCGGTCGTGTTTGGTTGATGGTGGAAGAGTGGAAGAGCATTGGTAAACGAGTCAAAATCATCTCTTGGAAAATGCCAATTCCTCCTCTATTCCACATTTCCCATTTAATAGGGAATTGGGTCATAGAGGAATATAGGAGGGACTAAAATGTAAAAAACAGTGGTTTGACTGCAAAAATTCAAACCCAATTCCACTATTTTCAATTCTCCAATTTCACTCACTTCTTCTCTTGTTCGGCGGGAATAAAACCTCTTTTCCACTCTATTCCACTCTTGCCGAACAGGCCCATGCATGATAGATATACATGGCAAGTGAAAATCAAGCACAAAATGGTTTTGCATGCAGAAGTATCTTTATTCTGTGCTCTTGTTGTCTCTGTACATACTGGTACTTAAATCTGTAATCTTTCATTTATGTCTTGAAGATTTAATTTGTTATTCTTTTTAATTGTCTGTGTAGCAAATGTGGTGCTTCAGAATGCATGTGAAAGAGTTATAGTAGGAGAACTCTACTGTGATGTGCCACTCGGTCTGTATGTAATTCGCGGTGAAAATGTAGTACTGATAGGAGAATTGGTAATTTTTTTTATTTTTTTCTTCTTCTTTTTGCATTTAATGAACCTACTTGATTGTTACTTTAGTTGAAGATAACGCCTTGTAGTTTTCATGATTACATTTATCGGCAACCACTTTTAAAAAATAGAGTTCAAATATTTAAAAAATAGTGTTATTTACAAGCTTGCCACTATTGCTGTCCATTAGTTGTAACATGAGAAAGATTGTGTTATTGACAAATATAATATTTTGTTGGATTTCATTGAGAGATACAAATCTTTTGGCTATTGATAAAACAAGAAGCAAGCTTGCTTGTTTCTGAAATGTTCTTGGCAAATGTGGAGAAATATTAGTTACTTTTATAGTTTGATTAATGTGTTTGTTTGCTAATGATGTGCTATCCTGCTATGGTTGGATTAGGGTTTAATGGGTATCATTTAACCATTTTGCATCTTATCAATACAATTTCTTTATTAATAACTGGTCAGAATATGCTGTTAAATTCTTGTGTGATTTAAGTGTTATCAGTGATAAGTTTTTACTGTCATTTGTATTTGTAACCTCATTAGTTTTCTTTTGTTGTAGGATCGAGAGAGAGATGAACTTCCTGCTCATATGACCTGGGTCTCAGAAGCTGAAATTAGAAAAGTATTTTACTCTTTTACCTTCTTTTGTTTATTTTTATTTGTGCTGGTACCATGTCAGTTCTAATGTTTTGAGCCTTCTAATAACCAGTCTATTATGGATAAACATTGGCCTGGTTTTTATTTGGTATTATACAAGAATTCACTGATTTTGTACTGGTAGTGGTTATTTGTATGACATGGAAGCCAGACAATTTGGTACCAGCCAACAAAAGATCTGTATAATGGTTCATACTGCTTGTACCAGTATGTTGTATAAATGGTATTACAATACCTTGCTCCTTCATTTTGATTTGCACTTTGAATGACCAGACAATTGTTTACCCGTGTTAACTTGGTTTGCGGTTTAGGATAAGCTAATACCTTAGTCGTGGTTTGTGCTATAGTTTGTTTATTGATTTTATTAATGACCACACATTATGTTGTTATTAGCATTAAATGACCACAAATTTTGTTGTTATTGGCATTAAATGATGTTATGAATGTCATTAAATTCCAACAGGAATGGGATATTTAGGGAAGACTTTTTGACATGGTAAATAAATGGATCACACAGAGAAATATGATTGAGGCTATAGTGCTATGCATAGTGCGGATTGGTCCGTACTATGGATCAGTATCTCCATTTTCAAAGTCTAAACAGTCAATCTGAACTGTTCAACATGATCTCCATATGAAAATATACTTGGAGATAAAATTTACATTTTTTAACAATTTTTTTAGATAGTTAGAAAATCACTTGGTCTAAAAATTATAGACAATTCAAAAGTAGTGATTTTCTACCTATCTAAAAAATTAGTACAAAAATTCTGAAAAATATAAAATTTAGTTTGCAAGTAAATTTTCACATGGAGATCATGTTGAACGGCTTAGATCGACTATTTGAACTTTCAAAACAAAGATATTGATCCATAGTACGGACCAATCTGTGCTATGCATAGTACCAGGCTGGTACTCAAGGGTTTCTAATTTAAATACACTAACAAAGAATTCATTGATCTATTTATTTATGTGAATACTTTCTTGTTGAACCAGGCTGAGAAGGCAGAGAAAGACTTGAAGGATCTCAAAGGGTCGATGCGCAAACGAATGGAGTTCCTTGATTTTGATTAGTGTCTCTTTGTCTCTGTTCAGTCTGTTTCAATTTGGGGTAATTTATACAGCCTTCTTGGCCGTACCAATTTTTTCTCTGCACGGCTTCTGTTTTACTGGGCTGGTAACTATTTGTTTTCATGTGTCTCGAAAGATCGGATATGTTTATTTTTATCATTTTACTTTATTTGTGCGGTCCTTAAAGTTTTGTCGGTTTTCTGGTAATTATTGCGTAATGTGCCTAAAGTATTAGCTAGACTGGTGGTGGTGGTTAATATTTGAATCGATTTTTCGTGTTTATTTTTATGAAATGTCTTGCATTGAATTGGGGTGGCATTTATGCTTATCATTTCCCTATCAAGGATTTAGTTCAATCCAAATCTGAAATTATTCATGAAATGTCTCAATTGCATTATTGGTGATTAACTTGGTAACTGAAAGCAAAATTTTAACAGCCTTTACTTTTCATGGCCTGTATTAATCAGCTTGTAAGTGCCATCCAATTTTTTTTTAACTTGTATTATTTGTGAAGTTAAACCAGTCTATGTCATGTACATTATATAAAGTTTGTCTACAATGATATTGGTAGTATTTCAACCTAAATACAACAATTTCAAAACCTATTGAATTGGCTTGAAATGATGAAACCAAGTTGTTCAAGCTGATTCACTTCATGAGTTGTGTTTATATGCAAAATTTATAATTTATTGAATTTATTTAGTATCAAGTTAAGTGGTTGAATGTGGGAGTTTTTTTTAAGTTAATTCTAATGCATTCATTTTCATTATTTTTTTACTAGACTTTGTACGAAAATAATTCAAAAAATTATAAATTTTGCATGCAAGTACATCAAATTATAAAGAAGATCGGTTTGAACGGTTTGAATTCGTTCTTTGAAGACCAAACAGGTCATAGTTGTTTGTCATAGTTGTAGTCTCTGTTTAAACTTATCTTCTTTATGACAAACAGGTCATAATTGTAGTCTCTGTTTATTTCAAATCTAAGAAAATGATGTTACTGTCGCTGCCTAGTGTGATTTGAGACTGACATCTTCAGCTCCAGTGGAACAAACGCTGTTTTTGCAATTTTCAAAGATTAGCTCCAGTGGCTAATATCAAAATGTTTGTTTCTAGACCGTGGAACATATGCTTTAGTTTTTACATTTTTAAAGTTCAAACAGTCGATCCAAACCGTCAATATTCAATCTATATTAAAATGTGCTTAGAGACCACAGTTTACATTTTTTAAATTTTTTTTACTATTTATTAAGTTAGTTTTAAAATTGATGTTTTCGATGATCCAATTTTTTTCACTACTTATTAAAATCAGCGATTTTAAAACTGACTTAATAAATAGTAAAAAATTCAAAAAAATGTAAAATTTGGTCTCCAAGCACATTTTAATATAGATCACATTTAACAGTTTGGATCGACCGTTTGGATTTTGAAAATCGGAAAATTAAGTGGTTGCACCACGGCTCGGGAACAAACGTTTTGATATTAGCCAACCTCTATATATATTAAATCTGTCAATATTAAAAAAGATTTAAAAGCAATTGTTTGGTTAAATGTAACCACTGGAGCTGAAGATGTCAGTCTCAAATCACACTAGGCAGCGACAGTAACATCATTTTCTTAGATTTGAAATAAACAGAGACTACAACTATGACCTGTTTGTCATAATCTGTCAGATTTTGTACAAAAGGTTTTTCAAATTAAATTATACATGTTTTTTCCTTGCTAGATTGGTATATTCAGGCTATACAGGAAAGGAAACACAAACTATATAATATAACACATTTGGTACAACAAATGTAAACTTATGTGTTGAGATTATAGAACCCATAATATTATTTGAGTTTTACCTAATGGCATTTTTATTCCAACAGAGATCCTTCCAGTGAATTTTCTCCATTTTTTGTTAAAATTATTTTTGTTGATAAGGCAATTATTCTGGTAAATTTCAACATAGGTTACAATTGCTCAAAAACTGTTACTATGTTGGTTGATAAGGCAATTATTCTGGTACATTTCAACAAAGGTATGGACCTATTAGGTTTGCTTTCTCACCTTTTTCTTCTAAACTTGACTAAAGTTTGGTACTAATTAATTAACTAATTTGGTGGGCACCTAAAGTGGTCATAGAAATCTATAATCCATGTCCAAATCTAAAACCACAAAGGTTGCTGAGGTTTGAAATTAGGGTTTGACCAGGTCAAGTGGCAGGTACACGCTTTCTCTTTCTATTGTCTAGATAAAATATATTATGAAATGAATGTAGAACAAACATGTCTCCATATATATATATAATATATATATATATATATATATATAGGACAGTGCTACCGTGCTACGCGTAGCATAGAGCACTCCGTGCTACGGCTCACTTTTTGAGTTTTCAAAATCCTAACGGTCGATCCGAACCGTTCAACATGATCTCCATATGAATATGTACTTGCAAACCAAATTTTACATTTTTTAGAATTTTTTTACTATTTATTAAGCCACTTTGAAAAAACACTAATTTGTACACAACAGTAAAATCTGCTGGACCATTGGATCAGCGATTTTCAAAGTGGCTTAATAAATAGTAAAAAAATTCTAAAAAATGTAAAATTTGGTTTGCAAGTACATATTAATATGGAGATCATGTTGAACGGTTCGGATCGACCGTTAGGATTTTGAAAACTCAAAAAATGAGCCGTAGCACGGAGAGGCTCTATGCTACGCGTAGCATATTAGCAAAATCCTATATATATATATATATATATAGATGGGCTATTGTGCTTCGCTAAATAAATGGGGGGGTTTATAACTTCGGGTCATATTTTTATTTTTGAAAATCCAAACAACTGATCCGAACCGTTCAAACATGTTCTAAATATTGAAATGTGCTTGGAGACTAAATTTTACATTTTTTGGAATTTTTTTACTATTTATTAAGCCACTTTGAAAATCGCTGATCCGGTGGTCCAGAAAATTTTACTGTTTTTTACTGTTCACAGTGGATCAGCGATTTTCAAAGTGGCTTAATAAATAGTAAAAAAATTCCAAAAAATGTAACATTTAGTCTCCAAGCACATTTCAATATTTAGAATATATTGAACGTTCGGATCGGTTGTTTGGATTTTCAAAAATGAAAATATGACCCGAAGTAAACCCCCCATTTACTTCGCGAAGCACAATAGCCCATCTATATATATATATATATATATATATATATATAATATATATATATATATATATATATTCCTGTCAATATGAATAGTAAAAAAAAAAGTTAGAATATCTTGCATTTGAAGAAAAAGCTAAACTTTTGTTGATACTGTTTAGATAATTAATAAAAGTCCAAATACTCATACTGGTATTAGTGCTGAAGAGCAAAAAAATATTTAATAGATATGTACATCTCTTTTTTTTTTTATATATATAGAGGTTGGCTACTCTACTTATATAAACATATGAGAATATATACTTATAAGTTATTTTTGTATTTTCAAAGTCCAAATAGTCGATCTGAAGCGCTCAACATGTTCTCCATATTTAAATGTGCTTGGAGACCAAATTTTATATTTTTTGGAAATTTTTTACTATTTTTTTAGAATTTTTCAAAACCACTATTTTTCAGGATTTTTTATTCTTTTTCAGAATTTTTATAGCATATTAAAACACTATTTTGAAAAATCATAAAAAAATAATAAAAAATTTCCAAAAAATGTAAAATTTGGTCTCCAAGCACATTTTAATATGGAGAACATGTTGAGCTCTTCAGATCGACTATTTGGACTTTGAAAACGCAAAAATAACTTATAAACATATGCCCTCATATGCTTATGTAAGTAGAGTAGCCAACTTCTATATATATATATATATAGAATCTGGCTAATATGCTACGCGTAGCATAGAGCCCCTCCGTGCTACGGCTCACTTTTTGAGTTTTCAAAATCATAACGGTCGATCCGAACCGTTCAACATGATCTCCATATGAATATGTACTTGCAAACCAAATTTTACATTTTTTAGAATTTTTTTACTATTTATTAAGCCACTTTGAAAATTGCTGATCCAATGGTCCAGAAGATTTTACTGTTGTGTACAAATTACTGTTTTTTCAAAGTGGCTTAATAAATAGTAAAAAAATTCTAAAAAATATAAAATTTGGTTTGCAAGTACATATTCATATGGAGATCATGTTGAACGGTTCGGATCGACCGTTAGGATTTTGAAAACTCAAAAAGTGAGCCGTAGCATGGAGGCCTCTATGCTATGCATAGCACCGTAGCACTGTCCTATATATATAATTGAGTTATGGTGAGACGTGGAGTAAAACAAGTTTGTACTCTATGGCACTATGTTTTCATTTTGAAAAATCCAAACAACCGATCCGAACCGTTCAACATGTTCTCTATATTGAAATGTGCTTGGAGACCAAATTTTACATTTTTTGGAATTTTTTTACTATTTATTAAGTCACTTTGAAAATCGCTGATCCGGTGGTCCAGAAAATTTTACTGTTTTTTACTGTTCACAGTGGATCAGCGATTTTCAAAGTGGCTTAATAAATAGTAAAAAAATTCAAAAAAATGTAAAATTTGGTTTCCAAGCACATTTCAATATAGAGAACATGTTGAACGGTTCGGATTGGTTGTTTGGATTTTCAAAATGAAAATATGGCGTGGAGTACAAACTTGTTTTACTCCACGTCTCACCATAGCTCATCTATATATATATATATATATATATATATATATATATATATATATATATATATATATTTATATATATATATAGAGAGAGAGAGAGTCCGGATAATATTCTTTTAGCACTTCGGTCGAAATGCTTACGGGTAAAATTTTAAAATTTAACATTCGAAACGTTGAATTAAGTAGCTCAGTAAATTAGTTATATATTAAACTTGTTAAATACCAACTTTTACTATGATTTTAAAGATGGTCTTTTTTGACATACCAACGATGCATCAATATGCGCACCAATCTTCATTTTTTGACCGCTTGACTTGATGCTAAATAAATTCAAAAATTAAAAAAATTTATATGTAAATGAAGCTCTCTAGAAGGAAATCGGTTTGAACGGTTTGGATTTTTAGTTTCAAGCTGATCATATTGATTTGGAATTGGAAGCATATGGACTGAAATGCTACTAAAAGCATTTTAGCCTGACTATATATATATATATATATGAGCTATGGTGAGACGTGGAGTAAAACAAGTTTGTACTCCACGCCATATTTTCATTTTAAAAATTCAAACAACCGATCTGAACCGCTTAACATGTTCTCTTTATTGAAATGAAAATATAGTGTCATGGAGTAAAAACTTGGTTTTATTCCATGTCTCACCATAGCTCATCTATATATATAGAGAGAGAGAGAGAGAGATGGGCTATTGTGCTTTGCAAAGAAACTCCTCCGTTTACTTCGGGTCATATTTTGCATTTTGAAAATCAAAACAACTGATCCGGACCATTCAACATGTTCTAAATATTGAAATGTGCTTGCAGACTAAATTTTACATTTTTTGGAATTTTTTTACTATTTATTAAGCCACTTTGAAAATCGCTGATCCGGTGGTCCAGAAAATTTTACTGTTTTTTACTGTTCACAGTAGATCAGCGATTTTCAAAGTGGCTTAATAAATAGTAAAAAAATTCCAAAAAATGTAAAATTTAGTCTGCAAGCACATTTCAATATTTGAACATGTTGAACGATTCGGATCGGTTGTTTGAAT
This sequence comes from Carex littledalei, assembly GCA_011114355.1. Taxonomy (NCBI): domain Eukaryota; kingdom Viridiplantae; phylum Streptophyta; class Magnoliopsida; order Poales; family Cyperaceae; genus Carex; species Carex littledalei. The sequence goes on along the minus strand of CM022083.1, from coordinate 10,267,017 downwards.
TTTCGAATGTAAAATATGGACCGAAGTAAACGGGGGGTTTACTTTGCAAAGCACAATAGCCCATCTCTCTCTCTCTCTCTCTATATATATATAGAATTGAGCTATGGTGAGACATGGAGTAAAACAAGTTTGTACTCCATGGCACTATATTTCCATTTTGAAAATCCAAACAACCGATCCGAACCACTCAACATGTTCTCTATATTGAAATGTGCTTGGAGACCAAATTTTACATTTTTTGAATTTTTTTACTATTTATTAAGCCACTTTGAAAATCGCTGATCCGGTGGTTTTACTGTTTTTTACTGTTTACAGTGGATCAGCGATTTTCAAAGTGGCTTAATAAATAGTAAAAAAAATCCAAAAAATGTAAAATTTGATTTGTAAGCACATTTCAATATAGAGAACATGTTGAATGATTCGGATCGGTTGTTTGGATTTTCAAAATGAAAATATGGCGTGGAGTACAAACTTATTTTACTCCACATCTCACCATAGCTCATCTCTCTCTCTCTCTCTCTCTCTCTCTCTCTCTCTCTATATATATATATATATAAAAGGAGGGATCCACTTATAACATCTTACAACTATTCGCTTTTGCGGTTTTGAAAGTCCAAGTTGTCAATCTAAATCATTCAACATGATATCTATATTAAAATGTGCCTGGAGATAAAATTTTACATTTTTTTGAATTTTTTTACTATTTATTGAGTATTTTACAAAATTGTTATTTTTCCGTTGTCCAAAATTATCTAAAATAACAGTTTTGTAAAATACTCAATAAATAGTAAAAAAATTCAAAAAAATATAAAATTTTATCCCCAGGCACATTTTAATATAGATATCACGTTGAACGGTTTGAATCGACTGTTTGGACTTTTAAAATTGTAAAACTGAATTGTTGTAAGATGTTGTAACTTACAAATGTTGTAAGTGGATTCCTCCTCATATATATATATATATACACACACTGTATAAATCCTTCACATCTGAATTAGAATTGATACAAATGCTTATTCAATGACTAATCACCTTGATTTTTTAGCCTTGATTTTTCTGATATCATTTTTCTCAATAACTTTGCTCTCATCAGTGCATATATGCCATACTGACATTTGATTTTCATTTTTCTTAAATAGCAAATTTTGACTGTATACAAAAAGTACTATTTTATGCTATAAAAAACTCATTTTCTTTATGAATACTTAATTCATCAATGTTAGTAGTGTCATGTGATGATACTAAAGTCATCAGTTGATGTGCACTAGGACATCAATAATTTGACCTTATTATTTATAATTGAGGCCATCCCAAATGTTTCATGTGCAATGATCATGTCTCTTTCTTTTACTTTTTCTTAATAAATATTTGACAATTCCTGCTTTAACATATATTTTATCAATAACACCCATTTATTTTAAAAGACAGAGAGGTCATTTTTTTAATATAATGAAAGATCCAATCTCCACTGTCGCATTTCAATTATTATTTTTTACTATATGGTTCACTATGTTTTTGCATATGTATTATTTGCATTGTTTTACTAATTAATTTATACAAAATATGAACCATGCATTAACTATAAATATGTATATGGTATTAAAAAAATTATATAATTGTTGAAGAATTTAGGATTTTTTAAAAGTTTGTTTAATTAGAAGGTTTGTCTATATGCAGTGTTTCTCACTTCGTGACTTCCTTTATTATTTCTACTTGTTTGTTTTGCTTTTTCTCCGCTATATATATATTTTAATGTAATAATGTTATCCTGACATGTGATATCATAGAAAGTCCCAAAAAATTTAGTTGTGTGATTTTTTTGTCCGTTACCTAAACAGGATGTGCATGCATTTAATTTGCATGTGTGTGTGTGATGCATGTATTGGATGGACAAAGAGAAAAATTTAATTGTTGCCACAACAGGAAATATAGCCCAAGGGAATATATGACTTAAGCATCAGCTGGAAGTAATATTGTATATTTATTATTTTTAAAGGGTCTTAAGTAGAAAATACACGTATATGATAGCTACTACATATATTGATGGCAACTTGTAAATTTGATAATCCAAGTATGAAACCCAATTAATTGTGTATTAAATAGGACTGTCAATGTGTCGAGCTGAACCGAGTTAGACAAAATTTAAATTACTCTCGTGCCAAAATGAGCAGTGTTAAACTAAATAAAGTTTGAACTTAACTCGTGCTATAAACGAGCCGGACCGAGCTAGTTCGTTAACATAATGAGCTACACACATAGACCAAATATTTTTTATCTGTTAGAATCGAACGAGTTATTTATGAGATTTTTTTCGAATCGATCTCAAACAAGTCACGAACAACAATTTTTTACTAGCCCTACAATTAATCTTTTATTCCCAACTCATAAGTGCATAAAATAAAATAAATTATCAATAAATAAAAAACTATATATGCGTGTGAGAAAATTATAACCACAAAACAATTATTGGTTGCGACAAGTTTATTAACAATTATAATTAAGTTTGTATCGTATATATGCACTAAAAGAGCATAAACAATAAACAATTATTTCTAATTGCCAACAAGCTAAAATATCTGAATTTTTCTTAATATCCTTCTGTACCATTAAATATCTAATATTATTTTCCAAAAGGACCCAAATTAAGATCATGCAAGATTATAAAATGTTACAAATTACAAAGGAAAAGAAGATCAATGATAAAAAAAGGCATTTTACACATAGTCCCCTTAAAATATCTATAATTGCACACTAACTCACCCCTTGTGTGCAACCCCAAATGAAGACCATTTCAATGTCCCTGCCTAATGTCCGGCACCGACATGAACGGTGTCGTAAAATAACTCGATACAATGGATATGTGTGGTGGCATGTGATTCGCATCTCCTATGGGACCCTCGATCATGTCTGTCATCATCTTCTTAAAAAGCGAACTCAGTCGTCGGATTAAGTACTTGTATGTAACCACCTGACGCAACCGACGCAAGAATCTAAGGCGCCATCTCAACTGGTGCTTTCTTCGGGTGCCACCGAGTCGTATCACTGCTAGTCTTCGCCTTCTCGGTATTTTTACTAGCGGTGTTACGTGCCGACTTTGAATTGGATGTACCATGTTTGTTTTGAGAGAAAAAATTGCTAACTTGACTATTTTGTGTTGGTGTGTTTTGTTGAGTAGAGAGAAGTCAGGTAGTTAGGGTCTTTGAAGGAGGGAAAGAGAGGCCTTCAGCGAATATTTATTGCTGAGACATGTAAATAGCAACAAAAAGAAATATGAAAACGAGATATGAGCTAGACAAGGTTTAATTGGGATGATAGGTTAGTTGTGGGTTAATGGGTCTGGTCTGTTTCCAATAAAAAAATGTCTTTTTTTAAAGCCATTAATCAGGTCCAATTCGTTATATATTACATTTATGCTTGATTTCATCTTGTTAGTTTGTTAAGAGATAATTAGTTTCGGATCAAATTAAGATTAAGGTTTATCCAAAAAAATATTAGTTCGGTAAATTTAACAATAGTGAACTGACCCAATTATATATAACTAAGATCCTATCCAATTTCACATCATATATAAATTGACGCTATGTAGTTGAATGTACATTATTTTATTGATTGTCAATTTAGGATTTTACATAAAATTCTTATCAAGATCAAATCAGTAATAAATTAGATTTTTATGATTTTAAGGGGTTACCTAATTTGTAATTAATAGCTGGAGACTCAAGGGATTAGCTCCCCATTTGGTGTATGTAATAATTTGTAGAAACCTTTTTGTTGCATTTTATGCACCACTTGGTTAGAAGAGGTTATTTTGTTATTTTATTCCATTACATTATAATTTAAAACGTAGAAAAATAATTAATATAAATTTTCGGATCGATATTGAAAAAGTTAAATGAATAACTTTTAATTATTAATCTTAACCTCATATTAAAATCCAACCAAAGAAAAAAATTAAATATTTATTTCCTTCACTTGTTCTGCTATATGCTCTACTCCATATTTCTGTAATGTTAAGTACATAATATAGAGTAGAACTAGTGTGTCCTTAATTAAGCTTACAAAGTCCTTTTGTGAACTTAACTCAAAAATCTATCAAATTGGCTTCAAATGACACATCTAAAACGTTGAAAACTGATGTACTTCACAAGTGATGCGCTTATACATGTCAAAATATTAAATTTTTGAATTAATTTAGTACAAAGTCAAGGGGTAAAAAAATGATGAAAAATGAACGCATTAAAATTAAGTTATAAACCATCTTTTTTTCCGCTTGACTATATACTAAATTAGTTCAAAAAATTTTAAACTGTAAATGCATCACTCGTGAAGTATATCGGTTTTAATGGTTTGAATGAATCGTTTGATGCCAATTCGATAGGTTTTTTGAGTTAAGTTCACAAAGAGACTTAATAAGCTTAAGAACACCCAAATTCTACTCCATAATATATATAAATATATATATATATATATATATATATATATATATATATATATATATAGAGGCTGGCTACTATGCTTATATAAGCAAAAGCCCACATATGCTTATAACTCATTTTTGCGTTTCCAATGTTCAAATGGTCGATCCGACCGTTCATCTTGTTCTCCATATTAATATGTGCTTGGAGACTAAATTTTACATTTTTATGAATTTTTTTACTATTTATTAAGCCACTTTGAAAATTGCTGATCTGGGTGAACAGTAAAAACAGTGTTTCCAAAATTCTGGACCACCAGATCAGAAACTTTCAAAGTGGCTTAATAAATAGTAAAAAAATTCAGAAAAATGTAAAATTTAGTCTCCAAGCACATATTAATATGGAGAACAAGATGAACGGTCGGATCGACCATTTGAACATTGGAAACGCAAAAATGCTCATTTAAGCATATAAGGGCTTTTGCTTATATAAGCATAGTAGCCAAGCTCTATATATAGAGATAGGCTAATGTCATAACGTTATAACTTCGGCCGAAGTTATAACGAGTCGTTTATTAGTTTTTAAAATCCAAACAACCGATCCGAACCGTTCAACTTTTTCTAAATATTGAAATGTGCTTGGAGACCAAATTTTACATTTTTTGGAATTTTTTTGCTATTTTTTAAGTCACTTTGAAAATCGCAGATCTGCTGTGAATAGTAAAAAACAGCAAAATTTTCTGGACCACCGGATCAGTATTTTCAAAGTGGCTTAATAAATAGCAAAAAAATTCCAAAAAATGTAAAATTTGGTCTCCAAGCACATTTCAATATAGAGAACATGTTGAACGGTTCGGTTGTTTGGATTTTGAAATTGCAAAAACGACTCGTTATAACTTCGGCTGAAGTTATAACGTTATGACATTAGCCTATCTATATATATATATCTATATAGGACAGTGCTACGGTGCTACGCGTATATAAGGCCCCTCTGTGCTACGGCTCACTTTTTGAGTTTTCAAAATCCTAACGGTCGATCCGAACCGTTCAACATGATCTCCATATTAATATGTACTTGCAAACCAAATTTTACATTTTTTAGAATTTTTTTACTATTTATTAAGCCACTTTGAAAAAAAGCTAATTTGTACACAACAGTAAACTTTTCTGGACCATTGGATCAGCGATTTTCAAAGTGTCTTAATAAATAGTAAAAAAATTCTAAAAAATGTAAAATTTGGTTTGCAAGTACATATTAATATGGAGATCATGTTGAACGGTTCGGATCGACCGTTAGGATTTTGAAAACTCAAAAAGTGAGCCGTAACACGGAGGGGCCCTTATATACGCGTAGCATATTAGCCAGATTCTATATATATATATATATATATATATATATATATATATATAGAGAGAGAGAGAGAGAGAGAGATGGGCTATTGTGCTTTGCAAAGTAAAACCCCCTCTTTACTTCGGACCATATTTTTATTTTTGAAAATCCAAACAACCGATCCGAACCGTTCAACATGTTCTAAATATTGAAATGTGCTTGCAGACTAAATTTTATATTTTTTGGAATTTTTTTACTATTTATTAAGCCACTTTGAAAATCGCTGATCCACTGTGAACAGTAAAAAACAGTAAAATTTTCTGGACCACCGGATCAGCGATTTTCAAAGTGGCTTAATAAATAGTAAAAAAATTTCAAAAAATATAAAATTTAGTCTACAAGCACATTTCAATATTTAGAACATGTTGAACGGTTCGGATCGGTTGTTGGATTTTCAAAAATGAAAATATGGCCCGAAGTAAAGAGGGGGTTTTACTTTGCAAAGCACAATAGCCCATCTCTCTCTCTCTCTCTCTCTCTATATATATATAATATTATATAAATTGAATGCTATTATATCTACTAGCTAGCTAGCTCGGATAGGGCTCATTTAATTTAAGATGTACCTTTGCACAATTACAAAATAAGTTATCTTGAACGAACTTCATTAATCTCATTTTGTTTTATTGAAGGGAATCTACTTAAGCTAATTAAACATATGGAAGAAAAACATTGATGGCATTAATTATATATGTTTGCCTACGGCTACGGGTACTCTTATCTAAAAATTTTGGTTGTCATTGGTCCAATTAATTAAAGAAAATGTGGTCCTAATTAGTTCTTCTGTTTTCAATTAAAGGGAAGACATATTGCAAATTAAATGTGTAATTAGGTGAAATTTTTAATTTGAGTAGCTGAGCAATTAATTAATTCTCATGCCAGCAAGAAGTTCAAGTTGTACCAAAAATGTATTGATTAGCTGCTTAACGCTATATTTATTTTTGACAAGTAGGTCCGGCCTACAAATTTAAATTAATGCAAGTTTAATCTTTACCAAACTCGTTGATCAATGATATTATAGGAAAATAATGTTTTAATTTCATTGGATGAATGCTCAAATTAATTGGATGCAACACATTAATTGACTATATAATCTGAACCTGGATAACATATTCACAAAGATTTTGTAGAATTTTCTTGTAATTTATAAAGTCTTTTTTATTTTCCTTTTTTTTAGGTTAGCTAATTAATTAGATGGAGGCGAATTCTAAGAGGGAGGGGAGGGGAGAACAAAATCTCCCACAATTAATTTCTGGTAAAAGATTTAAGTAAGATATGTCAAAATTTATTTATTAACATAAAATTATATTCTCTAATTTGACAGTTACCATACTAATTTTGAAAAAAAAAGTTTTGTCAATGTATACATAAAAAAAAAATCCCAATGCATATTATGACGGTTAACATAAAAAAAAAAAAAAAAGAGCATATTATGCATAGTTTTGTAATTTCCTAGACTCAACATTTTTTATTAGATAAAGGAAAAGAGATGGTAAAAAAGGGACACCCCACAAAAAAATCATATCATAAATTCAATTCAATCATTCTTTTAGAGAAATCAGAAGTAATTTGTTCTGACATTGGAGAAGAAGTATCAATTTTTAATTGGCATGAACATTATAATTAATTAGATCTGACATATATATTGGAGTGAGGCTACGGTGCTATGCATAGCACAGATTGGGTCCGTGCTACGGCTCAAAATTTGACTTTTCAAAATCCTAACAGTCGATCCGAACAGTTCAACATGATTATAAAATGAATATGTACTTGCAAATCAAATTTTACATTTTTTCAAATTTTTTTACTATTTTTTTAGATAGGCTGTTTTTGGATGGTCCAGAATGTTCAGATCAAGTGATTTTCGAAAAAATAGTAAAAAAAATCGAAAAAATGTAAAATTTGGTTTGCAAGTACATATTCATTTTATAATCATGTTGAACGGTTCGGATCGACCGTTAGAATTTTGAAAAGTCAAATTTTGAACCGTAGCACGGACCCAATCCGTGCTATGCATAGCACCGTAGCCTCACTCTATATATTGAACAAGAAAAGACCCAGATCTTTTGGTTGGAGAATAAATCAGCGAGATATATATAAGATGAGAAATTATGAAAATGACAAAACTAGATTGCATAGAAATCCATGTGACCATGATATATAAAATATGACCCACCTAACTACAGGACTAGATATTATAAATTGACCCACTAACAAGAATGATGTAAACTTGGCACCATATAATTAATGCATCGGACGGCTGAAGTTTACACAGACAATCATGATAATGTTCAATTAAAGTTCCATTGATTATGTATAATATATCCTTTTAATGTACTCTATATATACCACAGAATTATGTATTAGTAGACAAACAACTTTAAAACCAGTCTAGATATTAAAAAAGGTATGTATTTTTTTTACTAATAAATCTAGCTGCAGAGACAAAGTAGGATATAATACAATTTCAAAGTGAAATAAAATTTTATAATTATTTTAAATGTAAATATATTTTTTGTATTTTTTTGATAAAACATACAAACAAAAGTACATTGTTGAAATATACTTGAACCAAAAGTTGACAAGTGCCACCAACTACGCCTGTGTGGCTCTGCTGCTCTTTAGCATATTGTCTTTACTAGCTACAAAATACAAATCTAAACTACCATTTCAATTACATAAATAACAACATTAAAAAGAAAATAATTTAGCTGAACAACTTTAATAGATATCAAGACTCCAAAAAACGGATAAAACTTTTTTATTTCATTATATATATGGAGCTCATGATGCATATTAAAATAATATAAAATGATGTTGTTCTGATCAGCATCGATACGGAATGACGGATAACATATACTTTAATTAACAGTTAGTAATTTAATTAGTTGGGATATATTAGATTGAGTAGGGTTAAAATGCACATCTCTATTAGATTGAGTAGGGTGCACCATTAGTTTTGTGCTCCAACCATACTCCATATCTCTATTTTTGTTCTCAAAGTTGAAACAGTCGATCTGAAACGCTCAACATGATCTACATATTTAAATGTGCTTAGAGACCAAATTTTATATTTTGTGGAAAATTTTTTTTTTTTTTTTTACATAAAATAGTATAAAATTTCCAAAAAATATAAAATTTGGTCTCTAAGCACATTTTAATATGTAGATCATAAGCGGTTCAGAATGGAAATAAAGATGTGGAGTATAGTTGGGGCACAAAATCAATTATGCATTTTAAGTTTTTAACCCTCCTCTGAGATAAACCCAAAAAATATTGATGTCTATGATTCAGAACTTAGTTTTACAAATCCTCCATTTGAGCAATTCATCATTTAAGAGTTTGAGAGAGTTGAGACCTGGATGATATTTTGTGACATTGAATTTTGAACAATCTGTTTTGGGCTTATCTGAGGAAAAAGTTGTATTACAGGCTTCATTTATCTTTAATTCTATCGTTGTACAATGTCATGGGCCATTAAAATAGCACTAGTTTTACATAAAATGTTGATTGTTTCTTTCTTTCCATTATTTTGCCAAAGAGCCCGTAAGCTTGTCCTTAATCCCTAGAATTACCTATTAGTACAGGCATGCATTACATCAATTTGAAAACACATAAAATGTAACCTAAATAGTTTAATTTTTGTATTCTACCCAAATTTTTTAGTTTGTGGGCTATATCATGTGTGGTGTTCTTTTTTTTTTTCCCCTCACGAGTTAAGTTAATAAATATTTTGAACTGAAAAAGGAAGCATAAAAGCTATTAAAATATTAAATTATAAGTGAGAAATGCTAATACACTTACTGTTCTATTCTTGTTGAAGTGAAGATGTGGTGAGCTCAAAATTATATCTAGTTTTGTTTTTAAAACTTAATTAATTCACCAACACACGGTTACTTTTTTATGGTCTCTTTTGCAGGGGGTTGGTCTCCTAACAAGGCCTAACATTAGCCACATATTGGAAGAAGGTATGATCAATCAAGTTCTCTTTTCCTGAAATTCATCATAGAAGTCAAAGAAAACAAAAAGTGAGGTTGAAAAATATAGTATCTAAGACCAATAATTAATATAGAATTACGGAGTAGAACTAGGGTGTTCTTAAGTTCACCAAGTTCCTTTGTAAACTCAACTCTAAAACCTAGCGAATTGGCTTCAAATAACGAATTTGAACTATTGAAATTCATCTATCTTACGAGTGATGTGTCTATATGCAAAAAATTTAAACTTTCAAATTAATTAAGTATAAAGTCAAGTGGTCAAAATTAAAAGGTTTATAAATTAATTTTAATGCATTCATTTTTTGAACATTTTTTGACCACTTGACTCTATGCAAAAAAAAATTGAAAGCTTAAATTGTTCGCATGTAGACGCATCACTCGTAAAGTAGATGGGTTTCAACGGTTCAGATTCGTCGTTTGAAACCAATTCGATAGATTTTAAAGTTGAGTTCACAAAGAGCCTTGATAAACTTAGAACACTCTAGTTCTACTCTAGAATTACGCTCCTCTCAAGTTGTAAAGAATTTATTAGATGTTGTAATTAAGCAAATATAATATCTGATAGTCGTTATAGAAATTCAATAGCGTGGGTAATATAGCAAATCGTAACCATCGAATGGACATCAGAACAAATTCAGTCTGATGTCCCACCTATAGTACTATACTGTTTGATCCGTATCAAGATTTGTATATTCGGTTTAGATTCATAAAACAATATATAATATTCATTTTCTTATAGATCTCGACATGTATAAAATGGTCCATATATCACACTGAATTTGATCGGATGTCCATTATATACCCCCGCCATCCATTAATTGTAGAATCTTACACTCAAAGTATCTACATTTTTTTTAGTAAAAGTTAGAGGTCAAGTCACCCAATTATTTAATATCCACAAAGAATTGTTCCTTCCGGATTCTACATATAAACGGATGAATTTCCATGAATTTATTTCCATTTTGAATGGTAATTGGGTTAAGCAAACTTTATTCTAATTTAGAACTTTTCAGCGTTGGTGCCATAATAACTGAACTTATACAGTAATCAACCACTGCCCACTGGTACCCTCCAACTTATGTTCACAGTATTAATTCTAACCTCAAATGATTGGAATATTTAGGTGGGAATAAAGTTGGTCTAGGCTTTATTCTACCTTTTCTTAACTAGCTCTATTTTAGCACCATTGTTTCAAGTAATATATAAACCAAGGAAAGGTCAAAACATTCATTGGATGGATTAGTTGCTTTATACATGATTTATATTTAATATAAATTTATATAGAATAAACATTTAAAATAATTCCTTTCCCTTAAAATAAAAGAATCTAACATCTTCTAAAGCTTACAGTTGAAGCAAAGTAGATAGTTTTTTGAGAAAAGGATAACTCTCTTATTAAACATTTTTGTAATATTAATTATTAACAATTGAAAATTATATTTTCCATCATGTAATTTAATATTTATTAATTAAATTTTAGTCAAATTTAAAAGTCATTTAAGTAACATCATACAATTTAATATTTGCAAGAGTTTAATTCTAACAATTCAACCAAACGAATTCCAATCGTACTAAAATTTACATATATTATATATATTTAGGTAATTTTTTTTATTAAAATAATTTTTTATTATATGATGGTCAAAAGTATTAAATAAAAAAGGAGGGATGCACAATAGAAACAAACACGTGATTAAATTAATATAAGTCAAGTTTCATGATTTTCCTTAATATATATAAGGTCAAATTAATAAAAAAGATAAATGGATAGAATATATATACACGTATAAATCAACAAAAAATACTTGGTACAAAAGCTAATTAACAAACTACTTGATACCGTGAAGCAACCTCATTCAAAGATACTGCTTTGAGAAAATTTGACTTATTCTCTTTGGCCACTAATTCCCCACCACTCATATATGCTCTAGGCATTGTCTAAGTGGAGACAATTCTTCAACTAACTTCACATCGTCTATTATTGTTCAATTGCAGAATTCTGCAATTATATTCCCATGAGCGGTTTTTTACTTCTTATATAGATGCATAAATTTAACACATAATATTTTATTTATAAAATTATATAAAAATAATGTAGGATAATGAATGAACTGTATGAATTTTTTTATTTCATAAAAAAGAACTGAATTTTTTTTTTGGTTTCTTAGACAATTAATTATCAAGGAACTAAACAAAATCGATTATTTTAAGAACCAACATGTCGTCCACTTGTTGTCATAGAAAATCACCTAAAGGAACATAATATTTTTATTCCTTCTATGAGATAAAAATCTCAAAACAATTTATCTAATACTTTATATTATTTTTAGATAATTTCTATAAATAAAAAAGTTTTGAATTTATATAACAAGATTCTAAAAAAATTGTTTTACGGAATAAAGCAACAAGTAGTGCTGCAAATGAGTCAAGTTGAGTCAGGCAAAACTTAAACTTGGCTAATGCCAGAATGAGGCGACTCGAGTCGTGTCTGAATATAGCTAAGCAAATCACGAGCTGAGTCGAGCCATACCTACTCGTTCTTATTGTGAGCCACGCATAAACCAAATATTTTTGTTGATTTGATACTATGAGGCATGCAAAAACCACGTGCCGGAAAAAAATTCATCTTTTTCTTGCTACGAGATCTTTTGCCAGCTCTAACAACAAGGTTTAAATAATGAAACATGTCCAAAAGAGTTGTTTTCAATATAGATTTGATAATTCCATGTATTTGCAATCAAATTAATAGCAGATGCTCTAGTGAACACTTTCTCTTGTTAATTTCTTCAAACAAAGAAGAACGTAGTCTCAATCAATCACAACCACTACAATATCTTTTTTTTCTTCTCTTTAGCTTGCTTTTCTTTTGGTAACATCAACTTTTGACAAAAGCTCTCTTGTGGTTTGTTCTTTGCATCAATATAAAACCATGCATTGTCTTCCAAAGAGACGACAACCAACAAACCGTCTAGACTTCAAATATGAGGCGCTCAACCGATGTGGTGCCGATTGTTAGCAAGTTGTATTGTTCGTCTTCACCGGCATTATTGACAATCAGAAAACGACCGGTTGTGGTAAACGGAGGCGGATTTGTGGTGACAGATAGCAGCTACAAGGTAGTTTTTGTGGTGGATGGTTGTGGCAAACTTGGAGCTAAAGGAGAGTTGATGGTGAAGGATGGTGAAGGTGAATCAATTCTGTATATTCACAAAAAGGTAGCCAATTTATTTTTGTATTAAATTGTTATAATTAATTTCAAGCCATTGAGAAATCAGACAAGTGTTGTACTAATAATCAGAATTAAATTTGTGTAATGAAGGAAACATAACAGAATTACTTCATGAAATGTTACATTATTTACTGTTCATCAGGTGAGTTATAACACAGATCATGAAACTTTTTAGAAAACTGATCACGATTAGTGAACAATTCATTGTCCAGTTATTTATGATTTTGTTTGAAAAAATAGGGAGGCATTGTGCAAGCTCTAACCGCAAGAAGCAAATGGAGCGGGTACTCGGTCGATTACCAAGGGCAAAACAGACTTGTTTTCAGCCTAACTGATCCAAAATCGTGTTGTGCTTCGAACAGTGCAATCAGAATCAGTATCGAGCCCAAGGGACAGAGCAATTATTCATGGGATTTTTATATTAACGGCTCTTTTGTCGACAAGGCTTTCACAATAATGGACCGTAACAATAGAATCATTGCACAAGTATGTCTTACTTACTCTCAAGCAATTGTGATTCAATAAATTTGTGTGACAAATTCAATACATTTGCCTAGTTGTACTTCTTTGTTTAGTTTTAAATACTTCAAAGTTAAAAAAAGAGTAAAAAAATCATGAAAAATAAGGTTTTGTTTCCTTGGTACGACAACATTTACCAGTAAAAAAATTTGAGAACAGCAAAATCCTTTCATTTTCAATTGGTAATGTACCAGTACCAGTTCCTCAACTGTAAAATTGTGCATTATAGTATTCAATTTTTTTTCCTTTAATTATTGTATAGGTGGATGTACAAGAATTCATTGGAAGCAAGGATTTGTACCAAGTATGGGTACAGTCAGGATATGACCAGGCTTTTGTTATAGGCATCATTGCTGTGCTTGACAACATCTTTGGTGAATCCACAAGTTGTTAATTAATGAAGAAGAGATAATGTATCATAATACCTAATTACAATTTGAGAATTTGAAGTAATATATTATAAAATGCTGTTAGAGCCATGTAACCCTGCTTTGTCAGAAAATTGCCCAGTTAAATTTTTACTGACAATTTGATTTAAAACTTGTGCAAAGAGAATCAGAAAAAGAGAATTATTGAAAATTTCTATTACTGTTTCCAATGTCAGATGGTAACTATTTGAGATGATACACAAATTTGGTGCAAAGTTCATTGGAGCTGTTATTGAGAGGAAAAAAAAAAAACTGAACAGTGTCTTAATAAATTCGTCACTATTCACCGCGCACACTAAATTAGATTTCAGATGGTAACTACTTTTTAACTTATCAACTGTACAGTAATTATCAACAGAAAACATAGTTTACACACTAGCTGGTATACAATGATTCAGACAATAATTAGTACTAGTCAAATCTTAGAACATGCGACTAGTAAAATAATACATTTATTAAATATTATAAAACTAGCTGCAGCAAACCAGGTTTCCTCAATTGGTTCATGACAAGTGTTGTACCAGTACAAGAGAATTTTCCGAAAGAAAAAAAAAAACAGATGAACAAGATAAACTACTTTAGTAAACTACTTTCATTAGATCATTTATTTATTTTCTCAAGCAATTAGGTAACAGTCAGGTCTGACAATACACCATGCTCCAGGAGGATTTCTGTGTCACATACTCTTTTGCATAACAAAAGTTAGCTTGTAAACAATTTATAAAAATTTATAAAAATAATAACAAAAAGAGGGTTGAAAAATATTATATACTATTTTTACATAATAAATTTCATATTAGAAGAACAACATGCATGTACAAAACTGAGACTAACCAAATATTCCAAATAAAGAGGGGCAGCAAAAAAAAATTAAGAAATGAGACATCTCGAAATAAAGGAAACCAATTAAAAGGGTCAAAAGTTTTCTAAAACTACATAATATTCACAGTTTTAACTTTTGAAAAGACCTTCCAACAGTAATACAGAATAAGATTAAACAAAAATTGAAATTTAGATAAAGATGACCCCAACTTTTTATGATTAATTTACATCCATCAGTTTAACATTTGACAGGAACAAAATATCTAAAAACCTAAAAAGAAACAGAATGTTGAATGTATTGTGCATACAGCATCTCAGTACAAAATCTATGGAAGAAATGTGAACTCATTTTGCCAAAAATTGATTCAATTCATACAGCCACAGAAACTTCTGGGCTTTTTCGCACCAAAGCCAAATCATCATCCTACAGAAAAATTATCACAACTAAACCTTGACATAATTATACTAGCCTGATTTGGTAAACCTGCCTTGAGGAGACAACTAACTAGGGAGTGGGTTGCAGTGTTATCGGGTTTACACCCAGTATCAAACATTCTGTAAAAGAGAGTTATTGCCTCCTCCATTCTTCCCTTCATACAATGCCCAATCATCAAAATGGTATAAGTATACTTATCAGGATATCCCTTTCTCTTCTCCATTTCATATAATATTCTATTTGCCTCATCCACATTTCCAATTCTACACAAACCATATAGAACCGGGTTATACACAAAGGCTTTTGGTATGATATCTTTCCTCTTGGTTAATTCATCCAGAAATCGAACTGCTTCTTCTAACCTATTTATTTTGCATAGATTCTGAATTATTACAGAGAAAGTATAGATATTAGGACAGAGACCCTTTAGACCCATTTCATTCCATAGCATCATGGCCATGTTTAACAGGTTATTTATGCAATACCCATTTATCAATGAAGTAATGGTGATGATGTCAGCAGAGCACCCGCTAAGTACCATCCTCTCATACATGGAATTTGCCGAATTCATGTCCCCAATCTTGCCATACCCATCAATAAGTACATTGTATGTTATCCGATTTGGTTTTATTCCTGACTCGAGCATTTCATCGAACACTTTATGTGCCTCACACATTTTACCAATTTTGCAATAAGCTGTAATAACTGATGTGTAAGTGATCACATTTGGTACACCTAGGCCCTCTAATTGAAGCCTTTTCAGGAAATTATAAGCCCCATCGACCTGATTTGCCTTGCACAGGCCATTTACCAAAGTATTATGGGTTATAATATCTGGAGAATAACCAAGCTTTCGCATTTTATCAAGCATCTCAAGTGCACCATATACATCTCCTGAACTACAAAAGGCCTTTAAAACTATGTTAAAACTCCAAACATCAGGTGTAAATCTATTGAAACTCAACTGTTCTTTGAAGAAAACTATTGCATCCTTGCCCCGATTCGAGTTCATAAGGCCGGTCATAATGTTGTTATAGCTAGAGGGGCCTAACCGAAAACCGAAATCCTGTGCTCTAGATACCAAATTCATGGCAGAGTCAAGAAAACTATTTGCCACACATGATTCAATCAAAAACCGTATAAAACTCTCGTCTGGTAAGTCCTTACAAGTACTCAGCATTTCGTCGAACAGCTTGAGTGCATCAACCATTTGACCCGCCAGAGAGAGGTAATTGATCAGAAGCTTGTAGGTATCAATTGAGTGCGATATATAGAGCTGATCTCGAGTGAAAAGAAACAAATTAAATGCCGAGAATGTACTTGTAACCTGCTTAATCCGAGAAACGGCGAGAGAAGCAACAAGAGGAGAGAGATTGAGGCGGCGGTAAAGGGGGAGTGAAGAGGGAAGGAGAAGGAAGGAGGTGGTGAGAGCCTTTGAGATCCAAATGTCAGATGCTTGGGGAGGGGGTAAGGCGTGGGGGGAGAAGCTTAGATGGCGAAGGAGGAGGTGAGAAGGTCGGGGAAGCATGGAAGAAGAAGAAGAAGAAGGAGGAGGGTAGTAGAGGTGGGATGATGGCTAGGGTTAGGGTTTGGTGCATAGGTGGGGAAGGGAAATGGATTCATCGCCATGGGAGAATGAGAGGCATGGGAGAGAGATTGGGGGCGGGCGCCTGAGAGACGAGTCGTAGGAGACGAGGGTTCTATTGCTGAGTCGTCGTCAAATCATACCCTGGTTCAATCGGACCGGACTGGACCAGGTCGGACATGTGATTTCCTGATTCGTATGTTTCTCGTTTCCGACTGAGTCTAACTGAGTCGTCAAAACATACCCTGGTTCAATCGGACCGGACCAAACTGGGTCGGATAGGTGATTTGCTGGTTCGTGTTCGACTGCGTGTGTTTCTGGATCATTGATTGGCTGGATTAACCGTTGGATTAAAATCTGAGGACTCAGAAATAACAAATGGACTGCTAGGCTCTGCATTAACTCAAAAGGAAATCTTTTGAGATACGAATTCGCCTAATGAGGGTGTGATCTGCAGGAATTATCTTACCGAAGGTAACATAATAGTTCTGGTCAGATATGGACAGTCCGATCAGAATTCACGACTAGTCTGATCAGAATCAGACAGCCGAGATCTAACCAGAAATAAGCTGTTACCTCAGAGGATATGGACTAAATCTACAGCGACAACAAAACTACTGGGAATGGTTTCTGCTTATTTGCTGGTTGACCTTTGTTTATTTTCTCTTATATCCTAGGATGTACATGATCTGGTGTCAGATAAATGCTTCTGTCATTTTTTTTTCATTTTTAAAATTAATTCAGGAATTCGAATGTAAAAGTGCCAGCTTTTGTCGACCCATTAATTTCAAAATATTTTGTATTTATGTATGATTTTTTATATAAATTAGATTAAAGTGTCTTGGTATTGTAAGTTTGACCTGATTATCTGTATGAAAATTTTATATGATCTACCATGCTAATTTATGACAATAATTTTAGTAGTTTCTTATCTTGGGCTTTGATAGGCTCTATATTTGAACCTGTCAACTGCATGTCCAAATTGCTAAATGGGCTTCCTTTAAATACGCCTCATAGGTTTTACAATGCATAACAAAATTTATGATCAACAGGAATTTTTACTAATTGGTGTATGCTGGGTTCCAACTTCCATGTAAAACAATATAGAAAATTTAATGTTAAATATGGCAAGAATTAAAAAGAAATGTTTAAGCCCAAGAAAATAATCCCAAGTACCCAATAAATAAGCACTTAAAGAAGTGCATAAGCCCAAGATGACAGCCCATATGTTCTAGTAAGGCCTATGCAGAATACATAACAACTCAACATTATAATTCTCACATTTTTTTGAACCAACAATGAGAATACTGTTATGGATCTTACATGGATCACATAACTTTTCTGTAAGACATTTGCTCTGTTATGGATCCTATTTAAGCCTATCTTTGAAATTTGAAAGCGTTTAAGTTGTCATGCAAGAATTAAATCATGGTACTAATAACCTTAAATAAAGGCCTTCAAGCATGCAATAGCTTGTGTTGTGTGATTTCAGGAAGGGTCCTTGCAAGTTGGAGTTCCTTTGATATTCATGCAAGTCATAGATATTCATGGAGTTCCGTCGAGTCAAGATGGATGATAGGGTGGCAAAAACTTTTTATTATAAGGCATAATTTTATAATTACTTAAACAATAAGTATTATTTGAACATCCAAACACAGTTAGATGTTCAATCTATATTAAAATGTACTTGGAGACCAAATTTTATATTTTTTTTAAATTTATTACTATTTATTAAGATATTTGAAATTTGCTGTTTGAAGTTTGAAGTTTTTTTTAGCACCGTTGAAAACAGCGATTTTCAAACCATCTTAATAAATAGTAAAAAAATTCCAAAAAATGTAAAATTTGGTCTCCAAGCACATTTTAATATAGATTGAACATCTAACGGTTTGGATCGACTGTTTGAACTTTGAAAATCAGAAAACCACTTGGTAGCACCGGGGGCTAGGAACAAACGTTTTGATATTAGCCACTCTCATATATATATATATATAGCGAGAGAGAGAGAGAGAGTTTGGCTATGGTGCATTGTAATGTATATTGGACTACAAACCATTGGATTCGAAGTTCAAATAGTCAATCTAAAGGGCACAACATGTTCTCCATATCAAAATGTGCTTGGGACCAACACTACAGCAGAAAGAGGCATCAGCGACCAAATTTTTGGTCGCTGATAGTATTTTCGCCGGTCGCTGATACTCATTCCGGTCGCTGAAAGTCAAATTTGGTCGCTGATACTCCGGTCGCTGTAAGCGTTGTCGCTGATACTCTTCTGATGACGTCACCGGTCGCTGATAATACGTCACCCGGTCGCTGATAAGTTTTTGCGACCAAATGTTTTTGGTCGCTGTTGTTTTTTTCTGACGTCAGAGAAAGGCATCTGCGACCAAATAAACGGTCGCTGATACTTAAAACCGGTCGCAGAAAGTGTTCTGTCAGGTTTTTGAAATTTTTTTTATTATTTAAATTTCCACCATTTAATAATTGGTACGAAATGTACCAAACAAATATAACAAACTATCATTCATATGCAACACAAGCAACAAACTATCATATTGTAAATTTTAAATTATCTCAAAACATGATCATATATATTCATCCAATGCAGGTCATTGTTACAAATGGACTTCTAATGATACGGTACTGGAACTCAAAGATGCTTGCAAACTGCAACTCAGAAAACAAATACAATTCTCCATTGCATCATTAGTTATGTCAGGATTACTGGAACCACTAGATTTGACCTTCTTTGTCTTTGCATCTTGCTCCAGAGCCTTCTTAAGAAAAAGTTAGCCACCAGCTGATGCTAGAACTGGAGCATTTAGCTGTTGATTAACAGTGTGAAACTGAGAGGGAGTTGCTACAAGAGGAATATTTTTTCTTCTTTCATTTATTGTAATTGGTCTTTCATTAGCCACCAGCTTCAATTTCTTTTTCCTATACAAAAGTTCATGAAAACTTTGCATGAGCAAAAGAGATACGATGACTTTAACCAAGTTCATCAATTAATTCATTTGCTATTGGAAACTCAGGTGTTACCAGAAAATAAATAAATGAGAAAAAAAATATTCACGTGGTATGAGTTAGATAGATTTGTCATCCATCAAGTGATTTAAACAGTTTAGTTTTACCAGCAGACAATCGACAGCCAAAAGATTATCAAATTGCACCAATTTGAGACAGTCTATCTAATTAAATACATTTCTAATTTTATTTTTCAATTTTGACAAAATTTGAAGTAGGTTGTCACTATATCCTTCCCATATATAATTAGGGAAATTGGAGCCCAGAAAAGCTCAAAATCAAACACAAAATGATAGGTTCCACAAATACCCTGAAAAAACCGAGAATATTACATACACCCTAAAACCATCTAAAATGTGTAAACTAATCCCTATCAGTATAGAAAGAAAATAAGAGAGATTAATAAACCCCAGTGAGCTTCTTTTTCTATTCTGAATACAGAAGCAAAGAGACTGGAAATTGCAATTAACCAAAAAAGGTAAATGATAAAAAGGGCAAGTTGGGTCTGGGTAAATATTTGCCAGCCGAAGTGGAAGCATACCAGTATAGCAGCAGCAAGAGAGTGTGAGGAGGTAGTAAAAAGAGGATAAGTGGTGTCTTCTTCATAAAGTAGATCCATAATCTCCATGCATGTCTCCATTTCAATTGCTTCTCCAAGCTTTGATAATTCCCTGAAACGACAAACAAGATTAAATTGTAATAATCACTGAAAATAAAAATTATTACACAAGCTGTACTTGTCATAAATTTTAAACAAAACTGAAAAATTAAGATAGAAAAGAACCTGAGCTGAAGGAAAAGATCTTCGAGGAAGAGAAATGCAATTTTGGATGTGCCTATATCATATCCCATCACCTGTAAAATTACTTTCTTATCCGCATGTTTTCAATTTAATAAAATAAAAAGGAAATGAAGCAGTGTCTAATACCTCCAAAAACACCAGCTCCTGCAGATACAACAAGAAATAAATACGCTTGTACCATTCTGAGAAATTTAAGATAACTAAATGCCAAAATATATGATAACATACGGCATCACTGAAATAAGCAGTTCAGCAATAAAATTTATTGCCGAACAGAAGTCAATTGATAAGAAAGTGCTTGAACTAAAAAGACGAGAACAAAAGTTCCTATACAAATGGAAATGAGGACAAAAAGCTGTAAATTGCTCTCTCTTAAGCGCTCGAGTAACCAGCTTTTGCTGGTTTCAGCTTGCAGTTTTTTAGTATTATCTTGCCTGCAACAGAATTCACAGAGTTTATAGCAAGGCTGACCACTGAAAAATTAACAGCTCTGAAAGTTGCATAAAAGCCCCTTGGTTTATGATATTTGCATTATTGAACAAATTTTGGAAAATATCAGCATAATTGGTCCTTAAAAAAGGGGCGTATTACATGAACTGACGAAACTAATAAGTATTAGACAAATCAGAGATACCTTTGTAGAGAGGGCATAAATCGGTCCAGAAAGAAGGAGAGAGAGGTGTATTTGACCATTGGCTTTAGTTGGAGATGCTGTTTCAAAAGAAAAGGAAAAGAAAAATGTATTACAGATTATACCTTTTCATGTTGGTATGTGCCTTGCAAATTTGCAGATGTATTAATCAGATTAAATAAATAGAAGATTAACAATGCTCAATCAACTGGCGATACCCATCACTTGATTTTTAAGGGTGCGCATGCAATTTTGGATTCGGGGAGTTGAAGTCAGAATTGCGGTTTATTTATTTGAGTTAAAATTTGAAATCGAGGGTTAGTGGGAAAGGAAAAACATGCATGAGAAGCTTGAAAGTGAAATTGCAAGAAGCGCCTCCTCAAACTGCGAGTCGCCATTGCTTCCATTTCTCTCTCTCTCTTGGATCTCCCTCGTCCACCGAACTTCTGGCGGGAAAGTTTTCAAGCTCCAGATCGGCGGGGCACAGAGGCGGGGTTCGGATAGTGCAAAACGGAAAAGAGGCAGGGAATCGCGCGGGGGGGCACATAGGCGGGGTTCGATCAGTGCGCGGGGGGGCTCAGAGGTGGGGTTCGATCAGTGCGCGGGGGGGCACAGGCGGCGCGCGTTTTTATCTTTTTTTTTTGGCTAACCTAAGACGCGGGAGACGGAGGAGACAGAGGGAGACTTGGCGGCTTTTTTACGGCAACCTTCTGCGACCGGTAAAAACGGTCGCTGAAATGTGTTTTCGCCGGCCGCAGAAAGCGTCGTCGCCTTAGATATGTTCGCAGATTTTTTTTTGGGAGACAAAAACGTTTCAGCGACCGGCGCTATTGCCGGTCGCTGTTGCCGGTCGCTGATACTACAGTTTGCTGTAGTGCAAATTTTACAATGTTTGGAATTTGTTTACTATTATTTTAGAATTTTTGAAAATGGATGTTTTTCAAAAATTTATGGACCATAGAAAAACAACGAATTTCAAAAATTATAAAAAAATAGCAAACAATTTCCAAAAAAATATAAAATTTGGTCTCCAAATACATTTTAATATGGATATCAAATTGAACGGTTTGGATCGGTTATTTTGAAGTCAAAACCAACTATTTATAGTTCAATGTACAAGAGATCCAATACATTACAATGCACCATAGTCCAAATGGGCAAGGGTATGGATAATGACTATTTCATACCCGTTACCTATAGGTAATTATAAAATCTAAATATATATTCAATTCAATTTCCAACCCACCTAAATATGTATTCGTGATTTTAAATTTTCTTCCTTTGTAAAAAACAATTTAGTTGGAATTAATTGTATATTATTTTTATTTTTTATTGGAAATGTAATTACATATGTGTGATTTTTTATATTTAATTTGTAAAAAATAAGAAAACTAATTATTATATTAGTATTATTCGTTATTCGTCCACTACCGTTTCGTTATCCGATAATCTTAACGGGTAAGAATAGGATAAAGTAAGATTAATTTTTAATGGGTAAGGGTAAGATATGAGTAAAATTAATTTTAATGAGTATGGGTATGAAAATGCCTCTACCCAACCCGTATCGTATCCATTGACACCCCTAGAAACGATAGTGCTGAAATCAGCATAAACGGTGGAGATTACATAGAAAGAATTGAGGCTACGAGTTCCTCAAAATTTAGAAAATCAATTACAATGGATTAGATAGGGACCAACAGCCTTATTCACATACGTCATTTAGTTCTGACCACTCATTCAAATATCATTATTCGATATCAACCACTTGTATTCTCTATTTTGTTCATAAAATTAAAGAATAATTTTGTTCCTGGAGTGTTTGATTACATTATGAATTATTCAAGTTGAGAACCTAAACTGTAGAACTCTATAATAATTAAGTAGTAAATACTTTAAAAGTCTCTAATTTTAGTAATTAGAAAGAAACACTATTTACTAATACAGTCAAATTCGGATGTAAGTCTGCAAGTTTTAGTGTAGAAACCAATGCACACTCTACAAGTCTACAAGTCTACAAGTTGCGACAAACTTTCATTCTCAATGTGACCATGTGGTAAGTGTCTTTTCTAGATCCATGTGACCATGTGGCTCCACCATCGGAGAAAATTCATCCCTATAAACATCGTACGACCGCACAAAAACAATTTGGATTCTATAAATTTTAGTTATATTCATATATAGCTTCAAATATGAATTACTTGGTTGTCAAATTAAATAATTAATAAATAAATAAATGACCTTATGATTTTTTGCGATGGAAGTGAAATTGACATCGTCATACTAGATATTAATTTATATGTATCGTCATGCGAAGCAATAGTGCTGAAATCAGCATAAATTCCTCAACGGTGGAGTTTACATAGAAAGAATTGAGGCTACGAGTTCCTCAAAATTTTCAAAATCAATAACAATTAATGGATTAGATAGCCTTACTTATTCACACATCATTTAGTTCTCACCACTGATTCCAATATCATTATTCGATATGAATCACTTGTTAGTGTTATGATTTAGAAGCTAATTATTTATAGTTGTATTCTGTATTTTGTTTATGAAATTAAAAAAATTATTTTTTACCTTTAGTGTTTGATTACATTATGAATTGTTCAAGTTGAGGACCTAAACTGTGAAATTCTATAATAATTAAGTAATAAATACTCTAAATGTCCGTAATTTTGATAATTAGAAATGAACACTATTTACCAGTAAAAGATTAGTATGTGGGTTAAATGATGATCATGTTCTACGGATTATGCGATAAGAAGTTACCAATTTAATCACATAAATACCTGATGGATATTAGAGAATTGGACATGACCCAAAAAAGAAACACAATATGGATTGTATTGGTGTCATTAATATTTTATTTGTGTCTTGAATCCTTTGTATGATATGATTATTTTTCATATATGAGATACATGATCTATAGATGTTGTCCAATGCTGACCGTAATTGGCAGCTATACATATAATATCTCAATATATGTTTATTGTGCGGAGAAAAAAATATTTATCAAGAATATCAGTGTCGCTCATATTTTATATATGAGTGATGATAATTGTGGGCCCCTTGATGGAATAATAAAGTATGCATGCAATTATGATCAAGAAGTTTATCATTATTTACTGATTATTTGAAATTAAGAAAAAAATAAATTTGCAAAAGAAACACTCTCCTACCTTGAATTTATTCATGATATCATGTGACACGTGAATTGACACAATCAATAAAATATTGCTTTAGGATCGTGATATTGATTGGTTCATATCATTTTTATCTGTTGAGTAATTATAATGCATATTGCTAGATACCTTTTATAATTTATAGAATTAAAAGAGAGTTTTGTTCTATTGTCAATACGATATAGATTCTATCAGATCACACCCAAGAGCGAAAATGAAACAAATAAAAGTGTCATGAAGATAACCATCTTGATCTTAAAATATATTTATTACATGTTGGACATGAAATATAAATTTATTTCCCAACAAGAATTGAGCAAAGATGATTAATTATAATAATTGTCGGGTGGGCCGAAAATTGGCATAAATGACTAACAAATTTGCAAAGTGAAAAATGGCCCAAGCCCTTTTGAATTTCAAATTTTAATATTAAATGGAATAGTCAATTTGATGTAGGTTTGTGAATAAAGTTGGAAGAGAAAGACATCTAATTAAGATGTCCATTCTATGACAAAAGTAACTTTATAATGTTATTTTATGCTCATGCTTCATGCTAACCATTCATTGTGGTTATGATGATTAAAACAAACCCTAGGCAAACCCTAGGCAAACATTATAAATACCATAATTTTGTTGTTGTAAGCAATCTTTGAATTACTCTATTTGACTAATTTGTAAAACATATAAATATTGAATTTTATAATTTCTTTATTTGAGATGTTTGCAGATTTAATTGCTATATCAATTTGTATGTCAAAGAAAAGCCCTTACTCTGATATTGGTCCTTATGCCTATCTTGGAAATTTGGAAGTGTTTAAGTTGTCATGCAAATATTAAATTATGGGTAGTAATAACTGCAAATAATGCATGGCCTTCGAGCATCAACAATGTTGTGTGATTTCAAGAAGTTAAGGGTTTTTATTGACTTTATCCTAATTATGCTTTTGAAGTGTCACATAATCAATCAAGTACACTTAAATTTTGAGTTCCTTTGATATTTATGCAAGTTATAGAGATTCAGAGAAAACCCATCTCTGTAAATATAAAATTATATCAATTTATAGTCCTATATCACGCAGTATTTATTGGTATGAAACAAATAAACAAGAAAACATAATGAATTAGTAAACTATATCAATTATAGATGAAAAAAAAAATTTGTACTATATATTGCTTCTTATAGTGCCTCTGCCTCTATTAATGTACATAAAATCAAGAAAAATATACTATATGAAATGTATTTCTATGAACTTCTATATTATCATTTTTTCTATCTATATCTATACAATTAAATTGAAGTATTAATATCTTCTCCTTTTTCTTCTCTTTTTCCTTTACCTTTTTTTTTCCTTCCCCTTTTTTTCCTTCTCCTTTTTTTCCTTTGTAATCATTTTGCCAATGGCAATATCAAGTTCACTCTTAATTGTACTTTTTGGGGGCCGTCCTCTTTTTTTGATTTAGCAGGTGGTAGTAAACTTGCAGATGGTTGATAATTCACTACAGTACTAGTCTGTTGATCAGATGATGCAGATCGTGTTCCACTAAGCACAGGCTCAAAATTTTCTTCTTGCATTGTATCACCTCAAAATATAAAAAAGTATTTATACCAATTATAACAACTATATGTAACTATACTATGAGTTATGTTGAAAAATATAAATAGTTTTTTTCCCAATACATGTTCCTGAACCAGTAACTACTGCCTGAACGTTCACTTCATCATTAATTACTTCACCTATAAAATTTGAACACATCAAGTATTTATATCTGAACACATCAAGTATTTATATCTGAGCACATGAAGTATTGATATCAAAACAGTAAGTATTTATACATGTTCTTGTAACTGCTGAAATATTTTTATTGTTTCTACCTCTAGCTGGTCTCCCCACAACTTGAGAAGTTACTTTTGCATCACTTTGTTCACCATTGACATTTGCTAGTTTCCTACAAGTTTGAATTCCAAATATCAATAAAAACAATTATTTCAAATACAAAGATAATTAAAAAAATTATATGAAACAAAATAACAAACCTAATATTATGTTTCTCAATTCCTGAAAACCATTGAAAACTGCACTGTGCAAATGTTCGTTAAGACTGCCAAGATGAAGCAACTCTTGAATTATTGGATTTGTAGCCATTGTCAATTGATAGAGCCTAAAGAACAATAATATCAAGTATTTAATAATATCAGCTTATGTATATATACCTGTGATATAAAATATATATTATTGAATATTAATCAGTTATTTTACCTGCTTTGTTCAGGTATAGTTGGCAAATGTGGGTCAACTATGGACAAATTGTAACGACATACATCCTTCCTCCACCGCTCCACAATATATTTATCTTCAACAGCAAATATCTTCTCTTGCTTTAAAACTTGGATGGAATGTGCACATAGAATACCCATTGTCTTAAACTTTCTACATATACAATGCACTTCCCTTAATGCTCTCCTATAAATAACAACAAAAATTTTGCTCCAACAATCACTAACTTCATAAACTGCTTCTTCGTCTTGTTCTTCGATTAATTTGCATGACAAATTAACACATTTTCTGAATTGTTGTTGACATTTGTAAAAAATATCATTTGTATAACTATGCTGAAACTAAGCCTCTAAGCCTCCATTGGCAATCCATAATGCAGCATAGGAATTCTATATTTCGATTTGTGATCAGCATCATTCTCATTTTGCCAAATACATTTCAGAGCTGCTTTAAAATTCTCAACAAAATCTTTAAGACTCTCTCTCTTTGTCAGATAAGCATTCAAGAAATGGTTCATACTTTCTACCCTTTGGGTACTAGTCATTCCAGTCCAAAATTGCCCATTTAAAAATACTGGTACCCATTTATCTCTTAATGCAAATATCCCTCTACAAGGAATCATTTTGCTTTCCAAGTTCATCCATTAATTTCAACCACTTTTCTTCAAACTCTTCTTTGGTTTTGGACTTGTATACAACCTCCTTAATCTTATCAGACTTTGCAGTTTTCTTTTCCTAAACTTTATTGGACTTAACATTATCAGACACGAATCTCCATTTACTCGGGAGCTTGTGCAAAATATGTCAAGAACAATATTTATGTATTGTTTCAGGTCCCAATACATGTTGTATACCGGATTCAATGCTTGCGCACTGATTGGTAAGAATACCTCCCGGTTTCACACCATCCATACATTCCAAAAACCTAGAGAATGAAAAAATATTAACAGCCAACTATTTAACTACCAAGTATTTATATATAAACATCTAAAGTATTTATATCTAAACACCTCAAGTATTAACATTTCAATTGTTGTTAAAAAGCATACCAAGTATTTATACCAAAAAACTGTGATATGTATACAATACTTGAATGTACAACAACCAAGTATTTATATAAGGTATTGATTATGCAAGTACCAAGTAATTATATCTGAACACATCAAGTATTTTCACCTAACATTCCAGTTGTTCTTAAGTAGCATACCAAATATTTACCCTAACATTTTAAATTAGTTACTAATATCTAAACACATCAAGTATTTTTACCTGGCAATGCACCATTTATAATCTTCCACACTTTCCCTATTGAGCAAAGCACAACCGAAGATAATAGTCTGACCATGGTGGTTAACACCGACGAATAATATAAGAGGCATATCATACCTGAGACACGTCAAAAAAGACAAATTATTAAATATACATATATATTATTGTATTAATTTCAACTGATCCATGTATTCACTCTTAAAAACTAGCGAGTATTTATATCTGAACACATCAAGTATTTATACCTACATATGTCTTTGTATCTCCTACTATTGGTACATATTCTAACATATTCTAGTAAAAAAAATATTGACATTTATTCTGGAAAAAAAAAGAATTATTACCTATTCGTCAAGTATGTTGCATCCATAACAACAACATTGTGGAAATACTTGTAAGATGCTCGACTATGGCATCAGTCCAAAATATGCTCCATAAACGCCCATCAGTTGTATATTCATATCTATAAAAAAAATCTCTATCGATCTTTTCCTTCACTCCAAAGTAATCAAAGAGTAATTGAGCATCATTCCCACCAATAGACTGTAATTTCAATCTCTTGTATTGGTCAATATGATTCCGTGCATCTCTATGAGTAAAAGGACACCGCATATAACCTCCAGCCATTTTTATTACAAGATTGATATTAACTGATACCACAAGACCTTGGTCTTCATTAAACTCCAATAATCTCTGGTATTGGTTTGGGATATATCAGAATCCTGCAATAAGGAATGTTGTTTCAGGTACCAAATCATGATTGTGCCCTAAAATCACTTTCTTTACTACTCAATTCCCACTTAAATCAGAATCTCTTAATTTAACACATGCCTTACAACCTGTCCCTATATAACCCTTATTCCTCTGTGGGATAGGTCCATCCTCAAGACGTAATGGCTCTTTGCATTTGCCACAGGCAAATGTTACATGGTTGACTAAGGTAGTACCCCTCTTCTTTTGGTTTGACCTTTTGACAACAGTATCGCACGTGGAAAAGACAAATTTCCGGGCCAACCGGAAGAAAATCCGAGAGAGACTTGCAAAAGCATAACATTAAGAAGAGGTACAGCTTATCAGGGACCTCTCATGCCCGATCCAACTTCCGATGAGATGCATGCAGAACTATCGCATTCCGAATAATACGAGCCGCAACAACCGGAGCTACCCGTATTCGAACTGCAGGCAGACCCTATTGAGAAGCAGAATGACACCGTAGGTGGAGACGAGCGACAAACCGAACCTGAATACATTTCACCACCACCCTACAAGCCACCTCTGCCATTCCCTCCAAGGCCAACCAAGCATAAGATGGAGCAGCAATTCGCGAGATTCATGGAGACACTCAAGCAACTACAAGTCACAATCCCCTTCACTGAAGCAATTGCAAGCATACCCTCGTATGCTAAATTTCTGAAGGAGATTCTCTCAAATCGAAGTAGACTCCAAGAATTCTCAACAGTTCCGCTCAATCTGGAATGTAGTGCGCTTGTGCAAAGCAAATTACCGACAAAGTTGAAAGATCCGGGAAGCTTCTCGATACCATGCACCATTGGCACAACAGATTTTAAGAGAGCTTTATGTGATCTGGGAGCAAGTGTGAGTCTAATGCCTAAGGTGGTATTTGACAAATTGGAATGTGGAGACCTATCACCAATGCGGATCTCATTGCAACTCGCTGACCGATCAATTCGATATCCTGAAGGAATGTTGCTTGATATCCCAATCAAAGTTGGTAAATTCTGGATACCAGCAGATTTTGTGGTAGTTGATATGGAAGAAGACGAGCAAATTCCAATCATCCTTGGAAGGCCATTCCTCGCCACATGTGGGGCAATGATTGATGTTAGGAATGGGAAGATCTCACTAAATGTTGGCGAAAACAAGATGATCTTCAACATGAATGAGACCATTAAAGTCCCCCCTGACATAAATCTTGTCTACAATTTGGAAACAACGGATGAGTATGGCAATGATGAATTGCGACTGGATGAATTAGAAGACATCGGAGAAATGATGTGCGTAGCAGAAATGGAGAGATTGTTCATCATGCAAGATGACGGTCAGACCCATCCAACCTCCGTGACAACACAAACCGATGATCTGAACAAGAGTCCTAATATCGCAAACAACAGGAATTATTCTCTCTTAGCCCTTGCATTAATCAAGAACCTACGCGAAGAACTCGATGCAATTTCTCAAAGACTGGATGAGGTTGAAACAGTACTCGGTGTAAATCTGGCATTCGATCCTGGACCTCAAACACCAACCGACTTCTTCGAGGAGGGCAGTAACAACAAGACCACAAAAGACACTGAAGGCGAACCACCCGACAAGCAACCCGCTTGCATTGTCGGGAGGACATCTGGAAGAAACTAACAAGACACAAAGTCAAGCTAACGACTTTAAACAAGCGCTTCTTGGGAGGCAACCCAAGGCCACTTTTATATTTTCTTATAATAATTTATTTTTAGTTTATTTAGGACTTTAACGGGGGAACGAATCACATCCACTCATTTTTCATGACCAGGTGAACATGCTAGAGGAAGGGCTCGGTTAAAAACATTGGAAAAGTCAAGAAAATATTCTCTGTTACTGACCGTATCAGCCAATACGGATTACGACAGTGAATACGGAGCAGGAAGTTGGAAGAAAAAGGAAGACAGTAGTGAATACGGCCCGTATCAGCCAATGCGGACCGTATTCAGAGGAAGGGCTTAAGAAACAGTTATCAGGATCAAAAATTTCGGATCAAATACGGACCGTATCAGCCAATATGGTCCGTAATCAAGGCCGATCTGAGAAATAAGAACCCGCTAACGAAGAGGTGCGAAGTTGGGTAACCGTTCAAAATAGAGATTTTTCTATTTTTTGAACCCTCTCTCTCTCTCCCGTTTCTCTTCTCCTCTTCCCTTTCTCTCTCTATTTCTCTTTCTCCTTTCTCTTCTCCTTCTCCTCTTTCTTGCAAAAACCCGAGCACACCCTCGCATACACCGCCGGCCACCAAGGAAGATCGTGTCCACCACCTCTCGCACTACCGCCAATCACCAATACGGGCCGTATCCGACCCGTACCCGCCGTGAGCACCGTCGGTCTTCACCATTTCGGTTCTTCCCCTATTCTCTCTTGTTTTTCGATTTTTATTTTCAATTTCTTAATTAGTCTTTTATTTCCTCTTTGCAATTTAGTTATTAGAGTAATATTGTCTTTCCTAGATTTAGTTAAACACCAAAAATCACGAAAAACACAAAAAAAATTAGGTTTTTACCAGTTTACCAGAACCAGTACCAGTCCAATACGGTCCGTATCTGTCAATACGGTCCGTATTCAGTCCTGTACTTGGCCAGATTTCTACCATCACAAGGGTCCGTAACCAGTCCGTATTGACCCAATACGGTCCGTAACAGAGACTGGTAAACCCCCAAAATGGCCCCGAAAACACGAGGTCTTCTCAAAGCTTTGACAGGTAGAGGCAAGAAGAAGAGGGGAGAGTCTTCTTCTCAAAATCCACCACCTGAATCACCCGAACAACAAAGCCCCGAACGGGAAGAATTGCCGGACTCTCCTCCACAAGACGAACAACAACCAATGGAGGGGCAAGAATATGACCCCATGGCCATAAAATTTTCGAGGAGAACACACGCCATCCATACCGAAACCCTCGAAGAGCTCGGCCTTCTCTCTCAATTCAAAACCCTAGCCAAAAGGGTTACATCTGTGACTTTCTCAACAAGCTGGTTGATGTCCTGGTTTACGACGACCTCACCCGCGAGTTCATTGCCACCTTCTCCTCCGAAAATGATGAAATTAAATTTCAACTGATGAACAAAGAACAGGAGATGCCAATGCGCGACTTCTGCGACATTTTTGGCTTTAAAGATGAAGGCATACAGGCATATAATGATGAACGAGAATTTTGGACATTGATCACTAATGATCGCAACTGCGACGCCAGAGCCGCCAGTGATCACTCAAAAGAGAGCAATGTTTCTTTTAATATTTATAAACTAGAAAATGCTATCGGTTCGAACTGCAAGCGCACAATCCTATCGAGTAGTATAATTGAGGTCGATCCACAGGGAATATTGGTTCAGTGCTTTGAGCGATCGAATCACAATCTTTCGAAAGGCTAGACGAAATCTGAAAATTGAGAGATGTTGTTGTGATCAATGTAAATTAGGAAGCAATTAAAAGTAATTAAAATAAAGATAGAGATGAGAATTCCTAAGATTTCGGCACACCATTGCTACTCAATCCGCCTTGACAATATATTCCTGTTGCGTCTGATTTTCTGTTGTTGTTTTATGAAAGACACCACATAGGTCACTACGATTTATATTACGCAAGAATAACAGATCTTTTATTGAGATTCTACATAGGACACTGCGATTTTCCTTACGCAAATGACTGATCTCTAAAAACCCCAAATTACTACACAGATCACTGCGATTTTCCTTACGCAAGTGATGAAATTTGGTACGCTCTTTGTTGGTCTGGTTTATGGTTTCCCCGCTAAGGTTTTCTTCACATAAACCTAATAGATCTCAACGAGGCTAATTCATACAAATAGTTTCTCTTACCATTAAAGTACTGTCACTACCATAACGGACTCAAACTAGATCATTGAAGTTAGATGAAGAGATAGTAAATCACAAAAGTATTTTGATTCAACAACAAGAAACCATAATCAACAGAAATATATATATCAAAACATCAAGAGTAACAAGGTTTACTGCTTAGCCCTAAGAAAAGGAACTTAGCCGCGAAACGACATTGTTACAAGCACTCATCTCTTCTCTCTTTAATCAAATCTAACCCTAATTACAAAGATAAGTTATTCTTCTGTCCAGGGGCCTTATATAGGAGTGGAGGGACGTCTGGAGGTTGAGTAGAGGCTAAGAAACCGACCTGGAAACAACTGTCGGCAGTTATTCCCCAAGAGGCGCCTTCAGTTACGGACCGTATCAGGTGATACGGTCCGTATTAGGACCTTGACGGTTAGGGTTTAATGCTTCCAGCGCTATCTTCTGGTCTGTGCTAGGCCTGGTCCGTATTAGGCAATACGGACCGTAACAGAGACTTCGTCGATAAGCGTCGCTGATCCGATTGACCCGATTCTAGCTCCATTTGGTGTAAAATAGTCCCAAAACCTGTTTTCTGCAATAAAACATAAAGAAGGGTGACAGTAGCCTTTTTCTCTAATTAATTAAACATAAGTGTGAGAAAATATGCAAAACCTAAGCCAAAACCCTACGTAAATCATCATTATTTTGACTCTGATCACGCCTCCCAACTTGAATTGTTGCTTGTCCTCAAGCAACGACATCCCAGCTGGTCAAAGATCCGGTCTAGGTTAAACCATACAATCTCAAGGACTTGTTAAAAATTAAATTAGAACTTGGGTTCGGTACAATTGACATGACAATAAAAATTTAGAACTCTAAAATATTCATGACCTCTCCCTTGAACAATTTATTCACCCCATGATTAACCTCATTGTGCTTACCCTAGAAAAATTATTATCGAACAATTCAATTCACAAATATCCTTAAAATTGAGAGTATTAATTTCCCCTTCGATTATAAATGGATCCCTTCCAATCAATAGGAATTCTAATGATATAAATTTTGATTTTTCTTCCCAATTGATTGGAGCAAAGTATGACAACTAAGTGTGTTGGTACTTGTGACTATTTTTTGAAAAATTAAATATGTACAAAAATTAAAATTTGGGAGGTTCTATCGAGCCTATTGGTAACCAGTCTTGTGTAGACACCCATAGTC
The DNA here is from genome assembly GCA_011114355.1 of Carex littledalei. Classification (NCBI taxonomy): domain Eukaryota; kingdom Viridiplantae; phylum Streptophyta; class Magnoliopsida; order Poales; family Cyperaceae; genus Carex; species Carex littledalei. The sequence continues at coordinate 10,233,233 of CM022083.1, read as the reverse complement.
TTTTTATCCTCCATCTTTTATTCTATTTTTTTCTTTTTCTATATTTTTCTATATTTTTTGAATTTTTCTATTTTCTGAAAAATAAAATATTTTTGTGTCACAAGCACCATGATTACACACAATTCCAAGTATTCATTCATACAAGGAATTATTGCATAATTTCGCTAGGGATCTATCTATAATAAATGGGTATTCTAAACACTATCAAGCTTAAAAGACTTTGCAGAAGTAATTTACTCAATAAATAAAAATTCTAGGGTTTGCGATTTTGGTCAACACTCATGGTTAGCAATTCATTGCTCATTTTGAGATCACTAATTATTTTAAAAATTTTGAATTTTTGTATCATGGCCATTTGTCTAAACCTTAGCCTAATTCAATTTTAAAGCAATTCCTATTTGATTAACCTACTCCTAAAAAAAATAAAAATGCAAGCTAGCTAAAAAGCTCAATCTAATCATCCTAGGATTTTCGGTAAAGCCTCCAACCCTAGTCAAAAATTGAGTAAAACTACTAGCACCTAAGAATTTAAAATGCAAAATTTTTTTAAAGATACATGGTCAATTTACTTTCCTACCCCCCGAATAAAATTGAGCATTGTCCCCAATGCTCGAGAGATAAAAATAAAGGAGGTAATAAAGTAAAAAGACCGGGGAAAGATACAACTCACTGCACCTCAATCTTGAGGTGGTGGAGGTGGTGGTGGGCGCTGGATCTCCTCGTAAAATGACGGGTCGAAGAGTCCATAGGGTGGTGGCTGGTACTCAAATCCGGAGTCGAGAGCATACTGATAATACTGTTGTGCCATGTAGCGCGTCTGCTGGGTCTCGCGCCTGCTCTCGTCGACACTCCTCCGGATCTCCTCCATGCTGTTTCGGATTTCACCAACCTCTTGGTGAAGTGTCGAGCTATTCTGCTCCATTTGCCGGGTAGTCTCGCCCGTTGTCAAGGTGAGCGCATTGAGGTTCGAGTCCATCCAATTTACCATTTGGATGAACTGATCATAATCATCTGTAGGGGCATCAGATGGTGCCGCCCCTGAAGATCCGGCTCTAGCTGTCGATGTGCCTGCCTCCCTATATGCATCAAAAGGGGGCTCCTCCTCTTCTCTCTGCTGCCGATCGATGTTAGCCTGATTTTGCATTGCGGCTTGGCTCTCGATTACATCAATGTAATCCTGAGGAGGCTCATAAGTCGGGCTCGCGTGGCGTGCCATTTTCCAGGATGCCCTACTGCGGAGATTGAGATGTCGGAAGGGGAATTGGAGGATTCCCTTCGGTGAATTGTAGAAGTAGGGACCTGGGTAGTGGCCGGTGACAAATTTCATGGCTTGGAGGCATGACATGTCGATTTGTGTGAGCCCGCTTGCCTCCTTGAGATGATCAATCTGCAGAGCGAGGTGATTGGCCAAGATCGTGGCCACGAATCCGATGGAGATCTTTCCACCATCTCTTGGCAAAGGAGATGGCCGAGGTGAGGTCGCACCGGTGTTGGGTCGATCATGCATTTGAGGAGATAGAGCTCGGGTAGTGTTACCTTGGATGAACTCGCCTCTTACGAAAATGGAATTGGCAAGGGTTACTTGCAAGAGGCGGACTTGGGGATGGATGATTCTGCTTGCCGGTCGAGTTGTGTTTTGGTTATCTTCTGCGATGCTATACCAGAACTCTCGGCAGTCAGGAGAATCAGAAGTGCCATCATCGGTGAGGTCGAAGATGGCACAGAAATCGTCCATGGAGACTGTGTAATGCTCGCCAATCATCTGGAAAGTAATGGAGTCCTCATTGTATCTGAAGGTCGCAAGGAACTCCCTCGTGAGTACCTTGTAAACTTTAACTCCTTTGATCAGTTTAAGGAATTGCCAGATGTGGATGCAGTTTGTGAGTTGTTCGGTTTGTGCAAGGAGGCCTAGTCGCTCGAGTGTCTCTGTGTTGATAGACTTGTGGTATATGACCTCTCTTGTTTTCATCTTCTCGTAGGTGTCTACGAATTGTGGATGCGAGAAGACGGGTTGGTACTCGGTTGCTTCCTCCATTGATTCATCGGAGTCTTCTTCCTCAAGACCAAAATCCCGAGGGTTGAACTCCTCCGAGACATATTCCTCATTGGAGACTGATGTGTCTCTGTTCGAGTGTTGGGTGTCGGATTGAGAGGATGAATGGTTGGAGGATTGTGGTTGCGAGCCGGAGGACCGGGAGGATCGACTAGAGGAGCCCTGTGGTGAATTACTCGGGCCGGTGCTTCCGAGGGCTCTCTTTGCACTCCTTGTAATTCCCCTAAAATATTTTTCATTTTTGGGGCCATTTGCTTAATTTTTAAACCTCTGTTACGGACCGTATCGGTCAATATGGTCTGATTACGGACTGGTTCAGTTGGTGGATTTGACAAAGTACATGACTGGTTACGGACCGTATTACAGGGGTTGGAAAACTGCTAAGTACTGGATTGGACTGTTTTCTGGTAAACGATTACGGACCGTATTAGGTCAATACGAACCGTACTGTACTGGTAAAAATTGGAAAAACTGACAGGAACCTAATTTTTTTGTGATTTTTGTTGTTTTAACGAAATAAAACCTAATTACCTAAATTGATGTAACAGAAATCAAATTTAAAACAAATGCAAAAAAAACGAAATTAAACTTTGAAAGAGAAAAGGGGTTTAGAAAAACCGAATTTGGAGGAGACTCGAGAGGCCGCCGGATACTGACCCGGTACGGTCCGTATTAGGGTTGAGGTGCGGAAAAGGAGGGCGGCGGCGGCTTCAATGGAAGGTTGAGATGATTTCGGTGATGAAGATCGGCGGCAAGAAGGGGTGCTTGATTTCGACAATAATGGAGGAGGGAGAAAGAGAAGAGATAGAGGGAAGGAGAGTAGAGAGAAAGAGGAAGAGAAGGGTTTAGGGATTAAAACAAAATAGGGGTTAACGGTTATGAGACGTGATTCGCGCGGGATTTCAAACGTCTCTTCTTAACGGGTTCGCATCTCCCGAATTAGCCTTTATTACGGACCGTATCAGCCAATACGGTCCGTATTGAGTCCGTTATGCTCACCCAATAACCGATAAGTTTTAACTCCTTTGAATACGGGCCGTATCAGCCAATACGGGCCGTATTCACCACTTGTTTCCTGTCTTCTTACTCTATTGCCCCCGTATCCACTGGTATGGTCCGTATCAGCCAATACAGGCCGTACCAGAGAGTATTTTTCCATCTTCCGAGATGTCTTTAATCAAGCCTTTCCTCCAATATGCTTACCTGATCATAGGAAAAAGGTGGGTATGAGTTGTTTCTTTGTTTAAGTCCTAATTAAACTGAAAATAAATATTATGAAAAATATAAAAATGGCCTTGGGTTGCCTCCCAAGAAGCGCTTGTTTAAAGTCATTAGCTCGACCCCTTGTTTCATTGAGATTTCAGATGAACCACGAACTGTTTTATCTTCACCTTCCGACCATGGTCCGCATCTGTTTGACCCTAAAAAGTCAAGGCCATAGTTATTTGGACAAAGGTGCCATTTAACTACACAAAATTAGTCAATTAAAGATCAATCATGCTTTAGTTTGACACAACACCACAAAACAGGAAATGAGATTCATTAAATCAAATTCATGATTAAATCCTACTCAAATAATCATGAATTTTGATATATGGCACATTTTCTGGTTAAGGAAATATCAAATTTACAAAACAGGGAGCTCTGATCAGTGCCACGTGGCACAGGGTACCCCTAGCAATTACACTAAGCACTCTGGGTGCAAATTGGAGTGTATCAACAAAAACCTAACAAGCAAGGCCCACTAGTCAGAGACTCAGAACCAATATCGTTGAGCCCCTGAAGTAGACAGACTTGGATCATGTACACCATGTTATGTAAAATATGAGGTCAGTATCTCGGCTCACGGTAAGCCAGACCTACGCAAACATGACCCAAAGGCGCTGAGTTTTAATCCAGCGCCATCGACCCCTTTGCTCTGCGTAGACCCGGAACACCGTAAGCCAATGCAACCCCAGTACACGGTTCACAGTGAAATGAGATCATCTAAAATATGGATATAACATATAACCAGACCTCTAATTCTCACTGAGACCGACAGATGGGCCCGCGCCCCTCTCCTTCTTCCCCGATCTCTCTTTATTCTCTCTCCCTGATAATGAAGAACCAGGAAAGAGATTGAAATTCATGAGAAAGAAAGAAGGTGACTCCGATTCCTCACTAGTCCTTACACTATATCATGAGGCGACAACAATGAGATGACCAATTCGGTTTCTCACCTCACCAGCAAGGAGAATCGGAAGAAAGGAGTGAATAAACAAATCTGAAATCAATGCTCTTGGCATGTAAAAATAGAAATTGAAGCTATAAGCTGATTCTTCGCTCACTGGTGACACAATACGACCACTCAATTGAAAAGAAGAGAAGGTTGGGCGGTTTAAATCGATGAGTGTCTATGTTCAGGACTCGGTCGAGTTAGCATGATATGTGAGAACAAGGCTCCAGAGGCGCCTTACACAGGGATTTGTTGAGACCCTGTGACTCATTAATTGGTGTGCACTTAAAGGAGGCCGCCCGAATTGAGACTCTGACGCACCACTGAGAAACGGTAAACAGATACAATGCATACGAAAATGGAAATTGACAGGGGTGGGATATAGTGTCACCTGGAGGCATGTTAATCTTACATTATACCCACTTCGTGTTGATCCTCTATTGGTTTTGAGTGCTCAAATGGCTAAGGCCCATATTGAGAAATATTGCACCTCAGGGGCAGCACATGCCTCTGTCAAACTGGCACCCCTGCACCAAATTAACCACATATGCAGCTGGCCGGGCGTCTTCACTAGCTGCCAAAGAAGAAGCATCTCCTCCCATGCATGAGGAAATGCATGATACTAAATCATCAAATCTGGGCCTTTAAAGGAAATATAATCAAGGGTTAAAGATGAATTCAATGCATGGATTGCCACATGGCTCACTGGCATTGGCCAATACCCTTGAAAACATAGCTGTATGGCTTGAAAAACGATCTGGAGCATGGATGAGAAGGTGATAAAAATGAAAGATGAAGATGAAGCCAACTCAGTGATGCATAAACCCTAAAAACCCTTTACTCTACAGCTATATAAAGAGCACCAAATCAAGGAAGAAGAAGACCAGAAAAAGATATCCAAAAAACACCACCAGATAACCCGAGATATACACAAATTCCTAGAGCTCTCTCCTCTCTCCATAGTTTAGCTAGCTAGAAAAGGAAAGAAAAAGAAGAGACTTGTTCTTCTCAACAGTAAGAAGCTTAGGTAATTAATACCTAAATCATGTAGGCTCTAAGGAGCCAAGCAAGGTTCATTTTAATGAAATAAAGTTCTTTGAAATTTATGCATTTCTTCTTTTATTTTGTTTTTCGGATTTATTCTTAATTCCTTTGCTTTCTCCCATTATTTGTTTGGAGCTTCTAAAAATCAATGAAATGAGAAGACTATGTGACATCTTAGTTTGTTTCATAATAAGTTAAGCATGTTTATTCTAATGATCAACAAAAATATATATACTTTTGCCTTTACTATCTCAATAAAAATATTAAATGAAAATAAAAAAAAGAGGGATTTTTGTTGATTTCTTTAGTTAATAAGATCTGACCTCATTTGAATATTGTCAATATTTTAGCATATAACAAAAAGATATTTAAATAAAAGTTGCAAGCTTTTTCTTGATATCTCCTTCTTTTTAAATCAATTCCTCTTAATTCTTTTAAAGTAATTGGGTAGTAAAAATATGAGAGTTGAGCTAGCTAGCTTCCTCTTATATTGGAGCTACTTGATTATTTTAATAAAGAATTAAGAAGAAATTAAAAGTGATAAATAAAAAAAATACACACAAGGGGTTGAAAAGGTCAAGCTAGCTAGCTTCCTCCCAATCCTTCTTAAATGATCCAAGGGCCCATGATCCATGTATAGAAATTTAACCTTTCATGCAAGTGTACCAGATTACACCTTGTAAAAGATTAAATTGATATATGTGAATATGGTGAAAGATAGAGGATGTAGATGCAAATAGACAGCATATGAGTGCACTATGTCATTTGTATTCTCTTCCCATGACATCTTGATGATTTGCCCTATAATCAAATGAAAAGAGAACATAATATGCAAATTTTGATAAAACTAGGGACCTCCCTGTAAGATTCCAGGTTCTGACATTTTTTTGATGATTTATAAACATTGGAAGATGATTTTTTTTTGAGCTGTGATCTTCTCCTTTTCCCTTTATTGTTACAAAACAGTAGCCTCCAAGCCAATGAAGGGGGTTTTGACCTCAACCAGTCAGTGCAGCATGTATTGGTACCTCTGTACCAGTCTTTGGTACCATACCAAACTCAAGTCCAGCAGCCAAGCATGGTTTAGAGGCTGCTGGCACAGTGGTACACCTCAGCAGGCCAGAATTGACCCCTGTCAGTGAACTGGACAGTACAAATCACTTCAAAACTCAAAATGAAAAACAAATTGTACAGTTAAATAAAGGACTCCGAGACACATAAATTTGACACAAATTTCATATTGATTGGATTTTATTTCGATTTTATATGAATTTTTGAAGTTCGGATTCAGAAACAGAAAAAATCAGCATTTAAATAAAAGGGGGCTGCTGCTGGTAAATGGACAGCACTGATTGATTAAAAATCCAAATCAAAGAACAAACATCATGATTAAATAAAAGACTTCAAAATACACAAAATGGACATAAAATTCATATTTTTCTGATCACATTTCAATTTAATATGAATTTTCAAAGTTCAGCTTATTAAAAATGAAAATCCAGCAATTAAAATAGAAAATTACCTTTCATACCCCTCTGAATAAATAAATACTTTAAAAATAGCAATAAAATTATAAAAATTATAAAATTCATGTTAAACATAATACATATACCCTTTTATGAATTAGTAATAAAAGATTTTATGACCTTTAACAAAAATCCAAAATTTATGAATTAATTCAATTTCTGAAAATTAAAAGTCTCATGAATCAGTTTTCACTAATGCTTAAAATTAGAAATTCATTCTGGACCACTTTGCCAAGTTCCAGAGGTTCAATTCATATCTCTGATACTCCAATCATGACTTATAAAGGTCCATCACTCAAAACCGGTATTGAATTGATACCAAACCGAAGAATGCAGAATTCAAACATGAACAATGATCAAGTAAATTTCAAATTCAAGCTTCTATCATGTTTAAATGGAAGAATCTCGATGACTAATCAACTGGTCAGAGGAAATCAACACGATTACGCTCAGAAAATCAAGTCAAAGGATCAAATTGGGTACCGAATCATGCCTTGGCCGTGACTGACATCTCCGGTGGTCATTGGTCGCCGACAATAGGTGCATTCCACTCCTGACGTCTAGACGATGACAATGGTGACCTCCTTTCATCTTGCAGTGGCCGGAAATATCGCCGAAAGTGGCCACCGGTCAGAACCCTAGTTCGGGTTTGAAACCCGAACCAAATCTCAGTCGCACGCTTTTTAAAGCAAACCTGGACCACTTGATTAAAGCGCCAAAATAAAGTTCAAATGAAAATGCATATCTCATGACCAGATACCAATCCTGAAAACCCAACACGAATCTCAAAGCTTAAATATTAAATAAAATCATTAAATTAAATCCTTGTTTACAAGAAGGTCCTTCTAACTTTTAGTATTTATAAACAAGTCCCCAGCTGTTTAAAATCTCTTCAAATCAACCCCTAAAAGCCCAATTTCTTGTTCAAACCTTGCCCAAAGCCCATATTACAAATCCATGCCCCCCCAGCTTTGTAAACAAGCCCCTGACTGAAAAATAAATATTTACAAATAAGTCCTTCTCAGCCCTTTTCAAGCATAACTTTTTCATCTTAAGTCCAAATTGACTCAAACCACCTCCAAATGAACCCAAATCAAACTCTTCATCTTTCTAAATCAAAATTAAACATGTTCAAGCGTCAGCCAAATCCTGAAATGACCAAAATACCCTTTTCCAAAATTAAATGATTTCATTTCTTAATAGAATGTAAATAATTAATAAAAATGCAAATAAATATGTTATAAACCAAATGGTGTACATACACTTCTCAAATACTCGAATTCCTATTTTAAAAATACAATAAACATTATTTTAATATGAAATCACATACACACACACATATCCAAATGCATAGGGAAAACCAAATCAACTCCAGAATCTATACATGAGCCCCCTTTTTAGCCCCCTTTATTCAATTCACAACAAATAGGCTCCAAATCCTAGAATGAACGAGGTGTTCAGTATGGCTTGGAAGGGTCATATGATGTAATTAACAGCGGAGGCTTGCGCCCGCTGGGAGTTAAACGTCCCCACAATCATTAAACTCTCTCGACAGGCTGATTATGAACAGTAGGTCTGTCGAGGGTGAACCGAAGGAATTGTAGAAAGAAGATGAATGTTTCAAGTTCGATGTTCTCCCCAATGTCATGAAAATCGAGAGCATTGAACCCTGAGACATTTAACACATGCACACACATTCCATCCCGCTGTGCAACTTTCTGCGCCCTACAGCATCGTAGTTCTCCCAAGAACTTTTTGGTGTGATAATGTTGAGAACTGTTGGAAGAGGCCTTGATTCTATGATTGGAACTTTGGTTTCTTCCGGTTTAATAGAAATTGAAGTCAACAGAGGATCGGAAAGCTTGTTTTCATGCGGTTGTGTGTGCCAACTCTTTTCTAATTCTTGCGTTTCCTCCATTGTCTCATCTTTAAGTAAGATGGGTACATGGGGATTGTCAGGCTAAGGCCTTTGATGTCATCGATGATGTCGCTAATAGCCTTTCGGTGCATCTTGAGTATGTTGACAAGCTTGTTGGATTGAACATTATCGAGCCGAGAACTGACAATCACCGGGTAGGTTTGGTTGGGCCCCAGGAATTCGTATCGCAGGTTGGATGGAAGAGGTTTGAGCTCGAGTTGTGGATGAGAGGTTTTCTTCTCCCTTTTCTTCACTTTGCTACTGACCGTGCTAGGTGACACGGACTGCAGAATTTTAGATTTGGGAGATTCTTGCTCTTCTTTTGTTATGATAGTGGCACAACTCGCGCAAGTTTCAACGTAGGCTTCATCAGGTTCAGCGGTGGTGTATTGCTTGAGTTGCCTTTCGTCATCTTCCCCTCTAAAAAGTTTGTCCAGTTCCTCCATACCCATGGATTCTCCCAATTCATCATATGGATATTCTTCCTCTTCAAATTCATCCGTGATACTCAAACTGAAGACACGATCAATGTCAGCGTCATCTTCCCCTCTAAAAAGGTTATCCAGTTCCTCCATACCCATGGATTCTCCCAATTCATCATATGGATATTCTTCCTCTTCAAATTCATCCATGATACCCAAATTGAAGACACGATTAATGTCAGAAGGGTATTTCAAAGCTCTGTTTATGTCGTAGACCACCTTGTTTTTTCCGGCATTCAGTGAAATTTTCCTGTTCTTAACATCAATCATTGCTCCGCATGTGCCGAGGAATGACTTTCCAAGGATGATTGGAATGTGTTCATCTTCTTCCATGTCAACCACAACAAAATCTCCAGGTATCCAAAAGTCTCCAACTTTGATCGGTATATCCAGCAACACTCCTTCAGGATATCGAATTGATCGATCGACCAGTTGCAGTGCAATTTGTGTTGGTGAAAGTTCTCCACATTCCAATTTGTCAAACACTGCCTTTGGCATTAGACTCACACTTGCTCCCAGATCACATAAAGCCCTCGTAAAATTCGTTGTGCCAATTGTGCATGGTATCGAGAAGCTTCCCGGATCTTTCAACTTTTTTGGTAATTTGCTTTGCATTAGCGCACTACATTCCCGATTGAGCGGAATTATTGAGAATTCTTGGAGTTTGTTGCGATTTGAAAGGATCTCCTTCAGAAACTTAGCATATGAGGGTATGCTTGCAATTGCCTCGGTGAAGGGGATAGTGACTTGCAGTTGCTTGAGCGTCTCCATGAATCTCGCGAATTGTGGCTCCATCTTATGCTTGGCTGGCCTTGGAGGGAATGGCAGAGGTGGCTTGTAGGGTGGTGGTGAAATGTATTCAGGTTTGGTTTGTCGCTCGTCACCACCTACGGTGTCATTCTGCTCCTCAATAAGGTCTGCCTACAGTTCAAATACGGGCAGCCCTGGTTGTTGCTGCTCGTATTTTTCAGAATGTGATGGCTCTGTATGCATCTCATCGGAAGTTAGATCGGGCATAGAAGGTCCCTTGTAAGCTGTGCAGCTCCTTAGTGTGATGTTCTTGCAACTCTCTTTAGGATTTTCTTCCGGTTGGCCCGAAAATTTGCCTTTTTTGCGTGTGATGCTTGAGAGTTCTTTCGCCATCTTGGAGATGTGACCCTCCAAGTCCTTGACGTGGTTTACTAAGGTTTTGACCATTTACGTGATTGCGGCGTTTGTCTCATCTTGCTTCTCTAGGAATCTCTCCATTAGTGATGTGATGTTAGGTTGCTGTGGTTGGTTGCACTGCCTTGGTTGGTAGTTCGGTTGAGATGCAGCAGGTCTTTGATTGTTCGCGTATGAGAGATTTGGATGGTTTCGGTTGTTCGGGTGGTACGAATTGTAGGCGGGCTGAGGTCGAAAGTTGTTGTCGATGGCGTTTACTTGCTCTGTTTCTTCCTCAGTTTCCGTCCCATTCGTACATCCGGTCATCTCATGCGCTCCTCCACAATAGCCACATGCTGTTGCGGCATTGACTGCTGCTACCGTTCGCTGCCTAGTCTGCTTGTTGAGTGCTAGTTGCAAAGCATCGATCTTTGCGCTTAGCATGGATATTTCATCTGCTTTGTGTATGCCAGGTGTTGGAGTTGGCTTCTTGCACTCAGGGATCCAGTAGTGTTGGTTGATTGCAATCTCTTCAATTAGGTTGTAAGCCTCGTCAGGTTCCTTGTTCATGATTGCTCCTCCTGCGGAAGCATCAATAAACAACCTATCGGTAGGGTTTAGACCACTATAAAAAGTTTGAACAATCAACCATCTTTCTAGACCATGGTGTGGACAACACCTTAACATATCCTTGTATCTATCCCATGCTTCACACAATGATTCACCATCCCTTTGTTCAAAATTAGTAATTGCTTTTCTAAGTCTTGAAGTTTTTGAAGGTGGAAAATATTTTGCAATAAACACATTAAACAATTGGTCCCAAGTTTGAATGGAATTGGCCGGTAAGGAAAACAACCATGCTCTTGCTTTATCTTTTAATGAAAATTGAAATAGCCTTAGCCTGATTGCTTCATCGGTAACTCCGTTGATCTTTATTGTCTCGCATATCCCAAGGAAAATTGACAAGTAAAGATGTGGATCTTCATTTGGAAATCTTCCAAATTACTGTTGCGAAACCATATTTATGAGAGCAGGTTTGATATCAAAATTACGGTTCATAACAGTTGGAGGGTTTATGCTAGAATTAGGATCATTCGCGTGCGGTACGCAATAGTCTCCTAAAAGTTTGGGTCTTGCTGCATCTTGAACTCCATTGTTAATCGGTTCGTTCGGTGGGATATTCATGTTGATCGAATCTGAGTCTTCTTCGCTTTCAGAATTACTCGATGAAGAACTATGATTGGTTCTTATCAGTGATGTGGAAACAGATTGTCCTCTCATACTAGCAATCCTCTCGGATCTTCGTACGGATGATTCAGCCAGCGTGCAGTTTCCTAAGAAGAAAAGAAAATCTGAAAATTAAACTAAAAACCAAAAAATAAAAGGATAATAATAAAAAGAAAAACGAAATTAAAAATAAAAGAAAAATAAAAAATGCAGAAATAAAAAGAAATCTAGGCGTTTCTAATTAATTGGATTCAATGGTCAAAGCAAGGGCGTCTTGCGAGGCCTTGCACAATGAACCGTTATTCCCCGACAACGGCGCCAAAAAGCTTGATCACTCAAAAGAGAGCAATGTTTCTTTTAATATTTATAAACTCGAAAATGCTATTGGTTCGGACTGCAAGCGCACAATCCTATCGAGTAGTATATTCGAGGTCGATCCACAGGGAATATTGGTTCAGTGCTTCGAGCGATCGAATCACAATCTTTCGAAAGGCTAGACGAAATCTGAAAATTGAGAGATGTTGATGTGATCAATGTAAATTAGGAAGCAATTAAAAGTAATTAAAATAAAGATAGAGATGAGAATTCCTAGGGTTTCAGCACACCATTGCTACTCGATCCGCCTTGATAATATATTCCTGTTGCGTCTGATTTCCTGTTGTTGTTTTATAAAAGATACCACATAGGTCACTGCGATTTATATTACGCAATAATGACAGATCTTTCATCGAGATTCTACATAGGACACTGCGATACGCAAATGACTGATCTCTAAAAACCCCAAATTACTACACAGATCACTGCGATTTTCCTTACGCAAGTGATGAAATTTGGTACGCGCTTTGTTGGTCTGGTTTATGGTTTCCCCGCTAAGGTTTTCTTCACACCTAATAGATCTCAATGAGGCTAATTCATACAAATAGTTTCTCTTACCATTAAAGTACTGTCACTACCCTAACGGACTCAAACTAGATCATTGAAGTTAGATGAAGAGATAGTAAATCACAAAAGCATTTTGATTCAACAACAAGAAACCATAATCAACAGAAATATATATATCAAAACATCAAGAGTAACAAGGTTTACTGCCTAGCCCTAAGAAAAGGAACTTAGTCACGGAACGGCATTGTTACAAGCACTCCTCTCTTCTCTCTTTAATCAAATCTAACCCTAATTACAAAGATAAGTTATTCTTCTGCCCAGGGGCCTTATATAGGAGTGGAGGGACGTCTGGAGGTTGAGTAGGGGCTAAGAAACTGATCTGGAAACAGCTGTCGGCAGTTATTCCCCAAGAGGCGCCTTCGGTTACGGACCGTATCAGGTGATACGGTCCGTATTAGGACCTTGACGGTTAGGGTTTAATGCTTCCAGCGCTATCTTCTGGTCTGTGCTAGGCCTGGTCCGTATTAGGCAATACGGACCGTAATAGAGACTTCGCCGATAAGCGTCGCTGATCCGATTGACCCGATTCTAGCTCCATTTGGTGTAAAATAGTCCCAAAACCTGTTTTCTGCAATAAAACATAAAGAAGGGTGACAGTAGCCTTTTTCTCTAATTAATTAAACATAAGTGTGAGAAAATATGCAAAACCTAAGCCAAAACCCTACGTAATTCATCATTATTTTGACTCTGATCAGCCAGCAACATTGTCCATCCAGTGCTCCGGTACATGCAGGCAGCTCTCAGCAAATCTCTCTTTGCCTGAGGTGAGAGCTGCGCGAAAGTCACCTTCCCCGAGCTATACATCCTCAAGTGTATGCTCGTCACACCAGAAGAGCCTCCACACATCAGCCACTTCCTCTGCAACCACATCCACTCAATCGGCCAAAACAAACGGCCCAAAGGAAACATCTCCATCGGTGCCATCGCGACAATCCTCGCTCGCCAACTCACTATTGAAGTAGATTTCCTGCGAGAAGGTACCGGCATGAAATTCTTGGATATTGAGTGCCTCACCGCGATGAGGATGATCAGTGGCAGACCTCCTGAGCCATACCTATACAACATCGAGAGAAGAAGGGTCCAAATGCCTTGCAAACCACTACCTCTCAGAAACCAGCAAAGGTGGAAGCAAGTGGCCCCTATCGGCAGACAGACCGCTCAGGAGGAAGATGATGAGGTTGATTTCGAGGCCCTAGAGGTCGAAGCTGAAGAAGAGGAGAGGGCCCAAAACGCTGCAGCCGCCGCATACATGTAAGAATTGGCGGCAAATGAAGAATGAGCTCGACAAGAGGCGCTGGCAGCAGAAACAGCGCGACAAGGGGCGGGACCATCTGATGCCCCTCAGAGTGGATACAACTGAGTTATCCAAGCCGTCCAAAGGGTCAACGCGAACATGGAGAGATTCTCCATTGACACCAGGACCACTTATGCCCGGCTTAACCAGCAGTGTGACGCGGCACGTCACTCTGTAGGCCAGGTACATCAGGGCATGGACGAGCTATGAGGGTATGCTGCTAACAACAGGCGGGAGGCACAGTAAGCCCGCAACATGTCACAGCAGTACTACCAGCATGCCCTTACCACCGGCTTGCCATACCAGCCACCACCCTTTGGACTCTTCGACCCGTCATTCTACGAGGAGATCCAGTGCCCACCACCACCTCCACCACCTCAGGATTGAGGTGTAGTGAGTTGTATCTTTCCCTCGGTCTTTTTACTTTATTACTTCCTTTATTTTTATCTCTCGAGCATTGGGGACAATGCTCAATTTTATTCGGGGGGTAGGAAGGTAAATTGACCATGTATCTTTAAAATTTTTTGCATTTTAATTTCTTAGGTGCTAGTAGTTTTACTCAATTTTTGACTAGGGTTGGAGGCTTTACCGAAAATCCTAGGATGATTAAATTGAGCTTTTTAGCTAGCTTGCATTTTTATTTTTCTTAGGAGTAGGTTAATCAAATAAGGAATTGTTTCGAATTGAGTTAGGCTAGGGTTTAGACAATTGGTCATGATGGCAACAATTCGGAATTTTTAAAATAATTAGTGATCTCAAAGTGAACAATTAATTGCTAACCATGAATGTTGACCAAAATCCGCAAACCCTAGAATTTTTTATTGTTGAGTAATTTATTTTTGCAAAGTCTTTAAGCTTGATAGTGTTTTAGAATACCCATTTATTATAGATAGACCCCTAGCAAAACTATGCAATAATTCCTTGTATGAATGAATACTTGGAATTGTGTGTAATCATGGTGCTTGTGACACAAAAATATTTAATTTTTCAGAAAAATAGAAAAAAAAAATCAGAAATGAGAAAAATCCAAAAAAAATAGAAAAATTCAAAAAAAAAATAGAATAAAAGATGGAGGATAAAAAAGAGTACGGGTGCCTACACAAGACTGGTTACCAATAGGCTCGATAAAACCTCCCAAATTTTAAATTTTGTACATATTTAATTTTTCAAAAATAGTCACAAGTACCAACACACTTAGTTGTCATACTTTGCTCCAATCAATTGGGAAGGAAAATCAAAATTTATATCATTAGAATTCCTATTGATTGGAAGGGATCCATTTATAATCGAAGGGGAAATTAATACTCTCAAATTTAAGGATATTTGTGAAGTAAATTGTTCGATAATAATTTTTCTAAGGAATGCATAATGAGGTCAATCATGGGTGAATAAATTGTTCAAGGGAGAGGTCATGAATATTTTAGAGTTCTAAATTTTTATTGTCATGTCAATTGTACCAAACCCGAGTTCTAATTTAATTTTGAGCAAGTCCTTGAGATTGTATGGTTTAACCTAGACCGGACCTTTGACCAGCTGGGATGTCATTGCTTGAGGACAAGCAACAATTCAAGTTGGGAGGCGTGATCAGAGTCAAAATAATGATGAATTACGTAGGGTTTTGGCTTAGGTTTTGCATATTTTCTCACACTTATGTTTAATTAATTAGAGAAAAAGGCTACTGTCACCATTCTTTATGTTTTATTGCAGAAAACAGGTTTTGGAACTATTTTACACCAAATGGAGCAAGAATCGGGTCAATCGGATCAGCGACGCTTATCGACGAAGTCTCTGTTACGGCCCGTATTGCCTAATACAGACCAAGCCTAATACAGACCAGGAGATAGAGTGAGAAGCACTAAAACCCTCAGCGATAAGGTCTTAATACGGACCATATCACCTGATACGGACCATAACCGAAGGCGCCCCTTGGGAAATCACTGCCGACAGCTGTATCTAGATCAGTTCCTTAGCCCCTACTCAACCTCCAGATGTTCCTCCACTCCTATATAAGGCCCCTGGGCAGAAAAATAACTTATCTTTGTAATTAGGGTTATATTTGATTAAAGAAAGAAGAGAGGAGTGCTTGTAACAATGCCGTTCCGCGGCTAAGTTCCTTTTCTTAGGGCTAGGCAGTAAACCTTGTTACTCTTGATGTTTTGATATATATATTTCTGTTAATTATGATTTCTTGTTGTTTAATCGAAATGCTTTTGTGATTTACTATCTCTTCATCTAACTTCAATGATCTAGTTTAGTCCGTTAGGGTAGTGATAGTGCTTTAATGGTAAGAGAAACTATTTATATGAATTAGCCTCGTTGAGATCTATTAGGTTTATGTGAAGAAACCTTAGCGGAGAAATCATAAACCAGAACAAAAAAATGCGAACCAAGTTCCATCACTTGCGTAAGGAAACTCGCAGTGATTTGTGTAGTAACTTGTGTATTTAAGAGATCAGTCATTTGCGTAAGGAAACTTGCAGTGTCCTAGAATCTCGATGAAAGATCTGTCATTCTTGCGTAACATAAATCGCAGTGACCTATGTGGTGTCTTTCATAAAATAACAACAGGAAATCAGACGCAACAGGAATATATTATCAAAGCGGATTGAGTAGCAATGGTGTGCCGAAACCCTAGGAATTCTCATCTCTATCTTTATTTTAATTACTTTTAATTGCTTTCTAATTTACATTGATCACAACAACATCTCTCAATTTTCAGATTTCGTCTAGCATTTCGAAAGATTGTGATTCGATTGCTCAAAACTCTGAACTGATATTCCCTGTGGGTCGACCTCGAATATACTACTCGATAGAATTGTGCGCTTGCAGTCCGAACCGATAGAATTTCCGAATTTATAAATATTAAAAGAAACATTGCTCTCTTTTGAGTGATCAATGGTTGGGTGTCCCTTGATGACCTTCTTACAACCATTTCTTCCTCATTCTCATTATTATTATTGTTAATGTTATTGTCTTCACCTTCTTCTTCTTGCTCACTTATTTCATTTTCATTTCTATTTTCACCTTCAGTTACGACTATCAAGTCATGGGTATGGTTGTTTGGTAATACTATACTATCTTGACTATTGGTACCGGACTCACTAATCTCTAATTTTGAAAAGTAAGTTTCATTTTCATTAAAAACTACATCTCTTGAGATATACAATTTTTTGTTAATCGGATCATAACATTTATATCCTTTTTTGTGTGTTGAGTAACCTAAAAATATACCTTTAGTTGATGTAGAATCAAATTTATCCTTTCTTTTAATATGAATAAAACATACACAACAAAATACTCTTAAATGATCAATATTTATTTTCCGTTGGTAAAGAATTTCTAATGGGTTTTTATTTTTTAACCTAACACGAGGGAGTCTATTAATTAAATATGTGGCTGTGAGTATTGCGTTCGACCAATATTGTCTCGGAACATTCATTTGAAATAAAAGTGCTCTTGTCATTTCTAATAGATGTCTATTTTTCCTTTGTGAAACTCTATTTTGTTTAGGTGCATTTATGCAAGTTGTTTCATGTAGAATTCCTCTATTTTAAATAAAATGTGTGAAATTATTATTTACAAATTCTGTGCCATTATTTGATCTAAATATTTTAATTTTGTATTAAATTGATTTTCTTCTAAACTGACAAATTCTTGAAAGCATAGAAAAACTTCATTTTTTTATTTAAGCAAATATAGCTAAGTAGCACGAGAAAAATCATAAATAAATATAACAAAATACCTAAAATCATTATAAGATTTAGTAGGAGCTGGTCCCCATACATCAGAATGTATTAATTCAAAAGTTACTTCACTTCTACTAGTTGATAACGAAAAAGGAAGCCTAGTTTGTTTGGCTAATTTGCATAAAACACAATTAACACAATTATTTAAAGGAAAATTTAAATAAGAATTCAAAATTCTATTAGAAGGATGTCCAAGTCTCTTGTGCCATAAATTGTTTTTGCTATTCTCCCTCGTCGCACAAAAATTAAGTTTTCGATAATTCAAAAAATAGAGTCCATTGTCATAGAATCCCTCACCAATCATCATCTTGGTTGTTTGGTCCTGAAATTTGACATTTATTTTTGAAAACAATACATCACAATTAAATTCTTGTGTAATTTTACTTACTGAAATTAAATTTGTTGTAAAAGATTTTATATATAGCACATTTTTAATATTTTTTGAGAAGAGATTAATGGTTCCTATACAGGTGACGGGTACCTTAGTTCCATTAGAAACTAAAATATATTGGTCATGGTTCAACATTTCTAAGGTCTCGAAAAAATCCCTATTGCATATCATATAGTCAGTAGCACCAGTGTCTATAATTAATTGATTATTTGGTGAAAATTTAACTGAATTTAAAGCAATACCATATGAATTGTTGTTCTGTTTGATAAGCATCATAGAGAGCTGCTCCATCAACTGCCGCATTGAATCCGAGCCATTTGATGGGTTTGGTTCACTTAGACAGGTCATATCCCCTGTTTGTGAGGCGCTGAAGAACCCTAAAGCCGCTGAACCCGCGTTACCCTTTTCGTTCTCCCCCTTTCTTCTTTCTTCAGTCCAATCGCAACCTCTCCCTTTACACTTCTTCAGCCGGAGATGTGGGTTTAGAAACCAGCATCTCTCCCTTGTTTGCCCGATTTTCTTGCAATTATCACACTTCTCGTTGCTGTTTGATTGTTGGTGCTTGCCCTTTTGCGAGCTAGGGTTTTGATTCTTGGTGAAGACACCAAACGCTTGATTCTCTGGCTGGTCGCCAGATTGAGTGTCGGTGTTCATGGCGCTTCTCCTTGATTCTTCTTGTTCTAGGTTTGCAACAATGGATTCAAGAGGAGGAAGGTTGGTTCTGAAGAGAATCTGGGTTCGGACTTGTTCATAGCTCGGATGCAGGTTTTCCAAAAACTGAAAGGTTCTATCTTGGTTTTTTCTTTTTCTGATTTTTTCTGGATCTGTGGGTATTTGGTTGGTGGATGTCTCATTCATCCCATTTTACTTTTATTTCCCCCAAAGTATTGTGTGATTGATCTCTGGTTTTGTTTAATTTGAGTGGTATTGTGTTTGATTTGAAAAATATGGGCGAAATTGTTTTGTTTACCGTACATTTTGTGGATTTCGGTCAACAACTTTGCTAAGGTTTCAGCACCAATCATGAAAAGTTCGCTGAATTGGGGCTCCATGGAGTTTAGGAGCCATGATAGTATCAGGTTGTCATGAATCTCCCATTCTTCCGAGTTATTTCCTAGTTTTTTCTTGTCGACAGTGATGTACCCGTATTTGCCTTTGCCTTTGAGGGAAATTATTGCCCCTTTGGATCATAACTGGTAATTTTTACCATTGAGTAGCATGGGAGTTAGCTTCAGGGAGGTATTGGCATCAATAATCATGGCTGATACCTCTTTGGTTGCTTCTGTCATGGTTGCTCTGGTATTGTTATCGGTTTGTTGTTGCGGAATTTTGTTCTGTACCGATTACTGGTACATATTTTGTGGCTCTGATACCATGAAGTTTTTTGAAATGAAGAATGAATTATATTAATTTATTCTTACAATTCTCTGTTACATGGTATTTTTAAAACAAGCTATACAATTAGCTGTTGGCTCATTTCCTAATCTGTTGGACTGTTGCCTGATTATTAGAATTAAACTAGGGACCAAATATGGCTTGACAGCTATACAATGGATGCTAGTTTATATGTTGCCTAAACTATGTCTGTGATGAATATTATGAGGCTCATGTTTTATTTCTCAACATAATTGCTTTGGTGTGGTTTGCTTCCATGGATATGTTAATTAATTTGATTACAATATGTGTAATAGAAATAGTAGAAATTAACTTAATCTTAATTTCAAAACCGTTGCATCATGCAATTAATTATTTAATTTTAACAGCTTTTAATGTTCACGGCAACGAGAAAATTGCTGCAGTCTTTGCGCCTGCGATGGCACCTCATTTTCTTCTTCACAGAGATGGTGCTCTTCTCTCTCTCTCTCTCTTATCTTTTCTCAGACACCTTCCAACCCCACTCTGGGCTCTTCTCTCTCTGTTCTTCCTCTATATGGCCAACATACATACAAGCTTAATCATTCAATTGTTTGTTCCCTAACATCTGCTACTGAGATAAATTATGGTCCTATATTGCAGTTAGTCCTGTATGCATTACCATGCCAAGAATGACATGTCGGCCGGGAGATCCTACAAACCTCCCACCAGGCCATGCTACAAATTAGAGCATTGCTCCTACGGACCCGAGTGCCATAAATCCACGCGGTGGTCAAAATATTTATTTAAATTACCCCCTGAGTGCCGTAAGAATTTAAATATATCAAACTTAACAAAGTCACAAACTTTTCATGAAATACAAAAAAATCATAAGGTTTAACAAAAAAAGTGGTAACTTTACAAAATTTTTGTTGTTAAGTATCTTATGCCCATATATGAGTTTAGAAATTATAAGGGAAATTTTGGAAATTTTTTCAAACTAGTTTTTGTTCATATCAGATATTATAATAAACACAGCAGCAGATCATATGCCCTCAGATTGGATTTGAATGGTCTTGATCTTCTCATTTGGAAAGCTGCTGGGTATAGAGTGACAAATCCCTGAAGTAACGAAATAGCTCCTTTCAAACTGGACTGTAGATGCTGTTAATGATGCTTCAATAATCGGGCATGGATTTGATCGAACCGCTCAGACCTAACTCTTATTTTGATGTTACCTGAGGCCAAAGCCTTCTTGGGTAGGTCTCCCAAGTTATGACGGATTCGGATCCTCTGCAGTAACTCGAATTGACGATTTCTAATATGAACCCTCCTATTAAGATCCGCACTAATATTAAAGTTCACGTGCGTTATAGGAGTGGACATGATTGATCCTAACTGGTATCGTGCGGTTCAAAATTTAACTCAAACGGTGCGATAATGCAAAGGACACGCATTCTTTACAAGTTACGACCCCTCCCTAGAGATAACTCCGGACTTAGCATTTTTTTTTAATCCCAATTCGAAAATCAAAGGTTCCATTCCCTCTCCTCTCCCACTCTCCTCTCCCACTCTCTACCAAACAGCCGACGGTCGCTCTTCCACCGCCTCCATTCCCGTCCACCGCTTTGATTTAAGTCACCGTCGCCATTCTGATTCACCGACGTCGATCTTCTCTGCCTGCCTCCATTCCCTCTTCCCTACCTCCAATCCCGTCCACCGCAAGGGTCTAAGTTGCCGTTGCCTGCCTGAAGCACTGACACTTCTCTCTACTAGATCGGCGCCTACCGGAATCAATGTCAAGGGTAATGACTTTTGATTTAGGGTTTTGTTAATGAGTTGGGGTTTATGCAATCAACCGGGGAAAATGGAAATTACAGTGATAGAGACTTCCGTTTGTTCATTTAATACTGCTAGATAGAACTTGGAAAGGGGTTTTGTTATTTTAGGATTTTTTTAATTTTTTGATTTCACATCTTAACTGTTCTGTGATCTTGGTAGTTATAATTTAGGGTTTGTTAAGTGGTTGGTTTTTCCCTAAATCAGAAGTAATTTAGGGTATTTATAACATATTTTTTGACCTTAATGGTTCTGAAATTATGATTTAGGGTTTTTTTAATGAGTTGGAATATCTTTCTTTCTTTCTCTGTTGTATTGTGCTGCTGAGTCATATTTTCCAACTTCATTGATGCTTCTTGTTTATTTTGTAACCATAGGTTCCATGGATGAAGCTGCCAACAAGACTGCGGGCGCAGATCTCAAGGGAGATGGTCTCCGAAGACCTGTAAGGTTCACTAAGAGCCAAATTGTGGCAATGGCGACGAGAAACCGGATAAGTCCATCCAAGCATTACAAACCTCCATCGTTGCCAAAACAAACTGTTCTGCCCTGGCTGTGGGAAGACCCCGAGATAGAAGCAAGTCTGACACCACCTGTTGCCCACCCAACCCCACAACGGTCTTCATCGCCTTCCCATTCCAAACAACCACTGAATGAATCCCCCGATACCCCAGCCAATAATGTGCCAAATGCAAATCTGTCACCTGTTGCTGACCCCCAACCCGTTGCATCTCAGCCTCCGCCGTCAGATGCATCCCAGCCCAAGCTGCCACCGCCTAACAGCACCGAAGTAGTGGCCACTGTGCCACCGACTAATCCGGCTCCGAGCGAAACGCAACAGTGGGAGCACAGCGCAGCCCCTCCGCCGCTCATCAAGGCTTAACTCGTCAAGCACAGTGCTGGAAGATGATCCGTCTGATAAAGGTACCATTTGTGTTTTTTTTTTATCGAATTTGATGGATTTTGGTGTGTACCCCTATAAAGTCTGATCTCAAGTCCTAACTGGTGAACACTGGAATTTGATGTGTACCCATTTCTGAATTTTTTCACTAAAAATTACAGATTAAGAATGATTAAGAATTAAGAATTTGATGTGTACACTGGAATTTGGCCAAAATTATGCAATTAATCCACGATGTGCAATCTAATTCGGTAATTCCTGTGCCGTATCATATCAATGACTTATGTATTTTAGGAACACCCATTCTGGTTATGTATTTTAGGAACACCGCCATTCTGGTTATGTAATTTAGGAACTGGTTATGCATTTCATGTTCCTAACTGGTTATGTATTTTAGGAACAGCGCATGCGCGACCCGAACCAGAGCCATCCAAGACAGAACCCTCCAAGGCAGAACCTCCGAAGTCGATGCCAACCCCTCTTTCGTAACAGAACATGGCGATGCGACTATCCCCACCGATTCAGTCCCATCTACACCCTCATCACCGGCAGACCCGGAGTCGGGGCAGATACTTGACAGCCCCCAAATAGGGCAAACCATCAACTTGTCGAGCACAGTGCTAGAGGATGTGATTGCTGATGAAGGTACCTATTTTTTAAGTTAGTGATTTTGCTGTCATGTCTAGTGCCCCAACGAGCCTATCTCCACTAAATTAGATAATGATTGCTGTTATTATATGTCTAAATAAGCTCATGGTTGCTGTTAAATTACAACGATGCCTAAATTAGCTATTTCCACTGTCAACTTAGTTAAATAGCTCATTTATGCCTAAATTAGCTCATTTATGCCTAACTTAGTTAAATTAGCTCATTTATGCCTAAATTAGCTATTTCCACTGTCAACTTAGTTACAACTGCCTAAATTGCTGTTATTATCCCGCGTCTAAATAAGCTCATGGTTGATGGAATTTTACCCATTTCTAAATTGAAATATAACTATTTCCACTGTCAACTTAGTTAAATTAGCTCATTTATGTAATTAGCTCATTTCCAATATTACATGTTAACATAGTTGCCAAATATTCAATCCATGCTGTTGTAGCTAATGAAATTGAGAACATGGTTCTGTTTCAATTGGATGAGTCTTTTTTTTTAGTTAGTGAAATATATTGAGAGCGTTAATTAATATGTTCTTCAATCATATTGATTTATTAAGTGGTTGTTCCTAATTGCAGTCCCTCTCCCACCGACTAATATAGCAACAGCTCAGGAGCAACGCGGTGAGCTTGAGCCAGAGGTAGCGGTCCCGCTGTCAGAGCCATCTGCACCAGAATCACCGCCACAATCGGAGGCTGGTGACTCTGACTGGTCTGCTTGGGCAGAGTCTGAGGCCAACCAAGAGAGGGAATCCGAAACATCTGAAGACACGACCAATTCAGAGGAGGATTCCGCACATCCAGCAATCAAGGATGACGATGGCGGCAAGAGAGGCCTCAGACTCCGCCCACTTCGGAGCTGTGATGAAGCGAAGGAAGCCAACAATAGAGAACTTGATGAAGAGAGCCTTCGCGAGGCTGAAGACAAGACTACGAGAAAGAGAAAAAGGGTGGGGAAGTCCGAAGTGAGGCGGGGCCGCGGTAAGGCCAATCCTCGTAGACCAGCAGCACCGGACATGCGACCTGAATTGATTGTTGTCAACCTGAATTGATTGTTGTCGGCGATGCGGAGTTCACATCCAGTCCTATTTGCACAAAGATAGTCACCACAGTGAGGATCCTGACCTTGGAAGAGATGCCGGGGCCGTATAGGACGTACAATATGTTTCCTATCAAGGCGCGGGTGGAAATCGTAAAAAAATTCTTGCAGAGGTATACTTGGGGGGAGAGGGAAAATGTGGAACGATGTTTGGATGTCTTTGAGAGAATTGCATCGGAAGCATATTATCACGCGATGACATCAGTGAGGAGGGAATACACGAAGAAATATGGAAAAGATAAGGAGGTGTGGAAGGACTTCCCTCCACAGTGGTGCAAGAATGTAAATCACTGGAAGGGGTTGTGCCTCATTTGGTCGAAGGAGAAGTTTGCCCAAATTTCAACCACCAACCGGAATAACAAAAAAGGAGGGATTCTACATCATGTGGCTGGTTCCAGGTCATCATATCGGCACGCACAAAAACTGGTATTGCATAATTATATTTATTTTTGCTATGGACATGAAACTCATGTTTTTAAACCAAAAAAAAGTAACCTTCTCAATGACTTATATTGCAGGCATCCGAGAAGGGATCGGCCGTGGGACTAAAGGAGGTTTTCGATCGAATGCACATGAAGGAGTCTCCATCTGGAAAGGTGTACGTAAACGAGAAGGCACAACTAAAGATGGTAAATTCCTAGTTTCTGAATTTTATCCAATAATTGTTCATTATAAGAAAGGGATTGCATTCAGATTTTATTGATTCTGGTACCATAATTGTTCATTACAAGGGCTTCATTGTAATTAACCCCAAAATGTACTAGTAGCACAGTGCTGCAGGAAGTGCAAATGGAACCCCTATTCTTTGGCTTTTGTTTTTTCTTGAGTTTAGTTTAAAGTTTTAATATTGTTTCTGAGTCATAATTTTTGTTTTTGTTTAAGTTTAAATGTTTATTGTTTAGCTTTTGTCCTCCAGCGTTCACTAAGCTGATATAATTATTATTTTTCTTTGATTGTTTAATTAATTATTATTTTCTTCCCACATGCAGCAGAAATTTGAGGACCTCAAGCGTAATTACGGGGAGGTGTTGACAGATGAGTGCCTTTGGGAGCTTGCTGTAGATGGCGAGGATGGTCGTGGCCGGTTGTTCGGCTTTGGAAACCGGTCGAGGACATGCAGAGTCAACCAAGCATTGGCTGCAGAGGATGCAACCATGTCGGATGCTGGCAGGAGCACAACCACATCGGCTGAAAATGAGAATGAAAAGTTCACAAAGGCACAGGTGGCAGAGTTGCTTGCCTCCAAGCTGGCAGAAGAACGAAGAGCGTTTGCTAGTGAGCTTGCGGCCCAAGAGAAGCGGCACAGGGAAGAATTTGAAAGGCAAAAGAAGAACGACAAATACAACAGAGAATGTATTGCGGCGCTCTTCCGGCTTCATGTTCAAACTCTTCCACCGACTAATGTAAGTTCATAGCTAATTTTTACATAGAAATGAAAATTCATAGCCCAAACTCTTAAATATGATGGAACTCATAAACCTCAAACTCTTACCGCCTAATGTAGGTTCCATATAGCCGATGGTTACACTTTACTGCTGAAAACAACTAATTAAGTAGCTTTGTTAATTCATTTAATTTTTTTTTACTTTGTAGGAGGGGTCATCCAGGGGACATGATGGTGACTCAGCAAATGGGGAGGGGAGAGGACCCCGAGAATTCACGTGCCAAAGGTTGAATTGGCAATGTGTCATCTGGATTTGTAATAACTATAATGAACAAAGTAGTATTTTGATGAAAAAACAATTAATTTTTACAGTGCTTCAGCATGCTAATGTAGGATGTGTTCTTGTTTATACTGCTTAAGCTTGAAAAATGTGGTTTTAGTTGAAAAATATTTTCTTGTTTATATTCACTTAGTTAAATTAGCCATTTTTTTTTAGGTTTGTTGAAATTTTATGTTGAAACTTTGTGGTTTTAGTTGCTGAAATTAGACTATGGTGGTTGTGTTTAATATGATGGTTTTTGTTGAAATTATTCTAATGGTTGTGTTTAATATGATGCGTACACTGTGGGTACGTGATGAAATTAGTATTTTACTCATCTTATAGGTGACATTATTTACATGGGTATACCAATACAAATAATAATTGCTCTCTGGAATCGGGGAGCATTCTTTCCGTTTTAAGCGGTGAGAAGCCTTTTATCTAAAAATAGAAGCCGCCTATCGTTTTCCCCCCAAAGGAGTCGGAATGGCACCCACCTCTCTCTCACCTTTGCTATTCTGACACTGGATCGGCAGAGTTGCTCCCAGCTCAACCCTAAATCGCATCTCCACTGATTTGGCCGTTCTCCCTGTTCAAGGCAAGTTCAAAGAGCCCAACCCTATCCTCTCAGCTCAACCCTGTCTAATTAGCTCAACGATACCTAGTGTAAGTAATTCTCCATTTGATGAAATTTAATTGTATATATTAACTAATTGGCTCAACCCTTCTATTAATTGTGAACAAATTAAATTGATGGTCATCAATTTCTTCCATTTACTGCTGCCACTCAACAAGATCCCAAATTAGACTACGACAAACTATGTCCATATTTCAAATGCAGATGTAATTAAACTCAATGCATGTTAGAGGCTAACTCATTCCTCTTGTCCAACAATTAACTAGTAAAATGGCAACGGATCGTCGATGGATGTACAACCGACTAAATCCCAAAGGAGGGATTCTACCCGAGTTCATAAAGGGTGTGAAAGAATTTGTTAATGTAGCTTGTTCCAAGCCCTCGGTTGTGACTGTCCTTAATGGCAAAGAATGTATCCCTTGTCCATGTAAGAAATGCGAAAACCTATACAACAAAGACTTGCAAACCGTGAGGATACATCTTTACCAATCCGGCTTTCGAGAAGGATATGAACATTGTCATTCACACGGAGAGGAACGTCCAAACTCATCTCTCAATGCCCCGGAAAATCCACCAATGGAGCAAAATGATGACAATTATCATGTCGGAGGTGATATGGTACGGGCGGCCGCGGGCCAAAATTTCGATTGGGAGGAGGATAGACCTACCGGAATGGCTAAAAAATTCTTCGACATGCTAGCCGCATCGAAAACACCGCTTTAGAAAGAGAACATGATGGGTCCAATGAAATGTGAATCACACACAATCTTATCGGCCGTGACACAAGCACTCGCATTGAAGTCAGAACACCAATTGAGCCAAAAATGCTTCGATGGGATGATGGGTCTTATCAAAAGCATGCTTCCGCCTAGTGATAAAATGCCGAAAAACTTCTATCAAGCCAAGCGATTGGTCGAGCCGCTAGGGATGGGGCATAAGAATATAGACGTATGCCCAAACTTTTGTATGCTTTATTACAACGATGCGAACAAGGACAAGACACATTGTGATGAATATGGTACACCGAGATATAAGCCACTGGGACATAATAAGAATGCAAAACCAGTTCCCTGCAAACAACTTCGTTATCTACCTATCACCCCAGGATTACAAAAGTTGTACATGACACGAACAAATGCGGTGAAAATGAGATGGCATAAGGAAGGTTTTCGTGAGAGGCCCGGGATTATGGTGCACCCGGCTGATGGTGAGGCTTGTTATTTTTTCAAATGCATTCAGAATGAGACCCTTCGTGAAGATATCGGCTAATTGATATTGACTCTTCACGTAAGGAGTTTCGATTTCCTTTGCTTGAATTTTTTCTCTTATGAAGTGACAATCGACTTCAATATGTTTTTTTTTTTCGTGAAACACCGCATTCGAAGCGATATGCCTTGCCGCATTGTTATCACAAAACATCTTCATTGGTTTATCAATTGTGAAGTTCAACTCCTTGACCAATTGTTTGATCCATATGAGTTTACTTGTGATGGATGTCATGACCCGATATTCCGCTTCCGCACTCGATTGTGCCACGACATTTTGCTTCTTGCTTTTCCATGTGACTAAGTTTCCGTCTACAAACGTGCAATAGCCGGTTGTTGATTTTCTATCAAAGCTCTCGGCCCAGTCTGCATCGGAATAGCCACACACATCATTAGATTTATTATTTTTCATCCATATACCCTTTCCGGGTGATTTCTTTAAATATCTCAAAATTCTATCAATTGCATCTAAATGCGGTTTTCTTGGTGAATGCATAAATTTACTAATTTGGCTTACCGCAAATGATATATCCGGCCTAGTTACCGTTAGGTAAATTAATTTACCT
Organism: Carex littledalei; assembly: GCA_011114355.1. Classification (NCBI taxonomy): domain Eukaryota; kingdom Viridiplantae; phylum Streptophyta; class Magnoliopsida; order Poales; family Cyperaceae; genus Carex; species Carex littledalei. Next base: position 10,205,233 of record CM022083.1, on the reverse strand, counting down.
ACAAGCCGTTGGAATTGGTTGATATTTTCCAATGGTTCTCCATCTTCGGAATTTAATTTACAATTACTATCTATGGGTGTTGAGACCGGTTTGGACCCTAATTTTCCCGTTTCTTTTAAAAGGTCAATGGTATATTTTCTTTGTGAAATAAATAGTCCCTTGGTTGAATGGGCTATTTCAATTCCTAAAAAATATTTAAGTTTACCAAGGTCTTTTATTTCAAAATTTTCTTTTAAATGTCTTTTCACAATGTCAATTTTTTCATAATTGTTTCCGGTTATGATTATGTCATCAACATAGACAAGAACAATGGTTGTATCATTATTTTCATGTTTTGAAAATAGTGATGTATCGGATTGGCTTACTTTAAAATCATAATAAATTAAATATTCAAAGAGTTTTCCATACCATGCTCTTGGTGATTTTTTAAGTCCATAAATTGACTTTTTTAATTAACAAACAAGGTTAGTATTTTTTTCTTTTATATGATTCGGTGGTAGGGTCATATAAACTTCTTCCTCAAGTGTTATTTGAAGAAATACATTTTTAACATTCATTTGATATAAATTATACTCATTATTTATCGCTATTGAAAGTAAAATTCTTATGGTATTCATCTTTACTACCGAAGTAAATGTCTCTTGGTAATCAATATCATATGTTTGGATATATCTTTTAGCAACTAGCTGAGCCTTATATTTTTCTATGGATCCATCACATTGGTATTTTATTTAATTTATAAACTCATTTGCATCATACGAATTTTTTATTTTTTGGTAATGATTCAATGGTCCATGTATCATTTTTTTCTAAGGCATGAAAGTTATTCTTTCATAGCATTGCACCATACCGCTTGGCTTATGACTTCTTCGAAATTTCTTGGTTCTTCCATTTTGGAAATTGATCTAAGAAATGCATGGTGATGTTTTGATATATTTTTATATGTAATATAATTTTCAATAGGATATTGAGTTACAAAATCTCGTAACCTTGTTAACGGTTGAGTGGGGCGAGTTGACCATCTTAATGAAACTTCTTTTTCAATATTTTCATCTTCTTCTTCCCGGCTCCATTTTGAGGAGTGTTGTCATCTTCTTCTCCATTTTCTTCTTCTTCATTTTCTACAATTCTTTACTTAACAATTTGATTAGTAGACATAGGAAAGACAAAATCATTTGTAATAATGTGATTATCAATCGCATTTTTATTTGTTTTAAAATATGGTTCATTTTAAAAAAAGTTACATCTCTAGAAATATATAATTTTTTATTTATAGGATCATAACATTTATAACTTTTTTTTGAGATGAATATCCTAGAAAAATAGTTTTAATAGAAGTATGATCTAATTTATCTCGTTTATTTTGGTGTACATAACATGTACATCAAAATATTCTTAAATGGTTAAAACTTATTTTTTTTTTGATAAATAATTTCTAATGAGCTTTTCTTATTTAAAACAACACTTGGCAACTTATTTATCAAATAAGTTGCAGTAAGAATGGCATCCGACCAATAAATTTTTGGAATGTTAGTTTGAAACATAAGCGCTCTTGTTATTTCAAATAAATGATGATTTTTTCTTTCGAAAACTCCGTTTTGTTGTGGTGTATAGACACAAGTAGTTTGGTGTATGATTCCTTTTTGTTTTAAAAAATTTGAGAAATTTTGATTTACAAATTCCGTTTCATTATCGGTTCTAAGAATTTTAATTTTTTTATTATATTGATTTTCAACTAAATTTGAAAAATCTTGAAAATGAGAAAAAAATTCACTTTTATTTTTTTAACAAATATAAGCATATTAGTTGTGAATAATCATCTATAAAAGTAACGAAATATTTAAAATTATTATAAGAATCTACGGGGGTCGCATAACATCGGAATGAACAAGTTCAAATTTTTCATTACTTTTATAATTTGAAATTACAAAAAGTAGCTTTGTATGTTTAGCTAGCTTGCATATTTCACAATTGTTACAATCTAAATTTGAAAAATAAAAAATATATTTCAAAATTTTATCAGAGGGATGCCCAATTCTTTTATGCTATAAATTTTTCATGTCTTGTATTTTTGTGTTGAAATTAAATTTATGGCTATTCAAAAAATATAGTTCATTTTGAAAAAAACCTTCACCAATCATTCTCTTAGATGTCACATCTTGAAAAATTACATTTTTAGATGAAAATATAATCGCACAATTTACTTCTTTTGAAAATTTTCCAATAGATAATAAATTAGAGATGCAATTTTTTACATGTAAGGAACAACACCGATCGAGTCCATGGCCCTCTTCTTTACAGTTACTACACTTCATCGATGTTGAGGCTGCTCTCTTCTCAGATCTAGGGTTAGGGTTTAATCTGGTACAATCGATCACAAGAGTGGATCTGATTTTTTTTGGTTTTTCTTGTTTTTTTTTCTGGTTTAATCTGGTCTTTTTTTCTGGTTTTTGGTACTGATAAAAAACAGTGGGCTTTTTGCTGATTTCTTCTAGTATTGATAAGAACAGTATTGATATTAGGTTTCTGGTATTTGTTGGTATTTTTGAGGTATTGATTCAGCCCTAGACCTTTGCTGGTATAGTTGCTGGTATTTGCTTTTGGTACTGGTTTCCGTCTGAATTTTTCCTGGTATTGTTTCTGAGTTCTTTGGGATTTTCTGGAAGTCGCGGGTATATGATGAGCACAAAGGTTTTTTTATGATTTTTCTTGGTTATAGAACAGATTATCGGATATTGGTTATAGAACAGATTATCGGATTTGGTTTGATTTATGGATTATCAGATATTGGTTATATGTTGCTCTGATACCATGAAGTTTTTTATGAGAAAGGGTATTTGTATTGTATTGAGTATTTTCTATTGATATTGAATCTTTGTTATGTTTTACAATCTCTAATATGGGGTATTTATACCCTTTAGAATTTATTTTACCGTTGAAGGTACCAACGGTAATTTACTACTACTTTTTGTATTTTACAATTTTACCCCTCTTAACTATTTTTATAGTGATGAAGTGCACAGCATCAATCAGACATACACAATTTCAACTCTCCTACTCTTTCTCTAATTAATATTGTCATGGCCAACATACGTGCATGCTTAATCATTCTATTGCTTGTTCACCAACATCTACTACTGAGATAAATTATCCTCCTATTGAGGTTGATCCTCCATGCCCACGCGCTCCAGGAATGAATTTCCGGCCAGGAAATCCTGTTTGAAATCAATCGTTCCAATTTTCACCAGCATGCTGTACAATGTTCTTGTTAATCCCCCACGAGGCCATGCGAAAAGCGACGGCATTGTCCTCCACAGTCCCGACCCCGACTGCCACAAATAAGGTACTTACTGGTAAAATTGAAATGTACAAAATACTATACCATGGCAATATCAGACACGAAAGAACTAAAATCAAAAGAAATAATTGAGATATAGTAGTCATGGTACTTCAATTCTCGCGATCAGAAACTGAAGTACACATCAATCAATGCCAAGATTAACAGATTACCTAAAATCGTAAACCCTAGGAGCAGCAGGAAGGGGAAAATCGAAAAATTAAAACTCATCTGTTGGAAACAGATTTTTCGATTAGATTTTGGTGAGTTTTAATTTAATCGAAAATTCTGTTTCCAACAGGTGAGTTCACTACAACAAAATGATGCTTCAGCGACCGGCATCAGCGACCGGCTATGACGCCGGTCGCAGAAGATCCAAAAAAATAGATTAAAAAATTAAAAATGAAATGCTTTGGCGACGAACTTTTCAGCGACCGGCGCCCACAGTCTTCAGAGACCGATTTGGCCCGGTCGCTGAAGGTATCCCTAAAAAATCCCCAAATCCATGCCTCCCCGCCAAAGCCTCTCCCGCGTTTTAGGTTTAGAAAAGAAAAAAAAGAGCCCCGCTGCCTCTCTCTCTCTCTTTGTCTCTCTTTGTCTCTTTTTCTTAGTTCACACTTTTTCCTCTCTCTTCGCAAGTCGCAACGATGGATAGTTTTCAGATCCGTTTCTTCGTCTCCCTCGTGATCTCCGTTCTGATTGCCATCAGATCGGTACAGCGCAAATCCGTCGATTTCTCAGCGGTTTTTGTTGGTATACCAGTTTTTATCGCGCATATGATCGCCGGATACAGGTTTTTCTTACTGTTTTTTCTTGCTTTCATTTGGATTTCTAGTGGTTTCTCTTTTTCATGAGCGTGATTTTATTGTGTATAATGTGAGGTTTGCTATTCTGGTGCTAGTGTTTTTCTTTACCTCATCCAAGGTTACTAGAGTAGGAGAAGAGAAGAAGAGGAGCATAGAAGCAGACTTCAAGAAAGGTGGACAGCGCAACTGGTGAGTTTTATCTCCTTTATTTCTTTATAATTAAGGTTTACTAATTTCATATAGTTCCAAGGCAATTTTGTTGTGGGGTCAATTAATCAACAAATTCCACTCTATCGGTGGCTCCACCATAACCCTTTTGAACAAAAATTGGGGCAAAGAAGCTAATTTCTTATTTTCCCGAGGGATTTTGGTGAACTGGATTTTTTTTTGTCTCGAAACTACAATGCTTCTGTAATAGACTCTTTTCGGTAATTTTCTGAATAAAAAAGAAAGAATATAATATATCTGTTGAATCCATTTTGTATGGATTACTTCTACAGAATTTAATGCATAGATAAAAAAAAGAATACTGACAGGAAACAGGTATTAGCAAATAATCTATTCAAAAATAAAGAGGAATCACTTTGATTTTCCCGGCCGATTACCACCCCTCTGTGCGATTCGGATATAATCGGCCGGTCGTTGTAGTTGCTTGTTTTGCTGGATTTTTGGTTGTTTGCGGTGCCAGTACCGGCCTTGAAGCGATTTTTCGTGTTGGCTGTGCTGCCTTTCCTTTTCTTTCTTGTTTCTGGTCTTGGCCGGTGATCTCGGTGCCTTGGGCCTTTGTTGGTTTTACTGGTGCGCTGCCTCCCTTGTCTCTGTCATTTGCTGATTTTACTGGCACCGTATCAGTATTGGTACGGTGAGTTGCGGGTTTCTGTTCTGTGGCTTGTCCTTACTGGCACCGTATCAGTATTCTTGTTGTTCAGTTGAATAGTTACAATTAACATAGATATTTTAGCATAAAATGGGTTAAATGAAGATCAATATCACTCTTTTATGGAACTGATACCATTCCAGAACCTATGTAAAAGACAAAATTGAGATCTATCAGAAAAGTTTGGAAGTTTCTGTCCTAGAAAAAATGTGACAGAATTATCCAGACTTGACATCTCCTCTCCTCAAGTTTTGATAGTCAAGCTAGGATGATTACATATAGAAATATTCGTTAAAATATTCATCAGGAAAATCGTATCCAAATATGAACTTAAAGGAACATTTGATCAATTGGTGAACCTTCCATTTCAAAATTTATTGTAATCCCCATAGTATTTTTACATTCTCTATATATTCCATTGCTCTTTTGATATGATTATATGAAGGAAGCAACAATTCAACTATTTAAGTTGATGGAAGTGGATTTTCATCCTATCTATTTCAAAATTTTCAAATTTTTAATCATGTGTCAGATTCAATTTCTAAATATTACTTATGCAGAGCAATGTAGATTGAAGTACATATATGTTGGATGACAAGTATGGTCTTTTTATAGCCATGTTAGCATTTATATCATTTTTCTTTGTAATCCCCTACGAGCGGTGTCTGAGGTTACGAAGCACCGCTCTGTCGAGCCCGGCGAAAAATATTTTTGAGAAGTCAATTGCATATGAATCCTTGTGTTTGATATTTGGTGTGTTTGATATTTGGTATGTTTGATATTTGGTATGTTGTATGTTGGTACGTGTCGTACCAATTATTAAATGGTGCAAATTTAAATAATAATAAAAATTTCAAAAACCTGACAGAAGACTTTCTGCGACCGGTTTTAAGTATCAGCGACCGTTATATTTGGTCGCAGATACCTTTTGCTGACGTCAGAAATATCAACAGCGACAAAAAAAAAGTGGTCGCAAAAACAGTATCAGCGACCGGGTGACGTCATTCAGCGACCGGTGACGTCATCAGAAGAGTATCAGCGACAAGGCTTACAGCGACCAGTTTTGGCTTTCTGCGACCGGATCAATTATCAGCGACCGGCGCCAATACTATCAGCGACCGGAATACCGGTCGCTGATAGTCCTTTTTGCTGTAGTGGTTTTAATTTTTCAAAAAATCTAATCCCCACTTTCAGAATCGATTAGGAAGGGGAAAATCGAAAAATCCCCGCTTTCAGAATCAAGTGGGGGCGATTTTCTTTGGGTTGTTTTTTTTAATTAATTTTTATTTTTTAAGGAAATATTTGGGTTTTTTTTAAGAAAAATGATATTTTCGGTGACAAATCTTTCTTTTCTGTGCTTATTTGGTCCATCGGTTTTTCTTTATTTTCTTTGGTTCATCGGTTGGGTTTTACAGCTGGTCCGGTCCAGGCGTTTAAATTATTGTCTTCTTTTACTTATATGCAGGGTACAAGTAATGGGCTTGTAGAAAATTTTATAGTTGCTTGTAAATTTTTTTAAGCACAAGTGGCCTCAAAACATTTTAAATATGCACACTGAAATACAAAATTATTTGTAATGTGCATAAATATATAGCCATAGGCACTAAAAAATGTTTATTATTTTACATACTGGAAAACCCTAAAAAATGAGTGGCAAAAATATGTAAAAAAAGGAGTAGAACAAAACAGACGGGAGAAAAAGAAAGAAAGAGAGAGCTTACAAAACAATGTACTCAATTACATGGCCACCTTAATTAGGGGTACTTTGACAAGCATTAATTAGCCAAGATGACATACTCGCCTATCACACTTAAGCAGCATGAATCAGGTTTCGGTTTCCTAATAACTTCAAATTTGCACCTTCATCAGAAATAGATGAATTGTAATTATTTGTAATTTTTTTCTCTGAGGTGCTGCAAATAGTTTCATCTTTTTTTTAATACAAATGTAATTACAATATCAATAAAGTAATACAATTCAATCATTGTCTGTTTCACACAAAATACACTTGGCCACACACATCACACGTATGTTAAAATAAAAATGTTTCCTAGATGTTATTCTCTGGCTTATTTGAAAACAATGCTTGGACTAAAAACTGCATTATCTTTTTTGGAAATTGATTCTCCCTATGAGATAAGCAAAAAGAGTGGCAAAAGCAATAGGATACAATGCGAGAATTACAGCGACAATCGGTAAATCATCACGGTGGAAACCGAAATAATCTTGTAGAAACTGCAAAACAGATTTCTCCTCTCCAAATATGACGATTAGTTTGGGAACATCTCCGTACTGTGAGGTGAAGAGGGCATTCAGAGTCCAAGCAAAATTTTATGGCAAATTAATGCGTCCTTAAGAAGAGACCGTTTCTGCAGCTAGAACCTGTAATATTAATTTCTGAAAGAAAAATGGTAGTCTTTTTATTTTAATCTGTTTTATGGCAAATTAATAGATGTCAATTTTTCCTTTCTTACACTCCATTTTGTTCGGGTGTATTTATGCAAGTTGTTTGATGTAGAATTCTTCTATTTTAAATAAAATGTGTGAAATTATTATTTACAAATTATGTGCCATTATCACATCTAAATATTTAATTTTTGTATTAAATTGATTTTCTATTAAACTGACAAATTCTTGGAAACATAGGAAAACTAGACTTTTTTATTTAAGTAAATATAATCAAGTAGTACGAAAAAAATCATCAATAAATATCACATAATACCTAAAACCATTAAAAGATTTAGTAGGAGCTGTTCCCCATACATCAAAATGTTTTAATTCAAAAGGGACTTCACTTTGACTAGTTGATAACGAAAAAGGAAGCCTTGTTTGTTTGGCTAATTTGCATACAACACAATTAACACAATTATTTAAAGGAAAATTTAAATAAGAATTCAAAATTCTATCAGAAGGATGTCCAAGTCTCTTGTGCCATAAATTGTTTTTGCTATTCTCCCTCCACTACAGCAAAAAAGAGTATCTGCGACCAGTATCAGTGACCGGTGTTTTCGCCGGTCGCTGAAACCTATTTTCTTAAAAAAAAAAATTTACGAAAATCATTGGCGACCAATTATTTCAGCGACCGGTTCAGCGACCGGCTTCAACACCTGTCGCTGAAAGTTCGGGGGTAAAAAAAAAAGCGCCAGATCCCTCTCTTCTCCGCGCCACCCCTCTCTTCTCCTCCGACCCCTCTCTTTTCCGCCCATTCCTCTTTCTCTCCGCTCCCTTTCTCTCTGTCTCTCTTCTCTCCGCTCATCTCTCTTTTCTCTCCGCCCTTTCTCTCTGTCTCTCTTTGCTTCGCTCATGTGCTGAGAACGAAATCTCTTTCCCTCTCTCATTTCTGTTTTCCTGTGACTTGCGATTTTGGCAAAACCCTAAAATTTGGGGTTTGTGACTTGCGATTGTGTGTGCTTGTGTTTGTGATCGGTTGCCTTCGGTGCTTTGCTTGGTGATTTTCGTGAGCCCTTCTCTGTGGGTTGCTTGCTGGTTTCCTTTTAAGGTCGGAAGTGAGGCGATCGCCTTGGAACCGGCCTATCTTGCCCCTCTTGCGATTTCTCCTCTTTCGGGTAATTTCTTGTGCACACCTCTTTATTGTTGCTTGTGTGTTTTTTGTGATGATATGATTGTGGATTGACGTCTCGCGCGGGTTGTTGATTTTCCTGGCTTGACGATTGTTGATTTGGGGGTCTCTATAGGGGTGTGCACTGATTTGGGGGTTGTTTTCTTTGGGTTGTTGCTTTGCGGGTTGGCCTTGTTGTCTTCCTGGTACCGTTACCAGTACCGGCCTATCGGGCTTGTTTGTTTTCTTTTGTTGGTTTGCTGATCCCTTTGGCTTTGTGTTGGTATGATTGACAACAAAGAAAACAAGCTAGCAGATAAAATAATTGAAGTCTTGATTTCTTATAACTTGTTTGTTGGGTTTTGAATCAGATCAATTTGCGTGTGGAATTGGGTGAAGATTGAAAGGGAAAGAAAGAGAGGAAGAGGAGACAATTAGAGAGAGATGGCTACCAAGCAATCAAATCTGCAGTGCTTTCTGTATAGCGTCACACCTTCAGTGGACTCACATTTCCTTTTCAAGGTATCTCTATCTCCCTCAAATAGATAGCTTTCTATAAGTTTGTTAATCTCTCAATTCTAGAGTCAACTTTTCAAGAATTTTTTTTGTGCCTTCAATTCGTTATAATAGATTATTGAGTATGATGTTATACAATTTCACAATAGAATCTATAAGAAATACTGGAGATTTCTTTTATTTTGTTTCAATGACGGCGCGCAGAACATCGCACTTAACCTAAACTAGGGTAATAACTTTTTTAGCTCATGTTTGCACTTTTGGCAGGAAATTAATATATGGGATAAGTATGACCTAGAATTGAAAAAAATTCAAATTATTACTTACTACATATTCTTAACAATTAATTAAAAGTAGATAAATTTTATGGTGCAAATGCAATGAATCAGAGAACCTTCTTTTTATCAATCCAAATGATAAAATAAAATAATAGTAATTCTTACATCTACAAAATAGAAGATTTTTCTAAGTTAATATTTTTGACTTGTTGAAAATATCAAATGCAGTCGCCTTATTACAACTATGGGAGCTCAAGTAGGAACTGGTGGCCCGGGAATAAGAACTGTGTCGAGTACTTCACACTGTCTGACCTGTGGGACTCTCTATGAATGGAGTGTGTACGGTGCCAGTACAAAAGGTTATTCACACACACATATATATAGTTATTTTCGAGTCTTTTGATTTGATTGATGTTTGAACAAAAGGAAGAGAAATAAACTTATAAAGGGAGGGTCCTTGCAAGTTGATTATAATGCTGCTGTTTGTTTCACAATTGCTCTTTTCTTTCGGAAGCTAATTAATTATAGATATATTTTCTTTTCTTTTTTGTTGATATGTGTGCACATGTTTGGGATGCAGGAATGTTGCTCTGCAAAATGGGATGTACTGGTATGGAAATGAATATTACAACCAGGATCTATATCAACCTTGGACCACATTGTCGCTGGAGTCAATGTTCAGCAAAATGAATTTAGGAGATGCAGAGAACAATTTAGGCTGCAAGTACTTTGAATATTTCGAAATGTCAATTTCTTGGTATGATTGATTTAATTTTCCATAAGAGTGTAATTGTGGATTTTAATTACTATTGTAAATGGTTGTAATTGTGGATTTTAATTACTATTGTATCGATATCCTGTATTATGTGTATGCATGTATCGATGTTTTGTATTTATTTATTGTATATATCGATGTTTATGTTTAAATTTGTTTGTATGTTTATGTTGTATGTTGGTACGTGTCGTACCAATTATTAAATGGTGCAAATTTAAATAATAATAAAAATTCCAAAAACCTAACAAAAGACTTTCTGCGACCGGTTTTACCTATCAGCGACCGGTTATTTGGTCGCAAATACCTTTTTCTGACGTCAGAAAAAATAATAGCGACCAAAAAAGAGTGGTCGCAAAAAAAGTATCAGCGACCGGAATGATGTCATTCAACGACCGGTGACATCATCAGAAGAGTATCTGCGACAATGCTTACAGCAACCGGGGTTTCAGAGACCGGAATCATCTTTCTGCGACCGGCGCCTTGACTTTTTGGGACCGGAAAACCGGTCGCAAAAAGTCTGATCTACTGTAGTGCTCGTCGCACAAAAATTAAGTTTTCGATAATTCAAAAAATAGAGTCCATTGTCATAGAATCCCTCACCAATCATCATCTTGGTTGTTTGGTCCTGAAATTTGACATTTGTTTTTGAAAACAATACATCACAATTAATTCTTGTGTAATTTACTTACTGAAATTAAATTTGTTTTAAAAGATTTTATATATAGCACGTTTTTACTATTTTTTGAGAAGAGATTAATGGTTCCTATATCGGTGACGGGTACCTTAGTTTCATTAGCAACTAAAATATATTGGTCATGGTTCAACATTTCTAAGGTCTCGAAAAAATCCCTATTGCATATCATATAGTCAGTAGCACCAGTGTCTATAATTAATTGATTATTTGGTGCAAAATTAACTGAATTTAAAGCAATTCCAAATGAATTGTTGTTCTATTTGATAAGCATCATAGAGAGCTGCTTCATCAACTGCCGCATTGAATCCGAGCCATTTGATGGGTTCGGTTCACTTAGACCAGTCGTATCCCCTGTTTGTGAGGCACTGAAGAACCCTTAAGCCGCTGAACCCGCATTACCATTTTCGTTCTCTCCCTTTCTTCTTTCTTTAGTCCAATCGCCACCTCCCCCTTTCCACTTCTTCGGCTGGAGATGTGGATAGAGAAACCATTATCTCTCCCTTGTATCCTGATTTTCTTGTAATTGTCACACTTCTTGTTGTTGTTTGCTGGTTGGTTCTTACCCTTTTGCGAGTTAGGGTTTTGATTCTTGGTGAAGAAACCAAACGCTTGATTCTCTGGCTGGTCGCCAGATTGAGTGTCGGTGTTCATGGCGCTTCTCCTTGATTCTTCTTGTCCTAGGGTTGCAACAATGGATTCAAGAGGAGGAAGGTTGGTTCTGAAGAGAATCTGGGTTCAGACTTGTTCATAGCTCGGGTCCAGGTTTGCTAAAAACTGAAAGGTTCTATCTTGGTTTTTTCTTTTTCTGATTTTTTCTGGATCTGTGGGTATCTGGTTGGTGGATGTCTCATTCGTCCCATTTTGCTTTTATTTCCCCCAAAGTATTGTGTAATTGATCTCTGGTTTTGTTTAATTTGAGTGGTATCGTGTTTGATTTGAAAAATATGGGCGAAATTGTTTTGTTTACCATACATTTTGTGGATTTCGGTCAACAACTTTGCTGATGTTTCAGCACCAATCATGAAAAGTTCGCTGATTTGGGGCTCCATGGAGTTTAGGAGCCATGACAGTATCAGGTTGTCATGAATCTCCCATTCTTCCGAGTTATTTCCTAGTTTTTTCTTGTCGCCAGTGATGTACCCGTATTTGCCTTTGCCTTTGAGAGAAATTATTGCCCCTTTGTCATGAATCTAGTTATTGCGTTTGTTGTTTGAAATTTGCAAAAAAAGAAGAAATTAGAGCAAAATGCGGACGCACAGAGAGTCAGTGCGGCCGCATTCAACACTTAGAAGAAAAACTCAGCTCACAAAAGAGAAAACCGAGTTGAATGCGGATGCACGGAGCTGAGTGCGGCCGCACTCAGTACTTGGAAAATAGAGGAATTCACACCGCAACAAAGAAAAGTCCGAGAGCAGTGGGGACGCACTCTGCTCGCACTGTGGCCGCACTCAATACTTAGAAGATTTCGGAAGAATTCAAAGCACAGAAAAGGGAAAAGTCTGAGCGTAGTGCGGACGCACTGAGGGAGAGTGCGGACGCATGCAGCAACCAGAAAACAGAAAATAGCAAAGTCCAAGCCCCGTGCGGACATAGTGCGGCTGCACTCTGGCCGCATTCAGCCTAAAAAGTGAGTTTTTTGACGGTTTTTCTATTTTTTGCGCATCTGACCACGACTCAGGGATAGAAAATAAAAGGTGGAGACGTGGGAAATATGCTGGGACAGATTTAGAATGATTCCCCACGTCCATATGCTCCAGTTTCTGGTATAAAAGGAAAATAATTCTTCTCTTTCTTCATCATCAATCAAGGAGAGAAATTTAAGAGAAGAGCAAGAAGTGAATCAAGAAGGAAGAAGAACTGTCACAGCAAACGCAAGAAGACTAAGGTTAGGGTGTAATCTATTTCTCTAGTTAGTTTCTCTTTGTCTTTTGCTTATTTTTGTATTGAATTCATGATGAATGCTTGCATCTCCATGAGAGGCTAGTTTTTCTCTCTAGGGGTTTAGGTCATGTAGCATGAACTTGTTTAATTTTATCTTACTCGGATCTTAGTTTTTATTATGATTGTTTGATTTGATGTTAATTTCTGTGATTTATTCTTTGTGATGTTGCATGATTAATACTTGAATTGTAGTATCCCGCTTAGGTCTTTTAGACTTGAAGTAGATTAGGATCATATAGGATAGTACCAAATTGTGATCACAAATACCTTAGGATTTGGATTAGAATTGACCAATTTGAAATCTAAACCGGAACTACAGGAATTATGGTTAGGGTTTGATGAAGGACTTAATCGTGAAGTCAAATCCCTAATTAGGACCCCTTGAATTGAATTGAATATTGGTATGAATGACTTAATCGTGAAGTACCAATATCTAAGGATAGGATAGGCTAACGAGAACTTCATGGTCTAGATAGCTAGGGTGAAGGACTTAATCGTGAAGTCCGAACTATTTAGGCACGTTATTAATTCACGAAAGTGACCCTTTTTAACATCTTAGGTTAGAAACCTCATCATATCAAACATGAATTTAAACAAGCCGAGTAGACCGAATACCCCTAGACTTCTCCAACTTGAATCACACCCGAATTTTAATTACTTTGTTACGAACCTTTAATTTTCCTTAAAAAACGAAATTACACAAAAAACCCCCCTTTTACTTTTATTGTTTAGTTCTAAAAGTAGTTTACTTTAGTAAAAATTAGTATTTCTCTATCTCCCTTTGGATCGATACCTTAATTACTACAGGAATTAGGTTGTGCGCTTGCAATCGACCATATCTTTGAGTATTAGGTTTATAAATTTAAAAGTTTAAATAGTATAAAAGAAAGCGTAAAACCCTATACCTAAAATACTCAACACAACACAAAAACAAGCAGTTTTAGTTTCTCTTTCATACTCTCAAGCAGAATACTATATATCGATCTTCACACAATGTGAACCTGCATCATTGTCGAAATCGAGTAGTACTTCACTTCTCATCCTTCCAGAAAGATGATCTCACTCATCCCTGCACATTAACCTTTAATGTGAGCATATGAATTCAGTATAAATACCTCATCAGAGTAAGGAAACAAGGATAAAGAGTAAAGATAAATACCTGACAAAGTACTTGCGGTGGTGTTACTTCTTCGAGTACCTGTCACTCCGACCAGTGCAGCAACTAGCATCCATGAGAACTCTCAGAACCAGCTGATATCTCATTCCTTTGCCGAACCAAGTCCATCATCTCAATGTCCTCATCCACAATCTCACTAAAGACCCTCATCCAATCTGCACACTTCTTCTCCTCTACCAAGAGCTTAACCAGAAGCTCATTTCTAGTACACGCAATCTCGCTAGCCACAAATGACGAACATAATCAATGTAGCTATGAGGTCAAAAGGAGAGAATAACCTGAGTCAGGAGTCTGTTGCTGATGCATGCATCTCCATCGAATCATCCTCATCCATCCTGGGGTCAATAAAATCTAAGATCAACTCAGATCTAGATGCAAGGTACTGAACCTGAAACCTGTCAAGCAGCCGCACCATGATCTCATATGGAGGTGTGTACCAAAATTCATTGGCCAAAACATCATCCTATAGGCGCAGAAAGTTGCACTGAAAGGAAGGTGCGTGCACATGTGTATAATATTTCAGGGTTCAATGCTCTCTATTTGCAAGACATAGAGAGGGCATCGAACTGGAACATTTATTTCTCTCTGCTATTCCTTCTGGTTCACCCTTGGTGGGCCTACCTTTCATAATCGGTCCATCGAGAGAGTTTAATGATTGTGGAGACGTTTAACTCCCGACAGGCGCAAGCCCCCGTCGTTAATTACATCAGCAGACCCTTCCAAGTCAAGCTGAATACCTCATGCATTCCAAGATTTGTGCCTACTTCCTTGTAAACTGAATAATGGGGGCTAAAAAAGGGGATCATGTACTGACTTTGGATTTGGTTGGTTGGTTCTCACTATTTGGAGATATGTATGTGTGTGTGTGTGCTTTATAATGCCTATGCAACTTCATATCATACATGATATGTCCATTTTATTTATTTGAAGAGTATTTGATCCTTAGAAAATAGGTACACATTTTATTTGTATTTTATTCATGAAGAAGATTATTTAAATTTAGGTGAAAAGGGTATTTTGGTAATTTCAGGAGTTGGCTGATACTTGGACATGTTCAATTTTGGTTTAGAAACATAGAGGATTTAATTTGGGTTCATTTGGAGGTGGTTTGAGTCAATTTGGACTTGAAACGAGAAAGTTATGACAAAAAAAGACTTGTTTGTGATGATTTTTGGGTTTTAAGGGTCTATTTGTAAATATGCAGGGATTGGAGTCTGTAATTTAAACTTTTAATGGGGTTTGGGCTGAAAATTGGACTTCCAGGGACCAATTTGCAGAGATTTTGGACCGCCAGGGACTTATGTATAAGTTTCCAGGGGCTGCGCTGGGAATTTGATTGGTCAGAGGGGCCTGCTAGCAAAAGGGTCATTTTTATTTATTGCTTGGGCTTTGAGATTGGTGTTGTCTTTAGGATTTGGACTTGGGCTTCAGGATTCGTGTTTGAACTTTAAGATTAATAATGGGCTTCGGGGTTTCAGTTGGGCTTTAAGCATTTGGGCCTATTAAAGTTTAGTTTTAATGGGCTAAGCCTATATTTGAACTTGGGCTCTTGGGTTTTCGGCTTTGGGCTTTGCACAGAGATTATCATTATTGACAAGTGGGCTCCCTATGGCAGTAGCCGTTGTTTATCGGATTTGAATCATAGCCTTCGGATCAATACTTTGCTTTGAGATCCGAACTTGTGTTTGAATTTTCACTTTGGCGCTAAGATCTGAAGGATCACCATGCATTAATATTTGTGTTAATCCATATGTGAACTAGGGTTTTGGCAGAGGCTTAGGGTTTCAGGGCTCCGACGGTATTCCGGTCACGACAAGGAAAAAGAGAGGCATGGTTGGCATCGCCTTGGTATCAGGAGTGTTTTGCACTTGTTGTCGGTGGTTGGTGATCATCGGAGGTGGTGGCCCACAGTGGTGCTTGGGTTTAGCACCCGATTTGAGTTTCTAATTGATTTCTTCATATCTGAGAGGAATTTCCTTCAATTGGTTGATTAATTTCCATCATTTTGTCGTGTGGAAGCTGAGGTAAGTGTTAATTTTGAGCTTAATTGGGTACTGGTTATGATTGGGGTTTGAACTCCTCAGTTTGATACCAGCTTGATACCGGTAAGTGGTACAAGGGTTGGAGGGCATGGATGGGAGTTGGAATGACTTTGTTTGGACCCCTT
The DNA here is from genome assembly GCA_011114355.1 of Carex littledalei. Classification (NCBI taxonomy): domain Eukaryota; kingdom Viridiplantae; phylum Streptophyta; class Magnoliopsida; order Poales; family Cyperaceae; genus Carex; species Carex littledalei. Next base: position 10,189,106 of record CM022083.1, on the reverse strand, counting down.
AGAGTGCATTTGAGGTTGCAAAGGATTCAACTCAGCTTGAAGTGTACATTGGTGGAAAGTATAATATGAAAGTTCATATTTCATAAATTTTGAACATTTATATTTTTTTTCTAAATTTATTAATAATTGTATGTTGTTTTATCATTCAATCAAAGAAGAATATATGAACTCTGTTTCTGTCTAGTTTTGTAATTTTTAGGATTTTATTCTTATTTTTAAAGCATTTATTTATGCAGAGGGGTATTGAAGAGAGGGGTATTGAAGGTAATTTTGCTATTTTAATTAACAAATTCTCCATTTTAAAAGATGAACTTCAATAATCCATAATAAATTGAAATTTGTGTCCATTTTGTATGTTTTGGAGTCCTTTACATGACTGTGCTGTCCATTTTTCATTTTGGTCCTTGTATTAATCTGTTTGACCCAATTTGTCAGCAGAGGTCTTTTTAGCAATTTTGGGTACTTCTCATGTACCAGTAGCACTTGCTTTGTGATTTAGTGCTGATGCTGTGTATTAGGGAGTGCCAATAGCTGATAGGAGGCTTTTACCATAGCTAACACTGACTGGTTATTGGTTTAAACAGGTTTTAGTAGCTTTTGGGCTACCATTTGGTACCAGAAAGCAAAAAAAATGAAATCAAATAAGCTCCAGAAATTAATCATTCAACATATTAATGCTTACAAATATGCAGGAAAGTCCCTGGTTTTATTAAAACTATCACACCCCGAGACAACCCGCCACGTATTTACACGTAAGACGTGTGCACATCACATACATTATCAATAATAAATACTCATGCAACATTTTAGAATTAATCCTGTTCAGTCCCCTGAACAAAATTGTCGTTTGATGCTTCAAACAAGTTTGGATATTTTGTGCGTATAGTGTCCTCTAGCTCCCACGTTGCTTCTCTGGTTGAGTGGCGTCCCCATTGAAATAACACTTGTCGAGATGTGAGTGTGGACTGATATCCCTGCTAAGTCACACATTCCATCTAGCCTCTTTCCTTCCTTCGCGTAGTTCCTCCGGTGCGCCTTCGGTTTGACTATCTGTAATTCCTGAAGCGTTTTCTACAATGTAGCGTAGTACTATGTATTAGTTTTCTAGAGACAAGACCTTAGTATGTTCTCTCTTAGTGGTTAGTTATTGATATTGTATGTGCTGGCTCTGATACCAACTTTAGTTGTCACACCCCGAGACAACCCGCCACGTATTTCTACGTAAAGCGTACACACATCACATACATTATCAATAATATATACTCATGCAACATTTTAAAATCAAACAAAGTCTTCTAACACATTCAACATGAGATCAAGACAAACATGACAAACAAACCGATAATTGCCATGTAAGTCAATGTATCCACTTTTAAAGAGAGAATTAAAGTTTAACTAAAAATGAAAATAAAAAGATACTTGAGTCGTCAGCTCGTTGACCTCCTGATCCGCATCCCTCCTATTAATATATTTGTGCTCCTCGTCGGCTTCATCATTTCCTGGAACCCACATAAAAGTGGAACGGATGAGAGATCGAACTTTCTTTCAGTACGGGATTTAGTTCCAGTCTCAGAGTTTGTCAAATTGACTTATTAACACAAACATGATATTATATACTCACATGAAATCTTTCTAATACATATTTAAATCACACATGCACACACACACTTTTTTTTAGATATCTTTCAAGTTTTCCGTTAAACTATTTATTTGCCAATCCAATAGGAAACCCATCCAACATTGGAAGACCGCCAACCCGTTGGGAAATCCAACCAACAACGAGAGACTTTCTCACTAGACGGGAAATCCACCATACGCTAGATATTGGCTGTCGCACTAGACGGGGAATCCACCCTACAACAAGGAGAAATGCTACCAAATTTTTCTTAAATACCAAATTACTAACACGTATTTACTTCCTAAATGAGACAAAATATTCATTGAGCAATTCCAAAACTGAGACTATTTAAAATTAATTTCTATTAGATTAATTTTGAACAAGTATTGACCTAAGTCGCACATAATAAAATTCAACAAATTTGAATCACATTACAGTGTAATCGTCTACAAGGCCTGTATCGTGCAGACGTGCAAGCACCTATTTGTTTTAATATATATTTTTTTATTTGACTAAAATAAAAGAGATGCAGACGTACGAAGCACCTATTTGTTTTAATATATTTTTATTTTATTTGACTAAAGTAAAAGAGATGCATAGTTCAAAAAATTCCGAGTTTCCGGTCCGATTTGGTTAATTCCTGCAAATTCATCTGATTCCGAATCCACGGTCAAGTGACCGATTTCGATTCCGGTTTTGATTTTCAGAACCATAGTCAGTACTGCAAAAGGTTCTTAGAAATTAAAATAAGCTGGTGAACTCCTGTAGATCATGAAACAAAACTTATATAACCGAAAAGCGTGAGACTCGAGGGAATACAAATTTAAAATAAACCACCAATCCAAATGATCCAATAGTCAAAATTAAGGTTTTAAATAGAGATGATCACGTTATTGCATAAACGCTAAAAAAAATGTTGTAGCGCTAAAAAAAGTCAATAGTACAATAACTTTTAAGGTCCGAAACACTATAGCGCACTATTTGAAACACTTATCAAAACTCAATCAACACGAAATGTCCAATCTATGGCCCGACCTGCTTGCTTCTATCCCCTTATAAATTCACACATGCACTGCACATAGTAGGTAGAGGCGTAGAGAGAGAGAGATAGAGAAACCTTGGTGGCATTTACCAAGTTTTTTCAAAGAAAGAGAGAGATGACTGAGGTGATAGAATCGTGCATGGTGGTTCCCAGTGAGAAGACACCACAGCATGACCTATGGCTCTCCAACCTGGACATCATGTCGGCACAAATGGGATACACTCCACTTATCTACTTCTACCCGGCCAGGTCAAGCTCCAATCCGAACTTCTTTTGGGTGGATGCCTTCAAAAATAGCCTTGCAAAAGCGCTCGTGCTGTTTTACCCTCTCGCTGGGCGGCTTGTGAAGGGTGCTGACAGCCGGCTCAAGATAGACTGCAATGCAGCCGGTGCTCTATTTGTGGTGGCCAAGTCGGAGTTAACTCTCGACAGCTGTACCAAGTTGGAGCTGTCACCGGAGATGACGGAGATGTTTCTTCCAAGCATACTTGGATCAGCTCATCAGTACCCTTCCGTGCTGTTCATGTTACAGGTTTAATTTCTCATCAATTTCGGATAGCTTGTTTATGGTTATGGTTTTTTATTTAATATCTTACAAAATTGTATTAATTATGAAATGTGTTTCATTAATTATTTCAACAATATGTTTCATCATTCGTTAAGTAAATTTTTTTTTTTTAATGATGGGTGCGACCAGCTAGCACACATTCATTTCGGGTACATCCAAATTTAATATAGATCGTGCATAATTCAAAGGATATAAAAGTTATTTCTAATAATACATATTATCAATATTTTGATGTACATATGCACGTTCGAATTAATGTCTCATTATTATTTTGGACATTAAATGTAGATACTTTTTTCCATCTATTAATTAAATGACCAAAATATCATTTTCTATATATATAAAAAGAAAAATGTTTAAATCTCATATTTTTAATATTTCAACCATAGGATATACGTTAAATTAAATTGTATGTACGCAATATCTTCATAAATGACCAACCAAAATTTAAAGTAACTTAATTTTTATGTACTACAATTTCAAATATATAGAGAATATATCTGTAATTTTAATTTTTCAATTTGAATAATATTATTTGAAAAATATGAAATCTAGAAATTGCCCTAAATTAATTCTTGTGTCTTTGTAAAAAAAGATAAGTTATTTTATTGCTGTACTTTCGTTCACAATAAGAAAAGAGTGAGTCTATGGTACTATGCATAGCACGGATTAGTCCGTACTACGGAGCCATATTTTTATTTTGAAAATCCTAATGATCGATTGTTCAACATAATCCCCACATGAATATGTACTTGCAGACTAAATTTTATATTTTTTTCGAATTTTTTTACTATATTTTAAGATAAGTAGAAAATCACTTGATCTGAAAATTCTGAACCATCAAAAAACAGTGATTTTCTACCTATCTAAAAAAATAGTAAAATTTTCTAAAAAATATAAAATTTAGCCCACAAGTATATTCTCATATGGAAATCATGTTGAACGGTTCGGATCGACCGTTATAATTTTGAAAACGAAAATATTGATCCGTAGTACGGACTAATCCGTTCTATGCATAGTACCATAGACTCACTCATAAGAAAATGAAGCATGCATGATCTATGCATTACGGAACAGTACTTAACCTCGGTGTGACAAATATTGAACCACATATATATATATATATATATATAGAGTAAGGCTAAGGTGCTTTGCAAAGTAAACAGCCCTCTTTACTTCGGGTTACTTTTTCAATTTACAAAACTCAAACAACCTATCCGAACCGTTCAACATGTTCTAAATATTGAAATGTGCTTGGAGACCAAATTTTACATTTTTTGGAATTTTTTTACTATTTATTAAGCCACTTTGAAAATCGCTGATCCAATGGTGAACAGTAAAAAACAGTAAAATTTTCTGGACCACCGGATCAGACTTTTTCAAAGTGGCTTAATAAATAGTAAAAAAATTCCAAAAAATGTAAAATTTGGTCTCCAAGCACATTTCAATATTTATAACATGTTGAACGGTTCGGATCGGTTGTTTGAGTTTTGCAAATTGAAAAAGTAGCCCAAAGTAAAGAGGGGTGTTTACTTTGCAAAGCACCATAGCCTTACTCTATATATATATATATATATATATAGAGCTGGACTATGGTGAGTTGTGAAGTAAGAGATCATTTTTACTTCACGCTCATATTTTCATTTTGAAAATCCAAACAACCGATCCGAACCGCTCAACATGTTCTAAATATTGAAATGTGCTGACTAAATTTTACATTTTTTGGAATTTTTTTACTATTTATTAAGCCACTTTGAAAATTGCTGATCTGGTGGTCCAGAAATTTTTACTGTTCACAGTGGATCAGCGAATTCAAAGTGGCTTAATAAATAGTAAAAAAATTCCAAAAAATGTAAAATTTAGTCTCCAAGCACATTTCAGTATAGAGAACATGTTGAGCGGTTCGGATCGGTTGTTTGAATTTTCAAAATGAAAATATGGCGTGAAGTAAAACGACGTTTTACTTCACAACTCACCATAGCGTATTTTTTTTTACAAAAAATATATTATATATTTGTACTAAATATCAACATTATCTAAAGTCTCATAGAACAATAAATAACACTAAATTAATTAAGAAATTATAATATTCACATTGAACCAGTACAAAGTCCAAATTGCGGTTCAAAATATCCATAGTAATATCATAAACTATCGATCTTTTTCTATTGAAAATATCTTAAGCATCATGATTCATGACATAATCTATTTTTTTTTCTATTCAAATTTCAAAATAACCTAGACAAGAGTTTCTTTCTCGGTTTCGGCAAATTAAAATATATGTAGCAACAAAGCTTTTAATTGATTTCGTTTTCTTTTATTTAACATTTTTGGGTCTTTATTTGAAGCCCATATAAATTGCCTAAAAAATAGCACGCGCTATTTGCGCTACACGCTATGCGCTATAGCGGAACGCTATTACCGCTATAGCGGCCGTAGCTCAATTAGCGTATTTTGATGCCATAGCTTAGCGTTTAGGGTCCAAAAACGCTATAGCGTGCTATTTAAAACACTGATATATATATATATGTGAAATTTTTTGGGATCCTTTCATCTGGCATTTTTTTCTTGCAAAAAAGAGTTATTATCTCAATACATATTTAACTTGAACAGGTAACATTTCTAAAATGCGGCGGCATAGCGTTTGGTTGTGCGAGGCACCATGTTGTCAACGATGGGCGGAGCGTATTTCACTTCATGCAGACTTGCGCGAGCCTGGCTCGAGGCTGCACCGGTGCCGATCTGCTCCAACCCCCATTTCTAGACCGTACCATCCTTTGCGCCCGGTCCCCTCCAGTCGTCCAATTCGATCACCCTGAGTACTTCCGCAAAGTACTCAACCCATCACAAACTCCTGACGCCACGACTTCTATTTCCAGCGCAATGAAACTATCACAGGATCAGATCAACATACTCAAATGCAGTGGCAAACCGGACTCAACCGTTGCTATGTCCACGTTCAGTGTGGTTGCTGCGCATGTTTGGAAGTGCGTGTGTGCAGCGCGTGGCCTCTCTCCAGAAACCACTGCACGCCTCATCTTTGTTGTTGACATTCGCAACCGCATGCGTCCTCCTCTTCCACAACTATATTTGGGCAATGCCATCATCCGGACATCAATGGTTGCGAGGGTCCATGACATGTTGCTTGAGTCTGTGGCAGGCTTGGCTCAAAAGATAAAAGGTGTGACAGATTCTGTCAATGATAGCTATGCAAGATCAGCAATTGACAGTATGGAATTGTTGCATGACAGTGGGAACAGTTTCTCGACAGATGATGGCAAATCAGAATCGGAGCTGAGGGTGATCAGCTGGCTCGGAATGCCAACTTTGGGTGCTGACTTCGGGTTGGGACTCCCAAAGTTTTTTATCCTAGAACACCCTAAAGGTGAAAATATGGCATCCCTCGCAAAAGATCATGATGGAATATCGGTCCTTATCACATTGGAGCGAGAATCCATGTCGCAATTCAAGGATCTCTTCTATGACATGCCCTCACAACAACAAAGTAGGCACTTTTCGCGACGGGACTCCGTCGCGATAGAAAAAGCACGTTTATGACGGTACTCCGTCGCGAAAAGTCATTTTTTATCCTCGCGAAAAGTGCCAGTCTTTTGTAGTGCCTGTTTGGACACCTGAAAATTACTGCTTTCTGTTTGCCTATTATTTGTTATTTGCTTTGGTGTGGTTTTGTTTCAAGGATATATGTTAATTAATTGTTTGTAATTTGAATTTTTTTGAAATGAAGAATGAATTATATTAATTTGTTCTTACAATTCTCTGTTACATGGTATTTATAAAACAAGCTATACAATTAGCCGTTGCCTAATTTCCTAATATGTTGGATTGTTGCTTGACTATCATAATTAATCTAGGTACCAAATATGGCTTAACAGCTATACAATTGGATGTTATATTGTATGTTGCCTAAACTATGTCTGTGATGAATATTCTGAGGCTCATGTTTTTTTTTGTCAACACTCCTCCTCAAGCTAGGATTGTAAATGTCGATCAATCCTAACTTTCTTGTAATATTTTGAAAGGGTTTTGGACTAATCCCTTAGGGAAGACATCAGCAAGTTGATCTTCGCTCTTCACATATGGTGTTTTAATTTCTTTAGCTTGAATTTTTTCTATCACAAAATGACAGTCGACTTCAATGTGCTTGGTTCTTTTATGAAAGACTGGATTAGAAGCAATGTGTTTAGCCGCTTGATTATCAAAAATCATTTCATAGGCTCATGCTTTGTAATATCCAAATCGACTAAAACTTGTCTAATCCAAGTCAACTCACTCGCAGTTGATGCCATAGCTTGATATTCCGCTTCTGCGCTTGATCTTGCTACAACATCCTGCTTCTTGCTCTTCCATGTGACTAAGTTTCCGCCAACAAATGTGCAGAAGCCCGTAGTTGATTTTCTATCAAAGCTTCCCGCCCAATCTGCATCGGAATAGCCACATATCTCATTAGAATTATTATTTCTCATCCATATTCCTTTTCCAGGTGATCCTTTTAAGTATCTTAAAATTCTATTGATTGCTTCTAAATGAGGTGTTCTTGGTGAGTGCATAAATTTACTAATTTGACTTACTGAATATGAGATGTTAGGTCTAGTTACCGTTAGATATATTAATTTTCCTACAAGTTTTTGAAATTGGTATATGTCATCTAATGGTTCACCATCTTCAGTATTTAGTTTACACTTATTTTCAATAGGTTTTGAACCTAATTTACCTGTTTCTTTAAGAAGGTCCAGTGTATATTTTCTTTGGAAAATGAACAAACCCCTTTTTGAATGAGCTACTTCTATACCTAAGAAATATTTTAGTAAACCTAAATCTTTAATGTCAAAGTTATTCTTTAGTTGATTTTTTACTGTATTGATTTCTTTTCCATTATTTCCCGTAATTATTATGTCATCTACATAAACTAACACAATTATAATGTTCCCACAATTATGTTTAGTAAAAAAGAGAATTATCAGCACTACTAACTTTAAAACCACATGATTTAAGAAAAAAACAAAGTTTGCCATACCATGCTCTTGGAGATTGTTTTAGTCCATATATTGATTTTTTCAACCTACAAACAAGATTAGAATATTTTTCTCTCTTGTGACCGAGTGGTAGGTTCATACACAACAAAAAGTAGGCACTTATCGTGAGGGTACTCCGTCGCGAATGATCAGAGTCAAAATAATGATGATTTACGTAGGATTTTGGCTTAGGTTTTGCATATTTTCTCACACTTATGTTTAATATATTAGAGAAAAAGGCTACTGTCACCCTTCTTTATGTTTTATTGCAGAAAATAAGTTTTGGGACTATTTTACATCAAATGGAGCTAGAATCGGGTCAATCGGATCAGCGACGCTCATCGACTAAGTCTCTGTTACGGTCTGTATTGTCTAATACGGACCAGGCCTAGCACAGAACAGAAGATAGCGCTAGAAGCATTAAACCCTAACCGTCAAGGTCCTAATACAGACTGTATCAACTGATACTGCCCGTATCGGAAGACATCTCTTGGGGAATAACTGTCGACAGCTGTTTCCAGATCAGTTTCTTAGCCTCTACTCAACCTCCACACGTCCCTCCACTCCTATATAAGGCCCCTGGGCAGAAGGAATAGTCATCTTTGTAATTAGGGTTAGATTTGATTAAAGAGAGAAGAGAGGAGTGCTTGTAACAATGCCGTTCCGCGGCTAAGTTCTTTTTCTTAGGGCTAGGCAGTAAACCTTGTTACTCTTGATGTCTTGATATATATATTTCTGTTGATTATGATTTCTTGTTGTTGAAACAAAATGCTTTTGTGATTTATTATCTCTTCATCTAACTTCAATGATCTAGTTTGAGTCCGTTAGGGTAGTGACAGTACTTTAATGGTAAGAGAAACTATTTGTATGAATTAGCCTCGTTGAGATTCATTAGGTTTATGTGAAGAAAACCTTAGCGGGGAAACCATAAACCAGACTAACAAAACCGTACCAAATTTCATCACATGCGTAAAGGAATTTGCAGTGATCTGTGTAGTAATTTGGGGTATTTGAGATATCAGACATTTGCGTAAGGAAAATCGCAGTGTCCTATGTAGAATCTCGGTGAAAGATCTGTCATTCTTGCGTAACATAAATCGCAATGACCTATGTGGTGTCTTTCATTAAACAACAACAAGAGATCAGACGCAACAGGAATATATTGTCAAGGCAGATTGAGTAGCAATGGTGTGCCGAAACCCTAGGAATCCTCATCTCTATCTTTATTTAATTACTTTTAATTGCTTCCTAATTTACATTGATCACAACAACATCTCTCAATTTACAGATTTCGTCTAGCCTTTCAAAAGATTGTGATTCGATCGCTCAAAGCATTGAACCAATATTTCCTGTGGATCGACCTCGAATATACTACTCGATAGGATTGTGCGCTTGCAGTCCGAACCGATAGCATTTACGAGTTTATAAATATTAAAAGAAATATTGCTCTCTTTTGAGTGATCAGCGAAAAGTACCGTCGCGAAAAGAAAAAGCACAGTTATGACGGTACTTTGTCGCGAAAAGTGCCTCGCGATAAGTGCGTACTTTTCGCGACGATACTTTTCGCGACGGAGTACCCTCGCGATAAGTGCCTACTTTGTTGTTGTGATATAAACTTCTTCTTCAAGTGTTCCTTGAAGAAAAATATTTTTAACATCCATTTGGTAAAGATTCCAACCATTATTAGTTGCTACTGAAAATAAAATTCTAACCGTATTCATTTTGGCAACTGGAGCAAATGTCTCATGATAGTCAATTCCATAGGTTTGTGTGTATCATTTTGCCACAATTCTAGCTTTGTACTATTCTGTGGTGCCATCACAGTTATATTTAATTTTGTATACCCATTTGCATCCAACTGGTTTTTTATCTTTTGGTAAGGCTACAATAACCCATGTATTATTTAATCAAAGTATTAATTAACATGTATTTAATTAAATAATAACACAACACGACAATGCTAACAGCGGGTTGCACATGCATCCCCCACCGTCAGTTGGTCAGACAACGCGCCGCGCGCTCCTATTATTTTAATTTCTCTTTTAATTTAATCCCACTTGATTAATTAGTTGTATAATTAAAGTATTAATTAATGGAGTTAGCTTTGGCCTCTACCTATGCCCAGAGGTATAGTTTTATACATCCAATGTGGTTCTTCTCTACATTCGAGTTATTACTCCTTTTGCCATTTGGTGGCACGTTCCTGTGATTTCATGGATGGTTTTAATTGCTTTTAACATGCATGTCAGACTAATTAATTAAATTAAATTAAATTAATTATCGATAGCGTTGGCCATCTTAGGATCCATCAAATTCAAAAAATATATAAATCATGAATGATGTCTAGATCTTACTGTTCCAAAACAAAATCTTTGTACAGATAAAGAAATGCCTATTTGATATTTGGTTTATTTGTGTAATATACAAGTTTTTCTTGTCTAATGTGTAGTAGGAATATTGGGAGGTGGTTCCAAATAAATAGCTACTAATTAATGAATTAATATTTGAGAAAGAACATTATCCAATGTTTAAATTAAGTAAAGCTTTTAGAATGATTTTCTTAGGGTATGTAATAATTCATCTTTCTTTCAAATAGTACTGAATAGTACTGTTTGTATGGTGATACATATATAAGGATAAGGATAATTGTTTTTAATTATGAATTACCTCTAAGTAAATATTTATAGGTAATTATTCATCTCATTTTTTATAGACATCATATTTCAACATAGAGGGGATCATTTGACAGTTCAAAATGAGAATCTTTAAAAACAAAACTTAATTTTAAAATCAAACATTATGGCCTTGATCTATATTAACCACATATTATGTCTATAAAAAAATAATGACACTTACTCATGTGTGTTTCATCATATACATAAAGTGACTTAAAATTTCGATGGTCAGATTTTAATGGTCTATAGGACATCATCAAATAATACTTAAATTACATGAAATTTAATTATTAAACTATCAATATAATATCCAGGGGGCGGATCCAGGATATTTGTCGGGAGAGTGCGGACGCACGCAGCAACCAGAAAATAGAAAAGAGCAAAGTCCAAGCCCCGTGCGGACGCAGTGCGGCCGCACTCTGGCTGCATTCAACCTAAAAAGTGAGTTTTTGACGGTTTTTCTATTTTCGGCGCATCTGACCACGACCCAGGGGTGAAAAATAGAAGGTGGAGACGTGGGGAATATGCTGGGACAGATTTAGAATGATTCCCCATGTCCATATGCTCCAGTTTCTGGTATAAAAGGAAAGAAATTCTTCTCTTTCAGGATCATCAATCTAAGAGAGAAATTCAAGAGAAGAGCAAGAAGTGAATCACGAAGGAAGAAGAAGAATTCTCACAGCAAACACAAGAAGACTAAGGTTTTTCATTAGAGAATGGTGTAATCTATTTCTCTAGTTAGTTTCTCTTTGTCTTTTGCTTATTTTTGTATTGAATTCATGATGAATGCTTGCATCTCCATGAGAGGCTAGTTTTCCTCTCTAGGGATTTAGGTCATGTAGCATGAACTTGTTTAATTTTATCTTACTCGGATCTTAGTTTTTATTATAATTGTTTGATTTGATGTTAATTTCTGTGATTTATTTTTTGTGATGTTGCATGATTAGTACTTGAATTGTAGTATCCCGCTTAGGTCTTTTAGACTTAAAGTAGATTAGGATCATATATGATAGTACCAAATTGTGATCACAAGTACCTTAGGATTTGGATTAGTGATGTCTCAATATTTGACCTATAAATCTGACCAATTCCTGTACCAAAATATGTGTTTTTAACTACCAAATCGTGTCTATTACATTGAATATCTATAGAATGTGGTACTGCTGCGTTTTTATTCTTACTTTGCAGAAAACGAGCGAAATCAGGGAAGATTGCAAGTTCTGAGACCCTACACGCGGGCCGCGTCACATCCGAAGCGGGCCGCATCAAACCCTGACGCGACCACAGACGCGATCACTCTTCACACACGCGAGGGACACAGACACGCGGACCGCGTCACACCACACGCGGGTCGCGTCAGCCTATTCCGAAAACAAAACAGAAAAGGAAACAGAGGCTCAATGAAGGAAAGGTCGGCCAGATTGGCTATATTACGGATCCCTTGCTACAGAGGGAGGCTAATTCTTTATTCTGCATTTTTAGAGAGCGAGAGACAGATTCTAGGGTTTGGACTTGACGGCTAGCTTGGAGACGAAGTTGAGAAGCGAAAAACGAAAGTTCTTCACGGATCTTCTTTGTATTTCGGGTTTTGTCATGGTTATTTCTTCTATCTTTTGTTTTGTTTGCTCTTTGTCTATGCTTGAGTAGTTTATTAGTTTCTAGGGTTACGATGTAGTTTGATACTTTGTTTTGTATGCATGTTGTTTGAATCTGTGTTGAATGTTAGTGTTTAATTGTTTGAGTAGTATTTTAATTGCTTTGTTGAAGTTGATTGAATGATTCTTGATTGTCTACTGTTAGATGTCTATAGCATCTTTCTAGTAATTTGGCCCTGATGTTTCTCTCAACCAAACTTAGTATTTGAGGTAGGTTTACGAGCCATGAGGCGAGACCAAATAGTAACTGAGAGGTGAACTTTTCCACTTATCGAGAGGTAGTGGTTACCTTTAGTAAACCGGACAATTAACTTAGATTAAAAACCTAAGAAGGTGAAATTGCATTTCCGATACCAAGTTTATTAAGCCAACAAACGAGAGTTGAGGTTTAGGAACATTAGGTTCAGTCAATGAACCCTTACACCAAAGAACAACACAGAAACAGACAGCTGCTGCATTCACTCGAGGTCCACGCGGGCCGCGTATGAGAGTACGCGGGTCGCGTGTTCCATGCGGGTCGCGTATGAAAGTACGCGGGTCGTGTGTGGTACCGAGAGGCAGAGTTGAAGATGAAATCGGAAACCCTGGAAACGCTTTTCTCTATCTGATAAAAACCAAATTTTACTTTCTGTTATTTTAATTATTTCTGTCATTATTGAACTTTGGAATATTAAACAAACCAAATCAATCTTTTCCAACTTCTAGTACTTAATTGATTTAAGTAGAGTTCCAGATTATATTTTGAACCGTCCTGTGGATCGATACCTGACTAAACTATACGATAGGATTGTGCACTTGCAGTCTAGTCAGAAGTTAATTCAAGGTTTAAAAGCTACAGCTTGCTGTAGTGAAACTTTGTGATACACTTTTGTACGAACAATTAGAATTGACCAATTTGAAATTTAAACCGGAACTACAGGAATTATGATTAGGGTTTGATGAAGAACTTAATCGTGAAGTCAAATCCCTAATTAGGACCCCTTGAATTGAATTGAATATTGGTATGAAGGACTTAATCGTGAAGTACCAATATCTAAGGATAGGATAGGCTAACGAGAACTTCATGGTCTAGATAGCTAGGGTGAAGGACTTAATCATGAAATCTGAACTGTTTAGGCACGTTATTAATTCACGAAAGTGACCCTTTTTAACATCTTAGGTTATCATATCAAACATGAATTTAAACAAACCGAGTAGATAGAATTAGCAAGGGATTGTAGACCGAATACCCCTAGACTTCTCCAACTTGATCACACCCGAATTTTAATTACTTTTAATTACTTTGTTACAAATCTTTAATTTTCTTTAAAAACAAAAGTCCACAAAAACCCCCCCTTTTACTTTTATTGTTTAGTTTTAATAGTAATTTTTTTTAGTAGAAATTAGTATTTCCCAATTCTCCCTTTGGATCGATACCTCAATTACTACAGGAATTAGGTTGTGCGCTTGCAATCGACCATATCTTTGAGTATTAGGTTTATAAATTTAAAAGTTTAAAGAGTATAAAAGAAAGCGTAACACCCTATACCTAAAATACTCAACACAACACAAAAACAAGCAGTTTTAGTTTCTCTTTCATACTCTCAAGCAAAATACTATATATCAATCTTCGTACAATGTGAAACCTGCATCATTGTCAAAATCGAATAGTACTTCACTTATCATCCTTCCAGAAAGATCATCTCACTCTTTGTTGCACATTAACATTTAATGTGCGTATGAATTCGGTATAAATACCTAATCAGAGTAAGGAAACGAGGATAAAGAGTAATACCTGACAAAGTACTTATGGCGGCGGTATTTCTTCGAGTACTTATCACTCCCACTAGTCGAGCAACTAGTACCCGAGGTCATCGCACTACCGTGAGAACTCTCAGAACCAGCTGATATCTCATTCCTTTGCCGAACCAAGTCCATCATCTCAATGTCCTCATCCACAATCTCACTAAAGACCCTCATCCAATCTGCACACTTCTTCTCCTCTACCAAGAAGTCAATGTAGAGGAGAAGTCATTGCTAGTACATGCAATCTCTCTAGCCACAAATGACACACAAAAGTCAATGTAGCTACGAGGTAAAGAGGACAGAATAACCTGAGTAAGGAGTCTGTTGCTGATGCATGCATCTCCATTGAATCATCCTCATCCATCCTAGTGTCAGTAAAATCTAAGATCAACTCAGACCTAGATGCAAGGTATTGCTCTTGAAACCTGTCAAGAAGCATCACCATGATCTCATATGGACGAGTGTACCAAAATTCATTGGCCAAAACATCATCCTATGGGCGCAGAAAGTTGCACTGAAAGGAAGGTGCGTGCACATGTGTGTGTGTATGCTTTATAATGCCTATGCAACTTTATATCATACATGATATGTCCATTATATTTATTTGAATAGTATTTGATACTTAGAAAAAAGGTACACATTTTATTTGTATTTTATTCATGTGTTTGACCCTAAAAAGTCGGGATTCAGAAATGAACAAAAGAGCTAAAAAATAGAAGAAATGGAGGTGGCCATTGGAGATTAAATGGGGAAGATTGGATGAATCCATTTAATCACAAAATTGAGAAGTAGGTTCACGCTTTGAATGGAACTAAGATAATTGGTTTCAATTCAAATAAATTGATTTGGGTTACCATAAATAAATAATGGCAGCAAATGGCCTCGGACCAAAGAAAATGGAAAGGAATTAGCTTATTGGGCTATTAATGGGCTAAACCAAAGTGAAGTTAAATAAACTTTGATTTAAGGGAATTGATTGGGCCGAAATCAATTAAGCTTAGCTGGACCGAAAGCAAACAAGCTCAGCCATATCTCCAGCGCAAAAAAAAAAGGAACCCTCTAATCTCCCTAAAACTCGGTTCATACAAGACCGATACAAAATCCTATGTGTGCAGTAGCCCGGTTCACAGTGCACCACACTCACCCGAATCCCGTGCACAAATTAAACCCAGTCGCCGGATATTTGTGACCTCTTCGTTTTCCCTAGACTCGGATAACGCGAGATCTATGCAAAGCCCTAAGCTGTCAGTGGAGTGGTTCATTATAAACCGCGTCTACCGAAGTTTAGTGACATAAAAATGAAATCCAAATGCCAGCGCCTGACCCCTTCGTTGTATATGGACTTGGCACATTCTAAACCAATATAGCACCCATGCATGGCCCATCGTGAAACGAGTGCACTCAAGCCTGGGACATAAAATGTTAAAACAACTTACTGGCGAGGCTGACAAGCAGGCCCACACATGTCGGTGCCTTCTCCTTGCTGCAAAACGTGAGCCTCAATCCATGGCAAAGCCTTCAAACCAAATCAAGGCCTTCCAATTTAGAAGCTACCAGTGGTTCAGATTAACTCAGTCTTTGATCAATGAGCTGGCCTCGCCTCACTGGCTACAAGGCAACAAAAGAAATGCTTAAACAGTAAGCAAACCCTCATAGGCATTTGATCAAGCATCTTTGCAAATTAAAGGATGAGATGAAAGCACCTCAGCTGCAAACCCTAAAACCCCAAGCAAGCCTCTGCCTATATAAGGAGCCCCTGTTGAAGAAAAAGAAGACAAGACACAAGGCCGAAAACTACCCAAAAATAGATAGCTAGCTAAAAAAAAAAAGCTTAGTTCTTTTTTTCCCCCTAAAGCAAGAAATTTTATAGGTAATGTGAGATTCAGAGATGTAAGCTTTGAGAGGATGATATCATGTACATAGCTTATGTTGGAATGAAGTTCTTTTTGAAAATCGAAATTCTCTTCTTTCTTTTACTGTTTTGACATATCTTTTATTCTTCTTCTTTTTTTATTTGCTTTCTTTGTTTGGAGCTTTTGAATTGATGAAAAGGTGAAGGCTAAAGCTTATACATTAGCCTAATGATCAATATAAAAAAAATAGTCTCCTTTACTGCCTTTAATATAAACATAAAAATATAAAAAAATATAAAAATATATATAATATATTTCTTTTCTTTTTTAAAGAAATCTGTCAATTTTCATTAGTTAATAGGCATTATTCTTGCTCATTGTGATTTGTTACTATTTTAGCATATAATAAAAATATAAATGTGTAAAAGTGCAAAACTTTGATAATTTTCCTTCTTCTTTAGTTCTACCTTTAAATCAACCTCTTTAATCCTTTTTAAAGTGATTAGGTGATGAAAATACGAGGGTTGAGCCAGCTGGTCTCCTTTCATATTAGAGTCATTTAATTATTTTAATAAAGAATTAAAAAGGATTAAAAGTGGATAAAAAAATAATATACACAAGGGTTAAAAGGGTTGAGCCAGCTGGCTTCCCCTTTTATCTCCTTTAAATGATCAAAGGGCCCATGTTACATGTGTTGAAATTTAACCCTTGATGCATACAAATGTGCTAGATCACATTATCTAAAGGGATTAAATTGATATGCATGAATATGGTGAAAGATAGAGGGTTAAAATGTGAATAGACAGCAGCTATAACTGCACTAATGTCATTCATACTCTTTCCCCAATGATATCTTGATAATTTTGTCCAATAATCAAATGGAAAGAACATATAACTCATGATTTTAACAAAATCAGGGGTCTCCCTGCAAAATTCCAAATCTGATAGCCTTTCATGATCTTAAAAACATTAAAATGATTTTTGGAGCTTTCTTGATCTTTCCTTTTTCTGTTATTAATGCAAAACAGTGGCTTTCATGCTTAGAAACCTGTTCTGACCTCAACCAGTCAGTGCCTTATGTGTTCATACCCCTGTACCAGTCCTGGTACACAGCCAAACAAAAGACCAGCAGTAGAATGTATAACAATAGCTACTGGTACAATAATGCACTCCAAAATGCCAGAATTGACCCCTGTCTGCAAAATAGACAGCACAAGTCACATCGAAATTTAAAATGAAAGAAAAATTGCACAGTTAAATAAAGGACTCCAAGACACATAAAATTGACACAAAGTTTACATTTTTATGATTTTATTTCGATTTTATATGAATTTTTGAAGTTCAGCATTTAAAACAGAAAATTCAGCATTTAAAAGACAAAAGGGACCTGCTGGTAAATTGCACATAAAAATTTGATCCAGGGACCAAATTGAAAAATAAACATCACAGTCATGTAGAGGGTTTTGAAACACACAAAATGGACATAGATTTCATATTTTTACGGTTTTATTTGAATTTGTTATGAATTTTCTAAGTTCATCACTTGAGATAAACAAAATCCAGCAATTAAAGTTGTAAATGACCTTCAAATGCTCTCTGCCCCAAATAAAATGTTAAAAATAGAAATAAAATGCCAAAAAATCATAAATATTACCAGAATCATGATTTACATATTATACTATAACTTCATGATAAAGTGACATATACCTATTAACAAAAATTTGTGAAAAGGAGCATATCAGAAATTTTACATTCATTATTATGTCATAGCCAAATAAATACATTTAAAAAATTAAATCAGGCCCTCTGAACTTTAAATACACTTCAACATGTCCAAATTAAACATTCCTGGCTTTCAGTCGTGCCCCCAAGCTCCTGTACCAGCTGCTGGTACCAAATCGGTACTGAGCCGAGAGGTTTAAAACTCAAGCATGGCTAATATGCGATCAAAACTGAAATTAACGCCTTCAATAGCTTCCACATGATGAGGCGATGCTACTGATACTCCTCTTTAATCTCGCCGTGACCGGAGCCCCACCGGAGTTCAAATCTCTGAAATCGGAAAGAAAACCTAATTCGGGTATCAAACCCGACCCACATCACAGCCAACACGATATTAAAGCGACATAGGCCACTTGATCTTGGCGCCATGATAAAGATTTAACTTAAAACCCTAATCTTGATGCAAGAAGAGGATCTAAGGGCCCAGGACTAAAGTTCAATAGCCGAAAAAATGCCCAGTGGGGCCCATCTGTCATTTAATCCGAATTAAAACCCAAATCTCTTGGCACCAATCTCAAAGCCCAATATTCATAACCCAATATCTCACACAGATCTTGAAGCCCAGAATGCCAATCGCAAAGCCCAATTAACAGATAAAATCGTTAAAACAAAGTCTGTTTACAAATAAACCCTTCTGATAAAATCTAATTACTAGTGCAGTTCTTGAAAAATTACAAAAAGATCCTTAACAGCTTAAAATCATTTCAAACAAGCCCTAAAAAACCAAGTTTCACATAAAACCCTACATAAAGCCCAAATTAAAATTCATGTCATTTCACCCTTACAAATGTCTCCCTGAAAAATAAAAAGATATTTACAAATAAGCCCTTCTCGGTCCTTTTCAAGCATAACTTTCTCATCTTAAGTCCAAATTGACTCAAACCACCTCCAAATGAATCCAAATTAAATTCTCTATGTTTATAAATCAAAATTGAACACGCCAAACATCAGCCAAACCTTGAAATGACCAATAACCCTTTCTTCAAAATTAGGTGATTTAATTCCTTAATAAAGTGTAAATAATTAACAAAAATGTAAATAAATATGTCTTAAATCAAATATAAATGAATAATGCATATACATTTCTCAAATATCCAAATTCCCATTTCAAAATATAATAAACTTCATTTTAGATGAAATCATACACATGTCCAAACATATAGAAAAACCCAAATCAAAACCAGAGCCAATACATGAGTCACCTTTTTGCCCCTTTATTCAATTCACAACAAATAGGCCCCAAATCCCATAATGGACGAGGTGTTCAGTATGGCTTGGAAGGGTCATCTCATGTAATTAACAGCGGGGGCTTGCGCCTGCTGGGAGTTAAACGTCCACACAATCAATAAACTCTCTCGATAGACTGATTATGAATTGTAGAAAGAAGTAAATATTTTAAGTTCAAAGTTCTCCCCCTATGACTTGAAAACAGAGAGCATTGAACCATGAGACATTTAACACATGCACACACCTTCCATCCCGTTGTGCAACTTTCTGCGCCCTACAGGTTTTGGCACGCCCGGTGGGACATTCTCCTCCTCACAGGTTCGGGATCCGATACGAAGATAAAGGGAACATACTCAAGTAGCCAATGACTTCAAAACACTCAAACAACAAGTCATTGGACCGCTTGAGTTATGTCATTTCCTTTTATATTCGATATCGACGCCTATGGATTGAATAATCGGGCTAATGATCACTCAAAAGAGAGCAATGTTTCTTTTAATATTTATAAACTCGGAAATGCTATCGGTTCGGACTGCAAGCGCACAATCCTATCGAGTAGTATATTCGAGGTCGATCCACAGGGAATATTGGTTCAATGCTTTGAGCGATCGAATCACAATCTTTCGAAAGGCTAGACGAAATCTGAAAATTGAGAGATGTTGTTGTGATCAATGTAAATTAGAAAGCAATTAAAAGTAATTAAAATAAAGATAGAGATGAGAATTTCTAGGGTTTCGGCACACCATTGCTACTCAATCCGCCTTGACAATATATTCCTGTTGCGTCTGATTTCCTGTTGTTGTTTTATGAAAGACAACCACATAGGTCACTGCGATTTATGTTACGCAAGAATGACAGATTTTTCATCGAGATTCTACATAGGACACTGTGAGTTTCCTTACGCAAATTACTAATATCTAAAAACCCCAAATTACTACACAGATCACTGCGATTTTTCTTACGCATGTGATGGAATTTGGTACGCATTTTGTTGGTCTGGTTTATGATTTCCCCGCTAAGATTTTCTTCACATAAACCTAATAGTTCTCAACGAGGCTAATTCATACAAATAGTTTCTCTTACCATTAAAGTACTGTCACTACCCTAACGGACTCAAACTAGATCATTGAAGTTAGATGAAGAGATAGTAAATCACAAAAGCATTTTGATTCAACAACAAGAAACCATAATCAACAGAAATATATATATCAAAACATCAAGAGTAACAAGGTTTACTGCCTAGCCCTAAGAATAGGAACTTAGTCGCAAAACGGCATTGTTACAAGCACTCCTCTCTTCTCTCTTTAATCAAATCTAACCCTAATTACAAAGATAACTATTCCTTCTGCCCAGGGGATTTATATAGAAGTGGAGGGACGTCTGGAGGTTGAGTAGGGGCTAAGAAACTGATCTGAAAACAGCTGTCGGCAGTTATTCCCCAAGAGACGCCTTCGGTTACGGACCGTATCAGGCGATACAGTCCGTATTAGGACCTTGACGGTTAAGGTTTAATGCTTCCAGCGCTATCTTCTGGTCTGTGCTAGGCCTGGTCCGTATTAGGCAATACAGACCGTAACAGAGATTTAGTCGATAAGCGTCGCTGATCCGATTGACCCGATTCTAGCTCCATTTGGTGTAAAATAGTCCCAAAACCTGTTTTCTGCAATAAAACATAAAGAAGGGTGATAGTAGCCTTTTTCTCTAATTAATTAAACATAAGTGTGAGAAAATATGCAAAACATAAGCCAAAACCCTACGTAAATCATCATTATTTTGACTCTGATCACGCCTCCCAACTTGAATTGTTGCTTGTCCTCAAGCGACGACATCCTAGCTGGTCAAAGATCCGGTCTAGGTTAAACCATACAATCTCAAGGACTTGTTTAAAATTAAATTAGAACTTGGATTTGGTACAATTGGCATGACAATAAAAATTTAGAATTCTGAAATAATCATGACATCTCCCTTGAACAATTTATTCACCCCATGATTGACCTTATTGTCCTTACCCTAGAAAAATTATTATCGAACAATCTTCTTCATAAATATCCTTAAAATTGAGAGTATTAATTTCCCCTTCGATTATAAATCGATCCCTTCCAATCAATAGGTATTCTAATGATATAAATTTTCATTTTCCTTCCCAATTGATTGGAGCAAAGTATGACAACTAAGTGTGTTGGTACTTGTGACTATTTTTGAAAAATTAAATATGTACAAAATTTAAAATTTGGGAGGTTTTCTCGAGCCTATTGGTAACCAGTCTTGCGTAGGCACCCGTACTCTTTTTATCCTCCATCTTTTATTCTATTTTTTTTTCATTTTTTTCTTTTTCTATATTTTTCTATTTTTTTGGATTTTTCTCATTTCTGATTTTTTTTTGTATTTTTCTATTTTTCTGAAAAATAAAATATTTTTGTGTCACAAGCACCATGATTACACACAATTCCAAGTATTCATTCATACAAGGAATTATTGCATATTTTCGCTAGGGGTCTATCTATAATAAATGGGTATTCTAAAATACTATCAAGCTTAAAAGACTTTGCAAAAATAAATTACTCAATAAATAAAAATTCTAGGGTTTGCGATTTTTTATCAACACTCATGGTTAGTAATTTATTATTCCCTTCGAGATCGCTAATTATTTTAAAAATTCCAAATTTTTGTATCATGGCCAATTGTCTAAACCTTAGTCTAATTCAATTTAAAACAATTCCTATTTGATTAACCTACTCCTAAGGAAAAATAAAAATGCAAGCTAGCTAAAAAGCTCAATCTAATCATTCTAGGATTTTCGGTAAAGCCTCCAACCCTAGTCAAAAATTGAGTAAAACTACTAGCACCTAAGAATTTAAAATGCGAAATTTTTTAAAGATACAGATACATGGTCAATTTACTTTCCTACCCCCCGAATAAAATTGAGCATTGTCCCCAATGCTCGAGAGATAAAAATAAAGGAAGTAATAAAGTAAAAAGACCGGGGAAAGATACAACTCACTGCACCTCAATCCTGAGGTGGTGGAGGCGGTGGTGGTCGCTGGATCTCCTCGTAAAATGACGGGTCGAAGAGTCCATACGGTGGTGGCTGATACTCAAATCTGGTGTTGAGAGCATACTGATAATACTGCTGTGCCATGTAGCGCGTCTGCTGGGTCTCGCGCCTGCTCTCGTCTACACTCCTCCGGATCTCTTCCATGCTGTTTTTGATTTCACCAACCTCTTGGTGAATTATTGAGATGTTTTGCTCCATCTGCCGTGTAGTTTCAGTTGTTGTCAGGTTGAGCTCATTGAGGTTGGAGTTCATCCAATCTACCATTTGAATGAACTGATCGTACTCGGCTGTAGGGGCATCAGATGGTGCTGCCCCTGAAGACTCGGCTCTAGCTGCCGATGTGTCTGCCTCCCTATATGCATCAAAAGGAGGCTCATCCCCATCCCTCTGCTGTCTGTCGATATTAGCCTGATTTTGCATTTCTGCTTTGCTCTCGATTACATCAATGTAATCTTGAGGAGGCTCATAAGTTGGGCTCGCGTGGCGTGCCATTTTCCAGGATGCCCTACTGCGGAGATTGAGATGTCGGAAGGGGAATTGGAGGATTCCCTTCGGTGAATTGTAGAAGTAGGGACCTGGGTAGTGGCCGGTGACAAATTTCATGGCTTGGAGGCATGACATGTCGATTTGTGTGAGCCCACTTGCCTCCTTGAGATGATCAATCTGCAGAGCGAGGTGATTGGCCAAGATTGTGGCCACGAATCCGATGGAGATCTTTCCACCATTTCTCTTGGCACAGGCGACCTCACGGATTTGTTTGCAAAGGAGGTGGCCGAGGTGAGGTCGCACCGGTGTTGGGTCGATCATGCATTTGAGGAGATAGAGCTCGGGTAGTGTTACCTTGGATGAACTCTCGCCTCTTACGAAAATGGAGTTGGCGAGGATCACTTGCAAGAGGCGGACTTGGGGATGGATGATTCTGCTTGCCGGTCGAGTTGTGTTTTGGTTATCTTCTGTGATGTTGTACCAGAACTCTCGGCAGTCAGGAGAATCAGAAGTGCCATCGTCGGTGAGGTCGAAGATGGCGCAGAAATCATCCATAGAGACTGTGTAATGCTCGCCAATCATCTGGAAAGTAATGGAGTCCTCATTGTATCTGAAGGTCGCAAGGAACTCCCTCGTGAGTACCTTGTAAATTTTAACTCCTTTGATTAGTTTGAGGAATCGCCAGATGTGGATGCGGTTTGCAAGTTGTTTGGTTTGCGCAATGAGGCCTAGTCGCTCGAGCGTCTCTGTGTTGATAGACTTGTGGTATATGACCTCCCTTGTTTTCATCTTCTCGTAGGTGTCTACGAATTGTGGATGCGAGAAGACGGGTTGGTACTCGGTTGCTTCCTCCATTGATTCATCGGAGTCTTCTTTCTCAAGACCAAAATCCCGAGGGTTGAACTCCTTTGAGACATTTTCCTCATTGGAGACTGATGTGTCTCTGTTTGAGTGTTGGGTGTCGGATTGAGAGGATGAATGGTTGGAGGATTGTGGTTGTGAGCCGGAGGACCGGGAGGATCGACTAGAGGAGCTCTGCGGTGAACTGCTCTGGCCGGCACCTCCGAGGGCTCTTTTTGCACTCCTTGTAACTGCCCCTAAAATATTTTTCATTTTTGGGGCCATTTGTTTGAAATTAGGGTCTCTGTTACGGACCGTATTGGTCAATACGGTCTTATTACGGACTGGTTAGTTGGTGAATTTGACTAAGTACCGGACTGATTACGGACCGTATCAAGGTAATACGGACCGTATTTAGAAGGTTTTTCTGGAAAAACTGCTAAGTGCTGGTTCTGGTAGACTATTACGGACCGTATTGGGGTAATACGGGCTGTATTGTACTGGTAAAAATTAGGGAAATTGACAGAAACTAACCTTTTTTTGTTGTGATTTTTGTTGTTTTAACGAAATAAAATCTAATTACCTGAATTGATGTAACAGAAGTCCAATTTAAAACAAAATTTGGAGGAGACTCGAGAGGCCGCCGGATACGAACCCGGTACGGTCCGTATTAGGGTTAAGGCGTGGAGAAGGAGGGCGGCGGCAGCTTCAATGGAAGGTTGGATGATTTCGGTGACAGAGATCGGCGGCAAGGAGGGGTGCTTGATTTCGGCAACAATGGAGGAGGGAGAAAGAGAAGAGATAGAGGGAAGGAGAGTAGAGAGAAAGAGGAAGAGAAGGGTTTAGGGATTAAAACAAAATAGGGGTTAACGGTTATGAGACGTGATTCGCGTGGGATTTCAAACGTCTCTTTTTAACGGGTTCGCATCTCCCGAATTAGCCTCTATTACGGACCGTATCAACCAATACGGTCCGTATTGAGTCCGTTATGCTCACCCAATAACCGATAAGTTTTAACTCCTTTGAATACGGGCCGTATCAGCCAATACGGGCCGTATTCACCACTTGTTTCCTATCTTCTTACTCTATTGCCCCCATATCCACTGGTATGGTCCGTATCAGCCAATACAGGCCATACCAGAGAGTATTTTTCGATCTTCCGAGATGTCTTTAATCAAGCATTCCCTTTAATATGCTTACCTGATCATAGAAAAAAGGTGGGTATGAGTTGTTTCTTTGTTTTAAGTCCTAATTAAACTAAAAATAAAAATTTATACGAAAATATAAAAGTGGCCTTGGGTTGCCTCCCAAGAAGCGCTTTGTTTAAAGTCGTTAGCTTGACTTTGTGTAGTTTCTTCTAGATATCCTCCCGTTGATGCAAGTGGGTTGCTTATCGGGTGGTTCACCTTCAGTGTCTTCTGTGGTCTCATCATCATTGCGCTTCTCGAAGAAGTCGGTTGGTGTTTGAGGTCCGGGGTCGAAAGCTAGACTCACACTGAGTACTACTTCAACCTCGTCCAGTCTTTGAGAAATTGCATCGAGTTCTTCTCGTCCTGTTATTCGCGATATTAGGGCTCTTGTTCAGATCATCGGTTTGTTGTGTCACGGAGGTTGGATGGATCTGACCGTCATCTTGTATAGTGAACAGTCTCTCCATTTCTGCTTCGTGCACCATTTCTTCGATGTCTTCAAATTCATCCATTCGCAATTCATCATTACCATACTCGTCCGTTGTTTCCAAATTGTAGGCAAGATTTATGTCAGGTGGGACTTTGGTCTCATTCATGTTGAAGATCATCTTCTTCTCACTCAAAAGAGAGCAATGTTTCTTTTAATATTTATAAACTCGGAAATGCTATCGGTTCGGACTGCAAGCGCACAATCCTATCGAGTAGTATAATCGAGGTCGATCCATAGGGAATATTGGTTCAATGCTTTGAGCGATCGAATCACAATCTTTCGAA
Organism: Carex littledalei; assembly: GCA_011114355.1. Taxonomy (NCBI): domain Eukaryota; kingdom Viridiplantae; phylum Streptophyta; class Magnoliopsida; order Poales; family Cyperaceae; genus Carex; species Carex littledalei. The sequence goes on along the minus strand of CM022083.1, from coordinate 10,163,523 downwards.
AGGCTAGACGAAATCTAAAAATTGAGAGATGTTGTTGTGATCAATGTAAATTAGGAAGCAATTAAAAGTAATTAAAATAAAGATAGAGATGAGAATTCCTAGGGTTTCGGCACACCATCGCTACTCAATCCGCCTTGACAATATATTCCTGTTGCGTCTGATTTCCTGTTGTTGTTTTATGAAAGACACCACATAGGGCAAGAATGACAGATCATTCATCGAGATTCTACATAGGACACTGCTAGTTTCCTTACGCAAATGACTGATCTCTAAAAATCCTAAATTACTACACATATCACTGCGATTTTCCTTACGCAAGTGATGGAATTTGGTACGCGTTTTGTTGGTCTGGTTTATGGTTTCCCCGCTAAGGTTTTCTTCACATAGAGCTAATAGATCTCAACGAGGCTAATTCATACAAATAGTTTCTCTTACCATTAAAGTACTGTCATTACCCTAACGGACTCAAACTAGATCATTGAAGTTAGATGAAGAGATAATAAATCACAAAAGCATTTTGATTCAACAACAAGAAACCATAATCAACAGAAATATATATATCAAAACATCAAGAGTAACAAGGTTTACTGCCTAGCCCTAAGAAAAGGAACTTAGCCGCGAAACGGCATTGTTACAAGCACTCCTTTCTTCTCACTTTAATCAAATCTAACCCTAATTACAAAGATAATTATTCCTTCTGCCCAGGTGCCTTATATAGGAGTGGAGGGACGTCTGGAGGTTGAGTAGAGGCTAAGAAACTGATCTGGAAACAGCTGTCGGCAGTTATTCCCCAAGAGGCGCCTTCGGGTACGGACCGTATCAGTTGATACGGTCCGTATTAGGACCTTGACGGTTAGGGTTTAATGCTTCCAGCGCTATCTTCTGGTCTGTGCTAGGCCTGGTCCGTATCAGGCAATACGGACCGTAACAGAGACTTCGTCGATAAGCGTCGCTGATCCGATTGACCCGATTCTAGCTCCATTTGACCCAAAACCTGTTTTCTGCAATAAAACATAAAGAAGGGTGACAGTAGCCTTTTTCTCTAATTAATTAAACATAAGTGTGAGAAAATATGCAAAACCTAAGCCAAAACCCTACGTAAATCATCGTTATTTTGACTCTGATCACGCCTCCCAACTTGAATTGTTGCTTGTCCTCAAGCAACGACATCCCAGCTGGTCAAAGATCTGGTCTAGGTTAAACCATACAATCTCAAGGACTTGTTAAAAATTAAATTAGAACTTGGGTTTGGTACAATTGGCATGACAATAAAAATTTAGAACTCTAAAATATTCATGACCTCTCCCTTGAACAATTTATTCACCCCATGATTGACCTCATTATGCTTACCCTAGAAAAATTATAATCGAATAATTTTCTTCACAAATATCCTTAAAATTGAGAGTATTAATTTCCCCTTCGATTATAAATAGATCCCTTCCAATCAATAGGAATTCTAATGATATAAATTTTGATTTTCCTTCCCAATTGATTGGAGCAAAGTATGACAACTAAGTGTGTTGGTACTTGTGACTATTTTTGAGAAATTAAATATGTACAAAATTTAAAATTTGGGAGGTTTTCTCGAGCCTATTGGTAACCAGTCTTGTGTAGGCACCCGTACTCTTTTTATCCTCCATCTTTTATTCTATTTTTTTCTTTTTCTATATTTTTTTATTTTTCTCATTTCTGATTTTTTTTGTATTTTTGTATTTTTCTGAAAAATAAAATATTTTTGTGTCACAAGCACCATGATTACACACAATTCCAAGTATTCATTCATACAAGGAATTATTGCATAATTTCGCTAGGGGTCTATCTATAATAAATGGGTATTCTAAAACACTATCAAGCTTAAAAGACTTTGCAAAAATAGATTACTAAAAATAAAAATTCTAGGGTTTGTGATTTTGGTCAACACTCATGGTTAGCAATTCATTGTACTTTGAGATCACTAATAATTTTAAAAATTCCGAATTTTTGTATCATGGCCAATTATCTAAACTTTAGTCTAATTCAATTTAAAACAATTCCTATTTGATTAATCTACTCCTAAGGAAAAATAAAATTGCAAGCTAGCCAAAAAGCTCAATTTAATCATCCTAGGATTTTTGGTAAAGCCTCCAACCCCAGTCAAAAATTGAGTAAAACTACTAGCACCTAAGAAATTAAAATGCGAAAAATTTAAAGATACATGGTCAATTTACTTTCCTACCCCCCCGAATAAAATTGAGCATTGTCCCCAATGCTCGAGAGATAAAAATAAAGGAAGTAATAAAGTAAAAAGACCGGGGAAAGATACAACTCACTGCACCTCAATCCTGAGGTGGTGGAGGTGGTGGTGGTCGCTGGATCTCCTCGTAAAATGACGGGTCGAAGAGTCCGTATGGTGGTGGCTGGTATGGCAAACCGGTGGTGAGGGCATGCTGGTAGTACTGCTGTGACATGTAGCGGGCTTGCTGTGCCTCCCGCCTATTGTTGGCAGCATACCCTCGCAGCTCGTCCATACCCTGACGAACCTGGCCTACAGAGTGACGTGTCGTGTCATACTGCTGGTCAAGCCGGGCATAAGTGGTCCTAGTGTCGATGGAGAATCTCTCCATGTTCGCGTTGACCCTTTGGACGGCTTGGAGAACTCGGTTGTATCCACTCTGAGGGGCATCAGATGGTTCCGCCCCTTGTGGCACTGCTTCTGCTGCGAGCGCCTCTTGCCAAGCCCTTTGCTCATTTGCCGCCATTTCTTATGTATGCGGCGGCTGCTGTGGTTTCAGCCCTGTTCTCTTCTTCAGCCTCAGCTTCTAGGGCCTCGAAATCAACCTCATCATCGCTTTCTTGAGCAGCCTGTCTGTCGATAGGGGCCACTTGCCTCCACTTTTGCTGGTTTTTGAGAGGTAGTGGTTTGCAAGGCATTTGAACCCTCCTTCTTTCGATGTTGTATAAGTATGGCTCGGGAGGTCTGCCGCTGATCATTCTCATCGCGGTGAGGCACTCGATATCTAAGAATTTCATGCCGGTGCCTTCTTTCAAGAAATCTACCTCGATTCTGAGTTGGCGAGCGAGGATTGTTGCGATGGCACCGATGGAGATGTTTCCTCTGCCTCTTTTGTTTTGGCCAATTGAGTGGATGTGGTTGCAGAGGAAATGACCGATGTGTGGAGGCTCTTCCGGTGTGATGAGCATACATTTGAGAATGTAAAGCTCGGGGAAGGTGACTTTCGAGCAGGTCTCGCCTCGAGCAAAGAGAGAGTTGCTGAGAGCAGCCTGCATGTAACAGAGCACCGGATGGACAATGTGGCTGGCGGCCCTCGGGTCACTGAAGTGGTCATTGGTGATCATCTTCCAGAAATTCCGGTCGTCATTGTATGCTTGGGTGCCCTCATCCTTAAAGCCAAAGATGTCGCAGAAGTCGCGCATTGTCATCTCCTGCTCTCTGTTCATCAACTGAAATTTAATTATGTCATTTTCGGAGGAGAAGGTGGCAATGAATTCGCGAGTGAGGTCGTCATAGACCGGGACATCCACCAGCTTGTTGAAAAAATCCCAGATGTGAACTCTTTTGGCTAGGGTTCTGAATTGGGCGAGGAGGCCGAGCTCTTGAAGGGTTTCGATATGGATGGCCTTGTGGTTGACGATTTTGTTGTCTTCCAACTTTTCAAAGATATTGGCGTGTGCTCTATAGGTAAATTTTATGTCCAGGGGGTTATGTTCTTGCCCCTCCATTGGTTGTGGTTTGTTTTGAGAAGGAGACTCCGGCAATTCTTCCCGTTCGGGGCTTTGTTCGGGTGATTCAGGTGGTGGATTTTGAGAAGAAGACTCCCCCCTCTTCTTCTTGCCTCTACCTGTCAAAGCCTTAAGAAGACCACGTGTTTTTGGGGCCATTTGTGGTATCTACCAGCCTCTGTTACGGACCGTATTAAGCTGATACGGATCGGATACGGACCTGGATGCTGGTGAAGATTGGCCAAGTACAGGACTTAATACGGACCGTATTGACAGATACGGACCGTATTGGACTGGCACTGGTTTTGGTAAAACTGGAAAACCTAATTTTTTTTGTTGTTTTTCGTGATTTTTGGTACTTAACTAAATATAAAAGAGAAAACTAACTTTAAAACTAAATTGCAAAGAGAAATAAAAGACTAATCTTAAGAAATTGAAATAAAATTGAAAAATTAAAGAGGGAAAGGGAAAAAACCGAAAGTGGTGAAGATCAGCACCCTTGGTGGATACGGGTCGGATACGGCCCGTATTGGCGGTTGGTGGTTGTGCGAGAGGTGGTTGATGCGATCTTCCTTGGTTGCCGGCGGTGTTTTGCGAGGTTGGCTCGGGTTTTTGCAAGAAGGGGAGAAGGAGGAGAGGAAGGAGGAAGAGAAGAGGAGAAGGAAGAGAAGAGGAGAAGAGAAACGGGAGAGAGGGCTCAAAAATAGAAAAACTTCTATTTTGAACGGTTACCCAACTTCGCGCCTCTTCGTTAACGGGTTTTAATTCCAGATTGGCTTTGATTACGGACCGTATTGGCTGATACGGTCCGTAGCCAACCCAAAATTTTTTATCCTGATAACTATTTCTTGGCTCTTGATCACGCAAAAGAGAGCAATGTTTCTTTTAATATTTATAAACTCAAAAATGCTATCGGTTCGGACTGCAAGCGCACAATCCTATCGAGTAGTATATTCGAGGTCGATCCACAGGGAATATTGGTTCAATGCTTTGAGCGATCGAATCGCAATCTTTCGAAAGGCTAGACGAAATCTGAAAATTGAGATATGTTGTTGTGATCAATGTAAATTAGGAAGCAATTAAAAGTAATTAAAATAAAGATAGAGATGAGAATTCCTAGGGTTTCGGCACACCATTGCCACTCAATCCGCCTTGACAATATATTCCTGTTGCGTCTGATTTCCTGTTGTTGTTTAATGAAAGACACCACATAGGTCATTGTGATTTATGTTACGCAAGAATGACAGATCTTTCACCGAGATTCTACATAGGACACTGCAATTTTCCTTACGTAAATGTCTGATCTCTCAAATACCCCAAATTACTACACAGATCACTGCGAATTTCTTTACGCAAATGATGGAATTTGGTACGCATTTTGTTGGTCTGGTTTATGGTTTTCCCGCTAAGGTTTTCTTCACATAAACCTAATAGATCTCAACGAAGCTAATTCATACAAATAGTTTCTCTTACCATCAAGGTACTGTCACTACCCTAACGGACTCAAACTAGATCATTGAAGTTAGATGAAAAGATAATAAATCACAAAAGCATTTTGTTTCAACAACAAGAAATCATAATCAACAGAAATATATATATCAAAACATCAAGAGTAACAAGGTTTACTACCTAGCCCTAAGAAAAGGAACTTAGCCGCGGAACGGCATTGTTACAAGCACTCCTCTCTTCTCTCTTTAATCAAATCTAACCTTAATTACAAAGATGATTATTCCTTCTGCCTAGGGGCCTTATATAGGAGTGGAGGGACGTATGGAGGTTGAGTAGAGGCTAAGAAACTGATCTGGAAACAGCTGTCGGCAGTTATTCTCCGAGAGACGCCTTCGGATACGGACCGTATCAGTTGATACGGTCCGTATTAGGACCTGGACGGTTAGGGTTTAATGCTTTCAGCGCTATCTTCTGGTCTGTGCTAGGCCTGCTCTGTATCAGGCAATACGGATCGTAACAGAGACTTAGTCGATAAGCGTCGTTGATCCGATTGACCCGATTCTAGCTCCATTTGGTGTAAAATAGTCCCAAAACCTGTTTTCTGTAATAAAACATAAAGAAGGGTGACAGTAGCCTTTTTCTCTAATAAATCAAACATAAGTGTGAGAAAATATGTAAAACCTAAGCCAAAACCCTACGTAAATCATCATTATTTTGACTCTGATCAGCTCTTCTCTGGATACGGTCCGTATTGGCTGATACAGGCCGTATTTGCTATTGTCTTCCTTTTTCATCTAACTCCTTGCTCCGCATTCGCTGTCATAATCCGTATTGGCTGATACGGTCAGTAACAGAGAATATTGTCTTGACTTTTCCAATATTTTTAACCGAGCCCTTCCTCTAGCATGTTCACCTGGTCATAAAATAAGTGGATGTCATTTATTCTCCTATTAAATTCCTAATTAAACTAAAAATAAATAATTAAGAAAATATAAAAGTGGCCTTGGATTGCCTACCAAGAAGCGCTTGTTTTAAGTCGTTAGCTTGACTTTGTGTTTCATCAGTTTCTTCCAGATGTCCTCCCGTCAATGCAAGCGGGTTGCTTGTCGGGTGGTTTGCCTTCAGCGTTTTCTGTGGTCTCATCATTATTGCCCTTCTCGAAGAAGTCGGTTGGTGTTTGAGGTCCGGGGTCGAACGCTAGACTCACACCGAGTACTACTTCAACCTCGTCCAGTCTTTGAGAAATTGCATCGAGTTCTTCGCGTAGGTTTTTGATTAATGCAAGGGCTAAGAGAGAATAATTTCTGTTGTTTGCGATATTGGGGCTCTTGTTCAGATCATCGGTTTGTGTTGTCACGGAGGTTGGATGGATCTGACCGTCATCTTGTACAATGAACAGTTTCTCCACTTCTACTTCGTGCATTATCCCCTCGATGTCTTCAAATTCATCCATTCGCAATTCATCATTGCCATACTCACCCGTTGTTTCCAAATTGTAGACAAGATTTATGTCAGGTGAGACTTTGGTTTCATTCATGTTGAAAATCATCTTGTTCTCGCCAACATTGAGTGAAATCTTCCCATTCCTAACATCAATCATTGCCCCACATGTGGCGAGGAATGGTCTTCCAAGGATGATCGGAATCTGCTCATCTTCTTTCATGTCAACTACCACAAAATCTGCTGGTATCCAGAATTTACCGACTTTGATTGGGATATCAAGCAACATTCATTCAGGATATCGAATTGATCGGTCAGCGAGTTGCAATGAGATCCATGTTGGTGATAGGTCCCCACATTCCAATTTATCAAATACTACCTTAGGCATCAGACTCACACTTGCTCCCAGATCACATAAAGCTCTCTTGAAATCGGTTGTGCCAATGGTGCATGGTATCGAGAAGCTTCCCGGATCTTTCAATTTTGTTGGTAATTTGCTTTGCACGAGTGCGCTGCATTCCAAATTGAGCAGAACTGTTGAGAGTTCTTGGAGTCTACTGCGGTTCGAAAGAATCTCCTTCAGAAATTTAGCATACGAGGGTATGCTTGCAATTGCCTCAGTGAAGGGGATTGTGACTTGTAGTTGCTTGAGTGTCTCCATGAATCTCGCGAATTGCTGCTCCATTTTATGCTTGGCAGGCCTTGGAGGGAATGGCAGAGGTGGCTTGTAGGGTGGTGGTGAAATGTATTCAGGTTTGTGTTGTCGCTTGTCTCCACCTACGGTGTCATTCTGCTCCTTAGTAAGGTCTGTCTGCAGTTCGAATACGGGCGGCTCCGGTGGTTGCGGCTCATACTCTTCGGAATGCGATGGTTCTGCATGCATCTCATCGAAAGTTTGATCGGGCATGGGAGGTCCTTGATAAGCTGTACCGCTCCTTAATGTTATGCTCTTGCAAGTCTCTCTTGGGTTTTCTTCCGGTTGACCCAGAAATTTGCCTTTTCCAAGCATAATATTTGAGAGTTCTCTTGCCATCTTAGAGACATTGTCTTCTAAGTCTTTGTTGCGGTTTGTTAAGGATTCGATCTTTTGCGCGATTTCGGCGTTAGCCTTATCTTGCTTCTCTAGGAATCTCTCCATTAAAGATGTGATGTCAGGTTGCTGTGGTTGATTGTATTGCCTTGGTTGGTAATTCGGTTGAGGATTGTTGTATCTCGGTTGATAATTGGGCTGTGGTTGATAGTTCTGTTGGGGTGCAGCAGGCCTTTGATTGTTTGCGTATGAGAGATTTGGATGGTTTCGGTTGTTCGGATGGTATGTATTATAGGCGGGCTGAGGTCGAAAGCTGTTGTTGATGGCGTTTGCTTGCTCTATTTCTTCCTCAGTTTCCGTCACATTCATACATTCGGTCATCTCATGCGCTCCTCCACAATAGCCACATGCTGTTGCGGCATTGACTGCTGCTACCGTTCGCTGCTTGGTTTGCTTGTTGAGTGCCATTTGCAAAGCATCGATCTTTGCGCTCAGCATGGAGATATCATCTACTCGGTGCATGCTAGGTGTTGGAGTTGGCTTCTTTCGCTTAGGGATCCAGTAGTGTTGGTTGATTGGAATATCTTCAATTAGGTTTTAAGCCTCGTCAGGTTCCTTGTTCATGATTGCTCCTCCTGCGGAAGCATCAATAGACAACCTATCGGTAGGGTTTAGATCATTATAAAAAGTTTGGACAATCAGCCATCTTCCTAGACCATGATGTGGACAACACCTTAACATATCCTTATATCTATCACATGCCTCACACAATATTTCACCATCCCTTTGTTCAAAATTAGTAATTGCATTTCCAAACCTCGAAGTTTTGGATGGTGGAAAATAGTTTGCAATAAACACATTAAACAATTGGTCCCAAGTTTGAATGGAATTGGCCGGTAAGGAAAACAACCATGCTCTTGTTTTATCTTTTAATGAGAATTGAAATAGCCTTAGCCTGATTGCTTCATCGGTAACTCCGTTGATCTTTATCGTCTCGCATATCCCTAGGAAAATTGACAAATGAAGATGTGGATCTTCATGTGGAAATCCTCCAAATTGTTGTTGCGAAACCATATTTATGAGAGCAGGTTTGATCTCAAAATTACGGTTTCTAACAGTTGGCGGGTTTATGCTAGAATTATTCGCGCACGGTACGCAATAGTCTCGTAGAAGTTTGGGTCTTGCTGCATCGTGAACTTCATTATCACCATTGTGCTGTCTTCCATTGTTAATCAGTTCGTTCGGTGGGATATTCATGTTGATCGAATCTGAGTCTTCTTCGCTTTCAGAATTACTCAATGAAGAACTATGATTGGTTCTTATCGGTGATGTGGAAGCGAATTGTCCTCTCCTACTAGCAATCCTCTCGGATCTTCGTACGGATGATTCGGCCAGCGTGCAGTGTCCTAAAAAGAAAAGAAAATCTGAAAATTAAACTAAAACTGAAAATAAAAGGAAAATAAAATAAAAACGAAATTGAAAATAAAAATAAAAATGCAGAAAATAAAAAGAAATCTAGGCGTTTCTAATTAATTGGATTCAATGGTCAAAGCAAGGACGTCTCGCGAGGCCTTGCACAATGAACCGTTATTCCCCGGCAACGGCGCCAAAAAGCTTGATCACTCAAAAGAGAGCAATGTTTCTTTTAATATTTATAAACTCGGAAATGCTATCGGTTCGGACTGCAAGCGCACAATCCTATCGAGTAGTATAATCGAGGTCGATCCACAGGGAATATTGGTTCAATGCTTTGAGCGATCGAATCACAATCTTTCGAAAGGCTAGACGAAATCTGAAAATTGAGAGATGTTGTTGTGATCAATGTAAATTAGGAAGCAATTAAAAGTAATTAAAATAAAATAGAGATGAGAATTCCTAGGGTTTCGGCACACCATTGCTACTCAATTCGCCTTGACAATATATTCCTGTTGCATTTAATTTCCTGTTGTTGTTTTATGAAAGACACCACATAGGTCACTGCGATTTATGTTATGCAAGAATGACAGATCTTTCATCGAGATTCTACATAGGACACTGCGAGTTTCCTTACGCAAATGACTTCTCTAAAAACCCCAAATTACTACACAGATCACTGCGATTTTCCTTACGCAAGTGATGGAATTTGGTACGCGTTTTGTTGGTCTGGTTTATGGTTTCTCCGCTAAGGTTTTCTTCTCATAAACCTAATAGATCTCAACGAGGCTAATTCATACAAATAGTTTCTCTTACCATTAAAGTACTGTCACTATCCTAACGGACTCAAACTAGATCATTGAAGTTAGATGAAGAGATAATAAATCACAAAAGCATTTTGATTCAACAACAAGAAACCATAATCAACATAAATATATATATATAAAAACATCAAGAGTAACAAGGTTTACTGCCTAGCCCTAAGAAAAAGAACTTAGCCGCGAAACGGCATTGTTACAAGGACTCCTATCTTCTCTCTTTAATCAAATCTAACCCTAATTACAAAGATAACTATTCCTTCTGCCCAGGGGCCTTATATAGGAGTGGAGTGACGTCTGGAGGTTGAGTAGAGGCTCAGAAACTGATCTGGAAACAGCTGTCGGCAGTTATTCCCCAAGAGGCGCCTTCGGTTACGGACCGTATCAGTTGATACGGTCCGTATTAGGACCTTGACGGTTAGGGTTTAATGCTTCCAGCGCTATTTTCTGGTCTGTTCTAGGCCAGGTCCGTATCAGGTAATACGGACCGTAACAGAGACTTCGTCGATAAGCGTCGCTGATCCGATTAACCCGATTCTAGCTCCATTTGGTGTAAAATAGTGCAATAAAACATAAAGAAGGGTGACAGTTGCCTTTTTCTCTAATTAATTAAACATAAGTGTGAGAAAATATGCAAAACCTAAGCCAAAATCCTATGTAAATCATCGTTATTTTGACTCTGATCAATTGGTGGCATCCAAGAATGGATGAAATTCTACATCATCGATGCGAAAACCACATACAACGCATTAATAGGCCGGCCATGGCTGCACAATAACAATGAAGTCCCGTCAACCTTGCATCAGTGCCTAAAATATATAAAGGATGGTGAAGTCAAACAAATCAACGGGGAGGTTAAACCGTTTGAAGTGCATGAAATAGGGTTGAAAGATGCCAAATACTTCTTTGATAAACTCGTTCTAAAAGGAGAATGTTCGAAGAAACAGCGAGACGAGAAATCAAGGTTGTATGGAGCCGATACTGACTCGTCGTCAGGGGAGGAGGCAGATGAAACCAGGATATTCTCGTCATACATAATACCCTCAGAAGACGAAGAAGAAGCAGGTCAATCCTCGTTGATGATTGAGAGGATACCTGAAAACCATCACAAGGAGCTCACACCAAGAGAAGTGAACCAAATCCAAGAAATGGTAGTGTTCATAGTACCGCCTAAAGAAGAAATTACCGAGGAAGGAATCTTTAGACATGAGCCTATTGTATTCTATAGAGCCTCTGATGGTAAAAATCGATCTTTTGTGTTAAACAATGACGAATGGCCTCTGGAAGATGAAACCATGTCCGATAAAATAAGCGTACCTCTTCTACCATATTGTTCCGAAGGCCTAATCAAGATTCTTGCAAATATGAGTCCCATGTTCACAACCGATGCTGTGGCAAAATCTCAATTTTAAGGATATTTGTGAAACAAATTGTTCGATAATAATTTTTCTAAGAAATACACAATGAGGTCAATCATGGGGTGAATAAATTGTTCAAGGGAGATGTCATGAATATTTTAGAGTTCTAAATTTTTAATATCATGTCAATTGTACCAAGCCCGAGTTCTAATTTAATTTTAAGCAAGTCCTTGAGATTGTATGGTTTAACCTAGACCGGACCTTTGACTAGCTAGGATGTCGTTGCTTGAGGACAAGCAACAATTCAAGTTGGGAGGCGTGATCAGAGTCAAAATGATGATGAATTACGTAGGGTTTTGGCTTAGGTTTTGCATATTATCTCGCATTTATGTTTAATTAATTAGAGAAAAAGGCTACTGTCACCCTTCTTTATGTTTTATTGCAGAAAACAGGTTTTGGGACTATTTTACACCAAATAGAGCAAGAATCGGGTCAATCGGATAAGCGACGCTCATCGACTAAGTCTCTATTACAGCCCGTATTGCCTAATACGGACCTAGCCGAATACGGACCAGGAGATGGCGTGATACGCATTAAACCCTTCAGTGACAAGGTCTCAATATGGACCGTATCGGCCGACGGTCCGTAACCAAGGCACCTCTTGGGGAATAACTGCCGATAGCTGTATCCAGATCATGTTTCTTGGCTTCCACTCAACTCCAGACGTCCCTTCACTCCTATATAAGCACCCTAGACAGAATAGTTTAGTATCTTTGTAATTTGGGTTAGATTTAATTAAGTGAGAAAGAGAGGAGTGATTGTAACCATGCCGTTCCGCGGCTAAGTTCCTTTCTTAGGGGCTAGGCAGTAAACCTTGTTACTCTTGATGCTTTGTGTAGGGCGCAGAAAGTTGCACAACGGTGGAAGGTGTGTGCATGTGTTAAAATGTCTCAGGGTTCAATGCTCTCGATTTTCAAGACATGGAAGAGAACATCAAACTTGGAAAATTTACTTCTTTCTACAATTCCTTCGGTTCACCCTCGACAGACCTACTGTTCATAGTCAGTCCATCGAGAGAGTTTATTGATTGTGGGGACGTTTAACTCCCAGCGGGCGCAAGCCCCCGCTGTTAATTACATCATATGACCCTTCCAAGCCATACTGAATACCTCGTCCATTCCGGGATTTGTGCCTATTTATTGCGAATTGAATAAAGGGGCTAAAAGGGGACTCATGTATTGACTTTGGTTTTTGATTTGGCTTCTTATATATTTGGACATGTGTGTGTGTGTGACTTTTATATTAAAAATAATATTTATTATATTTTGAAATTTGAATATTTGAGAGGTAAACATTCATTATTTATTTATATTTGACTCATAACATATTTATTTATATTTTTATTAATAAATAAGATCATTTAAATTTGAAGAAAGGGTATTTTGGTCATTTCAGGGTTTTGTTGATACTTGGAGATGTTCAGTTTTGATTTAGAAGCATGAAGAATTCAATTTGGGTTCATTTAGAGGTGGTTTAAGTCAATTTGGACTTGGGATGAAAAAGTTATGCTTTAAAAGGACTGAGAAGGGCCTATTTGTAAATATTTATGTTTTCTTAAGGACTTATTTGTAAAGCAGAAAGGGTGTGGATTTGTATTTTGATTTTTAAACAGGGTTTAGATCAAATATTGTGTTTCTAAGGACTATTTTGAAAGGATTTTTAAGAACTAAGGGCCTCTTTGTAATTTTGTAAGGACTGTGCTGTGAATTGAACTTTGTCAGAAGGACTTATTCGAAAAGAGGCTTTGATTTAATAATTTGGTTTCTGAGATTCACATATTGGGCTTCGAGATGTGAATTTGAGCTTTTAGATTGGTGCTGGATATGAGATCATGACATTGGGCTTTAGGATTTGGACTTTTGGTCTTTTGAAATTGATGCTGGCCTTGGATTTCAACTTTGAGATTCGGTTGAGACTCCTCTATTTTATCTTTGAATCGGGTAGGTTGATACTTGGGCCCCGCAAAGCAGAAGTTTATTGACCGTTAGATTTGGATCTCGGCTTCAGCCTTGCTTTGAGATTTGTGCTTTCTGTTTAAACTTTTGGTTTGGCGCCCTGATCGGACGGTTTACATTTGCTTCAACTCTCGTGCAGCTCCGATATGAACTGAATTCAAATCCAAGTTGGGATTTCAGTCTCCGACGATGCTCCGATTACGGCCGAGGCACCGGAAGGTATGACTATGGTCGTTAAGGTGTCCCGAGTCGATTGGGCCAAGTGTCGGCTGACGGCGATCACCGGACGTGACGGTTCGAGGCAAGAGTCGAGTCTCAACCTCGGTTTGGATTTCTTTCATCATTTCCTTCTCGTTTGATTATGATTTTCTTCAATTGATCGCCTGATTACTATCGTTTCATTATACAGAAACTAGCAGAGGCATTGATTTTGAGCTTGATTTGACGTTTGGCCATTCCAACATTGGGACTTCTCAGTTCAATACCGGTTGGTACCAGCAGGTGCACATGCAAACTCAAAGGCATGATTGGAAATCAAAAGGACCCAATTGAAGCATCTCATGATATATCTGGACTCAAAATGCAAGTTGATTAATTTTTTTAGAATTTAGATTAGGATCAAGCTTAGCACTTGGTTAATGATTCACACATTTTTTATTTTGTAATTCTCATTTATTTACTTAACAATTGTGCATTATTTTATGACATGTTTGTAAGGGTTTAGTGAGTGTTAATTATGCAAGATTTCATGATTTTTAGGATTTTATTTACATTTTTAAGACTTTTATTAAGGCAGAGGGGTATTAGAGGAAATTTGCTATTTTAATTGCTGATTTTTTTGTTTTGATTGATGAACTTCAGAAATTCATAATAAATTCAAATAAAATCAGAAAAATATGAAATTTATGTCTATTTTGTGTGTTTTAAAGTTCTTAACATGATTATGATATTCATTCTTTGATTTGGTCTTGGAGTCAATCTGTGCTGTTCATTTTACCAGCAGAGCCCTTTTATTATTTGAAATGCTGATTTTTCATTTCTAAAGCTGAATTTCAGAAATTCATATAAAATTGAAATAAAATCCAAATAATGTGAAATTTGTGTCAATTTTATGTGTCTTGAAGTCCTTTATATGACTGTGTGATCAGTTTTTCATTTTGAGTTCTGGAGTGACTTGTGCTGTCCAGTTTGCTGACAGGGGTCAATTTTGACATTTTTGGTTGTACCACTGTACCAGCAGCCTTTAATCCATTTTTGGCTGCTGAGTTTGAACTTGGTACTGTACCAGGGGCTGGTTTGAGGTCACTAACACACATTACACTGACTGGTTGAGGTCAGGACATGTTTTGAAGGCATGAGAGCCACTTTTCTGTACCAGTAAAAGGAAAGAAAGGATCAAAAAGCTCCCAAAATTCATGAACTCAACATGTTTAAACACAAAACGTTGTTAGAAATTTGAAATATGCAGGGAGGACCCTGATTCATTTAAATCATGATTTGGGTGTTCTTTTTAGTTGATCATCGGACAAATCCTTGAGATATCATGGGATTAAATATACAAATGATAAATTTCAGCATAGCTGATGTCTATTTGCAATTTAGTCCTCTTTCTCTCACTATTTGCATATAGGTTCTGATTTTATCAAAATTTCTGCACATTGATACATGCATCAATTATTGATCAAATTAGTCCTTTTATGCAAATAGGTCCTTGGGATCTTTATATTGAGAGAATGATGAAGGAGACACACTAGCTCAACTTCATCACCTCTTGTGTAATAATTTTTTATTTTGTCACTTTTATTCCTATTAATTCTTTTTATAAAATAATTGACATAATTTCAATATAAAAGGAGACCAACACTGGCTCAACTCTTATATCTCCATTAATCAATTATTTTAGAAAAGAATTAAAGGCTTGATTTAAAAGAAAGGAAAGAAAAAGAAAAGAACATCAGATTTTTTTATATTTTTATATATTCTCATATTTATAATATACTAAAATAGTGATAAGTCTCATCAAAAGGGAACAAATCCTAATAACTAAGAGAAGATAAGAATATTAGGTATTATATTTTTTTTTTATAAGGCAAAAGGAGCAACAATAAAGAAAGAAAATAAAAGAAGATTTTTTTTTCTTTATTTGATCATTAGATTAATATATGCTTAGCTCATCATAAAATAAGTTTTAGGCATCATATAGCCTTCACAGGTTTGTCAATCTAAAAACTCCAAACAAATGCAACAAAAAGGAAATAAAACATTTTTTGTTTGATCATCAAGCTACATGCTCTTTTGTTCATCCTAAGATGAACTAGAAATCATGCTACTCTCACATTCATCATTTTTGAAAGTTTAAAAAAAAAAAAAAAAAAAAAAAAGAGAAGAGTAAGACTAAGGCTGTGAAGAACAAACAAGAAAAATCATCAAAAATCTTCTTTATTTCGATCAAAATAGCATATGTACAGATCATTGCTCATCTTGAGCTTACATCATTCATACCTTTCTAATTTTGCTAAAAAACTTGAAAACTTCTTCCTAAACTACGAGCTTTGAGGCTTTTTTGTATATGAACTTAGTAGCGGGAACTTTGAGTGAGTTGTCGGTTCTTTTCTTCTTCATTTCATGTGCCTTATATAAGGCAGGATTAGGGTTTCAGCTTGCTGCCTCTATGTTGCTTTTTCATCACGACCATCAGATGTTTGATTGATGGTCTGTGCTTGTTTCATCTTGATTCATATGTCTTTTTTTGCTGAGGATCAATTGGCTATCTTCATATAGAGTGCAATTTCATAATTGAAGCACTCTCAGTCCTTGGATTGTGCTCGGGCATGAGTACCCTCATAGTAGCCCTTGGTGAACCGGCCTAAAATGGAAACACCCGAATCACGTGCTCCAAGTGTCTGGGAAGAAGATTCTTCTATTTTGGGCGCTTGTGGGGAGTGCATGACACGTGTCCTGAAGATTGGAACGTTGGGAGAGCATCTACAGGTTGGCGCTGGCTCCCTGCCGTTTCCTCTCTGATTTTCTTTTGTCTGTTAGGAGAAGAAGGCAGGTGTTTTTGTCTATGTGGACATGGAGCATGCGATTTGTGAGGCTGCCCAACAAGTGGTCTTCATGAGCCGTGTCCAAGGGAGCTACCGAAGCTTTCAATCCAATATTTAGTTCGGCCCATGCAACAACCTATTTCATTTACAATTGATCTATTTGATATTTCGGCCCATATATCAATTTAATGACTTTGAATAATTTCGGCCGAACCCCATTTTATTTATTTCATTCATTCATTCATCATTTTTTATTTAAATCAAATAACTCAAATTAGCATAGAGCCGTGAGTCCCTTTCTAATATGTGTATTCAATCCTCTCCATTTTGATTTATAATGGGCATCTCTATTTCTTGTTATTTTTTATTTTCTTTTATTTTTAGCCCTTCTCTCTTTTTTTATTATATTTTTTATTTCTAAATCCAAATTTTTAGGGTCAAATACTTTGATATATATATTTTCTGTTGATTATGATTTCTTGTTGTTTAATCGAAATGCTTTTGTGATTTATTATCCCTTTATCTAAATTCGATGATCTAGTTTAATCTATTAGGCTACGTTTGGATGCACTCTAGAATAGCTAGAATAGATACTGTTTAGAATAGTAAATAAGAACAACTACTGTTTAAGAACAGTGCTAACTCAAGTTATTCGGAATAGTGAAAAAGTTGTTTGGATTGCATATTAGGAATAGAGTTTGGAGGGAATGAATAGAGTAATAATTTATGTGTTAGATTAAATCTTTTTATCAATAAGTAATATAATATTAATTTTAATACAATATAATATTAATTTAAATGTTAAATACAATATAATACAATATAATATTAATTTAAATGTTAAATATAATATAATATAATATTATTTTAAATATTAGATTAGTATTAAATAAAATATTAGATTAAATATAATATAATATTAGATTAAATAGAAACAATATAATATTAATTTAAATGTTAAATGTAATATAATATTATTTTAAATGTTAGATTAGTATTAAATAAAATATTAGATTAAATTTAATATAATATTAGATTAAATATAATACAATATAATATTAATTTAATTATTAAATGTAATAAAATATTATTTTTAATATTACATTAGTATTAAATAAAATATTAGATTAAATTTAATATAATATTAGATTAAATATAATACAATATAATATTAATTTAATTATTAAATGTAATAAAATATTATTTTATATATTAGATTAGTATTAAATAAAATATTATATTAAATATAATATAATATTATTTTAAATATTAGATTACTATTAAATAAAATATTATATTAAATATAATATAATATAATATTAATTTAAATATTAAATGTAATAAAATATTATTTTAAATATTAGATTAGTATTAAATAAAATATTAGATTAAATTTAATATAATATTAGATTAAATATAATACAATATAATATTAATTTAAGTTTTAAATGTAATAAAATATTATTTTAAATATTCGATTAGTATTAAATAAAATATTAGATTAAATTTAATATAATATTAGATTAAATATAATACAATATAATATTAATTTAATTATTAAATGTAATAAAATATTAGATTAAATATAATACAATATAATATTAATTTAAATATTAAATGTAATAAAATATTATTTTAAATATTAGATTAGTATTAAATAAAATATTAGATTAAATATAATATAATATTAGATTAAATATAATACAATATAATATTAATTTAAATGTTAAATGTAATATAATATTATTTTAAATGTTAGATTTGTATTAATATTGCAAGTTCCAATCACTATTCCAACTTTTTGTTAGAATAGTGGAACAACGCTATTCTTCTTGTTCCGAATAGCAAGTAGTACGTTTGGTTGTTCAAGCTATTCGAATAGCAATGCTATTCTAAGAATAGCACTATTCTTAGTGCATCCAAACATACCCTTAGGGTAGTGACAGTACTTTAATGGTAAGAGAAACTATGTTGCACGAATTAGCCTCGTTGGAATTTATTAGATTTATGTGAAGAAAACCTTAGAGGGGAAACTATAAATTGGAACAACAAAACGCGAACCAAGTTCTATCATTTGCGTAAGATAAATCGCAGTGATCTGTGTAGTAACTTGTGTATTTAAGAGATCAGTCATTTGCGTAAGATAACTCGCAGTGTCCTATGTAGAATCTCGATGAAATATCTGTCATGCTTGCGTAAAATAACTCGCAGTGACCTATGTGGTGTCTTTCATAAAAACAACAACAGAAAATCAGACCCGACAGCAGTATATTATCAAAGTGGATTGAGTAGCAATGGTGGGCCAAAATCCTAGGAATTCTCATCTCTATCTTTATTTTAATTATTTTTAATTGTTTCTAAATTTACATTGATCACACTTCAACTCTCAATTTTCAGATTTCATCTAGTCTTTCGAAAGATTGTGATTTGATCGCTCAAGACTCTGAACCAATATTCCCTGTGGATCGACCTTGAATATACTACTCGATAGGATTGTGCGCTTGCAGTCCGAACCGATAGCATTTCTGAGTTTATAAATATTAAAAGAAACATCGCTCTCTTTTGAGTGATCACCAGGCGTGTAGCGGCTGCCGATGGCGGTGGTGGTGCGTCGGCCAAGGAGAGAGAGAGAGAAGTGAAGTGTGTGAGAGAGAGAAGAGCTCTCTTGATTTGGATCTAGATCAAAATGAAATAGATGCTTGGATTGACTTGATCATGGATGGAAGGATCTCATGTTTAAATAGACTTTCTAATTTACCATTTTTCCCTCACAAAATATCTCATCAAGAGAGATAACTACATAGTAATTAAACATGAGGGTGGTCCATTAGACCATTGGTCTATCCAATAATCAATCAACACATTGCTTAACTATTAAGCAACCCTCTCCCTCTCATTTAGTTGACTAAGTCAACATTTTCTTCCACCTCATCTGGTCAACCACGTTTGACCATATTTGACCATATTCGACTATGGTCACTCCTCACTATTTTGGCCATATCTTTTGAACCGTAAGTCCAAATTATGCATACCACATATCCACATGCTTGTCTCTCAATCCTCTATAATATGGTATAATCTAATTGCCCAAAATAGCAGAATTGATCAACTCCATAATATGTTTAATCTAATTAAATATATTTCCTCATTCAATCGAATCATCCTTCGCACATACTTGTGTACTAAATTGATTCGACTAATCCTCACATGATTAAATCCTCTTGTGTACAAAACTTGTGTACTAAATAGATTTAATCAATCATCTTTATACTTATTATATGTTGAGTGAATACTTATTATGAACCTACATAACTAAGTATTTTAGGATTCGACGAGCACTATCTTATAGTACACTAGTGACATCATATACTTGTATGATGAAATGACTAGAGCCCTTGTCGGTGTGACTTGCTTAGATCCGTATCATGTTGGCAATGAAAACTTTTGCCATAAGTCAAGATTGGCATCTAGCAATGCATCATGACTACCCAAATGATACAGATGATATGTAACCAGACATCATCGCGATCCAATATAGACAATGTGTATAACATTGCTTGTGTCGTATCCAATATCACATGATATCTCTACTGATAAGCACAAGATAGGATTGTGTCATTGTTGTCAACTTATCGATTATGTTTCTTGATCCATGAATCAATTATACTTATAATCAACCAGGATCATAATGCATGCTGTATAATCTGATTCTATCAAGGGGCCCAACGATATCATCACTCATACAACATACCGCCGGATGCGCCTGAGGGATACTAGTCTTCTTGATTTCACGAACTTCACAACACGAGTCTATACATGTCGAGAAGATACCCTTATGACTCCTAGTTATGGTGAGCGTTAGGCATGAACCACAAACACATATTTCTCGAGCATGAAGTACAGAACATTTTAGACATAAGATAACGACACCACATGAACTATCAATGACACAAAACACAAAATCCATTTGATGCTCATGTATGGTCAATCCAATGCCATATAAACCTTTATATGCATCCATGAGACATTAGACCGGAACCATTCTAATTTGATCTTATCAAACGACTAATTCCCATGCTAATCATATATGTAATTAGTGTCCCTTGCTAATTACCTTTAGGGTTGTTTAGAGGATATTACTATTAGTTCATTAAGTTATCTCATAACTCATGACTATCATCTTCGAATGAACTTAGAAATATCAAACTCTAAGAACAAATTGAACAATTCAATCATTCTATAAACACAAATCATAGAGTCAACATTTGCTCTATGACACTAACACTATCACATACATGTATAATCCCTATCATAAATAATTCTCACATTCTAATAGCACAATTCACGAAGTTGGAATCCCTGTTCACAGGCGATTTTCAACTTCCACAACATAGTTCCATCACATCACAAATCAAATTTCAATCTCAGACCCGCTATCCCATTAAAAATGTCATCATATAATCTAATACATAATACCAATATTCAAATCAACCATACAAAACGAAAACAAATATTATATAGAAGTCCGGTTATCTGATAGCAATATTAATTAAGAATTTCAAATTGAATTACAACAATAGTTCAGAATCACTGCGACATAATTGGAGTTCGAATCAGACATTGAAATCGAATATCAATATATTTGTCTAGATAAGTTCTTTTTATTTATTGTCGCAATAGTGTTAACGTAGTTTTCATAGTCTTTGATGAGGTTATTTTCTTTCAATTTTTCTTTTTTTTCTTTTATTTGGTTTCTGTTTTATTTATTTTATTCTCCGAAGAGATAATGAAAGAGAGAGAGAGGACGAAGAAACAGAAATTAAAAGGGGTTATCAGGGTGCATGGCGGTTGATACGTCCTATCTCGGAAGATGAGACCGTATGGAAAGTTGTACTGGACTGGATTTGTCCTGCCAAGGGATGGCAGGCCGAAGTGTGGATCGAGTTAGGAACTCGGGGAGAATTGTGAGAGATTCGGACTCTAACCTGTGTGATCTCTCTCTTAGTCAGAAAATACGTCCCCTTTATAATGGGAATCTCTGCCTTATATAGTCCGGCCATAACTGCCATCTCGGGCGTTTATGGAGAACGTGGGCAGTTATGCTAGCCATTACTGGGACGTGGGCATTAAGTTAGCCGTTTCCGCGACTATCCCGTATGTCGGTTGGCATGAGCCCATTTTCGGGCTATATCATCCAAGGCCGTTTATTGGGCCCGGCTTAGTGAAACTTTGGGCTTTTCATACGACTTCGGGTTGGCCTCTTAGAGAGGTCCGAATCCCGGTCTTTCATGGCCCAGTTAAAACAAGTAAAAGGGCCTGTGGAACATGGCCCTATCATTAGCCCCCGAAGTCGGAATGCATCAGCGAGATGCTTTCGACTTGAAGGTGAATAACTCGGAGAATATATTTTGTTATTGTTGGCCATGTGTTAGTGATGTAAAACAGTAATTTCACGTATAGGGGGTATGTCTGGTACGTATCTCGGGTATGTATCCCGAAGTATGTCAATGTGTTAAATAGCCTTAGACAACTAAGCGTGTATTTAGACAAGCTACGCTTAGTGTCGCGTGTTTTTTTTTTTTTTTTTGAAGGGAGATGGCTCCCGAGTTAGTCAAAAAAGAAATAAGGAAAGGAATAGAACTCGGAAAAATTTAAGTAATCATTAATATATCGAAATCATACAAAGCCTATTTTAAGAGAATATCGAAATCATACAAAGCCTAATTTAACTAAACATGAGACGTTCTTATACGCAGTGCCTGGAAGTATATTTCCACTTCTGTCATGTCGCGCCTTCCAAGCACCGCGGTACCCATGTTCAGCAAAAAGACGGGTGTGATGTCGTTTCTCGGAGGATACTTAAACGAGCTCGTTACCGGAGTTCTCAAAAAGATTATCCTCATTGAGTTCTCCTTGAGTAGCGGTATGCAAGGTCGGTCCTCCGGGATTGCATGATAAACACCCGGGACATTTCCAGAACCTACGGCGAGGGTCCGAGCGACCTTGGATGTCGTAGTGAAGGAAACAACTCCACTCATAACACCTCCGGTATTTCACCATCTCGCGCTTAGCCCCCTGTTCTCGGTAGATGACACACCAACGCAATTTGGGCTCGTAAGGCTCAATGTTATTCTCGTCCTCCTTAGTAAATGAGGGTATTCCAGCGAGTGTGAGGTCGAGAAGATCGCGTATTCGGAGGGACTCATTATTGAGCATCCACTCCAAATCATCCTCTGGGAAGTGTTGGAGTAAGGCCCATCTCTCGGCAGAAGAGAGGACTCTCTGTGGATTATAGGAGCGACCGAGGTTGGGGGGAGATTGGTCGCGGCTACTCTGACCTCGGTCGAGGGGCTTTTTAGGTTTAGAAACCACTCGTTTGAAAGGTATCTCAGAGGAATAGATTGAGAGAGGTAAAAGGTAATTGTCATTTTGACGTATGGTGAGCCCGCTATTTATAGTCGCTAGTGGTTAATGTTGCCATAAATAATGTGGGCCCGGGCAGTCAAAAATAGGTATCTGCCAGCTACTTACCATTAATGACATTGGGCGTCGTGTATTCTGAAAAAGGTGACAGGCTTTCGGTGTTCTCAAGGCGGTCAATTTGACCCATACGAGACAATATTATGGAGTAAGAAAGAAACGTATATGTAAAATTTATATTAACCAACACAACACGAGGTGAGAACCTCGGTTGAATCCATAACTTAAACGTACATATGGAACTTTAATAACTTAGCATATCTAGCATACAAAAGGCGGATTATACCCACGATATCCTATTCTAAATACACTAAGACTCTATTCACGACGGGAACGCTTGGCCCGACGTTCTTGGTGAAGGCACCGTTTGCAGGTGAAGGATGTGAAGCGAGGATCACCGCGGCTCCGAGGTGACTTCCGAACTGCACATCCGGGGTGAAAAGCTTCTTCACAGCCATCACAGTGGAACATGTGTTGATAATTCCCACGGATTCTGCAAACGGCACATCGGTCCCAGGCCAACGGGTCATCGTCTTCTTCCTCGGGGTTGCCTACAGGTGGCTCGATGTTGACCTCGGGATCCTCCCGTTGCGGAGATGCGCGAGGTGACGGGATGGGATCACTCTCCTTCTTAAGCGCTCCGTTTACTTGCTTATGTTCAGCCATCTCGTTATAACCCGAGTTGGGAGGTATAAGTGTATATGAATGTGATCGTTGGATGTTCCGTTAAAGGGAAACGGAGGGGGTATATATAGTATATCGGCATTAATTACCCGACGCCTCGTCTTCCGTTAACAGCCGTCAGCCATCAAATCAGCCGTCAAGTCAGTCATAAATACGAGGTTATGGTGCAATCCCCGTATGACACCTGGCACTTGTCAACTCGGTAAGGACCCGATTCCCTAGGTTATACGTGGGAATCGAAACGTCGCCATGATGAGAGGAGACGACGCGACGCCGCGTGGCACCTCTTCGGAGTTCGCGCCTTCATTGCGCGGGAAAATGGAGACCCCTATATATACTCCTTCCCGACTCATTTTTCTACTATCGGTTATTTGAGCAACCATTATCTCGGAAGCTTTGAGAGAACAAGCAACCTCAGAGACTTTGGAGGGAATACGAAGCCAACTGACGACTTCGGAGTAAGAAAGACGTCGGACAAAGACCGAGTTGCCAAAGAGTCTCTATATAAGGTAACTTCTTATCATCTCGGTATTTGACATTATGTTTATTAATATAGTATGTAGTTGTTTGTGAGTATTGCCGGGGTTAATAGTAATGTAGTTGACCACCTAGGTATGGTAATGTCGTTAAAAGCCTAGTATAAATTACGTAACCTCGGCAATCGATTTTCATTTGATAAGTCGGTAATTGTAATACCTCAGAAATAGAAAAGCGGTTACCTAAGCCAATCATGTTTCTTCGTAAATTTAGAAATGGCCGGACAACAAGACGGATCTCGGGATCAGTCGCCCATTGCTTCTGGGGAGCTTTCCCCGTTATCACACCATCCTCCCCGCCCAGGCAGGGGCAAAAGTTTATATGGTATGACTCCCCCTCACTCCGACACCCTTCCGGAAGACGTCGAGGATGAACAGTACAGTGAAGAGGGTGGGGAAGACGAAGAAAGTCCATCTCGGGGTGAACTTGTTGACGCCACAGCGGGAACATCTCAAGGGCCTTCGAAGCCTAAAAAGAAAGGACCATCCAAATCGAAACCGAAACAAGAAGTCGTTCCCCGAGATGGTCACGAGGACGACGTGACATTTCAAGTATCCGCCAGTATCTCTCCCAAACTTGTTGTCCAATGCCAAGCCTATGCGAATGCTTTTTATGATGAACTTGTGATTGAGAAGGATAGAGAACA
Organism: Carex littledalei; assembly: GCA_011114355.1. Classification (NCBI taxonomy): domain Eukaryota; kingdom Viridiplantae; phylum Streptophyta; class Magnoliopsida; order Poales; family Cyperaceae; genus Carex; species Carex littledalei. The sequence goes on along the minus strand of CM022083.1, from coordinate 10,138,886 downwards.
ATATTCGCGAAAGCTACTGAGGCTGAGAGCCCCGGTCCTAATGACCGAGCTCACGATGAAGGCCGCGGGATGTGCATATACTGGAAGATGCCGAAATGCAGCTTCAAAATAAGGGTGTCTAAATTCGTAAGGGAGATATTGCGGTTTCTTGACATTGCTCCTGCTCAGCTAACCGCACCCGCATGGTGCTATGTCATTAGTTTTAAGTACTTGTTTGATATGATGCCCGAGTTAGTGAAATGCGATCCGAGTGTGGGGCTATTCTTTCATTACTTTTCTATTTTGTACAATAATGAAAGTCACCTCGCAATCCGAAAACGTACTAAGGCTGTCAAGCTTTTTACCACACTGTCAGAGGCGGATGACTGGGATCATGGTTGGGTGTATCTCGAGAATTCCGACGATTTGAGGTGCTTGAAGAATGTACGAAGGGATTGGCGTCCTCTATTGGACCGAGAAAATTTGATCCCGAACTCTCCTCCAGCCCCGACCTCAGATGAATTAGAAGTTATCAAATTTCTTGATAATTATTTTACAAGTTAGTTTCCTTAATCAGTACCGATATACATTTGCATCTCAATTGTTTGTTTACCTCGCACTGTTATGGATAAATTGTTAATGTATATACTTCTTATGTCGCAGAACGCAGTTTTATAGCACTACCCTGGAAGGCTGCTTGTCCAGTCCCGGCCTTCGCTAGTCCAGAGGATGGTTTTATCAACAAAAAAGGGGTTACGAATGTCCCTCCTAGGCCGAGCTCCTCTAAAAATCCGAGGACATCGAAGTCGGCCCCTGCTAGCACTGTGGCAGTTCTCCCGAGGTTGTCTTCAAAATCCTCAACCGCCGCTAAGGGCACAAAGGACAGTGCCTCGGGTTCGTCCAAACTTGGGAAGCAGCACAAGAGGAAAGATTCCCCTGCTGACGCTCCTCGACCGTTAACGAGGCAGGACAAGGGGAAAGACGTAGCTTCGGAGGAACCCGAGCCGAAAAAACAAAGGGTACACTCCGAGATCACTTTGGGGAAGACCGGGCCTATTGTAGAGGAGCCTTCCCAAGCCCAGATTGACGCTGCCCAGGAGGAGCTAGATAAGATTATCGAGGAAGCAGCGGGCCACGTGTGGGATCCTGCGGAGGAACACAAGAAATTCCTCGAGTCGCAGATTCCCGATCGGGCGCGACATACCGGGTTTGTGTGGGGTACCGGTATTGCCAAGGGGTTCCCGGATAGTATTTTGGCCCATCTTCCTGGCCATTCTCTTATGCAAGATGGGAAAGATCATCCCGAGGCTCGTGTCTCGTATTCTCGGGAAACTTTCAGGTTAACCGCGACCGGGTATCAGAAGAAGTGGGCTCAGGAGAATCCTGATCAGGTCGTGGACCACTTGATGAGGTCGTTACATGATGCCGGCGTTTTCTTTGGGTTTCTCAAGGACTCATACGATAAAGACAAGTGCAGCGCGCTTGTTGTCAATACCGATCAAGAGGCGCTCAGCAATGCTGTTATAGAGATGAACTATTTTTTTAGAGTGGCGCAAGAGAAAGACAAAGAAATGAGAATTGCTTCGGGCCAAGCTGCCTTGCATCGGGCGAAATATGAGTTCATGCAGCATCTGGATAAACAGGCGGAAGCCGAACTCAAGGAGGCCGAGGTAAAAATGAAGCGCTATTGTCGCAAAATAGAGAAACATAAGAATGAGGTCACGTACCTCAAATCTGAACTCGAGGCCCGGACAAAAGAGGTGAGGGATGCGAGGTTGGAAAGTGCCCACTTGTAGGCCGAGGTGCAGGACTTGCCAAAGAAGAAACTTAGCAAGTTCCTAGGTAGCAAAGCATTCGCGCAAGCCGTTCCTTATATGTGCCTGGATATGATGACGCATACCATATATGGCTACCTCGGTGAGGTGGCTAATCATTATCCGTTTTGACCCGAGCAAGTCGGTTTTGCTTCCGTGTCCCCTGAGAAACTCATTATCAAGGATCTCTCGGATTATGGCTGGGATGAGGAAAGGGATGTACTTCTGAACCCGGATGGCACCTTGTTTAACAAGGAACTCCAACTCGAGAATCATCATATCTCGGGCATTGTCCATCCTTGGCCCAAACACTTATGGCCTAAGCATCTCGACCTTCCTGATGGTGAACCCGGGGCGGAGAATGAAGATCTCCAGTTAGAGGTCTCGTCTGAGGAAAACAGGGAGGTCAGTGTGGAGCAGCAAGGCGACGGGCATGAGGATGGAGTGGACCAAGGTGACATGCCCGACTCACCTCGTGATGGTGACAATAATACTCCTGAGGATACGGAAGACCGTCTCAAGACTCCTTAAAACGTAAGTTCTAAAATTATCAGTTTAATTCTATTAACGTGACCCGCGAGGTACTTCCGTAATGCTTGACATTGTTTTTATCATAGGAACGGTTGAATGGTTCGGATCGACTGTTTGGATTTTAAATATGGAGATCACGTTGAACGGTTCGGATCGACTGTTTGGATTTTAAAATCGCAAATAGAACTTATAAATATATTGTGTCAAGATGTATCATCATAAAATCGTGTAATTGGATCCCTCATCTCTGTCTCTCTCTATATATATAAATACACACCACGTGTACGATTAAATGAACGATTTAAAAATAACAAAATAAAATAAAATAAATTTGATCAAATCTTTGATTTACGGAATAAAACAAAAATGAAGTTTCACAATTTTATTTCTCTTTATTTTATTTAAAATTATATAATTCAAGAGTTTGTTTTTGTCCAAAGACATACTAGTGTTGTATTAATAAAATATGTTATCAAAATACTTATAGTCTTTATTATATTATAAAAAAATGTATTGTAAGCATGAATTAATAATAATAACTCAATTTTTCGGATATTACAAATAACCATCGGACTTGGTTATTTGTTTGTTTAGCACACAACATATGGTGATATATATAGATTTTTTATTTGCCAGTAAATGACATAGATGATAGATCGGATTTGAATTTGTTTTTTTTTTATTTTTTTTATTTGAATTTGGTTGTTTGATGAGCACACAATATATGGAGGTAATTTCTATCTGATAAAGGCTGCCAGTTCTGACAAGGTACAATATGTTATTTATGGTGTTGCCATTTCTACTCTTAGAAAGCAGAACCGTCTACTCCTTCTCCTTCCCTTTCAATAATTCACCTAAAAAATGACACTACTAGTCCATGCCAAAAGCTTGAAATCTGATACTCTCTTTTTTCAGCAATAATTCTGTGCAAGGGTCACAAGGAAGCACTTTACGTGCATCATAATATCATATGAGGGTAGAAGTAGTCATGGTTTGCAAAATCAGCCGTTTTAGACCTAAATCTGACAGTACTGATCCGATTTCTAGCTGAGTTATGCGCTAGGCAATTTTTTCATTGAAAATCAGTTGAATATGCGCTTAATCGATCGGTCCAATTCCTGACAAATTTTGGTCGAAACGGGCCGATTCTGGTAAAATTTCGGTCAAATAAGCAAGATTGCAGTATCTTCTTCCAATTTTCTACGTTGGGCTCTGGCCTCTGGCCTCTGGACCCAAGAATTAAAAACTTTAATCATCGAAAATATTCCTACTGTAGTACTGCTTCTACTTTAGATGTGTTTTGTACACCGTGTGGGATTATTTCTTGAGCACCGGAGCACATTTTTTTTTTTTTTTGCATTACGCAGTACTAACGTCCTTAGCAATTAAATGACTCTAAATTGTACTAATTACATGACTCAAAATTGTACTAATTGTACTAATTACATTTTAATTGTAATAATTGTATTATGTTATATAAATGGATTGTTTGACTGTAAATTTTTGTTTCAATATAACTTTTTTAACATATTAATTTTTTACCAACTTCTTTACTATATTTTAGTACAAAAACAAGATTTTTTTTTTTAAATCCGAGTTTCCGATCCAATTCGTCCGATTCCTATTTCACGGTCAAGTGACTTGTTCCGATTCCGATTCCAATTTTGCGAGCCATGAATAGTCTATAAGAATGTTTCCAATAAGAAACATCCTCATATAGAAACAAAAAGAAAGCTATCAAATAATTAATTACATAGAAACATCCTTATAAAAACCAAAAAGTGACAACATAAAAGAAATGTGATAGTACTAGAAATTATTGAGAAAATAAAATATACAACCGACATAAATAGAATAATAGATGTATACGTCATTATGAGGACAACACTTGAAGAAATGAATGGTAACTAACGACCGATGGCAATGCTCTCCTCCGCTTCCTGATCTATATTGATATAATTGCTTGTAAGCTCGATATCATTGTCATGACGGGATTGCTCGCTGAGCAGAGTCTCTGTTTCTTCAGTATTATACTCTTGCTCCCAAGGATGATGCTTAAGCTTGCTGATTCGATGAAGCTCTTCGGCTACATTCTTCATCATAGGTCGTTCTTCCCTTTTCATACATAGACATTCCTTTGCCAGCTCGGCAACTGCCCAGATTAATCCCATATCATCTTCATGTTTAATTTCATCATCTACAAGCTCTTTCATTTTGTTCTCTTCCATAGCAGAGAGGAAGCGAGATGAAAGATTCCTCTCTTTTTCTGGTGCGTCAAAATCAATTACGGGCTTGCTGGTTAGAAGCTCCAAAAGAACTACACCGAAGCTGTAAACATCGCTCTTGTCTGTCAGTTGACTAGATTGCATGTATTCTGGATCAAGGTACCCGCACGTTCCTTGCACAAGCGTGACAAATTGTGCTTCATCTGTCGGAACTAGTATTGAGGCTCCAAAATCTGACACCTTTGCTGTGTAATTTTTGTCCAGGAGAATATTTGCAGACTTCACATCTCCATGGAAAATTGGAGGAGATGCTGAAGTGTGCAAGTAGGCAAGTGCTTCTGCTGATTCATGTGCAATCCTTAGACGGGTTGCGAGAGAAATGTGTGATCCTTTCTTTTTGAAATGTATATAGTGATATAGAGTACCATTAGGAATGAACTCATATACAAGCATAGGCACCTCCACCTCTAGACAACAACCTAGGATTTTGACAATATTTTTGTGGTTAATTTGTGATAGAATAAGCATCTCTTTTCCAAATTCTTTCTTTTTGCTCTCATCAACAAATTTACACTTTTTAATGGCAACTGTCTGATCTTTTAATGTCCCTCTATAGACAGTGCCTTGGCCCCCACGACCAAGAATATTTGCACTCCCAAAATTATTTGTTGCTTGTTCTACTTGTTGCTTCGTGAAAATTGTAAAACCAAATCCCTGATTTGATTTAATCTTCTCCAACAGAATCCATCCACCGTGTTGTTGAAAGTACTTTTCTTTTACTTTAGAAAGATTTCTTCCTTGCAGGACCACATATATACCAACCACAAGAAATGATAAAACGACAACACCAATAGCAGTCCCTGCAATATTTAGTGCAAACTTACTTTAATTTCCGAAATGAATTTTTTTATATGTTGCTCTTAACACTTCAATACTTATATAATTTTATTCCTGATTAATATCATACATAGTTGTATATCTGTTTTATTTATTACTCTCTCTCTCTCTTTTTTTGAAAAGCTTGGCAGCGGCTGCCAAGGTATATATTATTAAAACTTAAATGAACATCTTACATCACATGTTTTTCATCTTACAACCAGAAAGAGTATAGAAACTACCTAACCACTCAAACCTACATCAGGATAGAAATTGAACAAAGACAACAGAAAAGACTAGGTACCCAAGCGGCCGTATGAAAGCCTTATGTACCATCACAGTGGTCAAACAACACTGGTATCCATTACCCTCCGGAATTGATTTTTTCTCCCACCTCAGCAGTAGCGCACCCAAAGCCTCATCTCCTCCCAAATTCTTTCCACAAGTATTTGCGGCAGTACCTGTTCCCCGGAAAAAATCCTGGCGTTACGTTGCTTCCAAATTGCCCAGATTGCACTTAGTAACAGGGAGGTGCCCCCGTCTTTCCACTGTGTTCCCCGCAGTTTTAAAGATGACAGTGTACCTCACCATGTGGACTCTAAATCAGACCCCAACCGAATTACTGCAAAACCGGTCTTCCTGCCTAGTAAGAACCATACATGTACCGCATAGGGACATAAGAAGAAAATGTGAAATGCTGACTCCACAGGACAGTTATTGCATAACACACACGGCAAGGCACATGCCATGTTCCTCCTCGACATCACTTTGTGCGTAAGAATCCTGTTTTTTTGAAGCAAGTAGGCGAAGATTCTCACTGTTTTGGGTGTCTTAGAATGCCACACCTTTGCATGCTCTTCCCGAATTAAACCTCCCTCTGATAATACTCTGTAAAAGGACTTGGCCATATATACACCTCCATTGTCCCATTTCCAAACAATTTGGTCTCTGAGAGTTGTAAAGTTGATGCCTTCTACATGGTCTGCGTACTCCGGTGCAATAAAGTGAATTGCTTGCACCGCATCTCTCAAAGATATAAATGGGTGCCCCGGCCTATCCTGCAATTGGTGATCCAATGGCAATCCACCCCAACCATCCTGCCAAAAGGAAATTGATGCCCCAGTGCCTATTGTCCAGGAGGTTGACCAGCAAAACAGTGGTCTGAGCTTGATTAACTGGTTCCAAAAAAACGACCCCGTGACTGCCCAAAATTTTGGACCATTTGCATAATGCCCCGTCCTTCGCAATTTGTTTACCGTTGCTGTCTAAAGTGCTTCTGTTTCCGCATATGGCCGCCACCACCACCTAAGCAGGAGTGTAACATTTTGTATCCGCAAATTAGTCACCCCCATACCTCCATACTTCTTTGGCTGGCAAACCACCTCCCAGTTGATTAGAGATATCCCCCCCTTATGCTCATCATTTTTGCCCCAAAGAAACCGTCTGTGGATCTGATCAAGTCTCTTTATAACCCAAACCGGTAGTAGAAAGCAGCACATGAAGTGTACCGGTATTGATGATAGCACTGATTTTACCAACTGAAGTCGACCCCCCCGTGATATGAATTTCCTTTTCCATCCTTGTAGCCTCTTTTCGAGCTTGTCAATTAACGGCAAGAACAGCTCCTTTTTCGGCCTTTTAACCGTAAGTGGCATCCCTAGATACGTGACCGGCAGTTGCGTTTGCGGACATCCAATAATGGCACTCACCTTGGCTAGCCTTTCACCAGTTAGGTTGAATGGAACGAAACAGCTCTTGCTGTAATTAATGTGCAGTCCTGAAATTTTCGAGAAGAGCCGAAGCACAATTTTCAATGCAATGACCGATTCAAAATTCCTTGACACATTAGCGATGAGGGCCGTGTCATCCGCGTATTGAAGGGCGAGAACCGATTCCGGTATCCTCTCGGTGATTGATTGCGGAAGTCTCGTATTGATCGCTTGCACCATGCATTGCAAAACGTCGGCCGCAATTATAAAGAGCATCGGGGAGAGGGGGTCTCCCTGACGAAGCCCCCTTTTATGCGGAAAAAATTCAGACATGTCTCCGTTGACCACCACCCGTGATACCGAGGTATTTAGAATGTTGGATATCCAATTAATCCACCTATCCGGGAAACCCCGGGCTCGCATCACCTTGAGCAAGAATGACCATTGAACTGAGTCAAAAGCCTTAGTAAAATCCAGCTTTAGGAATATAGCCTCTGCCTTTGAGACCGAAATCTCCTGTAGCAACTCTCTCTCTCTCTCTCTCTCTCTCTCTCTCTCTGAGTGTTTCCCTTTCCCAGTTCTCTTAGATTCTTGCCTTGGCCAGGTAGGAGCATGCATGTGATGGTGCAGCACTTAGCATTATGTGGTTTTGATTGGTATTAATTGGATAATTTTTCTATATTTATCAAAAACAAAATGCTGACAGGATCTCTGATACTATTCTATTTTTCTTAGAAGTTGGTAATGTAATTAGTTGTCTCATTTGTAATTTAGGTTTGGATGTAGACAACCTCAATAGTGATCATTCATGGTTAATGCAAACAATTTATTGAGTGGAAGGTCACATCGATCGTTGTTTCTCTCTCTGTCTTTCATATGTCTACTGTCAATCTAACGAAGTCTAAGCAGTTCAAGAGAACGAGGAGTTATGACGACTGGTGCTTTTTCCCTCAGCAGGAACTTGATCAAATTCTTTGATAACATGGGAAGCATTGTAATTAAAAGAATTTATATGTTTGGATGTTGTCTATTTTTCCTAATCGAGTCACCCCATTTTGATTCAACAAAATAATGTCTATTTCGATTCCAATTCTTAGTTTCTAAGCTATATCTAGTACAGAACACCAGATCACTAATGCTCAATCACCAACGGTTCTTGTAACTACGTGTATATTCTAGCTAAGTGGGCAAAATATGTATTTTTTATTTATCGTGACAAGCAATCCTTCCTTGTTAATGAAAATTCCAACTTGATGAAAATTATTTATCCTCAAACGATAATAACTTACCTATAACTAGTGCCACGTTGAGGTTGCATTGCCCGGGATTGTTATGATTAGTACGCCAGCCGAAAGAACAAGAGCACCGATATCCTCCTTGAAAATTGTGACACTTTCCTGGCTTGGAGCATGCATCTTGGTTGGCACATTCATCGATGTCTGCATCAATATACCACATATTACTGCAACATATTTCTAAATTATGCTAGGTAGTTGACATGGCAGCCACCGCAAATATTATAAAAAATAGAACATAAAAAAGAGCAAGAGGCTGAGAGAGAGAGAAAAAGACCTTGGCAGCCTCCTTCAAGGTAGGGATTGCCTTGATAACCATGGGAGCAGTTGCAGAGATAACCACCATGACCACTGGTTGAGTTTAAGCAAACACTATGATCGCTTCTGCATGCATAGGAGGATTTGTTTGACTGTGCGATGCCACATGTCATGTTTCCTATGGCCCAGTCGATCACTATTGGCAGTGTTGCATTAGAGTAACGCAGCACATCAGTGGTGATGTAAGTGGTGTTGAAGTTGAACTCAGCCTCCTCCACCACCATAGCATAGCTGCAATGACTAAAGTTATACACCTCCGAGTTGTTGTACCTCTCATCAAAGTCAACATAAAACCAGTTTGTTTCTCTGGAGATAGCTGTCTGGCAACAGCCAATTCCAGAGCAAGATCCATACTTCATCACGGTATGTAGGCTATCACATGAAGAAAGGCACCCTACTGAGTAATTAGTAGTGGCGTCAAGGAGGAGATAGCCAAGTGTATTACACCCAATAACTGTAAATTTGTTCTTCTTGGTGTTGAGCCAGAATGGTCTGTCACCAAAGCTCAAGTCAGGAAATTGATATAAGGCTGAGTGATTCAACTGACCATAGCTCGGTACTGAAAATTGATATCCGGTTGGGTAATCCTCTGTCTTTGTCTTGCTGTTGTAGCACTGGTAAAATATACGGCTGCTTACACGTGCCTGGCCCAAGGACAGGCTAATATCCAGAATCTCATAGGAAATCCAACTATCATTACTTGTATAGTTGCTGATCTGAGCCATAAAATAAGGACTAGAGGTACCATTAGTATATAATTCATTGCAATTGATACTGAATTCTTCAGACAGGAAGCAATTCGGGCCAATGCCGAAAGGGTAAGGGATGGAAATTCGACCATGGTTTGGAAAATCGGCCGATTCCGAGTCAACTCGGTATCGGCCGTGTCCGATCCGATTTTCACCCGAGTTTCGCGCCCGTGCGAGTTTTTCAGCAAAACTCGGATGAACAGTGCTTGACTCGGCCGAGTTAGCCGATTTTTAGGCCGAGTCAAGCCGAGTCAACCGAGTTTCACCCGAGTCTCGCCGATTCAAGGCAAAACTGACCGATTCTCACTAACCTGGACCGAGTCTCAGCCGCCTGTGCCGTCGTAGGGTGACCTGGACCGCATGGAGACTTGAGTTGCTGCGCATCGTCAAAAATTTTGGGGGAAACAACGAAATTTTGGAGAAGAAGCGAAATTTGGGGGAAACAGCGAAAACAAGGTCTGTCAGAAGATGAAAGAAAATGTTACCGATAGGTCCTTGTAAGCTCAGTATTTGCGAAAGAGAAAGAAGCGATTGTGAAAGGAATAAATAAAGGCAATCCTAATAAAATAATAATAAATAAAGTATCGTGGAATGATAAAAGAAATATTAAATAAAGTATTGTGAAATATGAATGTGGCTCTGGCCATGTGGCTATGTCACATGTGAACTTTCATGTGGTCGCACGTGAAAGCTCCGATTTAATCGGATTTGGTGAAGAGGTTTTATACTTCTTTTTGCGTTGTTAATTATTTTGAAATTGAATCTTTCATATATCTAATAATATTTATTTTATGTGAATGATTGATGCAAGTTGCATAAAATATAACTTTACTTTCAACATTTTTTTATTTTAAAAAAATTAGAATTTATTTTATTATTTTCGAATTTTAAAAAATGCAAACATCTGTATATGATATTATTCTTGGGTCATATTCTAGCGCATACAATTCATATGTTGGATATGAGGATGTGAATAATTTTTTATTTGACACTATGTTAATGTCTTCATTTTTTGTCTCTGTACAATAATATTCCCATTCGCATTTTAATACAGAGGACGATGAGATGATCCAGCCAACTCGGCATAGCTTCTGGCAATAAAAAGTGTATTATATTTGTAATGCTTGTATTACATTATATAATTAGTGGATTATTTGAGTGTAATTTTTGTCTTAACATAGTGTTTCTACAAATTATTTTTTTACCAATTTTTTTCTACTTTTTGGCTACAAAAAAAGCTTCTGTCAAAAAAATCCGAGTTACCGAGTCAACTCGGCCGATTCCGACCGATTCAGCCGATTCCGATTCCACGGTCAAGAACCCGATTCCGATTCCGATTCCGAGTTTCAGAACCATGAATTCGACCACAGTTCTCTGGGCACCCGGGCAGAGCAATGGTGTTCTTCAAAGATTCAATTCTTTTGAATTGCATGAAGAGAAGAAGAAAAAGTTGGGTCAATATCATTACCACCGCAGCTGTGTTGGTACGTACTACTAGCAAGGAGTATCTTTTTGTTTCGTTCATGATATTGGTAGCCATAATAAACGAGTATTGCACCATTATTCACTTATAAAATAAGTGATTAAATTATTGAGCGGGGCCCGAACGATCAGAAGACCTGGGTGCAGTCAAATAGTCAATTTGGATGTAAAAGTCTACAAGTTTAGTGTAGAAAACAATGCACACTCTACAAGTCTACAAGTTTCGACAAACTTTCATTCTCAATGGGACCATGTGGTAAGTGTCTTTTCTAGATCCATGTGACCATGTGGCTCCACCATCGGAGAAAATTCATCCCTATAAACATCGTACGACCGCACAAAAACAATTTGGATTCTATAAGTTTTAGTTATCTTCATATATAGCTTCAAATATGAATTACTTGGTTGTCAAATTAAATAATTAATAAATAAATGAATGACCTTATGATTTTTTTGCGATGGAAGTGAAGTTGAGCACCTGAACTGTGGAACTCTATAATAATTAAGTAATAAATACTCTAATGTCTTTAATTTTGATAATTAGAAAGAAAAACTATTTACCAGTATAAGATTATTATGTGAGTTAAGTGATGATCATATTTTACGGATCCTGTAGTAAGAACTTACCAATTTAATCTCATAAATAGCTAATGGAGATCAGGAGATTGGACATGACCCACACATATATAAGATGCACCACTTTCTCTCTCAAACTATCTTATTAATTGTCATCCTGAAAATTTAAAGCATAAAATCATAAAGGGCTTAAGTATAAATTATAAATTTTACAATAAGCTAAGTACAAAATCATATAAGATGATTTATCTATTAAAGCACTAAAAATTCTATTGGATCGTACATTAGTGGATGGGCCTTAGCTGGACTCAATTAAGACATTAAAATAATAAGGTCAAACATTTCCTTTAGAAAATTTTGTTAGAAATTGTTTCTTTATTCGGGGGTAAAACCACTTTTTCTCTCTTTAAAAAGAAGATGGAAGATATAAAATTGATTCCTTCATGGGTGCTGGTACTCTCTCTCTTAGAACCAGTATATTCCTTGAAAGTAACGAAAAGAGGGGGCCGAAATTTTTATTTATAACATTTTTAAAAAATAAATTAATAAAATAACCATCGTTTTTGGTCAATTCTAAATCTAACACGGCCGCAGAATGCCGGAGCGGACCCATATGGGGGGTACCGCAGAATGCCGGAGCGGCCCCTGGGGCCGCAGAATGCCGGAGCGGTCCCCAGCCTATATAAGGGGCCGCTGGGTTCCGATTTCATTACATCTCATTTGAAGTTTCAATCCCTTCGACCTCGGGTAAGTTTTCTTCTTCTTCTCTAGTTTTAATTTTTAGTGTAGAGTAGTAATTAGGTGTAGGTTTAGGGTTTAGGATTAGGATTTAGGGTTTAGATTTAGCATTTAGAATTAGATATTAATTTAGGATTTAGAATTAGAATTGTACCCAAATTAAATTCGATTGTGCCCAAATTTAATTAGAATTGTACCCAAATTTAATTCGATTGTACCCAAATTTAATTAGAATTGTACCCAAATTTAATTAGATTGTACCCAAATTTAATTAGAATTGTACCCAAATTTAAACCGGAATTGTACCCAAATTTAATTCGATTGTGCCCAAATTTAATTAGAATTGTACCCAAATTTAAACCGGACTTTGACCAAACTCTCATATTTGACCAAAAATTATCCAATACAGCATGAGTACCAGTAGACCATCCTCCAGTAGGGGTACACAGCATGCTCCTACAGCCACGCCATACGAGATGTCTTAGTACATCGAGACAGCATTGGCGGATGTTCCGGGTATCCGGAGTCGCACCGACAGGGTCAGCGACTTCTTGTTGTATCCGAATGCGGAGCATCGAATTTTAGAGGCTGCCACTGGGGTAAGTAAATTTGTCATATTTATAAATTTGTCATTCCGAATTTTTGATGAATGAACTTGATCTGATTATTTAATTAAATGCAGGGTTTGGATGCGGTTACGGTTCGTCACAACCGCCAGCATCTACGGTACCAGCCGGCGTACGGGGGGATTTTACGCTCGATGGGATTGCACCAGATATCCCAGATGGCCGAGGAGAATGCTGACGAGGGTTTATCTTCTGGCCTCGTTGAGTGATGGCGTCCCGAGACGCACAGCTTTCATCTCCCCCATGCTGAGATGACAGTCACCCTACATGACGTCAGTTGCCTGTGGGGTATGACCATTATTGGGGAGCCGGTCACGGGCGTCGAGTACGGAGATTTTCGTGCATTGTGCTTGGAGCTATTGGGTATCCCGCACGAGGATCTCCAGAAAGAGAAGAAGAGAGGTGAGAAGACTGTGGTCTCGCCCAGCTGCATCAGCTTGGCAAAGCTGCGGGCGAGATTCCAGGTCTTTTCGGATCGACCAGATCAGGTATTTGCTTGTACAAGATTTAATTTAAATAGTATTATATTTATTTTCTTGTAAGTAATGTTCTAATTTAAATCTATAACAGGTGGTTATTGACCGATATATACGCGCCTATATTTTGGAGATGATCACCTGTCGGTTGTTTCCGGATTCGCATGGAGATCAGGTGCGGCTGTGTTACCTCGAGCTTCTGCGCGACCTGTCCACTGCGGGCAGGTTCAACTGGGGAGGTGCCACGCTGGCATGCCTATATAGGTAAGAAACACCTTCTTATAAATATTTTCAAATAGTATACATCGTAGTGTAGTAACAATGACTTTGTTTTCTTGTAAAGGGGTCTTAACACAGCCTGCCTGAAGAAGAACAAGACCTTCATAGGACCGTGCATGTTACTACAGCACTGGTCATACGCACATCTGATCGTTGGCCATCCAGTCCTGGCCAGCAAGACAGATGTGCCACAGTGGGGCAAGCCCGAGCCGGACAACTGCCCTGTATTTGCCGCCAAGTACTGCTATCCCAAGATGTGGGTGGGTGCAGGGCATGGCGCGTCTCTCGGCATCACATTCTGGAGACAGGAGATCGAGCATCTCAGAGATGATGCCGAGTTTGTCACTTGGGAGCCCTACAGAGATTATGTAAGTTTACTTTTATTTTTATTTTTATTTAAATTTTTTCCAGTTCGAATTGATATATGATATTAAATCTATACTTCCAGGTCGAGGTGGATGGCGCACATCGGTCATTTCTTGAGATATTGCCAGAGCGATGTCGTCAGCAGGAGCATTTCTGGCGTGCACAGGTGCCGCTCATATGTTTTCAGGTACCGTAATTTCTTTATGCTAGTTATTTACACAAGCAACTTAATTTAATAAAAATAGTCTAACGTATTAAAATATATAGATCATCGAGCACCATTACCCCGGACGGGTCATGAGACAGTTCGGGATGCGCCAGCTTGCTCCGCCCCCGGCACAGATCAGTGAGGATGTCTGGCGAGCTCTGCACCATCCCAGGGAGACCACTGCAGGGAAGGACTGGGGGATTACCCGTGCCGATTACGTGTTCGAGGCAGGACAGGCAGATCCCCCATTGGCCGAGCCAGACCGTCAGATGGATGTCGCGCCAGTGTAAGAAATTTTATTAATTCAAAACTTCAACTATGGCTTTTTGATTGGAATATCTAACATTTGTTGTAATTCGTACAGACCTTACAGAGATTGGTATCAGGATCACGGCGCGTACACCATATTCATTGAGGGATACATCGCCGACAACCCGCACGAGCGGGTACCGAAGCCGAGGGATCGTAGAGGACGGATCCACAGTATTATCCCCGCCGGCGCACCTCTCGCAGCCACGGTATTTTTGATTTGAAATTTCAAATTCAAAACTATTAATATTTACAATTGTACAACTTCTTCATAATTTTTTCAATTTTCAGGCATTATATCTTGTCAAGAGTTGCGTCATAGGGGCTACGATGGCCGTCACCAGGGGATGGAAGAGGCTCGGGAAGGTCATCCTCAAGCACAACGTACCCGCAGTGTGCCAGTGTGGGTACAGGGCGCGCCTCGACTCTCTACTGAGGTGCGCTGGCTTGGGCGGTGTCGATGCGGTCGACGACATATCTAACGAGTCCGATGTCTATGTCCCCTACACTGGTGATGAGGACGTGTTTGCAGGCGTCCATGATGCTGAGACGGTCGGTCAGGCGTTCGACCGAGGTGCCGAGTTGATGCACCGAGCCGCACATGAGGCCATGGGATCCCAGTCTAGGATGCCTGCCGAGGTATAATTTAAATTAAAATACGTAACTGTGATTCTTTTCTTATTCAATACATTATCTAATTTGTAAGTTACTACAGGGTGGACACGAGGAGGACCTGGGCTTTGATATCTCCGCTGATTATGGCACAGAGGGAGATGGACTGTATTCCCCGGGTTACAGTCCCACTCAGACTGCACCTCCTGTCTATCAGCCAGGGTATGTTCAGACAGAGCCCATTCCGCCGTTCCCTGGCCAGTCCTCACCGCAGGTACCTCACCCTTCCCTCCACGATGACCCCATTGCCAGACAGGCATTTTTATTCACGCAGGCTGAGTCTGGACAGACCACAGTTTTTGGTCCTGGGGTCCAGCAGACATCCGAGATTGAGGAGGTTCGCCAGGAGCCGGTTCAGTCTACGGATGTCCAGGCAGACGACTCAGCATCCTCCGCAGATACTGACGAGACACCACTCTGCAGGCGGGGTCGGGGGTTTAGGAAGAAGAAGGCGAGGACGGTGTTTAGTCCAGAGCCTTAGATTTTGATTTGTTGTACTGTTAGATGGTTTGTTAGATTCTTATTTGTAGTATTGGTAGATGTTTTGTCAGATACTTATTTATTTAGTTGATTAGTTTCTTGTTTGTTTGATTTTGTTGTTATTTATTTATTTTGTTGATTTCATTATCTCAGAGTACACAAAAGAATTTCAAAGAAACCACATATCTAAAATATTTCAAACCAACGACATATCTAAAATACGATACGACCAAAATCAATTTAAACAACATTCGAAACTAAATAAATAACCCTAAACAAATTACAATTTTGTATTTCTAAAATAAAAAATAAAGGGTCCGCTCCGGCATTCTGCGGCCCCAGGGGCCGCTCCGGCATTCTGCAGACCCATATGAGGGTCCGCTCTGGCATTCTGCGGTCCCCCCCATATGGGTCCGCTCCGGCATTCTGCGGCCGTGTTAGATTTAGAATTGACCAGAAACAATCGTTATTTTATTAATTTATTTTCAAAAAATGTTATAAATAAAAATTTCGGAAGAGGGGGAGAAGGGAAAAATGAAGCGAAAAGAGTGACAGAAGAGGAGAAGAAGAAAGAGGATGATGGAAACTCACAATAAAGGATAGAGTTCGACATCGTCACGGTAAATTGATCACGGGTCAGGTGCGGATGTCGAATTTATTTAGTCCTTCCTTTTAATTACTTGATTGTTGTTTTAATTTATTTACATAATTTAATTATGTCCAATTGCTATTTGTTCTTGAGATTCTTTTCTTTTATTGCTAAATTGAATTCCTCATTAGAATTACTAAATTCTGAATTTCTTAATAGAGTACATGAATTGAACCCTATTTATAATTGGTTCGTATGGCACCCATGATTGACCAGAAAAATGAGAAACTGAAATATGATATTTGAGTTGTTACTTGCATGTTAGTATAATGATGAATTTGACCTGTGTGAGTCGCCAAGTCATGGCTGCATTATATAGACAACATATATGGTCTGGACTTTGAACAAAACTTGAGTTATGGAACATGCATGTAGAATTTGGGATATATCATAGTATTGAAATTGCAGAACATGCACGAATATTTCACTAAAGCTGAACCTCAACTTATGCACGATACGGCTTGCATGTATGTTGCATGATTTGAACCATGATATCTATAGACAACCTCTGTTATTTTGTAGGCCTTGTACTAATAGAACATTTTGATTTGCTTGTATATATATAATGCCTGTTATGTACTTTGGTTAAAACTGAAGCATGAAATTAAGAAATTTGTTAGATCTGCATTAAATGAACCTTGGATAGAAATGTGAGCATGCCTTGCATTCATAGAACACATTGAATTGCTTGTATATGGAATGTCTTGTATGTACTTTGGTGGGAACTGAAGCATGAAATTCGATGGTCATGTAGGTGCCGTATTCAGATAGCACATAGCGACAGCTGTGTAGGCGCCATATTCGGATAGCACATAGCGGTAGCTGTGTAGGCGTCATATTCGAGTAGCGCATAGCGACGGCTGTGTAGGCGCCATATCCAGGTAGCGCATAGTGATATATATGTAGGCGCCATATTCGGATAGCGCATGATATACGAAGGAAAATATTGGAGAATTTCTATACTTGAACAATTGTGCATATTTGAGAATTGCTATATTTTAATAATTGTGCATTCATTACTTCACATGAGCATTTCATCTAAAATTTCGTTTTACCTCATAATATGCCCAACAGATTATTGAACTTTTGTGCTAGCAAATGGGTAATTGCTTGATACTACTCAGTGTGAGTTTAGTTCTATTGTTTTGATTTGAGAAATTATGGCTGGAACTTAAAACCGCACTGGGTGATTTTTATTTTCTCTCATTATTCCATTTTGTGGGTTCCAGGATTTAGGAGCGACGTGGAGCAACCTCGGGACTAGACGACAGGAGCGTTGGCTGCCATATTGTACATATTTTGGTATAGTCTCTACATATATGTATATTTTAGTTGAACAGTCATTTTGTCACAACTCTTTATCCTTGGACACTTCTCGCTTAGTTTGCCTTTTGTTCATATTTGCACGAGAAGTTCTTTTGTAAATGTTCAAGAGACTGTAAAACTTAAATATATGTGTGTGTAGTTTTCAACAGGTGTGTATGATGTCTATGTTGAATGACTATATTGTATCTTGGCAGCGTTGAACCTTAAGTATTATTGCTCCTTGTAACATTTAGTCGGGTGTGCTGTTGTTAGCCGCTTGACATGAGTGTTAAGGCAAGTTGTCTATTATCGGAATGGTGACATTAATTAAATAAAATGAAATGTTTGGTTAATTCAATTGTATCCTTATCGGCCGGTTACGAATATTTCTAATTAGGAGTAGAACTAGGGTTCTCTCGAGTTCATCAAGCCCTTGGTGAACTCAAGTCCAAAACTCATCAGATCGGCTTCAAACGACGAATCCGACCGTTGAAACCCGTCTACCTTACGAGTGATGCGTCTACATGTAAAAATTTTAAATTTTGAAATTAATTTTGCATAGAGTCAAGTGGTCAAAAAACGTCAAAAAATGAATGCATTAAAATTAATTTATTAACCTTCTAATTTTGACCACTTGACTCTATGCAAAATTAATTTCAAAATTTAAAATTTTTGCATGTAGACGCATCACTCGTAAGGTAGACGGGTTTCAACGGTCGGATTCGTCGTTTGAAGCCGATCCGATGAGTTTTGGACTTGAGTTCACCAAGGGCTTGGTGAACTCGAGAGCACCCTAGTTCTACTCTTCTAATTAGTTCTTTCTTGACCCAACTTTCTAAGATGTAATCTAAATCGTATGTTATTTATTCATATACAACAGATTTGGTCGGACCTCTAGTAGACGAAAGACAACCAGTAGAACATGAAAGACAACAAGTAGAACATGAAAGACAACTAGAAGTACATGAAAGACAACCAGTAAAAGGTGAAAGACAACCAGTAGACAACTAGTAGCAGATGAAAGACAACTACAAGAACATGAAAGACTACAAGTAGAACATGAATGACAACCAGTACAAGGTGAAAGACAACTAGAAAAAGATGAAATTTAACTAAAAGAATATGAAATAAGACTAGAAGATTATGAAATACAATTAGAAGAAGATGAAATACAACCTGTAGAACATGAATGACAACCAGTGCAAGGTGAAAGACATCTACAAGTTGATGAAATATAACTAGAAAAATATTAAATAAAAGTTGAAGACAATGAAATACAACCTGTAGTAAATGCAAGAAAATCAGTAGAATATGAAAGACAACCAGTAGACAACTAGTATAAGATGAAATACAACTAGAAGAAAATGAAAGACAACTAGTAGACCATGAATGACAAGCAATACAAGGTGAAAGACAACTAGAAGAAGATGAAATACAACTAGAAGAATATGAAATACAACAAGAAGAACATGAAATACAACATTTAGTAGACGAAAGACAACCAGTAGAACATGAAAGACAACTAGAAGTAAATGAAAGACAACCAGTAGAAGGTGAAAGACAACCAGTGGACAACTAGTAGCAGATGAAAGACAACTACAAGAACAAGAAAGACTACAAGTAGAACATGAATGACAACCAGTACAAGGTGAAAGGCAACTATGAAAAGATGAAATACAACAAGAAGAATATGAAATACAACTAGAAGAATATGAAATACAACTAGAAGAAGATGAAATACAACATGTAGAACATGAATGACAACCAGTGCAAGGTGAAAGACATCAACAAGTTGATAAAATACAAGTTGAAGAAGATGAAATACAACATGTAGTAGACGCTAGAAAACCAGTAGAAGATGAAAGACAACCAATAAACAACTAGTAGAAGATGAAAGACTACTAGTAGAAGATAAAAGACTACTAGTAGAACATGAATAACAGCCAGTACAAGGTAAATGACAACTACAAGAAGAAAAAATACAAATAGAAGAATATTAAATATAACATGTAGTAGACGAAAGACAACTAGTAGAACATGAAAAAAAACTAGAAGAAGATGAAAGACAACTAGTACAAGTTGAAAGACAACCAGAAGAAGATGAAATATAACTAGAAGAATATGAAATAGAACTAGAAGAACATGAAATACAACTTGTACTAGACGAAAGACAACCAATAGAACATGAAAGACAACAAGTATAACACGGAATACAACTAGAAGTAAATGAAAGACAACCAGTACAAGGAGAAAGACAGCCAGTAGACAATTTGTAGCATATGAAAGACAACTACAAGAACATGAAAGACTATTAGTAGAACATTAAAGACAACCAGTATAAGGTGAAAGACAACTACAATAATATATAATACAACTAGTAGAAAATGAAATACAACTAGAAGAATATTAAATATAAGATGAAAAACATGAAATACAGCATGTAGTAGACGCTAGAAAACTTGTAGAGCATAATAGACAACCGGGAAAAAACTAGTAGAAGTTGAAAGACAACCAGAAGAAGATGAAAGACTACTAGTATAACATGAATAACAACAAGTACAAGGTGAAACACAACTAGAAGAAAATGAAATACAAGTAGAAGAATATGAAATACAACTAGATGAACATGAAATACAACCTGTGGCGTACGAAAGACAACCAATAGAACTTAATGACAACAAGTAGAACATGAAAAACAACTACAAGAACATGAAAGACTACAAGTAATACATGAATGACAAACAGTACAACGTGAAAGACAACTAGAAGAATATGAAATACAACTATAAGGAGATGAAATACTACCTGTAGAACATGAATGACAACCAGTACAAGTTGAAAGACAACTTTCAGAATATTAAATACAACTAGTAGAATATGAAATAAAACTAGAAGAAGATGAAATACAACTAGTAGAACATGAAAGACAAGCAGTACAAGGTAAAAGATCACTACAGAAGATGAAATCCAACAAGAAGAATATGAAATACACCTAGAAGAATATGAAAGCCAACCAGTAGAACATGAAAGACAACAATACAAGGTGAAAGACAACTAGAAGAAAATGAAATACATCTAGAAGAATATTACAACTTGAAGAAGATGCAACACAACCTGTAGTAGACGATTGAAAACAAGTAGAACATGAAAGTCAACCAATAGAAAACTAGCATAAGGAGAAAGACAACTAGAAGAACATGAAAGGCTACTAGTACATTACGAATGACAACTAGTACATGGTGAAAGACATCTACAAGAAGATGAAATACAATTAGAAGAATATAAATACAACAACTATAACATGAAAGACAACTTGAATTAAATGAAAGACAACCAGAAGAAGGTGAAAGACAACCAGTAGACAACAAGTAGATGAAAGACAACTACAAGAACATGAAAGACTACAAGTAGACCATGAATGACAACCAGTACAAGGTGAAATACAAGTAGAAGAAAATGAAACACAACTAGAAGAGGATGAAATACACCCAGTAGAATATGAAAGACAACTAGTACAAGGTGAAAGACAACTAGTACAAGGTGAAAGACAACTTTAAGAAGATTAAATATACGAAATACACTTAGAAGAAGATGAAAGACAACTAGTAGAACATGAAAGACAACTGTACAAGGTGAAAGATAACTAGAAGAAAATGAAATACATCTAGATGAATATGAAATACAACTTGAAGAAGATGAAATACAACCTGTATTAAACGATAAAAAACCAGTTGAACATGAAAGACAACCCGTAGAAAACTAGTATAAGATGAAAGACAACTAGAAGAACATGAAAGACTACTAGTACAACAAGAATGACAACCAGTACAAGGTGAAAGACAACTACAAGAAGATGAAATACAATTAGAAGAATATAAATACAACTACTAGAACATGAAAGACAACTTGAAGTAAATGAAAGACAATCAGAAGAATGTGAAAGACAACCAGTAGACATTACTAAGAGAGACAACTACAAAAACATGAAAGACTACTAGTAGAACATGAAAGACAACCAGTATAAGGTGAAAGACAAGAAGAAGAAAATGAAATATTATTAGAAGATAATATGAAATACAACTAGAAGAATATGAAATACAATTAGAAGAACATGAAATACAACCTGTAGTACACGAAAGACAACCAATAGAACATTAATGACAACAAGTAGAACATGAAAGACAACTACAAGAACATGAAAGACTACATGTAGAACATGAATGACAAACAGTACAACGTGAAAGACAACTACAAGTATATGAAATACAACTTTAAGAAGATTAAATACTACCTATAGAACATGAAATACAACCAGTACAAGGTCAAATACAACTTTAAGAACATGAAATACAACTAGAAGAGTATGAAATAAAACTAAAAGAAGATGAAATACATCCAGTAGAACATGAAAGACAAGTACAAGGTGAAAGATAACTATAGGAAGATGAAATCCAACAAGAAGAATATGAAAAATATCTAGAAGAATATGAATGACACCCCGTAGAACATGAAAGACAACAGTACAAGGTGAATGATAACTAGAAGAAAATGAAATACATCTAGAAGAATATTACAACTTGAAGAAGATGCAACACAACCTGTAGTAGACAATAGAAAACCAGTAGAACATGAAAGACAACAAGTAGAAAACTAGTATAAGGAGAAAGACAACTAGAAGAACATGCAAGGCTACCAGTACATCAAGAATGACAACCAGTACAAGGTGAAAGACAGCTTCAAGAAGATGAAATACAATTAGAAAAATATAAATACAACTACTAGAACATGAAAGACAACTTGACTTAAATGAAAGACAACCAGAAGAAGTTGAAAGACAACCAGTAGAATATGAAAGACAACTAGTACAAGGTGAAGGACAACTTTAAGAAGATTAAATACAACTTGAAGAATATGAAATACACTTACAAGAAGATGAAAGACAACCAGTAGAACATTAAAGACAACTAAACAAGGTGAAAGAAAACTAGAAGAAAATGAAATACATCTAGAAGAATATGTAATACAAGTTGAAGAAGATGAAATACAACATGTAGTAGACGATAGAAAACCAGTAGAACATGAAAGACAACCCGTAGAAAACTAGTATAAGATGAAAGACAACTAAAAGAACAAGAAATACTACTAGTACAACAAGAATGAAAACCAGTACAAGGTGAAAGACAACTACAAGAAGATTAAATACAATTGGAAGAATATAAATACAACTACTAGAACATGAAAGACAACTTGAAGTAAATGAAAGACAACCAGAAGAATGTGAAAGACAACCAGTAGACAATTACTAGTAGATGAAAGACAACTACGAAAACAGAAAGATTACTAGTAGAACATGAAAGACAACTTGTACAAGGTGAAAGACAAGAAGAAGAAAATGAAATATTATTAGAAGAATATGAAATATAACAAGAAAAATATGAAATACAATTAGAAAAACATCAAATACAACCTGTAGTACACGAAAGACAGCCAATAGAACATTAATGACAACAAGTAGAACATGAAAGACAACTACAACTAGAAGAATATGAAATAGAATAAGAAGAACATGAAATACAACCTGTAGTACACGAAAGACAACCAGTAGAAAATGAAATACAACAAGTAAAAATGAAAGACAACTAGAAGTAAATTAAAGACAACCAGTAGAAGAAGAAATACAACCTGTAGTAGACTAGTAGTAGAAGAGGATAAAATACACCATTTAAAATACAAAAGACAACAAGTACGATGTGAAAGATAACTTTAAGAATATTAAATACAACTAGAAGAATATGAAATACATCCAGTAAAACATGAAAGACAACTAGTACAAGGTGAAAGATAACTACAGGATGATGAGATCCAACTAGAAAAATATGAAATACACCTTGAAGAAGAAGAAAGACAACCAGTAGAACATGAAAGATAACCAGTACAAGGTGAAAAACAACTACAAGAAGATGAAATACAACTAGAAGAAATGAAATACAACTTGAAGAAGATGAAATACAACCTGTAGTACACGATAGAAAACCAGTAGAATGTGAAAGACAACCAGTAGACAAGTAAAAGATGAAAGACAACCAGAAGAATGTGAAAGACAACTAATAGAACACGAATGACAATCAGTAGAAGGTGAAAGATACAAGAAGGTGAAATACAACTAGAATAATATGAAATACAACCAGAAGAGATGAAAGACTACTAGTAGAACATGAATAACAACCAGTACAAGGTGAAATACAACTAGAAGAAAATGAAATACAACTAGAAGAACATGAAATACAACCTGTAGTAGACGAAAGACAACCAGTAGAACATTAAAGACAAGTAGAACATGAAAGACAGCTAGAAGTAAGTGAAAAACAAGACAACTACAAGAACATGAAAGACTACAAGTAGAACATGAATGACAACCAGTATAAGATGAAAGATAAGTAGAAGAATATGAAATACACCTAGAAGAAGATGAAAGACAACCAGAGAACTTGAAAGACAATAAGTACAAGGTGAAAGACAACCACTAGAATATTAAAAACAACAAGTAGAACATGAAAGACAAACAAAAGTAAATGAAAGACAACTAGTAGAAGATGAAAGACAACCAGTAGACAACTAGTAGCAAATGAAAGACAACTACAAGAACATGAAAGACTACAAGTAGAACATGAATGACAACCAGTACAAGGTGAAAGACAACTTGAAGAATATGAAATACAATTAGAAGAATATGAAATACAATTAGAAGAACATGAAATACAACCTGTAGTACACGAAAGACAACCAGTAGAAAATGAAAGACAACTAGAAGTAAATTAAAGACAACCAGTAGAAGAAGAAAGACAACCTGTAGTAGACTAGTAGTAGAAGAGGATGAAATACACCGTGTAAAATACGAAAGACAACTAGTACAAGGTGAAAGACAACTTTAAGAATATTAAATACAACTAGAAGAATATGAAATACAACTAGAGGACATGAATTACAACCAGTAGAACATGAAGGACAACCAGTACAAGGTGAAAGATAACTACAGGAAGATGAAATCCAATTAGAAAAATATGAAATACACCTAGAAGAAGATGAAATACAACCAGTATAACATGAAAGACAACCAGTACAAGGTGAAAGACAAGTACAAGAAAATGAAATACAATTAGAAGAATATGAAATACAATTTGAAGAAGATGAAATACAACATGTAGTACACGATAGAAAACGAGGTGAACATGTAAGACAACCAGTAGACAAGTAAAAGATGAAAGACAATCAGAAGAAGATGAAAGACAACAAGTAGAACATGAATGACAATCAGTACAAGGTGAAAGATACAGGAAGATGAAATGCAATTAGAATAATATGAAATACAAGAAGAAGAAGAAGATGAAAGACTACTAGTAGAACGTCAATAACAAACAGTACAAGGTGAAATACAACTAGAAGAAAATGAAATACAACTAGAAGAACATGAAATACAACCTGTAGTAGACGAAAGACAACCCGTTCAACATTAAAGACAACAAGTAGAACATGAAAGACAACTAGAGGTAATTA
The DNA here is from genome assembly GCA_011114355.1 of Carex littledalei. NCBI lineage: Eukaryota > Viridiplantae > Streptophyta > Magnoliopsida > Poales > Cyperaceae > Carex > Carex littledalei. The sequence goes on along the minus strand of CM022083.1, from coordinate 10,113,670 downwards.
AAGACAACCGGTAGACAACTAGTAGAAGATGAAAGACAACTACAAGAACATTAAAGACTACAAGTAGACCATGAATGACAACCAGTACAAGGTGAAAGATAACTAGAAGAAAATGAAATACAACTAGCAGAGGTTGAAATACAACCAGTAGAAATGAAAGACAACCAGTACATGGTGAAAGATAACTACACGAAGATAAAATACAACTAGAAGAATATGAAATACACCTAGATGAATATGAAAGACAACAAGTAGAACATGAAAGACAATCAGTACAAGGTGAAAGACAACCAGTAGAACATTAAAAACAACAAGTAGAACATGACAGACAACTAGAAGTAAATGAAACAGAACCAGTAGAAGTTGAAAGCCAACAATTAGACAACTAGTAGCAGTTGAAAGACAAATACAAGAAGTGGAACATTAATGACAACAAGTGGAACATTAATGACAACCAGTACAAGGTGAAAGACAACTAGAAGAATATGAAATACAACTAGAAGAAGATGAAATACAACCAGTAGAACATGAAAGACAACTAGTACAAGGTGAAAGATAACTACAGGAAGATGAAATCCAACTAGAAAAATATGAAATACACCTAGAAGAAGATGAAAGACAACCAGTAGAACATGAAAGACAACCAGTACAAGGTGAAAGACAACTACAAGAAAATGAAATACAACTAGAAGAATATGAAATACAACTTGAAGAAGATGAAATACAACCTGTAGTAGACGATAGAAAACCAGTAGAACATGAAAGACAACCAGTAGACAAGTAAAAGATGAAAGACAACCAGAAGAAGATGAAAGACAACTAGTAGAACATGAATGACAACCAGTACAAGGTGAAATACAACTTGAAAAATATGAAATACAACTAGAAGAATATGAAATACAATTAGAAGAACATGAAATACAACCTGTAGTAGACGAAAGACAACCAGTAGAACATTAAAGACAACAAGTAGAACATGAAAGACAACTAGAAGTAAATGAAAGACAACCAGTAGAAGGTGAAAGACAACCAGTAGACAACTAGTAGCAGATGAAAGACAACTCCACGAATATGAGAACATCAAATTCAACCTGTACAAGGTGAAAGACAACTAGAAGAATATGAAATACAATTAGCAGAGGGTAAAATACGACCAATAGAACATGAAAGACAACCAGTACAAGGTGAAATATAACTATAGGAAGATGAAATCCAACTAGAAGAATATGAAATACACCTAGAAGAAGATGAAAGACAACCAGTAGAACATGAAAGACAACCAGTACAAGGTGAAAGACAACTACAAGAAAATGAAATACAACTAGAAGAATATGAAATACAACTTGAAGAAGATGAAATACAACCTGTAGTACACGATAGAAAACCAGTAGAACATGAAAGACAACCAGTAGACAACTAGTAAAAGATGAAAGACAACCAGAAGAAGATGAAAGACTACTAGTAGAACATGAATGACAACCAGTACAAGGTGAAATACAACTAGAAGAATATGAAATACAACTAGAAGAACATGAAATACAACATGTAGTAGACGAAAGACAACCAATAGAACATTGAAAACAACAAGTACAATATGAAAGACAACTAGAAGTAAGCGAAAGAGAACCAGTAGAAGGTGAAAGACAACCAGTAGACAACTAATAGTAGAAGCAAAACAATTACAAGAACATGAATGACTACAACTAGATGAAAGACAATCAGTACAAGGTGAAAGACAACTTCAAGAAGATGAAATACAACTATAATAATATGAAATACAATTAGAAGAAGATGAAACACAACCAGTAGAACATGAAAAATAATCTGTAGAAGGTGAAAGACAACTACAAGAAGAAGAAATACAACTAGAAGAATATTAAATACAAGTTCAAGAAGATGAAATACAACCTATAGTATACGATAGAAAACCAGTAGAACATGAAAGACAACCAGTAGATAACTAGAAGAACATAAAATATTACTAGAAGAACATGACAACCAGTACAAGGTGAAAGACAACTACAAGTAGATGAAATACAACTAGACGAAGATGAAAGACAACCAGTAGAACATGAAAGACAACCAGTACAAGGTGAAAGATAACTAGAAGAAAATTAAAGACAACTAGAAGAATATGAAATACAACTTGAAGAAGATGAAATACAACTTGAAGAAGATGAAATACAACCTGTAGTAGAAGATAGAAAACCAGTAGATCATGAAAGACAACCAGTACGCAACTAGTATAAGATGAAAGACAACAACAAGAACATGAAAGACTACTAGTATAACAAGAATGACAACCAGTACAAGATGAAAAACAACTAGAAGAAAATAAAATACAAATAGAAGAATATAAAATACAACTAGAAGAATACGAAATACAACTAGATGAACATAAAATACAACCTATAGTACACGAAAGACAACCAGTAGAACATGAAAGAGAACAAGTAGAACATGAAAGACAACTAGAAGTAAATGGTAGACAACCAGTAGAAGACGAAAGACAATCAATAGACAACTTGTAGCAAATGAAAGACAACTACAAGAACATGAAAGACTACAAGTAGAACATGAATGACAACAAGTACAATGTGAAAGACAACTAGAGGAAAATGAAATACAATTTGTAGAACATTAAAAACAACCAGTACAAGGTGAAAGACAACTTCAAGAAGATGAAATACAACTAGAATAATATGAAATACAACTAGAAGAAGATGAAGACAACCAGTAGAACATGAAAGACAACCAGTTCAAAGGTGAAAGACAACTACAAGAAGAAAAAATACAACTTGAAGAATAGTAAATACAAGTTGAAGAAGATGAAATACAACATGTAGTAGACAATAGAAAACCAGTAGAACATGCAAGACAACAAGTAGACAACTAGTGGAAGATGAAAGACAACTAGAAAGAGATGAAAGACAACTAGTATAACATGAAAGACAACCAGTGAAAGGTGAAAGACATCTACAAGAAGATGAAATACAACTAGAAGAATATTAAATACAAGTTGAAAAAGATGAAAGACAACCAGTAGAACATGAAAGACAAATAGAAGAAGATGAAAGACAACTAGTTGATGGTGTAAGAAAACTTGAAGAAGATGAAAGACAACCAGTACAAGTTGAGACAACCATAAGAAGATGAAATATAAGTAGAAGAATATGAAATAAAACTAGAAGAACATGAAATACAACATGTAGTAGACGAAAGAAAACCAATAGAACATGAAAAATAACAAGTATAATATGAAAGACAACCAGTAGACAACTAGTAGCAGATGAAAGACAAATACAAGATAATGAAAGACTACAAGTAGAACATGGATGACAATCAGTACAAGGTGAAAGACAACTAGAAGAATATGAAATAAAACTAGAAGAAGATGAAATACAACCTGTAGATCATGAAAGACAACCAGTAAAAAGTGAAAGACAACTACAAAAAGATGAAATACAACTAGATGAATATTAAATACAAGTTGAAGAAGATGAAATACAACCTGTAGTAGATGCTAGAAAACCAGTAGAACATGATAGACAACCAATAGACAACTAGTAGAAGATGAAAAACAACTAGAAGAAGATGAAAAAGACTACTAGTAGAACATGAATAACAACTAGTACAAGGTGAAATATAACTACAAGAAGATGAAATACAACTATAAGAATATAAAATACAACTGGAAGAAGATGAAAGACAACTAGTAGAACATGGAAGATAACCAGTAAAAGATGAAAGACTACTAGAAGAAAATGAAATACAATTAGAAGAATATGAAATACAACTTGAAGAAGATGAAACACAACTAGTAGAAGGTCCCAATATTTTTATTTGCTAACCTTTGGGACTATGGTGTTGTCCTTGAGACCTAGAAGCATCAAATAATCTTGGTTCACGAGGTCTATTTTGACAGGCATATGTAGACACAACAAGCGTTGCACGAATATAGACATGGTACTACACGAACTTTTGTATATGTCACACCAACTTGTTCACATCGGAGGCAGATTTACATTGGAGATATGGGGCCAATTAATTGACCCCCATTAAAATAAATAAATAAATGTATATATAATTTTCTATGTAATTTAGACTAAAATATCATGGTAGTGTATAATTGGCTCCCATTCTCCGAAACAAAATTTTATATGATTGATCCCATATGTATTTGACTCCCCATAGTTCGAAAGTCTGGCTCCACCCTGGTTCATGTTCCGTATCATTGAAAGTGTATGGTATACGAGGGTTGTACTCTAGAGCATGGCATAAACACGATGCTAGCATGGCACAAACACGACGCGGTAATATAGTATGAGGTAGATCTTAATATAGGTTTCAGGCACCACACACACCACACACGCACATCCTCCCTCCAATGTTTTAGGAGATATGTTGAGTTAAGTGTTACAGTTTAGCTCCCAAATTTTTTTCTAGTTTCACATTTAGCAAAAAAGAACCTAAACATCTAAATTCGAAATTAGAGAATTTGAGGATCTTGATGCTGACGTCTGGACTGGCTTGTGGCATGACATCAGCATGTAGGCTACTAATGACGCAATACCGACAAGACTAGCAATTGCATATCAAATTTCTTGATGCTGTTGGGGGGCTAAACCACATGCATACAATGCATGGACCTAAGAAATTGTCAAATAACTTTAACCTGTATATTTATAGATGAAACAGTGGCTACGAACTTTAGGCCTAATTCTCTTTTTTGTTATAGAACGAAGAGAGCGAAAAATTTATTCTAAAATAAATATCGGAATTTAAATATATGCAATATGAACCTTTTACAAATCAACACTTAAGGCTATGATGAGGTCGTTAATTCCACACTACTAAAAGTATCATCTAAGAAATTTTACCATTGACTGTCACGTTATATATTTTTATTTTAGATTTTTTATATTGGTTATGTATCAGTTTTCATACAATGTGAGGGTAATGTGATATTTTTTATTAGGACAAAATAGCAATTGATTGAAAATTAGATTTAAAGTGGGGGTTATTTATATTTATATCAAACGAATTCCATATTTATTTTCATCAATAATATTCAATTTTATTTTATTCTATGCTATTCTATTATATTTTTATTGAACTTTTATTTCTATCAATGGCAATTAGTGTCAAATTGAACTTAACACTTAAATTTTGAATTTTCTTTTTGTCATTTAGTATACCATTTTTGTATAAACTAACTAAGCTTTGTGAAAAGAGGGAGAGAGAGCCACTGCCAAGTTTTGAAGAGAGAGAGAGAGAGAGAGACCTTGGCAGCCGCTGCCAAGATTTTCAAAAGAGAGATGACTCCTAAGCGCTTCATAATCTTGGCTGTAATGTTCCTGCTTGTGACTGGCAGCTTACTTCCAGAATTGGCAGCTGAGCATTCGTCTGAAAATAAGGAAGCCAAAAATAACTTCGCAGTTGGTAAGCTTAAGTTAGTTTTGTTGCTATTTGATTACTACAGATCATCTGTAATTAAGCACTATATATACAGTAAAAAATTGTAAACAAGATGAAAAGAAACCGGTAATTGTTTTGCTTCCTTCTAAATTAAATATCAATTTGGTTTTGCTAGGCCTCTCAGTTTGGTTTTTCTTTAATAATTACCTGAATGTTTTTAAATGTATTAGACTATTAACGGTTTGATTCGATGTCTTTGATTTTATGTCAGAAGTCATCGGAAAAATTGATGATTTAAAAGAAAACAAATGGAATTGCCGGTACGGGATTTGTCAATTTCCAAAAAATGGTATCGCTAGTTGCTGCCGTAAGCCACCACCATAAAAAAAACAACTGTATCTCATGATGTATTGCTAGAATTATATTCTTCTGCGCCAAAGATGGCTAAATTTATGTATTTTCGGTTTTTAATGCTTTTTAATGTGCTTGTATTGTGCTAGACGTGGAAAAAGGAGTGTCTTATTATTGTTGTCTGTGCTTTTCTCTTATCAAGAATTTCCATTAAGAATATTGTTCTTTTCTTTTTTCTATTGCTTTGGACTTATGGATGAAACGACATTTCTTAATATCTAAGTATCCAGTTAATAGGCTATTACCATTGCTAGCAATCACGTTCTTGATCTTAATTATTTTCTGGAAGTAGCAAGGTTCATTGTTTGCTCTGTCTCGAGATGCTGAATTACAGTGTTCGAGATATTCTGATAGATAATCACTTTATAAGAAGACTTAATAAGCTTACTGAAATTCATATAGTTTATAGTTGTATACATATGGAATGAGACTACAGTACAATACAAAGTGCAAATTGGTCCGTACAATAGATCCATATCTTAATTTTTAAATTTGATCACTCAAAAGAGAGCAATGTTTCTTTTAATATTTATAAACTCGGAAATGCTATCGGTTCGGACTGCAAGCGCACAATCCTATCGAGTAGTATATTCGAGGTTGATCCACAGGAAATATTGATTCAATGTTTTGAGCGATCGAATCACAATCTTTCGAAAGGCTAGACGAAATCTGAAAATTGAGAAATGTTGTTTTGATCAATGTAAATTAGGAAGCAATTAAAAGTAATTAAAATAAAGATAGAGATGAGGATTCCTAGGGTTTCGGCACACCATTGCCACTCAATCCGCCTTGACAATATATTCCTGTTGCGTCTGATTTCCTATTGTTGTTTAATGAAAGACACCACATAGGTCACTGCGATTTATGTTACGCAAGAATGACAGATCTTTCACCGAGATTCTACATAGGACACTGCGATTTACCTTAAGCAAATGTCTGATCTCTCAAATACCCCAAATTACTACACAGATCACTGCGATTTACTTTACGCAAGTGATGGAATTTGGTACGCGTTTTGTTGGTCTGGTTTATGGTTTCCCCGCTAAGGTTTTCTTCACATAAACCTAATAAATCTCAACGAGGCTAATTCATACAAATAGTTTCTCTTACCATTAAAGTACTGTCACTACCCTAACGGACTCAAACTAGATCATTGAAGTTAGATGAAGAGATAGTAAATCACAAAAGTATTTTGTTTCAACAACAAGAAATCATAATCAACAGAAATATATATATCAAAACATCAAGAGTAACAAGGTTTACTGCCTAGCCCTAAGAAAATGAACTTAACTGCGGAACGACATCATTACAAGCACTCCTCTCTTCTCACTTTAATCTAATCTAACCCTAATTACAAAGATAACTATTCCTTCTGCCTAGGGGCCTTATATAGGAGTGGAGGGACGTCTGGAGATTGAGTAGGGGCTAAGAAACTGATCTGGAAACAGCTGTCGGCAGTTATTCCCCAAGGGACGCCTTCGGATACGGACCGTATTGGGACCTTGACGGTTAGGGTTTAATGCTCCCAGCGCTATCTTCTGGTCTGTGCTAGGCCTGGTCCGTATTAGGCAATACGGACCGTAACAGAGACTTAGTCGATAAGCGTCGCTGATCCGATTGACCTGATTCTAGCTCCATTTGGTGTAAAATAGTCCCAAAACCTGTTTTCTGCAATAAAACATAAAGAAGGGTGACAGTAGCCTTTTTCTCTAATAAATCAAACATAAGTGTGAGAAAATATGCAAAACCTAAGCCAAAACCCTACGTAAATCATCATTATTTTGACTCTGATCAAAATTTCAAACAGTCGATCCAAATCACTTAATAATATTATCTTCATATGAAGATGTACTTGGAGGACACATTTTTCAATTTTTAAAACTTTTTTACTATGTTTCAATAGGTAGAAAATCACTTTATCTAAATATTTTATGAACCATTCGAAAGTAGTAATATTCTACCTAATTAACATAGGGAGCTGATAACAGTACCCGCGTTATAGTATCCGCACTGTACCCGCACCATAAGTATCATAACTACCTAGGGGAACGCAAAAACTTCAGCACTGAATTTTCTAAAGTACTAATATTGAAGTATTTATACCTATTAACGAAAGTAATTATACCTATGAGGTGAACAATTTTTACGTAAATAATTGTCTTCCCAATCAAATCTCCAAACATACCTGCACCATAAATACTTGTGGGGGACCATACATGTTTTTAGAGGTGGGTTTTTTTCTCTGTTCAATCTCGTCCATATTTGTGACGATCTGTAAGGAATTTTGTGAATCTAAAACCATGAACGTTTTATATGCATTTTCTCTTTCAAATGAGATCCATGATAACATACTTTCGTGCTCGTCGTCACATAAGTATTTATACCTCGTCGTGCAAGTATTTATACTATACTTGCAAGTATATTTTACATATGACACTGGATGACGTCTGAAAGTATTAATATCAAGTACTACAAATGTTGTACCTATGCACTAAATATTTATACCTATGTGGTCAACTATTTTTGTTAGAGGAAGATTGTCGCGGAACGATTGAGGAATGTTGATGCGGTGATATGGGACCCCACTACTTTATTAGAGAAAAGGTTGACGCGGGGACCATTGGGGCATTGGAAAGAGACGATCATAACAAGTTACGCATCAAATTATTTATATCTTTTCAAATGTTAATATCTTATCTTCCAAGTATTTATATCTATGAAGATTGATGCGGGGATGAGTGCGGGAATTAGAAAAGGAGAAATCATATAATTAGTGGGGATCATAGATAAATAGTGCCACATATATTTCAGAATAATAATTAATGGGACCATATAATATCTTTTTAGAATAATAATTAATAGGGACCATATAATAAAATAATATTAATATATTATTTCTAAATGTACAAAACTAGACAAGCAAATGAAGTAAATATACAAAAAGACAGAAATATTTTGTACGTTGAAAACCACAATGAAACAGAGAAAAAATTACCGAGAACCAAGCCAAAAAAAGTATTTTCTATATCGGATAGCTCACATATCAGAGAGAGCGCGAGTACAACCAAGACAAGTACATTATACAAACTACGTAAAGCAGTCGTATACATGATACCTACAAACTACAGAAATTGTTATTTTATAGATAAGCACAAGACTATTCAATTTTAGTAGCGTCCCTAGTATGTCTGCCTTATTTATACTTGCAACTTGGTAATATAACAGACAGGCAAACTAAGAAATTCAAAATCTAGCTACAAACTTCTAGTCTTGCATGTGATCCATGTTAATTAAACAATGCATGTAGTCTGGACCCTTAGGTCGCAAGGCTTAATTCCTAACCTTTTGGACTATAGTTGTGTCCCTGAGGCCTTAAGGCATCAAATAATCTCGGTTGCTTAGTTCTATCATGACTTAGCCTCTGCCCTGCACTTTCCCCCAAATAAATTTCTTGAGGTTTCGTGAGGTCTATAAGTTGAAACACAGCACGTGTTGCATGGGGCTGACATGGCACTGCATGAATTTTGTGTATGTATCAGTATCGTACCGACGTGTTCACCTACGTATCATTGGAATTGTATGCTAGGTGGGCTGTACGATAGAGCATGGAATAAACACAACACCAGAATGACACAATCACGACGTGCTAATATGGTATAACTAAAGGTTGATCTTAATAGGTTATGCGAGTGCATCCCCTCCCGCCACCCCCCCACCCCCCAACACACACACACTGACGCAAGGCGGTCCCGATACTGTCATGCCCAATAAGCTCAAGTACTCGGTTTTATGGTAATAGAGAAGAGTAAAGGTAACACGAAGAACTCAAACACACAAACACAACTTTTCTATTCAATAATCAACTCTCTACAACCATAACATCTGTTTGCCTTTTATAACCAAACATTACTTAACCCTTAACCCCTAAGAGAAAATATTAAGTGCTAATTAATTAAAAACCCAAAACCCAAAAAGAAGTAAATACGTTTGTTGAACAAAATAGATTCCAAAAGAAATTATTAAATTGTTTAATTGCTTCAAGAATCCTAGAAGACCATCCATGCCTAGAAGACCATTCATGCCTAGAAGACCATCCATGCCATTAATTTCAAGTTGAATAAATTAAATCCTTGATTGGTTTGGATTTATTGTGGTCATCGTCCGTATCCGAGTCTGAATCAGTTGCGATCTCGGTACGCACTGCGTCACACAAAAACACACCTAAATCTTCCCTCCTTCAAAGTTTCTGGAGATTTATATATTATGTGTTAAAATTGACTGATTAGCTCCTAAAATTCTCTAATTTCTCAATTAGCAAAAAATAACTTAAACATCTAAATGCGAATTTAGAGAATTTGATGATTTTGGTGCTGGATGGTGGCATGACATCATCTTGTAGGCTCTAGTAATGACGAAATACCGACATGACTAGCAACTGCATATCTTTTTTCTTGATATTGTTGGGGGCCAAACCACATGCACACAATGCATGGACATGAAGAACTTGCTGCCTGACAGCCAAGGTTAACTTCAATCAATATATATTTTTCTCAAGATGAAGCAGACACTGCGAACTGTAGGCCTAATTGGATCTCTTTTTTATTATAGAGCAAAGAGAGATGAAAGATTAATTTCCTATAATAATATATTTGTGAAAAATGTCAGCATTTAAATATAGAATATCATCTTTAATTTGTTAAATCAACACTTCAGGCTATGATGAGCTCGTTCCACAATACTAGAAGTATCTTGCAAGATATTTCATCAGAGAATTACGTCACATAACATATTTGGTATTAGATTTTTAAATCGGTTATGTATCAATTGTCATACAATGTACGTGTAATGTAATATTTTTATCAAAAATTTAACTCAATTTATTAATAGTGATATGTTTGTCAAATTTTATTACAAGTATAAGGTACAAATCTAATTTCATGACTTGAGTTGTAATTTCTGAAAATTTTCAACGGTTATCAAATTTTCAAATATTTTGCTGCCAATGAATCCCTATCCTAGAAATAATAAGTATGGCTACCTAACATACGCTAGACTGCAAACTACAGAATCCAAGATATTGTAGCAACATAGTCCCACTGACGATGACAAGTGATCTTGTATATAAGATTTCTATAACTAGTGACCATGTTCCTATAGATTTTATATAAGATTTCTATAATTTTGTTATTATATTATTCAATATTATTTAATAAATATTGTATATACAATCAGAATTGTGCAAATGACAAAATCTGGGAGATCATGTGAAGCACTCTGTTGTTTCATTGATAGTTCTGTTGTTTCATTGGTGATAGTAAACATAAATAAAAATATAAATTTTCTATTCTATTAATTTGAAAAATAGTCATTTGCTTTAAGTTTCGTTTGCTGCATTTGTCATGTATGCAGATGTGCAGTCCTGATAGTCAGCCATGGAGATACTCTCCAAATCTTGCAAACCATGCTTCAAAAATTAAAAGAAAATCCTTCTTCTGATGCGGATATCGTACAAAGAATAAAAAAATTAATAGTTAATACTGTCTTGTCCCAGCACCGCAAGTTCAAACTGCCAACTGGAGAGCTCCGTCAGATAATTTGAGTTATCATTTTTACTTGTATTGCTTATAGATCATTTAATAATAACCATGAAAATAAATTTTGTACTCAAAAGTTATCCATGTAACTTGCCCAATCTAGTGGAATAAAATCTGTGTTCGCTATGGATATCCTTTAAGAATAGTATTTCAAGGAGGCTACGGTACTCCGCAAAGCGTGAATCGGTCCGTGCTGTGAATCCATGTCTCCATTTACAAAGTCCAAAAAGTTGATCCAGATCACTTAAATTGATCATTGTATGAAAATATACTTGGAGACCAAATATTACATTTTTAATTTTTTTTTTACTATTTTTTTATATAAGTAGCAAATTACTACTTTCGGATTTATCAAAAAATTTAGATGAGGTGATTTTGTACATATCTAAAAAAATATTAGAAAAGTTTTAAAAAAATATTAAATTCTTGTACGCTAGAAATCTGAAGTTTATTTTGTTATAATTATTATCAATAAGTATTCGGTAAATATTGATGTGAAAAAAACTTCAAATCACTACAAAAGTTGTTAACTTAATGTAGTTTTTTCTGGTATTCACGTGTTCATGTTCAGAATAATGACTGCGGCAGCTATATGAACAGTAAAAAATTTAATTCATATGTTAACTTTCACTACCATGTTATATTAACATCGTATGATATTTTGAGGTATTTGTTTAGTGTATTTGCCGCACCAAATATACCCTTATGTTATTTGACAAAATAAACCATTATCGGTTTGTTTTGAATGTTGAAAACGATGGTTTTCCTTGATGTTTTTAGCTCTTATGTCCAGACTAACCATTCCCAACGGTTTTTATATTTATCAATTAATTAACTCTTTAATTCATCTGGTCTATCCTTCAACCCTTTAAATTCTTCATCATACTTACTCTTCAATATCTTTGTACATCGTTCAACTTACTATAAATTGAAATCATGACTGTTAAATTGAAATTATTTAGGTCAAATAAAATTCCAATCAATTATAAATCTAGCTACACCAAATATACACGAGAGTTGTTTACAGAGTTTGGCACTAACGCCTACGTCTCCGGAGCTCAAGACCTTCGAGATGGCGCTTCTTTCTTTACCCAATGAGTAAGGAGTACAAGGTTGAACCGGTGAGCCCTTACAAAGTTTGGGAAGTCACTCGGCCCGAGCACAAAAATCGCTCACGAGCACTAAAGGCTCAAATATATGAAACAAACAAGATGATCACACACGGATCACTCTACTTCTTACACAATATTGATTGTGGTGGAGTATGCTTGAGATTCTTGTATAATTATTGAAGTTGTGTGCACAAGCAACAATGACATTTTCTAGATCTGAAAAGAATTCGAAATATTACAATTGGGCGACTAGAGTGATAATCCAAACCTAAATTTTACTTCTATTTATAGAGAGAGAAACAAAATAAGGTAACTGGCGTTAACCATTGCAACGGAAGAATAAGCGTTGCAACAGTTAGCCCCAGTCAGCAGGTTTGGCTGCGCTGGGAAACCCTAACGCTTATAAGCATTATAATAGTTGTCATAGCGGTTTTCTGTGGAAGTTTTGGGGTCCAACTTGATTTATTCCATTGCAATGGTTATTTGAGCGTTGCAACGAATTAAATCGATTTGGTTGTGTTATGAGGTATTGAATTAAACCACTACAACAAAACCAGTCTTCAGCGACCGGCATCAGTGACCGGTTCCGTCGCCGGTCGCTGAAGACCCCCCTCCAAAAAAAATAAAATAAAATAAAATGTTTTCGGCGACGACACCTTCAGCGACCGGCGCCCACAGCCTTCAGCGACCAATTTGTCCCGGTCGCTGAAGGGTATCCATAAAAAACCCGCGGCTCCAAGGTTTTCCTTCTCTTTCTGACTCCTCCTGCGTTTTAGGTTAGCCAAAAAAAAAAAAAACCGCACCCCCGCTGCTGGAAGACCCCGACCCCGACCCCGACTCCAACTCCGACCCCGCTGCTGGAAGACCCTGTCTAAAACCACACCCCCGCCCGCCGCCCGGTCCTCTCTATGACCCCGCCGCTAGAAGACCCCGACCCCGCTGCTGGACGACCACGCTGCTGTTAGAGGTAATTGATTCAATGGTTATGAAATTATTTTTTATTTTTGAAATATTGAAAGACAAATCTCCAAAATGCAGAAGTTATATAGTCATAGTATAGGTCGTGAAATTGTCCCACAAAAAACAAAGGATAAATTAGAAAGTTAGCTTGTGGCCACATGAACCTAATTTGGTTCAATATGCATAAAATTAGGGCGTAATGGCCGGGTATGTGATGCTTTGGGAACAATATCCATGGTACATTGAGGTCTTTAAGTGTCAATGATTAATATCACTTCAAAAGAAGAAAAGCTTGATCTGACTCTTAACTAATGTTCTCTATAGCAATATTTTAAATGTGTTTGGTGTGGTTTCATTTTATGGTTTAGATAAATTGGTTTGTAATTCATGAGTATGATTATGTATATATATTAGATTCTTTGTAGTGAACCATCTCAGTATTATATTGTTTAAAAAAGAAGTTTCTGTAAGGTCTTTTGGGAAAAAAAAAGAGATGAATTCATTGATGTCTAAAAAAAAAAGAGATGAATTCATTGATTTCAAACAAAATTTGAGGAATGAATTTGAGCGAGTATCAGACAGGCTCAAAAAATGCGTCATATGATCCATTCCATTTACAAGGATAATAATATTCCAAAACAAAGAATGAGTTTACTAACATAGCAATAACAAAAATAGATAATAATATTACAAACTTTATTGCAGGTATGCCGAGCAGAAAGGGTAAGGAGAAGGAGGTATTCCAGTGGATCCAAGCACCCTCCGCGCGGCCGAAATACATACATTAAACCGCCGCAAAGGCCGGATGACAAACCAATGATTTGTCGGGTCAGTTATAGGTAAAATTCATATTTTGTGCATTTTTGTATGTAGGATTATCCATTTATAGTGGTTTTAATTAATTTTGTTTGCAGATCTTTTGTTGGAGATTTGTTGGAAGCGACAAAAAATGTCAACAAAATAATCTCACAATGCGCACGTTTCCACTATCCTGCGGAAACTAGATTACCCACTATTGCCGTGTGCACGAAATTTGATGACTATCCTGAGGGAACTAAACAAGAGGTCAAGGACGAGTTTTGGTGAGTAAAATCTCCTTTTTTAAAATTGGCAACCTACTGTTTCTCTTTTTAAGCTAACCAACGACTTTTTAATGATGCATGCAGAAGCACTTTCATTTTTCCCCAGGCGAAGACATGGATCTAGCATGGAAGACCTTCGCCAGCATAGCCAACAAGGCTCTCCAAAACCTGCTTAACAAGTGCAGAGACGAAGCGAAAGATAGGTATGGAGATAGCATTTTGGAGTGGAAGGACCAAGGGGTGCCAAGCACATATGATTGGATAACGGCGAATAATTAGCCCAAATTGTGCGACTATTGGTGCACCGAAGAGTTTGCTAGGCCGAGCGAGCAGAATCAACAAAATAGGACATCATCTAGAGAGGGTTTCTTTGCAACCACGGGCTCAGTGAACATACTGGTTCACAAATAAAGATTCGTAAGATGTTTTATTTCATCAAAACAATTAATTTCAATTTCATTTTACTCGAACTAACCTTGATAATTTTATTTGTGTTGAAATGTTTAATCATAATAAGAGAATGAAAACTACCGCGAGCCTAGGTGATCTGACGAGCTGTTCACGCCGATGTATACCAGCAAGAAGACGGGGCAATTTTGTTCCGCGAGAGCGAAAAAACACAGGTAATAGAACATAACAATCATTTATTAATATTCATTCTTTGTTGTACTTACTTTATTGTTGTTTTATTTTATAAATTTTGCAGGAAGATTACGATCGGGATATGAGCGCAAAATATGGGCCTGATCGAGCCCTTTGGCTCTCTTTTGACGCAGACATCTGGTACGCCAACACAAATAATAATGCTCACGGCGATAATTATGGTCTTGGTGTTCTAGGTAAAATACACATACTTTAGATATTTGATATTTGATATTTATGTAGTACTTTAGATATTTCATGTTTATGTCGTTTTGTGAATTGCTTGTTACGTACCAATTAAATTGCTTTTGAATTCCTTTTAAATTGCTTGGTGGTTGGTACGTTTCATACCAGTATTTTATTTTGTATATTTGAATTGCTTGAGAATTGTTTGGTACGTTTCGTACCAATTGGGGTTGGAGAAAAATAAATGAACGAAATGGGTTCAATGGTTTTTATATTTATTTGGTACGTTTCGTACCAATTGGGGAAAAGAAAAATAACAAAAAAATACCAAAAAAAAAAATACCCTTCTGCGACTGATTCTGGGACCATCTGCGACCGGCCAATTAGTCTTTGATCGGCGCCTTACCCTTCAGCGACCGGTGACGTCAGCGGAGTGGTCATCAACGACGGAGCAACTACAACCGGGTCTTCTGCGACTGATTTCGGTCATCTGCGACCGGCACACTCTTCTGCAACCGGTGCCATAACCTTATGTGACCGATTTGGCCGGTAGCAGAAAGGTCCCACTGCTGTAGTGAACCGTTATAACGCTTAATTAAACCGGTGCAATGATTAGCCCAAATTAGCACATTCTCAAGCATACTTTACCAATTGTACAGATTTCTAAACTAATATTGAGGTGATGCTTCTAAGTCCAGTGTTTGGTTCTTCATGACTCATCCTTGATAAGTATAGCAATTGATCATGCATCGTTCATATATATGTAGCAATTTATATCGTCATGAACCTACACAATATCTCAAGACAAGAAACTGTAAAATTCAACAAATATATGTTTTGCAAATCTAGTCAAACAGACAAGTAGATTATTGCACAATCCAACACACAATTTTCTGAAAAATAGTGATTTTAAATTAATCTAAAAAAATAGTAAATTTTTTTAAAAAATTGTAAATTTTTTATCTCCAAGCATATTTTAATATGAAAATAATTTTGAATGGTTCAGATCGACTTTTTGAACTTTAGAATTGAAGATATAGACATGAAGGAAAACATTCACATTACTTTATGAAGCACATACATACATACATAGATACATACATACATCTATCTATGTATATGTATATGTATGTGTGTGTCTATATATATATATATATATATATATATATAGAGTTGTGCTATGGTGAGTTGCGAAGTAAAAGTCTTGTTTTACTTCACGCTTATATTTCAATTTTCAAAGTTCAAACAACCGATCCAAACCGCTCAACATGCATGATGTCCATATTGAAATGTGCTACGAGACCAAATTTTACATTTTTTGGGATTCTTTTAATATTTTTTTAGATGGGTAGAAAATGGCTGTTTCTGAATGGATTATGGATCATAAAAAAACAGTGATTTAAAAACAACTATAAACAAATAGTAACAAATTTCTAAAAAATGTAAAATTTGGTCTCATAGCACATTTCAATGTGTAAATCATGTTGTGCGGTTTAGATCGAATTTATGAACTTTCAAAAGTAGAAAATATTGACATGAAGTAAAACAAAGGTTTTACTTTACAACTCACTATAGCCTAACTATATATATATATATATATTGGCTAAGATCAAAGTGGTATGACCAAGGCTTTGGTGCTACCAATTAGTTTTTGCGATTTTAAAGTTTAAATAGTTGATCTGAAGGCTTTGGTGCTCAACTTGTTCTCCATATCTATTTTTTATGGATTTTTGAAAATCACTGTTTTTCATAATAAAAAATAAATAAATAAAATCTGAAAAACAGTGATTTTCAAAAATCCATAAAAAATAGTAAAAAAATTCCAAAAAAAATAAAATTTGGTCTCTAAGTATATTTTAATTGGTAGTACCAAGGTCTTGGTCATACCACTTTGATCTTAGCCAACCTCTATATATATATATATATATATATATATATATAGGAGTTGGCTACGGTGCTATGCATAGCATAGAGGGCCTCCATGCTACGGCTTAATATTTGAGTTTTCAAAATCCTAACGGTCGATCCGAACCGTTCAACATGATCTCCATATGAATATGTACTTGCAAACTAAATTTTATATTTTTTAGAATTTTTTTACTATTTTTTTAGATAGGTAGAAAAACACTTGATCTGAATGGTACATAATTTTCAGATCAAGTGATTTTCTACCTATTTAAAAAAATAGTAAAAAAATTCTAAAAAATGTAAAATTTGATTTGCAAGTACATATTCATATGGAGATCATGTTGAACGGTTCGGATCGACCGTTAGGATTTTGAAAACTCAAATATTGAGCCGTAGCACGGAGGCCCTCTATGCTATGCATAGCATATTAGCAATTTCCTATATATATATATACACACACACACACACACACACATACGAGTCATTAAGAACAAACTTCACATTTGTTGTGAGTCATGCATACACGAGTGTACTATTATTTTGATAGGTAGTAAACATTCTGACTATCTAAAAGTAATAAATTTCTACTTATAAAAAAAAGAGAAATATTTAAAAAAAATATAAAAAATTTGGTACTTGAGTACATTTTCTTAGTGTGCATGTTAAACGGTTCGGATTAATTGCTTCGATATACATATAAAATAAAACGGTAGATAAGCATATAAGCCGTGTCTCTATATATGTGGGTCAGCTGTTCAATCACCTTTGAATTTGTTGATCGATGTTAGGATCTTACGAAGTGCAGCATCCGACAAGTGTTAATGGGTTAAGAGTGCCTCCAAAATCATTTTGAGTGCATAAAAAATACTCCCAGTCACACACTTAGAATACACATTGTAGAAGAATCTATTAATTGAGTTCATGTCAGATGGGTGGAGTGCCACTGATTGGCATTCACTTTCTAATATAATGAAGAGAAGATGAAATTCTATTTTGTGTTTCTATTTTGAATTAGTTTTACAGTGTGAGTACATCAGCTATTGTCTAATGCTAAACTATGTGTCGTACCGCTCATATGCTTGTGTATCATTTGAAGGATTTTTGGGTGTTAATTAAGAGGCCGGTAAATCATATATATAAAGTATAACTAATTATTTAATAACAATTAGAAATTCATAACAATGCGATTAGAAAAATAATAAAGAAAGAAATTATTTTAAGCTATATAAAATAAATAATTTATATTCAATATTGCTTGTAAACAAAGAAATTATTTGAAGCTATATAAAATAAATAATTTATATTCAATATTACTTGTGCTCGACTTAATTTTTAAGCAAATAATTTGCGGACTTAATTGCTTCATCCATTCCCGCCACATGCTGCTTCATATCTGGCTCCTTTTTAGCTAACTTGGATACAATCTTGGCTGCCGAATATCTGATCTCCTCTTCAAAGTAGTTTACGCAATATAACATCTGGATAAGACGCGGAATCACAACCGCTGATGTTCCAATTTTACGAAGTGTGTCATCAGACAAACCTGGATGGGCTGAGAGTTTCATCAAAATTCTGGTGCCCACAAGTTGTTCTCCACCCAAGGTTGAAACAAGGAGCTCTTCTGCATATGTGACAAAATCCATTTTGAGCACATGAAAAATGTACCCAGTCACGTATTTGTAGTAAGCATCGTAGAAGAACCTCCAAATAATTGACTCCATGTCAGGAGCGGTGAGTCCGCACTCGTCTTTCACTTTCTGGAACAATTTGGAGTAACTCACCTTCCATTCCCAAAAGACCTTCCCAACAAGGAACACCAGTGCTTCTAAGATTGCCACGACATAAAAGAACACCAGTGCCTCTTTTGTTTTGCCAAAATTGAGGGAGGCCAGTCCCACTGTGGAAAGTACACCAGAAGTCAACACAACAATGAGGTGGAGCCAGTAGAAATGCCAGCTGATGAAACGAATCAATAGCGGTAACTGTTGTATATTATGCATGTGGTGTAATTCAAGACCGCGGCAACGGCAGCTGATGCGGATTCCCTCCAAGATCAATGTCAGCCCGGTGATAAGTTTCATCATCACCCCCAGAGACTTCCACACTACCAGATAGTACTTCAGCAATCCCAACCCGCTGGCTGTCAAATCCAGTGTGCCCATTGTTATGACAAACATCGTCAGCTTCTTCTCTGGTGCACCTTCACCTGTCGAATCCTGGTGAGGGCTCGGGATGTTAGGTTGGTCGGTTGGCAGGGTACCCTCTACGCCTTGATCATCATGTACCTCGCTGGCAGAAAATTACATGTCATTTGATTTGTAAATAATCAAATCTCAATTTGCATATTTTGATAGAATGTTTGGACTTCTAAAATTATTACATCAACTAATTCAATTTTGTAAGATATATTTCGGAACTGCCTAGGAATTCTATCAGAATTTAGTCGGTAAGCGTATTTTTTCCTTCCAATAAAATGCAGACTACTGTCACTACACCTTTTGATACAAGGTGACCAGTTTTAGAAGATCATATTTGAAGTTTGGTCGAATTTTGCGTATATTCTTAAGACTCTCACATTTATCCTTTTAATTTTTAAAACTCTCACATTTATTCAATTTATTGTTTTTTATTAAAACTTATTTTACATGACAAGATTTTTATTTTACTTTTATTACAAAAATAAAAAAATGTAGTCTACATAAGAGAAAAATTTCATAGAAGTTGGACAATTGAATTACCGGGTTACACGAACATAAAAGGCAATGAGAGCAAAGTCTAGCAGTGCTAATGTGAGTGCCATGATGTAAAAGGCATTCAAAGCGAAGTTCCGAGTAGCCTTATGTGATTTCTGTAGCTCCATCACGGATATCATAGCAGATAAAACAGCAGCCATGAATTGCTGCCACCCTGTACACCGTTCAAGCATGTGACTGGGGCAGCAGATGCGGATGTATAGGCTGACACACATCTTGCTGAGGTTTAAAATATCTGTAGTTTGGAGCGTGATCGCAGACCCACCCAGCAGCACAGTGCTCTCCCACAGAAACATCAGAAAACAACCCAGCAGCACATAGCCCCCCCACAGAAGCACCAGTAGGCAGGCTGCCTTATCTAGGTCTTGGACAATTAAAATAATTTGTCATTAATTATGGAAAAAATGTTCTATGTACAACTAAATAGATTTAGTCTGCATTTCCTTCTTTTTAAAAATATGCAGATGGCACACTGACACCACGCCGATTCTGGTTTTCATAAAACAAAATGGCACAGTTACACTATCTTATCCAGACAACCTATCCATGAAAATAATTAATCTTATGGGACGACTTGGCATGGACTCACAAAATAAAACAGTTGATTGGAGCCAGGCTCAATTTAAGGCCTGGTATGGGTGTTACTCTGCCAAAGCACGAGCACTTACTGGAAATGCAACGACCACGTCGCATGTAGTAAGAAGTGATCTGCAGGTAAAGTGATCCGGGGAACGAAAATGTCTTCCATTGAGCAACATCATGTAAGTCTCCATTGAGCACCATGTTTCTCTTGGTGTGAACAGACTGTGCACCTCTTCCGATTCTTGTCATACTATTTTAAACAATGACATCATTAATAATAAATTCATCATAAACTAATTAATTCTATCAAACAGCCTACAAATTAATGTTTTATTTAATAAAAATATTTTGAAGTTCAAATTCTGACCTTTCCATGCTGTGAAAAACGATTTTTGTCAATTATAATTCTAAATTTCTAAATTTGTAAAATTGTAAATTTTTGTCAAGTATAGATAGCCAAATCCGGCCCTGGGGACTTTAAATAGCTAGGACACACTGAATAATATAGCGGGTAAGCTTTGGAATAAAACGAATAATTCAGCGTTTTCGGTATAAAACAAAATTTTCAAAAACCAATAGTACAGTTTTATTGTTATTATATATGGTATAGACAACAAAATCATCGAAAGTCATAACAATGCTATTAAAATAAATAATATAATTGCAATATTACTCTTGGCCCAGCAAATCATTCGCCGACTTAATAGCTTCCTTCATTCCCGCCACATGCTGCTTCATATCTGGCTCCTTTTTAGCTAACTTGGATACAATCTTGGCTGCCAAGGATCTGATGTCCTCTTCAAAGAAGTTGTTCTCATTTAACATTTGGATAAGCCTTGCAATCACCTTTGAATCCATTGATGTTAGGATCTTACCAAGTGTAGCATCACATAAACCTTCATGGGTCGAGAGTAGTGCCTCCAAAATTCTTGCACCCATAAATTGTTGTTCACTCGAGGTTGAAACAAGGAGCTCTTCCGCAAAAGTGACTAGATTCATTTTGGATACATCAAAAATGTTCCCAGTCATGCACTTATAGTACGCATCGTACAAGAACCTCTTAATTGAGTCCATCTCAGATGTTTCGAGCCCCCACTCGTCTTTTGCATTCTCGAGCAATTTGCAGTACCTCACTTTCCATTCCCAAAAGGCCTTCTCCGCAAGAAACACCAGTGCCTCTATGATTGCCAGGACATAAGAGAACACCAGCGCCACTTCTGTTTTGCCAAAATTGTGTGTGGCTAGCCCCACTGCAGAGACAATACCAGAAGTCAACACAGAGATGAGGTGGAGCCAGTAGAAGACGTAGCTGAAGGAATGAATCGAGAGTGACAACTGTTGCATATTATGCATGTGGTGTAATTCAAGCCCGCGTCTAAGGCATATTATGCGGATTCCCTCCATGATCAACGTCAACACGGTGATGAATTTCACCATCGGCACCTCCAGATACTTCCACACTTCCAGAGAGCACTTCAGTAATCCCAGCCCGCTGGCCGTCAGGTCCATTATGCCCATTGTTATGACAAACGTTGTCAGATTTTTCTCCGGTGCTCCTTCACCTGCCGAATCCGGGTGCGGACTGGGGATATTTGGTTGGTCTAGAAGATGCAGCCCCATGCTAGAAAATTACATGTAATTGATTTGTAAATATTATTATCTTCATTGGCATATATAGATCGGATGTTTGAACTATTAAAATTATTACGTCAACTAATCCAATTATGTTGGATATATTTTGGAGTTACCTATAATAACTTTGTAGGCCTGTCATTCCTTTTTTTACCGGAATTTAGTTACTAACCGTATTTTGTCTCTTAAATAAATTGCACACTGCATTTCACGTGTTTGAAGATCGTATTTGAAGCTCGGGCGAATTTCACGTATATATTTAAGAAAGCTCAAACTTTTCTATTATTCTTTTAAAAAATTTAAATTTTTATATGTACTCTTTAATTTTTTAAAAATCTCATATTTATCTCATTTGTTTCTTTTAAAAACTATCTTACATTTACAAAAGTTCATTTTACCTTTTATTACAAAAATAAAAAAAATGCAGTATCTGTAAGAGAAAAATAAAGTTTTCTAATCAGTCGGTTTGTGACAATAAATTTATATTTTTCCAATTGTGACACACACACTAGCAGTTTGTTGTGTCACTTCATTTAATTTCATAGAAGTTTGACAAAGAAATTACCGGATTACGTAAATAAAGGCTAAGTTCAGCAGTGCCCTCCCGAGTGCCATGTCAACTCCATTGTAAGTACCCTTAATTGCATTCAAGGGTAGCTCCGTCACGGAGTGAACAACAGAAACAAGAACAGCCACGGAGAGCAGCATCACATCAGACCAATTATCAAGCCTGACCCTGGTCCTGTAAAACCCAATGGATATTGTGGCACACAACTCGGTGACGAACGCAAAATAATTTAAGGCTTCTTTGAACTCCATGTTTCTCTTAGATGGGGAACTTCAGAGAAGCGAGAATTGATATTCTTTCTTCTGATCTTAACGAAGTTGTGGCTATATATATTTATAATATCAGGCCTTTCGAATATATATACCTTAGGTAAAATGTCAATATCAGTACACTTGACAAGTCTAAAGCAAATTTATTTTCTAGAATATAAATCGCCTTTTAAATTGTAACGTCCACGACTTGCGGACCTTAATTGAGATTGTTTACTATTAATATTCAACCACCAGCAAGTTTGTAAATAACTACTCCGGCTATGGTCGTGGTTAAGTAATTTTTAAATTATTTCATAATTAACTTATCAGCAACATCATTATCTGAACGCTATTCTTATTTTACATTTATATATATATATAGAGAGAGAGAGAGAGAGAGAGAGAGAGAGTTGGGCTATTGTACTTCATGAAGTCGATCCAAACCGTTCAACATGATCTCCCTAATGAAATGTACTTGGAGACAAAATTTTACATTTTTGGAAATTTTGTACTATTTGTTTATAATTTTTGAAAATCGTTGTTTTTCAGAAAATTTTGGACCATCAAAAACAACAATTTTCAATAATTCTAAAGAAATAGTAAACAAATTTCAAAAAGTATAAAATTTGGTCTTCAAGCACAATTTAATTTGGAGATCAACTTGAACGGTTCGGATCAACGTTTTGAACTTTAAAATCACAAAATATGAGTGTGAAGTAAAACACTCGCTTTAATATATAAATCACAAAATTTGGTCTCCAAGCCCATCTCTCTCTCTCTCTCTCTCTCTCTCTCTCTCGCTTTAATATATGTTTGGATGTTGTATAATTGGTAGCAGTTTTAATTGTTTGATTTTCATATTTCACAGGCCAAATTGTTGATAGAAAGGAAAAGAAATTTAATTGCCCGCTCTGTCAACGTGGTTACCTTGCTCGTTGCTGCATTTTCCCTTAAAAACCTATTGTATCTCATGATGTGTTGCTATAATCCTGCTCTTCTGCGCCTAAGATGGCTAAATTTGTATTCATGTTGCTTGGAATTTCTCCTTTTTTATGTTCTTTTGGGTTTTATTTTATTTAATGTGCTTATATTGTTGTCTGTGCCTGTATCGCATCAAGAATTTTACAAGATTTTAGACTAGAATCACCACTAAGAATATTATTCCCTTTTTTATTTTATTTTTCTGTTGTTGTGACTTCAGGTATGGATGAAACGACATTTGTTAAGATCTAAGCATTCTACTAGTTAATAGGCTATTACCATTGCTAGCAATCGTCAACTTGATCTTAATTTCTCGAAATAACAAGGTTCACTGATTACTCTGCCTTGACATGCTGAATAACAGTGTTGGAGATATGTTGGATATATGGAAAACATTACACATAAACATGATTAATTATAAGTATATCAAGTAAAATGATATGTCAGATGCGCATATATCAACCCATAGATCTACATGTGATAGAATTCTCGTGGCTTTCTTTGTAATTGTTGGGATATTTTGATTGTTCATAACCTCTCAATTGATTTGATAAAATTCTGGTAGTTTAGAGTAGTTAAATGGAAAAAGAGACATAAGATTTTGAGTGAGCCTATGGTGCTATGCATAGCACGGATAGGGTCCGTGCTACTGCTCAAAATTTGACTTTTTAAAATCCTAACAGTCGATCCAACCGTTCAATGTGATAACCATATGATTATGTACTTGCAAACTAAATTTTATATTTTTTCGAATTTTTTTACTATTTTTTTAGATAGCTAGAAAAATCAGTGTTTTCTGAAAATTCTGGACCATCAAAATTCTACCTATCTAAAAAAATAGTAAAAAAATTCGAAAAAATATAAAATTTAGTTTGCAAGTACATATTCATATGGTTATCACATTGAACGGTTGGATCGACCGTTAGAATTTTGAAAAGTCAAATTTTGAGCCGTAGCACGGACCCCATCCGTGCTATGCATAGCACCATAGCCTCACTCTAAGATTTTTATACATCAAAATCTCAATGAAATAAGAGAAAATATCAGGGATAACCAAGACAGGATATTCTCTATATCTAATTAGCTACTATCCAAGTGGGCGTGAATACAAGTAAGACAAAGTACAAAACAAACATAATATAATATCCACATTAGGTAAATGAGGCAGATACAAGATGATCCTGATCCTATACAAAGTAACTATAATTATTAATAGACTCGATTTGTAACCATCCAAGTACTCAACACAATGTCTCTTTGTCTATCTTTAACTGACATCTAGAAATATATTACTTGACATCTCCTTTTATCTTGCATTAATTGCTACTAGATTATTGTTGGTACAAATAAATAAATAGAAGTATATAGAGATATAACAATTAGTTATACGTACAAATACTAGACCAGAAAAGTTTTTCAATTTAATACATGATGTCTCACGTCTAACATAATATTATCAACTTTTATCTTAACAGTTATCGTGAAGAAATAACCTATCAACAAAATAGGGGTCTATATTCCCGACATGAAGTGAGATTATCATACCATATAACTAAGTTTTTCAGATTTCAATTAGTTAGACAAAATGAGACCGTATCATATCTTCATTTAAAAAAATCTTAATAATTATACCTTGGCAGTATCTGCCAAGTTTCTAAAAAAAAAGAAGAAGCTTAATATATGAAACAAGATTTATAATAAGTAAAAGGCTTATCAACCATTAAGGGGATTATCCCCAACTTGCAGCTCTTGTGATTCTTACCCGAATCGTGATGCACCTCTTGTGGTCTGGTCTTAGCCAACTTTCTCGGTTATCGCGGCAAACACTATGGAATCTATTGACTATCACTGAAAAATATAAGATATAAGAGAGAGTGAACGTACATGAGACAACATGAATTATATATTATAATTATACGGAAACCTAATACCATGTCTCTCCTGTCACATTGGACAACACGAAGCAACTTGGTTCTATTTTTTTTCTCAGTGTAATTTATCTGCCTTATTTCTACTTACAACTTAGTAATATAACGGGAGAACAATTATGAAATTCCACATCTATCTACAAACTTCTAGTCTTGCATGTGATCCATGTCACATTAACCAATGAATAATGTAGTCTGGACTCTGAAGGGCCCAAGGTTTTTAATTCCTAACCCGTTGGACTATGGTTGTCTTGAGGCCTTGAGACATCAAATTAATAATCTAGGTTGCCTAGCTCTATCATGGCTTGGCATGTGTCCTGCACTTACCCCAAAAATGTACGGGAAACCCAGCACGCGTTGCATGGAGCTAGGCACAGCACTGCAAGAATTTTGAACGTATCTTACCGACGTGTTCACGTACCGTATCATTCGAAGTGTATGCTAGGAGGGCTGTACTATAGACGGAATAAACACGACGAAACTTACTAACCCAATATTACCCCCTCCTATCGGGCTCCATAACCCATCAACATTTCTTATATAAAAAAAAAACAAACATCTAGCTGTTCCTGACACCCTTCCACTAGAATGGTTGCCTTTTGGTTTTTGGCTCGTTAAAAACATGTGTTCCGTCGGATGTGGTGTTGATGTCGAGCCTCTTCATCACATGACACCAAAGATTTGTTGTCGTGGAAGGGTTTGATTTTTTCATCTTCTCCACTAAAATTTTCTTCCTTTGAACCACAATGCAAATGATTGAGATCTTTAGAATGATTCTCTTCATTGGAGGTGTGGAGAAGGAGAAACATTATCGATTTTTTTTTAAGGTTAGTGGCTTTAAAGCCAACTAACAATTTCATTGATAAAAAACTTATTTACATCGAGTCAAATGACTCCAATTACTAGATCTAAACTCTTTTATTCTCATTAATTAATTTAAACTACTCTCATAATCTAATCCTAGTTATTTACACTCTTAAACACCATAATACCTCATTCCCCATCCCTCTCTACGACCAGATCCGATTCCATCTGATAGCCGCCGTGCTCCGATAGCCGGATCTACACACCGCTGCGGTCCGACGGCTGAATCTACCCATCTCTCTCTCCGATCGAGATTGGTTGAGACTCTACGCTCCGAACTCTGACGATACCGCTTTCTCAGCTCTGGTCAGCTCCGTTCGGCTCGGCTCGACTCCCTCCCCTCTCTCTCATTGTCTTCTCCGCTCGAGAAGGTAGAGACGAGAGAGGGGAGAATATCACTGTGTCGGATTGAGATCTAAAAGAGGTGAGAGGGATGAAATGGAGGGAGTGAGGAAGGGGAGGAGTAAAGTGGCAGCTGACTAGGGTTTTAGTTTTTTTGGAACGCCAAAATCGCCTCTGGCGAAAGAGAGGGTAAGATCGATATACTAAAATAGTTTGGTACCACTCTTTTTTTGCTTGACAAACATTATTGTTGGAATTAGTAACATAATAAAGTATCATAGAAAACAACAACTTTAATTAAATAATGTAATTAATTATCATAGAAAATGATGAACTAGTGGGACCCATGAGACTCCTTGGAACTTGTTTGCTAGCCACTCGAGAGGATTAAAGAACAACTAAACCATACCGAATCTGAATCTGAGTCCTTGTATGTATCCAAGTCAGTTTGGTTTTCGTTATCCTTCGCCTTACTTTATTTTTTGATCAATAATATTAAATTTTATTTTATTCTATGCTATTCTATTCTATATTATTGAACTTTTATTTGATATTCACGTAAATCAGTGGCAACCAGTGTCAAATTGATTTTAACACTTAAATTTGGATTATCTTTTTGTCATTTAGTGTACCATTTTTTTATTAAAGGACAACTAATACGAGCAAACTAACTAGGCTTTGTGAAAAGAGGGAGAGAGAGAGAGCCACTGCCAAGTTTTCAGTAGAGAGAGAGAGATGACTCCGAAGCGCTTCCTAATCTTGGCTGTAATGTTCCTGCTTGTGACTGGCAGCTTACTTCCAGAGTTGGCAGCTGATCATTCTTCTGAAAATAAGGAAGCCGAAAATAACATTGCAGTTGGTAAGCGTCAGTTAGTTTTGTTTCTATTTGATTACTACAGATCATCTGTAATTAAGCACTATATATACAGTAAAAAATTGTAAACAAGATGAAAAGAAACCGGTAATTGTTTTGCGTTCTTCTAAATTAAATATCAATTTGGTTTTGCTAGGCCTCTCAGTTTGGTTTTTCTTTTATAATTACCTGAATGTTTTTAAATGTATTAGACTATTAACGGTTTGATTCGATGTCTTTGATTTTCTGGCAGAAGTCATCGGAAAATTGATGATTTAAAAGAAAACAAATGGAATTGCCGGTACGGGGTTTGTCAATTTCCAAAAAATGGTATCGCTAGTTGCTGCCGTATGCCACCACCGTAAAAAAAACAACTGTATCTCATGATGTATTGCTAGAATTATATTCTTCTGCGCCAAAGATGGCTAAATTTATGTATTTTCTGTTTTTAATTCTTTTTAATGTGCTTGTATTGTGCTAGAAGTGGAAAAAGGAGTGTCTTATTATTGTTGTCTGTGCTTTTCTCTTATCAAGAATTTCCATTAAGAATATTGTTCTATTCTTTTTTCAATTGCTTTGGACTTCCAGCATGGATGAAACGACATTTCTTAATATCTAAGTATCTAGTTAATAGGCTATTACCATTGCTAGCAATCACGTTCTTGATCTTAATTATTTTCTGGAAGTAGCAAGGTTCATTGTTTACTCTGTCTCGAGATGCTGAATTACAGTGTTCCGGATATTCTGATAGAAGATCACTTTATAAGAAGACTTAATAAGCCTACTGAAATTCATATAGTTTATAGTTGT
Organism: Carex littledalei; assembly: GCA_011114355.1. NCBI lineage: Eukaryota > Viridiplantae > Streptophyta > Magnoliopsida > Poales > Cyperaceae > Carex > Carex littledalei. Next base: position 10,084,793 of record CM022083.1, on the reverse strand, counting down.
ATATATATGGAATGAGACTATGGTACAATACAAAGTGCACATTGGTCCGTACAATAGATCTATATCTTAATTTTAAATTCCACAAAGTCTATCCAAATCACTTAATATTATCTTCATATGAATATGTACTTGGAGGACAAATTTTTCAATTTTTAAAACTTTTTTACTATGTTTTAATAGGTAGAAAATCACTTTATCTAAAGATTTTATGAACCATTCGAAAGTAGTGATATTCTACCTAATTAAAATAGGGAGCTGATATCAGTATCCGTGCTACAGTACCCGCACTGTACCCGCATCATAACTACCATAATTACCTAGGGAAACATAAAAACTTCAGCACTGAATTTTTCAAAAGTATTAATACCTATGAGGTGAACAATTTTTACGTAAATAATTGTATCCCCAACCAAATCTCCAAATGTACATGCATCATAAATATCTGTGGGGGACCATACACGTTTTTAGAGGTGAATTTTTTTTTCTCTGTTCAATCTCGTCCATATTTGTGACGATCTGTAAGGAATTTTGTGAATCTAAAACCACGAACGTTTTCTATGTAATTTTATCTTTCAAATGAGATCCATGATAACATACTTTCGTGCTCGTCGTCACATAAGTATTTATACCTCGTCGTGCAAGTATTTATACTATACTTGCAAGTATATTTTACATATGACACTGGATGACGTCTGAAAGTATTAATATCAAGTACTACAAATGTTGTACCTATGCACTAAATATTTATACCTATGTGGTCAAACTATTTTGTTAGAGGAAGATTGACGGGGGAATGATTGGGGAATGCTGATGCGGTGATATGGGGACCCCACTACTTTATTAGAGAAAAGGTTGACACGGGGACCATTGGGGCATTGGAAAGAGATAATCATAACAAGTTACGCATCAAAGTATTTATATCTTTTCAAATGTTAATATCTTATCTTTCAAGTATTTATATCTATGAAGATTGACGCAGGGATGAGAGCGGAGACTAGAAAAGGAGGAATCGTATAATTAGTGGGGATCATAGATAAAGAGTGCTACAGGGATTTTAGAATAATAATTAATGAGACCATATAATAAAATAATATTAATATATTATTTCTAAATGTGCAAAACCAGACAAGCAAATGAAGTAAATATACAAAACGACAGAAATATTTTGTACGTTGAAAACCACAATAAAACAGAGAAAAAATCACCGAGAACCAAGCCAAAAAAAGTATTTTCTATATCGGATAGCTCACATATCAGAGAGAGCGCGAGTACAACCAAGACAAGTACATTATACAAACTATGTAAAGTAGTCGTATACATGATACCTACAAACTACAAAAATAGTTATCTTATAGATAAGCACAAGACAATTCAATTTTAGTAGCGTCCCTAGTATGTCTGCCTTATTTATACTTGCAACTTGGTAATATAACAGACTAACAAACTAAGAAATTCTAAATCTAGCTACAAACTTCTAGTCTTGCATGTGATCCATGTTAATTAAACAATGCATGTAGTCTGGACCCTGCAGGTCGCAAGGCTTAATTCCTAACCTTTTGGACTATAGTTGTGTCCATGAAAATAATTAATGAAAATAATTAATCTTATGGGACGACTTGGCATAACCAAGACAGGATATTCTCTATATCAGGGATAACCAAGACAGGATATTCTCTATATCTAATTAGCTACTATCCAAGTGGGCGTGAATACAAGTAAGACAAAGTACAAAACAAACATAATATAATATCCACATTAGGTAAATGAGGCAGATACAAGATGATCCTGATCTGTTAAATTTGTAAGAGAGAATAGATGTAAGAAAACAATTTTATTATTGCAATCTTAATTTCAGATTTTACATATATGTCTATTTATAAAGAAGAAGAACAAAAAACTAGCCGTTATACTATTAATTACAACTACCAACCACTAACCACTAACTCCTAGTCTATTAATTACTAACTAGCCGTTATTTACAAATTTGAATTGTAGCCGTTATTTTTAACACTCCCCCCTCAAGCTAGGAATGTATATATCGTACAATCCCAGCTTGCTTGTAATTTTCTCGAATGGACCCGGATCCAAGCCTTTAGTGAAGATATCCGCGAGTTGATCTTCACTTTTTACGTATGGTGTTTCAATTTCTTTTGCTTGAACTTTTTCTCTAATAAAGTGGCAATCCACTTCTATGTGTTTTGTTCGTTCATGAAACACGGGATTTGAAGCTATGTGTCGTGCCGAATTATTGTCGCAATACATTTTCATCGGTTCTTGAATTTTAAATCCCATGTCCAATAGGAGTTGCTTGATCCATGTTAGTTCACTTGCGGTTGATGCCATGGCACGATATTCGGCTTCGGCGCTTGATCGTGCTACAACATTTTGTTTCTTGCTTTTCCATGTGACTAGATTTCCGCCTACAAATATGCAAAAACCGGTTGTTGACTTTCTATCGAAGCTTCCGGCCCAATCTGCATCGGAATAGCCACATATATCATTAGAATTATTATTTTTCATCCAAATACCCTTGCCGGGATTATTTTTTAAAAATCTCAAAATTCTATTTACGGCTTCTAAATGTGGTGTTCTTGGTGAGTGCATGAATTTACTAATTTGATTTACGGAAAAAGAAATATCCGGACGTGTAACCGTTAGATATATCAATTTTTCTACAAGTCTTTGAAATTGATTTATGTCTTTTAAAGGTTCACCATCTTCACTATTTAATTTGCATTTGTTGTCAATTGGGGTAGAGGCCGGTTTACATCCTAACTTACCGGTTTCTTTTAACAAATCAAGTGTATATTTTCTTTGAGAAATAAAAAGTCCTTTATCCAAAGTGGCTACCTCTATTCCTAGAAAATATTTAAGATATCCTAAATCTTTTATGTTAAAATTTTCTTTTAGTTGTTTCTTAATGTTTTCAATTTGTTCAAAATTATTTCCGGTAATTATGATGTCATCTACATATACTAAAATGAGAGTAGTATTGATACCGTCACATTTTGTAAATAAAGAATGATCAGCATTACTGATTTTAAAATTACAAGAAATTAAATAAGAGCTAAGATTGTCATACCATGCCCGTGGAGATTACTTCAATCCATAAATTGATTTATTAAGCCTACAAGCCAAGTTAGAATTTGTTTTCAATTTATGACCGGTGGTAATGTCATATACACCTCTTCTTCAAGTGTTCCTTGAAGAAATGCATTTAACATCCATTTGGTAGAGGTCCCAACCATTGTTTACGGCAATAGAAAACAAAATTCTTACGGTATTCATTTTCGCAACCGGTGCAAAGGTTTCGTTATAGTCTATGACATAGGTTTGGGTAAATTTTTTAGCTACAAGTCTTGCTTTATACCTTTATATGGTTCCATCACTATTATATTTGGTTTTATACACCCATTTACAACCAACCGGTTTTTTATTTTTTGCTAGGGAAACAATTTTCCAAGTTTCATTTTGTTCTAAGGCTTTTAATTCCTCATCCATAGCCTTACACCATTTTGGACTTTTAATTGCTTCTTGGTAATTTTTCGGTTCTAATACTTTTTCAATACTAGTGAGAAATGTATGGTATTCGGTTGAGATGTTGTCATATGAAACAAAATCTTCAATTGGATATTGTAACGAATATGTCACATAATCTCTAAGTCTAATTGATGGTTGTCGTTTTCTAGATGATATTTTTCTAATCGGTAAATTTTCTTGATTATTTTCAACTTGATGATAATTTCTAGGAATAAAACTCAAATCATCTAAGTAAGATAAAACTATATTGTCATTTTGATTATTTAAATATGTTTGATGAAATATTTCTTTTTCTTTGAAATATGGTTCATTTTCAAAAAATGAAACGTTTCTAGAAAGATATATTTTTTTTTGTTGGATCATAACATTTATAACCCTTTTTATAAGATGAGTATCCTAAGAAAATAGTTTTTTGTGCTACAAAATCAAGCTTGTCATTTCTTTTGATATGTACGAAACTTGTACAACCAAATACTCTCATATGGTCATAAGTGATTTTTTGTTGATAAAGAATTTCTAATGGACTTTTGTTTTCTAAATTAACACTAGGTAATCTATTGATTAAATGAGTGGCACAAAGTACGGCATCCGACCAATAAATTTTAGGAACATTATTTTGAAATAATAAAGATCGTGTCATTTCTAATAAATGTCTATTTTTCCTTTCCGATACACCATTTTGTTCGGGAGTATTTATACAAGTTGTTTGATGTATAATACCCTTTTCTCTAAAGAGACTTGAAAACTTTCTATTTATAAACTCGGTTCCATTATCCGATCTAAAGATTTTTAATTTTGCATTAAATTGTGTTTCTATGAGACATAAAAATTCATAAAAACAATCAAACACTTCATCTTTGGATTTAAGTAAAAATAACCAAGTTGCTTTTGTAAAATCATCAATAAATAAAAGAAAATATTTGAATCCATTATATGAATCTATTGGGGCCGGTCCCCATACATCGGAATGTACTAAATCAAAAGGAGCTTTACTTTTGCTCGTAGAAAGAGAAAAAGGAAGCTTTGTTTGTTTTGCTAATTTGCAAATTTCACAAGTAGTACAATTTAAACATTTAAAATCTAAAATACTATTTAAAATCTTGTCGGAAGGATGCCCAAGTCTCTTATGCCAAATATCAGAATTAATGACTTTTGCGGAAGCACAGAAATTTAATTTGGAGTTCAAAAGATAATGTCCATTTTCTAGAAATCCTTCACCAATCTTGACCCCGGTTTCCCGGTCCTGAAATACAACGTTTTTACAAGAAAATATTGCATTACAATTTAATTCTTGTGTTAATTTATTTACAGAAATTAAGTTTACGGGAAATGTTTCTAGATATAAAACATTTTTAATTTGTTTATTGCATAGATTAATTTCTCCTACGCCATTTATTTTTGCCTTCATACCATTTGCAACCAATACAAAATTATTACCATTGGTCGGGTTGAGGTTTGACAGTAGTTGTTTATTCCCAAACATATGATCTGTTGCACCACTATCTATAATAATTTGATTAAAAAAGAAATTTTTTGAGTTAGAAGCAATACCACATATGCTGGGATTGTTTTGATTGTTCATCATCGCACAGAACTGCTGAAAATACTGCTGCATTTGATCTCCAGGCCTTGACCCGCTTGAAAATGACCCATTTGCGCCAAAATTAGCCTCTGACCCGTTCCAGGATGACCCGCCAGCGCCTGACCCGTTCCAGGATGACCCGCCAGCGCCTGGAATGGAGGGTCCATTTGGGGTCTCCTTATTGGGTCCGCCAGGGTTGGAATTGAATCCATTAGTAGTTTGGCTAGTGTTGTTGGGTCTGAATCTATTTCCAGACGAACCCACTAGCCCATTAAGTCCTTTCTCTTCAACAGAAGCTACATAACTTCTGTTTTTTTCACCATTTTTTCCCAATTTCGATTCTGATCATTTCCCTTCCATTTTTTTGGTCTAAGATGGGGATAGAGGTGCCAACATCTATCTTGAGTGTGGCCATCTTTTTTACAGTGGTTACATTTTTCATTTTTTGATTGATTTGGGCGATTTTGAAAGCTAGGGTTTTGATTAAAATTGAAATTTTTTACGGCTAAGCCATGGGTTTCGTGTCTTTCATGGCTTACAATCTGTTGACCATTCATGGTAAGTCTTCTACTTTCCTCTTGTTGGATTAAACTTTTAATTTGAGAATAAGAGGGAAGAGGTACCGTGGTCATGATTTGAGATCTTACGGCTTCATAGCTCGGGTTTAGACCCGCGAGGTACTGAAAAATATCATCCTCTTCGGCTCGCTTTTGGAGTGTGGCCAAATCTGTTGTTATTGGTAGATAGGATCGAAGCTCATTTCGTTTTTTCTCAAGAGCACTAAGGTACTCCGTATGACTTCTCGACTCTTGTTTTTCTTGTTGAATTTCCTGCATGAGTTGATAAATATGAGAGAAATTATTTTCTTGACCATACATAGATTTTACCGCTTCCCATAAATCATGTGCTGTGTCGGCCATCATAAAGAGGTCGGATACGGTCGGCTCCATGGAGTTTAGTAGTGAGGTAATGATTATATCGTTTGTTGTTCTCCATTGTTTTGTTGATATCGTTTCGTCAGGAGATAGCTTGTTTGCGTCTGCAATTTCTGGTTTCTTCTTTTCACCAGTGATGTATTCTAACATCTCTCGGCCACTTAGGGCTCTGGATGCTACCCTTGCCCATGACACGTAATTCTTGCCGTTGAGCAAAGTGTTTGTTAGCTTGGAGAAATTCATTGCTTCTTCTTGAGCCATTTCTCTTTGCTGAAATTTGTTGCGTTTTGTGGTTTTTTCGGTCACAGAGTCTTATGCTCTGATACCATGTTAAATTTGTAAGAGAGAATAGATATAAGAAAACAATTTTATTATTGCAATCTTAATTTCAGATTTTACATATATGTCTATTTATAAAGAAGAAGAACAAAAACTAGCCGTTATACTATTAATTACAACTACCAACCACTAACCACTAACTCCTAGTCTATTAATTACTAACTAGCCGTTATTTACAAATTTGAATTGTAGCCGTTATTTTTAACATGATCCTATACAAAGTAACTATAATTATTAATTGATCCTATAACTAGCAATAGACTCGATTTGTAACCATCCAAGTACTCAACACAATGTCTCTTTGTCTATCTTTAACTGACATCTAGAAATATATTACTTGACATCTCCTTTTATCTTGCATTAATTGCTACTAGATTATTGTTGGTACAAATAAATAAATAGAAGTATATAGAGATATAACAATTAGTTATACGTACAAATACTAGACCAGAAAAGTTTTTCAATTTAATACATGATGTCTCACATCTAATTAACATAATATTATCAACTTTTATCTTAACAGTTATCGTGAAGAAATAACCTATCAACAAAATAGGGGTCTATATTCCCGACATGAAGTGAGATTATCATACCATATAACTAAGTTTTTCAGATTTCAATAGTCAGACAAAATGAGATCGTATCATATGTTCATTTAAAAAAATCTTAATAATTATACCTTGGCAGTATCTGCCAAGTTTCTAAAAAAAAAGAAGAAGCTTAATATATGAAACAAGATTTATAATAAGTAAAAGGCTTATCAACCATTAAGGGGATTATCGCCAACTTGCAGCTGTTGTGATTCTTACCCGAATCGTGATGCACCTCTTGTGGTCTGGTCTTAGCCAACTTTCTCGGTTATCGCGGCAAACACTATGGAATCTATTGACTATCACTGAAAAATATAAGATATAAGAGAGAGTGAACGTACATGAGACAACATGAATTATATATTATAATTATACGGAAACCTAACACCATATCTCTCTTGTCACATTGGACAACACGAAGCAACTTTGTTGTATTTTTTTTTTTCAGTCTAATATGTCTGCCTTATTTCTACTTGCAACTTGGTAATATAACAGACGAACAATTATGAAATTCCATATCTAGCTACAAACTTCTAGTATAGCATGTGATCCATGTCACATTAACCAATGAATAATGTAGTCTGGACTCTGAACGGCCCAAGGTTTTTAATCCCTAACCCGTTGGACCATGGTTTTGTCTTGAGGCCTTGAGGCATCAAATTAATAATCTAGGTTGCCTAGTTCTATCAGGACTTGGCATGTGTCCAGCACTTACCCCGAAATAAATTTCTTTGGTATCACGGAGCTAGGCACAGCACTGCAAGGATTTTGTACGTATCTTACCGAAGTGTTCACGTACCGTATCATTCGAAGTGCATGCTAGGAGGGCAGTACTACAGACGGCATAAACACGACGATAGCATGGTAGAAACACGATGTGGTAATATAATATGACCAGAGGTGGATCTTAATAGAGATTATGCGGGTGCAACCTCCCCCAACCCCTCCCAACACACACACACACACCAATGTATAAAATAGTCATGACTTCAGCCTATGCCGGACATAACGGGTGAATTGTTATTAATTGATACTGTATCAGTTTTTCTTTGTGGAAACTTACCGACCCATCAACATATATAGCATATAAAATAATAAAATAAAGCAAAAGACGAAAAAAATTATTAATGAAGTTTGGAGGGGGTCGATCTAGCTAGACTTACACTTAATCCACATATTTGGAGATTCACAACTCGGATTTTGTATTTTTATTCTCAAAAACAAAGGATCTTAAAATTTTAGAACAATTATTCCTTGTATGTTACAAATTAATATCAAATTGGCTGGAATCGGCCTTAAAAGAGGGAAAAGCCTTACAGCAACTTATGAAGAAATATTTTTCTCAAATTTGAAGTCAATATATAATTGAATATCCCATACCGATATGGTAGAATTTGAGGCTAATTTCATCAGAAACTAAAAAAAAAAAGTCATTATTATCTCAAACTATAATTCACTACATATTATTTTATACGCATTGCACTAGACAAGTTGTTAATTTTAAAGTCGTCACAATGGATCTGAATCATTATAACGCTTAGTTGACTTTGTAGAACTGTTAAATCTGTGTACATAACAATGGCTGAATTAATATTCGTTGTAACAGTCATTGTTACATTCAATATTAGTCACTAGTTTTGATATCATACTAAAAAAAAAACATAAAACTGAAATCGTGCCCATAATTCCTCACAAAAACAAAAATATTTGATCGAGTAGATGGCTACAATGATCTCTTTTCGTCCGACTAAACAAAAATATTTGATCGAGTAGACGGGTACAATGATCCCTTAGTACGGACCAAACTGAAATTCTGCCCATAATTCCTTTTTCATAATTTTATTCCATTGATTTGTAGAAAGCACTAATTAGGACATAATAGTAACTGATGGAAAATTAGATGAATTAGGGGGCTTATCTCAATTCATATTGAACGAATTCTATATTTTTCAAATTTATTTTTAAGCTACGGTCATATGAATAGCGCACTTTGGTCCGTACTAAGGCTTTATATCTCCAAGCAGTCGACGTTCATCATGATCTGCACATGATGTGTTTTGGTGCCAAAGTTTTTATTTTTTTTAGAATTTTCTTACAATTTTGTAGATATGTAAAAAATGGCTACTTTAGAATGATCTAGAATTTATAGATCAAGTGATATTGTACCTATTTTAAAAAATAGTATAAAAATTCTAAGAAATGTAAAATTTAGCATCAAAACACATTTTCATATAGAGATCATAATGAGCGGAATGGATCGACTGTTTGGTCCATAAAAATAGAGATATGAATCCGTAGCACGGGCCAAAGTGTGCTTTACTTAGTTCCGTAGCCTTACCGTTTATTTTGATTAATAACATTCAATTTTATTGTATCCTATGCTAATCTATTCTATTTTATTGAACTTTTATGTGATATTCATTTAAATCAAAGCCTGCCAGTGTCAAATTGAACTTAACACTTAAATTTGAATTTTCTTTTTGTCATTTAGTGTACCATTTTTTTATAAAAGGGCAAATCGTACAACCAAACTAACTAAGCTTTGTGAAAAGAGGGAGAGAGACACTACCAAATTTTCAAGAGAGAGAGATGACTCCTAAGCGCTTCCTAATTAACGTTGGCTGTAATGTTCCTGCTTGTGACTGGCAGCTTACTTCCAGAGTTGGCAGCTGATCATTCGTCTGAAAATAAGGAAGCCAAAAATAACATTGCAGTTGGTAAGCTTCTGTCAGTTTAATTAGTTAAATTTTTATATTTTATTACTGCAGATTATCTGTAATTAAGAACTATATAAAATTGTAAACAAGATGAAAAGAAACCGGTAATGGGTTTAGTTTATTCTAAATTAAATATCAATTTGGTTTTGCTAGGCCTCTAGCTCACTTAGGTTTTTCGTTAATTAGCAGAACGTTTCAAATGTACTATACTATTCACGGTTTGATTCATCTTTGTTTATTTGTCAGGAGTGACAGGCAAAATTGATGATTTAATTGAAAGGAAATTTTTTAATTGCCCGGACGGTATTTGTCGAGTAGGTAGTGGTTATCGTTGCTGTGTCCCCTGTTAAAAACTATGAATCTCATGATGTGTTGCTAGAATCAAACTGTTCTGCACCTATGATGGATTAATTTTATGTACTTTCTGTTTTTATTGTTTTTTAATGTGCTTGTATTGTGTTGGAAGTGGAAAAAGGAGCGAGTGTCTTATTATTGTTGTCTGTGCTTTGTATCGAATCAAGAATTTCAATTTAAGAATATTATTCTGTTTAATTTCTATTGCATTGGACTTCAGATATGGATGAAACGACATTTTTTAAGTATCTAGTTAATATGCTATTAGTTACCATTGCCAGCAATTGATCTTAGTTATTTTGTGAAAGTACCAAGGTTCACTGTTTGATCTGTCTCGAGATGCTGAATTACAGTGTTGGAGATATTAATTTTTCTTGAGATCTCCTTTATCCTGCAATGCTACTAGTATATTGTTGATACAAATAAATAAATATATTTAAATAGAAATATAACAATTAGTTATACATACATATACTAGATCGACCAGAGAAGCGATCAAGACACATGACACCTAACTTAATACACTACAACAAAACTAGTCTTCAGAGACCGGTATCAGCGACCGGTACTGTCGCCGGTCTCTGAAGACCCTCTCTCAGCCAAAAAAAAAAAAAATTAAATGGTCTTCGGAGACGACCCCTTCAGCGACCGGCGATACTAGCTTCAGCGACCGATATGGTCCGGTCGCTGAAGGGTCTCAAGAAAACCCGCGAGCCGCGCGAGATTCCCTTTCTCTCTGTCTCCTCCCGCGGTTTAGGTTAGCCACAAAAAAAAAAAAAACTGGTCCGAAGCTCGAACCCCCGCCGCCCGACGCCCGAACCCTTTCTCTTGTGTCCTCCCGCGATTCCCTTTCGCCGCCCGAACCCCCGCCCCTTTCTCTCTGTCTGCTCCCGCGATTCCCTTTCACCGCCCGAAGTAGCTCCGCGCCCTATTTGGAACCGCCTCAGATCGGAACCGCCCGAAGTAGCTCCGCGGTTTACTACGGTTGTGTTGCTGGGTGAGTGCCTTCTCTATCGTTTTTGAATCTTTTACGGTACCGGGGAGGATACCAGATCAACCATTTACGGTACCGGGTGAGTGCCTTCTCCAGTCAAAACTCCATTTTCTTTTTTTTTTTCTTTTTTTTTGAGAACTTAAAAGTTATTTTTGGTTCAATATTTGACTAAAAAATTTCTACTTGCAAAAAACCATTTGCGCTAATTAAAATGTTAGTTGACGCAAATCTGCGTCCCCTGTAAGAGGAGTTTGATTCACATTTTTTTTTCCTTTGAAGAATGTTAATTGAAGGCGCAATCTGGCTTGTTTAGATCTCTGATGCTGATAGTTAACTTGTTATTATCTTCATTGTAGTGAGGTTAGTGAATTGCTTTCTTGTTGTGTATTGTGTCATTTGAGATTATTGGTTAAATCCATGATTTTAGAGAGCTTATGATGTCGGATTTTAGCTTAGATTGCAGCAGAACCATCTTAAAAAAGTTGTTAACATTTCGTAGTGCATAAAGTGGTCAATTAGGATATGAATTATGCAATTTCTGATTTCGAAATAATGCTTGATATGAGGGTAACTTTGTAATTGTTGCTGTTGTTATGGTAAAGTTGGATTTGTAGTCTTAACTCATTTGGAATCCGAATTACATAATAGAATATATATTTATTTAGAAAGCAGTAGCTTCGTTTTATTCTCTTAAAAAGTTAAAACAAGTTCGATGACGATTAGTAGCTTGCCTCTGCCTTTTTACTACAATATTTTAACAGTTAAAAAAAAAGAACAAAGAATAAAAAAAAAGGGGCCTAACTCTAATTTTTAACCCAGCTATAAATTGCCTCGACATTCTTGGCAAAAATAATTTAACTATGATTTTGGATTGTTTTCAGATGAGGTGTTATTAGAATCATCTGAAAAATCACCAAAGATACATGGGCCAGGGGCTCTAAGGTTTAGTGTTTCAAGTTGCAACAGTCTTCAAGTTGTTAACATTTGATAAATTTTAGCAATTCAATAATGTCTGATTTGAGTATTGTACCATTTATATTACCTTTTAAATATTTCTTTTCCATTAATGCAGTTACTTCGTGGAGCTTGCGGATGCATTGAATTTGAGGGAGGGAGCGAATGCAGGATTAAATTGTTTTGATTTAAGGAGAGAGATAGATGAAGCAAGTGTTGCCAGAACTGTAGATCACAATTGTGGTAAACACAAAACTTATTTCTGAAAATGTTAAATATTTCTTACACCATACTCTAAATACATGACCTTCTTACTAATTTATAGCAAATACATCCATCTAAGCTTAGACGGTCATTACTACCTATAGTTACATTTTTTTTCTAAATTTAGCAACTATTACCAGAAGTAGCCTTGCTGACAAGAAGTATGCTTCATTTTCTGGTTTGTGTCTTTTTGCTTGTGAATTTGATTTGTCAATCTTTTTGCTTGTGAATCTTTGATTTTGCATCTAGAAATCATATTTAGATAAAAAAAACTAATGAAAATAGTCCAGATTGCACATGCTGATGCTAGTGACATGTCGAAAATCAAAAGTTGAAATTTTCAAACACATTAATTTATTAGGTCTATAAAAGGGATGAGGTTTGATGCTAGTGACATGCTGATGCTAGTGACATGTTTGATGCTAGTGACATTTTTTTTACTTCTTTGCCACAATTACCATTCTCATACTTTCTAAAAGAGTAAAACATTCAATAAAAATAGTTATGATTGATTGATTAATTGGGTTGACTAATTGGGTTGATTAATTGATTGGTTAATTGATTTTAGGAGTTGTAGGCGAAGTTAGTTTAAATTTGGGAAGAAAGAAGGAGAGGAGAAAACTCGATATTCAAGAGAGTAATTGCTTGTAATCAGGCAAGTTTTCTCTCTTTCTTAATTCTATAAAGGTTAATTATATTATTAATTATGTACTACGGTTTGTTAGTTATTAATTCTATGTTGGTTAATTATATTAGTAAACCAGAACATTTAGTATGCCTTTTAGGTTTATACCCGTTCAAAATTAATCTGATAGAGATTAATTTTGAATAGTCCCCGTTTTGGGACTGCTCTTTGAATGCTTTGTCTCATCTAGGATGTGAAGAAATGTATGTGGGTCTAGTGTTTAAGAAAAATTTGGTATCATTTTCCCTTATTGTTCCTACGAGTACGTATTGAATTACATGTCTAACATGATGTGTTTCTAACGCGTACTCGGGGAACTGAGGGGAAATGCTGCCGAATTTTTTCTTAAATACTAGATCCACATACATTTCTTCACTACTGAGACATAGCATTCAAAGAGTGGGATAGGATTGTACACCGGCCCAATGTAAGCCCCAAAAGACGAATAAGTTTGGACTTATTAATATTTAATGACATTATTTTATTATTTTAATATCTAATGTGAAAATAGTAAGTAAGGCATAACTTTAAGTTTAGTTTTGACCTCGTGTGCATTTTATTGTGTTTAGAACTAATCAAGGCAAGGTAAGGGAAGGCAGGGCAAGGCAGGGCAGGGCAAGGCAAGCGTCATCTCTCTCTCTCTCTGGTACGTACGTTTAAATATAGTTTATGTAGATGCCGCTTGTATGGCTGTATACAAGTCCTGTTGAATGGATGATGCAACTCTCGATTTGATTTTGTGTTTCTTCCATGACTTGCTTTAGAGGGTCCGTTATCAATTGATGATATCTGGAGGGTCTAAAGTATATATCTGGATTTTTTGTTTTTCTTGGTTACCTAAATTGAATTTGTCATTAAATTAGATGAACTACGGTCATGTTTATACAGAAACTTATAAATGTATATGTCATAATTAGGAGGAATGGAAGGTGATCGTAGTTGGATGTACGGTCCTCGTTACGTGGACAGGAAGGTCAATCCGGTATTTGTGAGAGGTGTGGAGGAATTTTTTAATTATGCGTTCGCTATTCCAAATAATATTGATAGGCAAAATCGCATCAAGTGTCCTTGTGCCAAATGTGGGTGTACTAGATGGTGGGATAGGTATACTATCGGAAAACATCTGCTCAAATCGGGCTTTAGACCTTATTATGAGACTTGGAACATGCATGGTGAGCATGAAAATGTCAGATTAGGAGAACAGAGCCAAACGGTCATTGAAGAGGTCGTTGAAGAGGTCGTTGAAGAGAGTGTCGATGTGGAGTCGCCAAATGATATGATTGAAATAGTTGCTGATGCTGCTGGTCCTTCTTTTAATTGGGAACAACCGAATTCGAAAGCTCAGGAGTTTTATAATATGATGAACGCTGCCAAGGAGCCGCTATGGGATGGTTGTGATAAGGAACATACGATACTTGCTTGTGTTACCGAACTCTTTAGCATTAAGTCCGACTGCGCCATAACCAAAGATGGTTTCAATCGTATTCTGTCAGCCGTGAAGAAGTGGCTTCCAAAAGAGAATATGTTGCCTTCCGATCTATACCAATGTAAGAAATTGGTGAAAGGGTTGGGATTAAGTCATGAGAAGATCCATGCTTGCCCTAATGATTGCATGTTGTATCGCGGTGATAATGAATCCAAGGAGAAGTGTGATGTCTGTGGCCATGATTGTTTCAAACAAGGGGATCCTACGAAAAGCAAGAAACGTGTTGCACATAAAATTTTGCGGTATCTTCCAATCACTCCGAGGTTGCAAAGGCTTTTTTTGTGTTCGACGTCTGCAGAAAACATGCGTTGGCATAAAGAGGGAAAGAGGGAAAGGGCGGGGGTGATGGTTCATCCTGCCGATGGTCAAGCCTGGAAAGAATTCAGTGCTCTGCACTCTGATTTTGCAGAAGACCCTAGAAATGTTCGTCTTGGGCTTTGTTCGGATGGTTTCTCTCCTTTCAATATGGGGGGTCGGTCTTACACCAATTGGCCGGTCTTTCTGGTCGTTTATAACATGCCTCCTGCTCTGGTGATGCGCGACAACAACATATTCATGTCCATGTTGATACCAGGGCCCAATAGTCCCACTAGAAGCATAGACGTGTACCTGCAACCTCTCGTGGATGAGCTGCAATTGTTGTGGAGGGATGGAGTGATAACTTACGATAAATTCAAGAAACAAAATTTCACTATGAAAGCTGCCCTAATGGGGACTATTAGTGATTATCCAGCCCTAAGCATGCTCTCAGGATGGTCGACGAAGGGAAAGCTAGGTTGTCATGTATGCATGGAAGACACAAAGGCTTTCAACCTTAAGGAAGGAGGGAAAGCTTGTTGGTTTGATGATCATAGAAGGATGCTGCCTCATGATCATGAATTTCGATTTCAAAAAGATGCTTTTAAGAAGAACACCATCGAGACTGACGATCCTCCTCGTCGCTTGAGTGGACAAGAATTGCTCGATCGGGTCATGTCATTTGAGCAAGTCACATTTGGCACAAAAAATAAGAAGAACATTCCTGGTTTTGGTGTGATGCACAATTGGAAGAAGAGAAGCATTTTTTGGGAGTTGCCATATTGGAAAGACAATCTGGTACGGCACCACATAGATGTTATGCATCTCGAAATGAATTTCTTTAAAAATATATTCTTCACATTACTTGATGTTAAAGGAAAAACAAAAGACAATGCAAAGGCTCGTCTCGATATGGCGCAACTATGTGATCGTCCGCTTTTGGAGCTGAGGACCAACGAAGCGGGAAAAACAGTGAAACCACAT
Organism: Carex littledalei; assembly: GCA_011114355.1. Taxonomy (NCBI): domain Eukaryota; kingdom Viridiplantae; phylum Streptophyta; class Magnoliopsida; order Poales; family Cyperaceae; genus Carex; species Carex littledalei. Next base: position 10,069,072 of record CM022083.1, on the reverse strand, counting down.
GCAACCTATTGTTTGGACAAAAAACAGAGACGTGAAATTTGCGAATGGGTCAAGAATTTGCAGTTTCCAGATGGGTATGCCTCTAATTTGTCGAATATTGTGGACTTAGATGATGCTTCGTTCAATGGGATGAAAAGTCACGACTGTCATATTTTCATGCAGCGGTTGTTACCGGTTGCATTTAGAGATTTCTTACCTGAGCCAATTTGGGCGGCATTAACAGAGGTTAGTAATTTTTTTAGAGATCTATGTGCTAGGGAACTGGATCCAGTTCATATTGAGAAGCTCGAGAGGGATATTATCGTCACAATGTGCAAGCTAGAGAAAATATTTCCACCGGGTTTCTTTGACTCCATGGAACATCTAATTGTTCATCTCAGTTACGAAGCACGAGTTTGTGGTCCCGTTTCTTTTTGGTGGATGTATCCATTTGAACGGTTCGCATTCCAAACTTGATATTTTAATAATCTCAATGTTATAATGTCATCTCGAAATGTATTTGACGTTAGATTTCACGTGTTTGATGATATTGTAGAGCTATACAGCGTCTTAAGAGGAAGGTGACTAATAAGGCGCGTGTCGAGGGGTCGATCGTGGAGGCATGTATTGTTGAAGAAAGTGCTAACTTTATGTCTTCATATTTTCAAGATGATGTCGCTTCACGTTTGAATCGCCCAGATCGGTACGATGACGGTGGATTTGTCGAGAATGATCCACGACTTCCTATTGTGAGTTTCCCTGGACGTGCAATAGGAATGATACCTAGCAGAAATCTCACAGATGAAGAGTTGAATGCAGCACATTATTACATCATGACTAATTGTCGCCCCGAATTTGACCTTTTCATTACGTGAGCATCTTTACGTATACAATCTACATTTGTTATCGATTTGCATTATTCATTGTGATAATATAGTAGTACTATTGCAGGCGATTCGATGATGAAATTAGAGAAATGAGGCCAACAATAAGTACCGCAGGTCTCGAGAAAGCTCGTTTGAAAGAGTTCGGTATTTGGATGCACACTTTGGCGCTTAGTGGTAAAATTGAAGATGAAAGGATCGCTGCAATTGCGCTTGGGCCAGTCACACAACGAGTTCAGTGTTACAACATGTACGATGTGAGAGGTTTTCGATTTCACATTGAGTCATACGGGAGAAATAGAAAAACAGCCAATTACGGTGTATGTGTTCAAGGAGACACTGGGGATGACACATTAAGGGACTATTTCGGCATAATTGAAGAAATTATGCGGGTGGAATATAAAGGCGCGGACAATGGAGTTTTCTTGTTCAAGTGTCGTTGGTTTGACATAAGTAGAGGGATGCGGGTAGATAAAGAGCATGGAATAGTAGAGATTAACAATAAGAGACTTCTTAAAAAGGACGAGCATTTCGTGTTTGCATGTCAAGCAATCCAAGTGTATTACCTGCCTTACGCTTCATCAAAGCGAGAGAGACAAGATTGGTGGGTTACTGTGAAGACAAAAGGAAAATCACGACCGCTTATTTTGTTCGATGGAGATGCGTTCTTTCAAGAAGATGGCTCACCCACTGAATTTGTAGTGCATGCTGAGGATGGATTGAATCAACCAAGTCTTTTCGTTGATGGGGCCGATCCTGAGGAAGTAACAGTAGACGACTCAAGTAACGTGTCGAAAAGTAACAAAAGGTCAAGAAAAAAACAACGCCAAATGAGAAATTAGGTTAATATCTTTTAATTTATTGGAATTGTAAATAATTTAAGTAATGTATTATTTTTATTGGAATTATTTGTAAAACTAATTTTTTAACAAACTTTATTGCAGGTATGTCGAGCAGAAAGGGTAAGGAGAAGGAGGCATCCTCCAGTAGATCCAGGCACCCTCCGCGCGGTCGAAATGCATATGTTAAGCCGCCGCAAAGGTTGGAGGACAGACCGGTGATTCGTCGGGTCGCGTATAGGTACGAGCTTTTTTTGTGCATTTCTGAGGTTGTAGTATTATCCATTTGTAGTTGTTTCAAAACTAATTTTATTTGCAGAGCTTTTGCTGGAGATACGGTGGATGTGACACAAAGTATCAACAAAATAATCTCCCAAGCAGCACGTTTTCACTATCCTTCGGAAACTAGATTGCCCACTATTTCCGTGTGCACGAAATTTGATGACTATCCAGAGAATGTAAGAAATACGGTCAAGGCTGAGTTTTTGGTGAGTAAAATATCCTTTTTAATATTGGCAACATAATGTTTCTCTTTTTAAGCTAACCAACGACTTTTTAATTACGCATGCAGACGCACTATCAGTTTCACTCAGATGATGACGAGGATTTGGCATGGAAGACATTCGCTTGCATAGCTAACAAAGCTCTCCAAAATCTGCTTCACAAGTGCAAAGAAGAAGCAAAAACTAGGTATGGAGATGGCATCCTGGAGTGGAAGGATCGAGGGGTGCCAAGCACGTATGATTGGATAAAAGCGGATATCTGGCCCAAATTGTGCGACTATTGGTGCACAGAAGAGTTCGCTAGGCGGAGCGAACAAAATCATCAAAATAGGTCCTCATCTGGAGATGGTTCTTTTGCAACCACGGGCTCAGTGAACATGCTGGTTCACAAACAAAGATTCGTAAGATGTTTTATTACATCAAAACAATTTAATCCAATTTCAATTTACTCGAACTAAATTTGATAATTTTATTTGTGTTGAAATGTTTATTCATAATAGGAGCAAGAAAATCAGCGTGAGCCTAGGTGGTCTGACGAGCTGTTCACGCCGACGCATACCAGCAAGAAAACGGGACAATTCATATCCGCGAGGGCGAAAAAGGCACAGGTAATCAAACATAACAATCTTATATTAATATTCATTCTTTCTTGTACTTATTTTATTTTTGTTTTATTTTATAAATTTTGCAGGAAGACTACGATCGGGATATGAGCGCAAAATATGGGCCTGATCAAGCCCTTTGGCCCGCTTTTGATCCAGACGTATGGTACGCCAACACAGACAATAATGCTCACGGCGATAACTATGGTCTCGGTGCTCTAGGTAAAATACACATACTTAAAAGTATAAATTTGTATTTAAATTATATATCGTAATAATTAATGATATTCGATTTAATATTTCAGGTAAGACGAGATCGATGTATCGCCCAGGTGGGTCGCAGACATCTTCTTCGCAATCTCAATCGCAAGCGCAATCATATTCTTCGGCGCCGCCTCCTCTCAGGCAAGAAGACATAAATGCGATTTCAAGTCAGGTGTTGGGCGTGCTTCAACCACAGCTCAACGTAAATGCGATTTCAAGTCAGGTGTTGGGCGTGCTTCAACCACAGCTCAACCAATTCATGGAGGAGGTGAGGCGTAGCATGGGACGTTCTTCGCCTCATCAGGTTCGAAATTCAATTTTGGAGTATGTTTCAATCCAATAAGAACACCAAGTATGATAAACCAAATGACGGAACAGTAAACTCTTAAAAATTGTAAACCCTAAACAGTAAACCCTAAAAACTTTAGTTATATTCTCACAGGGAGGTTCTAGCTCACACCGTCCCGATGAGCAGGATGACAGCGGTGATGATTTAGGAGATGACTAGTTTTAGGATGTTTTTATCTGCATGTCGTACTTTAGATATTTTATTTTTATATCGTACTTAGATATTGGATGTTTATGTAGTATTTTACATATTTTCTTGATATTGGATGTTTATGTAGTATTTTTATATCGTACTTTGATATTGGATGTTTTATATCGTACTTTGATATTGGATGGATCTTTACTTGGATATTTGACATTGGATGTCGTATCAGTATTTTATATTGTTCAATTGCTTGCATGTGAATTATATATTTGTCAATCGAAAACGACGACGGTAAATTGTATATTTGCTTGTGAATTATGTATTCATTGCTTGGTACGTTTCGTACCAATTGGGAAAAAGAAAAATGACAAAAAAATTATTAAAAAAAAAAAAATAACCATCTGCTACCGATTTTGAACCATCAGAGACCGGCCAATCGGTCGCTGATGACCTTGTGCCACGTCAGCACGCAGCATCAGCGACCGAATAAATCGGTTTCTAAAGGGGTCATCAGAGACCGGCGCCTGACCCTTCAGAGACCGGTGACGTCAGCGAGGGGGTCATCAGCGACGAAGCATCTGCGTCCAAGTCATCTGCTACCGATTTCGGTCATCAGAGACCGGTACAGCCATCAGCGACCGGCGAAATATCCTTCAGCGACCGATTTGGCCGGTCGCTGATGGGTCTTTATGCTGTAGTGATATTATCAACTTTTATCTTAACAATTATCGTGAAGATATAACTTATCAACCATATAGGGGTCCATATTCCCAACACGAAAGATTGTCATACCATAATTAACTAGATTTTTCAGATTTCACTAAGTTAGACAAAATGAGACCGTATCAGATCTTGTTTTTAATAAAGCTTAATAATTATGAATAATTATATTAGTCCCCACACTCCTGTTCCCGCCTCTGTCCCCGCAACAACAAAATTGGAAGATAAGAAAATTATATTATGGTCCCCACTAATTATATGGTCCCCTTTTTCAGTCCCCACACTTTTCCTTTGTCAACCTTCCTACGTATAAATACTTGGAAGATAAGAAATTAATACTTGCAAACTAAGATATTAATACTTACATGCTTAAGTTGATATGACTATCCCCTTTTTCAGTCCCTCAATGGTCCCCGCATCAACCTTCCTCTAATGAAGTAGTGGAGACCCCGCATCCCCGCATCAACCTTCCCCAATTGTCTCTGCATCAACATTTCTCTAACAAAATAGTTGACCACATAAGTATAAATACTTCAATACATAGGTATAAATATTGTAATACTTGATATTAATACTTTCAGATGTTAGCCAGTGTTATATGTAAAAAATACTTGCAAGTATAGGAATAAATACTTGCACGACGAGGTATAAATACTTGTGTGATGACGAGTCCGAAAGTACGTCATCATGGATCTTGTGGTTTTAAATTCGCAAAATTCATCATAGATCGTCAAAAATGTGGACGAGATTGAACAAAGAAAAAAAAACCACCCAAAAACGTGTATGATCTCTCCCATGTAGTTTGAGTGGTCCTCCCATATAGTTGGAGAGACAATTTTTTTTTTTGACTACGAGAGATAATTTTTTTTGTAAAAATTGTTCACCTTATAGGTACAAATACTTTCTTTCATAAGTATAAATACTTCTGTGCATAGGTATTAATATTTTTAGAAAAAAAATCAATGCTGGAGTTTTGTGGTACTCCATGATAGTTATGGAAGTTAAGTGGGGAATAATGGGGGGATGGGAGTGCGAGAACAATTGTCAGGATCCAATAATTATACCTTGGGAGCATCTGCCAAGTTTCTCAAAAAAAAAAAAGCTTAATAAATGAAACAAGAATTATAGGAAGTAAAAGGCTTATCAACCATTTAAGGGTTTATCCCCAACTTGCAGCTCTTGTGATTGATCTTACACGAATCGTGATGCACGTCTTGTGGACTGGTCTTAGCCAATTTTCTCGGTTATTGCAGCGAACACTATTGAATCTATTAACTATAATTGATTTAAAATATATAAAGATTTGGATCAGAGATATATGAGAGGGTGAACGTACATGAGACAACATGAATTATATATTATAATTATACGGAAACCTAACACTATATCTCTCTTGTCACATTAGAAAACACGAAGCAACTTGGTTTTTTTTTTTTTTTTCAGTCTAATATGCATGTCTGTCTTATTTCTACTTGCAACTTGGTAATATAACGGGAGAACAATTATGAAATTCCATATCTAGCTACAAACTTCTAGTCTTGCATGTGATCCATGTCACATTAACCAATGAATAATGTAGTCTGGACTCTGAAGGGCCCAAGGTTTTTTAATTCCTAACCCGTTGGACTATGGTTGTCTTGAGGCCTTTGAGACATCAAATTAATAATCTAGCTAGGTTGCCTAGCTCTATCATGGCTAGGCATGTGTCCTGCACTTACCCCGAAATATATTTCTTTTTGGATCACATGAGTTCTATAACGGGAAACCCAGAACGCGTTGCATGGAGCTAGGCACAGCACTGCAAGAATTTTGAACGTATCTTACCGACGTGTTCACGTACCATTTCATTTTAAGTGTATGCTAGAAGGGCTGTACTAAAGACGGAATAAACACGACGAAACTTACCAACCCAGTAGACATTCAAGAGGATTGAAGAATAACAAAACCGTACAGAATTCGAGTGTGAGTCCTGGTCTGAGTTCAAGTCGGTTTTGTTTTCATCATGCTTCCCCAGTTGATGTAAGCTTGAACTCACCCTCGAGTTCGGCTCTTCTTCTTCTTATCTTTGTAGACCTCTTTCAAACAATACACTTTCAGAAATATAGGAAGAGGTTTCTTGTTGACATGTAGAAAAAAAATATATTTGTCCAATAAAAATTGAGATTTATGTCATACAATGCCAATAAATCGTGGGCACAAACATAGATTTTCTATACATGTGTTTCATCAGATCTTGGGCACAAACATAGAATGCCAATAAATCGCCACGCTTCCGCTGCACCACTCTCAAAATCAGCAAACTAGAGTCGACTTCAACCTTGCATTTTTCTGGTTTGGAACTTGGCTGCAAGAATGAATTATTGTAATCGGAGCTCAATACCTCGTTGTTGGTTGAACACAATGGTTTTGACCTCAATAAAGCGTCAGCTCTAATCTCCAAGGACAAAGCATTTGATGGGAGGGATAGAATGCTCAAATTCATCGGCAAATCACCAACAAAGTCTTCATTAAAGTTTGAAGAGTTCTTACAGGACTCCATTTTTGTCTCGGGTTCATCCGTCAAGGTGTTGACATCATCGGGATATTCTTCAAAGATTGGAGGAGTTTCAAATAGCATACCTTGACTTTCTTCAACCATGACAAGCCAATCATCAAGCTTATCTGACTGTTCTAGGCACACTTCCACTGGAATGGTTGCCTTTTGGTTTGTGGCCCGTTGGAAACATGTGCTCCGTCGGGTGTGGTGTTGATGTCGAGCCTCTTCATCACATGACACCAAAGATTTGCTTTTGTGGAAGGAGTTGATTTCTTCATCTTCTCCACTGAAATTTTCTTCCTTTGAACCACAATGCAAATGATTGAGATCTTTGGAATGGTTCTCTCTCCGTTGGAGGCATGGAGAAGGACAAACATTATTGTTGGAATTAGTAACATAATAAAGTATCATAGAAAACAACAACTTTAATTAAATAATGTAATTAATTATCATAGAAAATGATGAACTAGTGGGACCCATGAGACTCCTTGGAACTTGTTTGCTAGCCACTCGAGAGGATTAAAGAACAACTAAACCATACCGAATCTGAATCTGAGTCCTTGTATGTATCCAAGTCAGTTTGGTTTTCGTTATCCTTCGCCTTACTTTATTTTTTGATCAATAATATTAAATTTTATTTTATTCTATGCTATTCTATTCTATATTATTGAACTTTTATTTGATATTCACGTAAATCAATGGCAACCAGTATCAAATTGATTTTAACACTTGAATTTGGATTATATTTTTGTCATTTAGTGTACCATTTTTCTATAAAAGGACAACTCATACGAGCAAACTAACTAGGCTTTGTGAAAAGAGGGAGAGAGAGAGAGGCACCACTGCCAAGTTTTCAAAAGAGAGTGAGAGATGACTCCTAAGCGCTTCCTAATTTTCGCTGTAATGTTTCTGCTTGTGACAGGCAACTTACTTCCACAGTTGGCGGCTGATTATTCATCTGAAAAAAACAACAAGGAAGCCAAAAATACCATTGCAGTTGGTAAACTTCTGTCAATTTAGTTAAATTATATTGTTTCATATTTGATTACTGAAGATTAAAATTGTAAACAAGATGAAAAGAAAAACCATTAATGACATTGCTCTGTTCTAAATTAAATATCAATAGATTTGGTTTTGCAAGGCCACAGTCAGGTTTTTCATTAACTACCCAAACGTTTAAATGTATAATACTATTCACGGTTTGATTTGTCTTTGTTTTTATGTCAGGATTCACAGGTAAAATTAATGATTTAAAAGAAAACAAATTATCGAGTTGCCGGTACGGGATTTGTCGATCTCGATTTAGTCGTACCACTTATTGTTGCGGCTACCCCCCTTAGAAAACTACTGCATCAAATGATCTGTTGCTGGAATCGTACTCTTCTGCCCCTAAGATGGCTATTTTTTGTATTTGTCTCGTTTGGAATTTCTCCTATGTTATGTGCTTTCTGTTTTTATTGCTTTTTAATGTGCTCGTATTGTGCTGGAAGTGGCAAAAGAAGTGTCTTATTATTGTTGTCTGTTCTTGTATCGTATCAAGAATATTATTTTTATTTTTCTGGACTTCTGGTATAGATGAAACGACATTTTTTAGATCTAAGTATCTAGTAAATAGGCAATTACCATTGCTAGCAATTGATAGATGATAAAATACATAGTGCACATTGGTCCGCACTATAAATCAACTGCTTTATTTTTAAAGTCCAAACGTGTTAAATGTATAATACTATTTACAGTTCGATTTGTCTTTGTTTTTATGTCAGGAGTCACAGGCAAAATTGATGATTCAAAAGTAAACAGATTGCGTTGCCGGTACGGTTTTTGTGGACGGTCAGGTAGTACTTATTGCTGCATCCCTCCTTAGAATCCTACTGTATCTCATGATGTGTTGCGGGAATCGTATTCTTCTGCGCCTATGATGGCTAATTTTGTATTTGTGTCGTTTGGAATTTCTCCTATGTTATGTGCTTTCTATTACCACGCTCTTTTTATTCCTATTTAATGTGCTTGCATTGTGCTGGAACTGGAAGGAGTGTCTTATTGTTAATTGTTGTTTGTGCCTGTATAGTATCAAGAATATTATTTTTATTTTTCTGGACTTCTGGTATAGATGAACCGACATTTTTTAAGATCTGAGTATCTAGTAAATAGGCAATTACCATTGCTAGCAATTGATAGATGATAAAATACATAGTGCACATTGGTCCGCATAAATCAACTGCTTTATTTTTAAAGTCCAAACAGTCGATCCGAATCGATTAATTTGATCTTCATATGAATATGTACTTGGAGGACAAATTTTTCATTTTCTAAAACTTTTTTACTATGTTTTTAGATAAGTAGAAAATCACTTTATCTAAAGATTATATGAACCATTCAAAAGTACTGATTTTCGACCTATTAAAAAAATACTAATAGTTTTTTTTTAAATGCAAGAAACCAGACAAGCAAATGATGTAAATATACAAAATGACAGAAATATTGTGTACGAGGAAAACCACACTGAAACAGAGAAAACAATCACCGAGAGCCAAGCCAAAAAATATATTTTCCATATCGGATAAACAACCGGACGCACGATACCTACAACCTACTACAAAGTAGTTATTTATAGATAAACACGATACTATTAATTCAATTTTAGTAGCGTCCCTAGTAATTACTAGGGTGTTAAAATGTGCCATAAATTAATAGCTTATAAGACTTACAGTTCAAAACTTCAAGTATGGTTACATTAATAGCTGATAAAACATCGCTTCAAAACACATGATGTCTCAATCTAATTAACAAAATATTATCAACTTTTAAGGTATCAACTAGAGTGAAGAAATTAACTATCAACCATACAGGAGCTTATTCCCTACATGAAGTGGGATTATCAGACAATAAATAGGCCTGTTATATTTGAATAACTGCCCCATTAAGATCTGACAAAATATTGTTGGACAAAATGATACCATATTATTACCCGAACTATGATGCACCTCCTTAAGTAATTGTGATATTTGCAAGTATGCTAAACAAACTAGAAGACCATTTACTATTTCAACTAGCAAAACTACTAAACCTTTTGAAATTATTCATTCTGACGTATGGGGCCCTGCTCCAATAGAGTCATTTAATGGTTATAAATACTTTGTAACATTTATTGATGACTACTCACGCACTACATGGTTATACTTACTCAAATTTAAAATTGAAGTTTTTTCAACGTTTAAAGAATTTACAAATATGATATCAAATCAATTCAATTCAAAAATTAAAACTCTAAGATCTGATAATGGTACTGAATATATTAATAAAGAGTTTTCAAATTTTCTTAAAGAATTAGGAATTATTCATCAAACAACGTGTGTAGGCACTCCTCAACAAAATGAAATTTCTGAAAAAAAATAGACACTTACTTGAAGTTACACGCGCATTATTATTTCAAACAAATGTACCTAAAAGTTTTTGGTCCGAAGCTGTTCTAACTGCTACATATTTAATTAATAGAACTCCTAGTCATATTTTAAATGATAAATCTCCCTTAGAAGTTCTTAATAACAGAAAATTAAATTTAGAGCATTTAAGAGTATTTGGATGTGTATGCTTTATACATGTACAAGAAAATCAAAGAGATAAATTGGAAAAGAGAGCAATTAAAGGGGTCTTCTTAGGTTATTCCTCTCAAAAGAAAGGGTACAAATGTTATGACTTTAATAAAAAGAAAATGTATATATCTAGAGACGTAACATTTCGCGAAGATGAACCATACTTTAAAGAAGGTAACTCAATACCTAGTGTAGAGGGTCAGTATGGTCACAACCAAGAAGAACAACCTAGGCCAATACTAACTATTTCAGGTCAAGATGAAACTCCCAAAAGTTGTCAAGAACAACAAATTGAAGATGAAGAAGCATCTCAAAATGACACTCTTCAAGTCTCAGGTGACACAAATCAAAATCATGTTCGCAGGTCAGTACGTTCCACTAGACCTCCTACCAGGTTAAGGGATTTTGTTACATACCATACTTCATTATATCCTATTCAAAAACATATCACTTATGATAATGTATCCCCAAAATACCAGACCTATCTAAGCTCTATATCAAGTCAAACCGAGCCATTAACATATCAAGAAGCCCAAACAAATCCTATATGGAAAAAGGCAATGGAAGAAGAGCTAGATGCTCTTGAAAAAAATAAAACTTGGACCATTGTAGATCTACCTCAAGAAAAGAAACCAGTAGGATGCAAATGGATATACAAGATTAAGTATAATAGTGATGGCTCGATCGAACGGTATAAAGCTAGACTAGTAGCCAAAGGTTTTACTCAAACATATGGTATAGACTATACTGAAACTTTTGCACCTGTGGCCAAAATGAGTACTGTTAGGGTATTACTATCACTAGCAGTAAACAAAGGTTGGGACTTATTCCAAATGGATGTTAAAAATGCTTTCCTCCAAGGAAACTTAGAGGAAGAAGTGTATATGAACTTACCACCTGGTCATCCCAAGGAATTTAATAAAAACCTTGCATGTAGGTTACACAAATCCATTTATGACCTTAAACAATCACCTCGTGCATGGTACTCCAAACTAAGTTGGGCATTGTCAAACCTTGGCTTTACAAAAAATGTTCTGCAGATTCATCCATGTTCACGAAACACTCAAAAGTCTCAATTGTCATTGTATTAGTATATGTAGATGACATCATTATTACAGAAAATATGAATCATGAAATTGTGATGGTACAAGATCACTTAAAAAAAAAAATTGACATCAAGGACTTAGGGATATTTAAAATATTTTCTTGGAATAGAGGTAGCTCACTCAACTAAAGGACTCTTTTTATCTCAAAGAAAGTATACACTAGACTTGTTAAGAGAAACAGGTAAACTAGGCTCTAAACCAGTGACTACACCTATGGAAATGAATTGCAAATTAAACCCTACAGATGGTGAACCTTTAAAAGACTAGTTGGTAAACTAATCTATCTAACTGTCACCAGACCAGACATCACATATGCAGTTAGTGTAGTTAGTCAATTCATGCATAGTCCTAGAACAAGTCACTTGAATGCTGTCAACCGAATTTTGTACTATTTGAAAGGTTCACCTGGAAGGGGAATTTGCATGAGAAAGAATAATGATAACACTATTCTTGGTTACTCTGATGCAGATTGGGCAGGCAGTGCAGATAGAAGGTCTACAACTGGATATTGCACGTTTGTTGGAGGCAACTTAGTAACCTGGAAAAGCAAGAAACAAAATGTTGTGGCAAGATCCAGTGCAGAAGCTGAATATCGAGCTATGGCATCCACAGCAAGTGAACTCACGTGGCTGAAACAACTGTTACAAGACATGGGAATGCAAGTTGAGCACCCCATGAAGATGTATTGTGATAACAATGCAGCAAGGCATATTGCCTTAAACCTGGTGTTTCATGAAAGAACAAAACACATAGAAGTTGATTGTCATTTCATACGGAAAAATGTGCAATCTAAGGAAATCGAAACACCGTATGTAAATAGCAAAAATCAACTGGCAGATATCTTCACAAAAGCACTTGATGGGAATACATTTCACCAAATCACAAGCAAGTTGGGCTCTTTCGACTTATTCGAACCCAACTTGAGGGGGAGTATTGAAGATATTGAGAATATCAAATCAGATCCAATATGTGACAACTCTTAGCTAATTTGGAGTGTACAGCTGTGTACATCTTTGTATCTGATTCTGTATCAAATCTAGTGTAATTAGGAAATAGTAACAACAATATTGCATATTGTAATTTAGGAAAGAGTGTAACGGCTAATTAGTAATTAGCCTATATAATATCATGTATGGCTCTGTAACAAAGTATCAATACAAATCAATTTCTTTTATATTAAACTTCGTATCACACCATTCTCAGTTATCGCGGCAAACACTATCGAATATTTTAACTCTCTATTTAAAAAAAAATACAAATTTGGATGATAGAGATAAGAGAGGGAGAGTGGAAATTACTACATGAGATAACGAGAATCATTGTTTTCTAATTATACGGACACCAAACACTACTTTAATCACATTGGACAACAAGAAGCAACTTGGTTCCATTTTTTTTTTTCAGTCTAATAAGTTTGCCTTATTTATACTTGCAACTTGGTAATTTAACAAACTAACAAAATATGAAATTCTAAATCTAGCTACAAACTTCTAATTTTGCATGTGATCCATGTCAAGTAAACAGTCATGCAGTCTGGACTCTGAAGGTCCCAAGACTTTTAATTCCTAACCTTTTGGACTATATGGTTTTGTCCATGTGGCCTAAAGGCATCAAATAATCTTGGTTTCCGAGCTCTATCTTAACTGGCCTATGTCCTGCACTTACCCCGAAAAGAAATTTCTTGAGGTCACGTGAGGTCTATAACAGGAAACACAGAACACGTTGCACGGGGCTAGACATGGCACTGCACGAATTTGTTTTACCTATCAGTATGTACCGACATGTTCATGTACATTTTATTCGAAGTGTATGCTAGGAGGTGTAACATGCTAGTATTTGAGCTATTGGAAATTTATCTAACTAGAAGTGAAATACGTATAATAGTCATAAGTAATTCCCTAAAGTATTTATAAACTTTGTATTTAAAAATTAGTAATTAATATACTACAAAAAAATAGGAATTTATAAAATTAGAAATTATGAAAATATCGAAGTATGTGAGGATTCACCTTGAAGTTTTGTAAATAAAAAAAAATTAACAACTTAGCAATTATTTGATTACAATTTTACATAAGTGATTAATTGTAACATCCTAACTTTTAAATATTTCGAAATTAATTGTAATATTTGGTTCATCAAAAACCTGGACTCTAGAATGTCATGTTTTATTTTTAACATGACAGGGGGCTTTGTGAAAATAAACCAATTCATGAAAGAAAAATAATTGATAACTTATAATATTCTTCAAAAATTGCATGTGGACACCCGTCAGTTTCACTTTCCCTCTAATTATCTAAATTAACAATTCTACCACTCACCTAACCTCATGTAATTTCATAATTAATCCAACAACCCTTAGCCCACATATCGTCCCTTTAATTTTCCTTGGAAATATCAAAATTAGAAAGGCAGAATAAGAGAGGAAAAAGAGAGGAGATAGATAAGGGAAGAAGATGGTGGTGCCTTGTTGCTTGGTTTGTTCTTGTGCCTGGACCCAATTAGTTTCCTCTGATTGCCAAGCAATTACATAGATATGAAGGAGACGAAGATGTTGGATTTATTGTCAACCTCGTTGAATTTAATGCCAACATTGAGCATATATGTAATATAATTATGGATTGTTTGCTGTCATATATGGTTATCAATTAAACTGATCAAACAAGGTGATAGACAATCAATATATTCATTAAGATGTGGTCCATAAATGTGTATAATAATTTAGGCGAAGATCAAATAATTGATGGATTGATTCTGAGATTTGCAATTCAGAAAATTGCCATTTAAGAAGATTGTGTGCGCCACATGGATATCAATGTGGCTGCACGGATTTTGATGCGACAGCACGGTTATTGATGCAATTGCACAAAATACCTTTTTCAAGTTGGCAGATAACCAGATATGTTACTATATATAAGGATTGGTCCCCAAGACACAAGATAACATAAAAAAAATACAGAAACTGAATATACGTTTTTCTCTTTAGAAAAATACAGCTCTGTATGCCTTCTCTTCTTTTTCCATCATCAAAGAATAGAGAAGAGAAATCTATTAGAAAATTTGGAGAGAATTTCTCAAGGGTCATATCTTGCTGTCTTGGAAGACTTATTCCTACGACTATATAACAAAACAACAAGAAGGGCTTCTTGCCATTAGAGTCTAGTCTCGCGCTCACAGAGACGGTTGGCGATCTCTCAAAGAATCGAGTTATTCCGTGGAAACATCCATGGATTCAGGTATTATGTTCCGCACTTAAGATTTATGTGTTATGAGTCGGCCTTGGCATAGGACGGTCCTTAGGTTAAGGTGGGGAACTGTTTCTCCTTTTCCCTGGGGTGTAAGTGTTTGACCCCTAGATGAGATGTAATTGTTTGACCCCTAGAAATTGACCCATTACCCAAAGGTAGCCGCTTAATGGAAACCGATACTTTGGTTTTAAGATGGTTTTAAGGCTCATAAAATGTGATGATTTATTAAGATAAGTTACGATACTATGAATGTAACAATGTCTAGAAGAGTTCTATCTAGGCAAGTCGGAATTCGAAGTGAATTGTTAGGGATCCCTGACTTACCTGGGAACTTACCTGGTTGTGAAATTTGTGCGTATAGTAACAAAAGAAAAAATCATCTCATATATTTTGAGCAAGTTGGGCCTTTATTTGAATGTAATTATAAATTCAGAATTTTTTATTCATGTTGTTCTTTGTGATTTTTTGTTCGTAATTTTTTAGTTAGCATTGTTAAAGGTCTAAACAATATTTTTTATGTTGAATGGAACGGACTACAAATTTTGACATGAGAACATAGTAATAATTTTTGGTGTCAAGGATCTAAACCTTGCATTAAGGAGGTATGTCCCACACTTACGGATAAGAGTACTTATGATGATCAGAAGGAAAATGAAAAGTGGGACAAATCAAATTGCATATTTTTTATGATAATGAAGAGGTCCATTAAGAGGCATTAAGGGGCGCGATTTCAGATTTGATTGTTATCATTAAGGAATTTTATAATCGCACATAACATTTAGTATTTGAGATGGAAAATGCAAATTTTTTGAGGATGTTGAGTTTGCGGATACAATAATGGATTTTGAATTCGAAGAGGAGTATGCAAATATTTCCACAGGTGTTGAGAGTTTTATGGACATAGATCTCAAAAATGCAAGAATAAAAAATAGAACCATTATTGAATACCAAACTCAACATAATTAAACAATACAAAGTCAGATTCTAGTATCTCTGGAAGATGTTGTTGTAGGCTAGATTGTTTCAAACAATGCTGGAATTTCTCGAAAAAATTCAGAAGTGCCAATAAGAAAATATAATCAATAACTGATAATGACATTGGGAAAATTACCCCATTACCTAAAGAAACGAGACCCATTAGTTTCAAATTGATATTTAAAACTAAAAGAGATTCGAAAGTAATGAGGAGTAATATAAAACTCGTCTTGTCACTTAAGGTTTTAGAGACTTTCTCTATGGTTTCATTTAATGAATATAAGCATTAACCGGCCCAAAGGAAGGTTGATGATTGTTAAAATTATGTGTACATAGAATATAGTGATTATTATTATGTTTTACATATAATCAATATTGACGGCTCAAAGGAAGGCATATTGATTGATATGTTATTTGAATTATCAATACTCTATTTTTTGGAAGACTCTTTAAAGATTATATTGGCATTAGTTATGCATTTTAATTTGGAGATTTAGTAGATGGATATTAAGAGAGTGTTTTTAAATGAATGAAACAATACTATATGGTGCAACTAGAAAACTATGTGTTGGTAGACACAGTCTATGGTGTGTAAACTTAAGAAATTCATTTATGAACTAAAGCAAGTGTCTCAACAATGGTATTCCGAAATTCATAATGAGATTATCTCGTTTGGTTTTGAGATATATTTATTGAATGAATTTATATATCTTAAGTTATGTGGGAGTAAGTTTGTGTTTCTTGTTTTATATGTGGATAACATATTGCTTGTCAATATCGATATAAATATGTTGCAAGAAACTAAGAACTTTCTGATAAAGAATTTAGAGATGAAAGATCTTAGTGATGCATCATTTAGTCTAGGGATTGAAATACTAAGGGATGAGATCCAAAAGTATTCTAAGTTTATCCCAAAGGAATTATATCGATAAGGTTCTCATTAAGTATGACAAGTAAAAAAGTAAACCAGAAATACCTCAATAGCAAAAGGAGACAAATTTAGTCTTAACAAGTGCCCCAAGTATTATTTAGAATATGGAACAATGCTAAACTAAAGTAAAGTAAAGTAATGAAAAGAGTATAGAATGGTGAATTGAAATAGAACATGTAGGAACAGACTCTATGTTAGCAGAATCTCTTACTAAAGGATTGATCCCGGCTAAGTTTGAAGAGCATGTTGCTCATATGGGTGTAATCTCTATATATTGATGATATTCAGTTTTAGTGGGAGTCTGTTATTTGTAATTTAATGTTCTTTTTCATTATAATTTTGGATATGTAACTTGTGACATGTAACAAGTGTTATATATATTATGAAGTTTTGACATTGTATTTCTCGTTTATGTTTGACCTCTATAATTGAGTTAATTTATGAAATTCAGTTTCAAGATTTAAGTAGGAGACCAAGTTAGAAATACACATCCACATCATGATTCATGTCATTCAGCGGTATTAGTGATTTGATTATTGAGGGTTTAGTTGCGAATAAATGCGATGAATGCCGCTTTAGTCATTTGCTGATATAATTGATGGACCGAATTGGTTTGGGAATATATAAGGAAGACAGTAAAAAAATGTGCGCACATAAGGAACACAATTCATAATTAAAAAGTCATAACATATTGCTCAAGTGGGAGATTGTTGGATTTATTGCCAACCTCGTTGGATTTAATGCCAACATTGAGCATATATGTAATCTAAGTATGGATTGTTTACTGTCATATATGCATGGTTGTCAATTAAAGTCATCAAATAAGGTAATAGACACTCAATATATTCATTAGGATGTGGTCCATAAATGTGTAGAACAATTTAGACAAAGATCAAATTATTGATGGACTGATTCTGAGATTTGTAATTCAGAAAACTGTCATTTAAGATGATTGTGTGGGCCACACGGATATCAATGCAGCCGCACAAATTTTGATGTGACAGCACGGTTTTGGATGCAATCGCACAAAATACCTTTTTCAAGTTGGCAGATAACCAGACAGGTGACTATATAAGGATTGGTCCCCAAGGCACAAGATAACATAGAAAAATACATAACCTGAAAATATGTTTTTCTCTTTAGAAAATACGTTTTTTTCTTTAGAAAAATACAGCTCTGTGTGCCTTCTCTTCTTCTTCCACCATCAAAGAATAGAGAGGAGAAATTCATTAAGAAATTTGGAGAGGATTTCTCAAGGGTCATATCTTGCTGTCTTGGAAGACTTATTGCTACGACCATACGACAAAATAACAAGAATGGCTTCTTGCCATTAGAGTCTAGTCTCGCGCTCACGGAGACGGTTGGCGATCTCTCAAAGGATCGAGTTATTCCATGGAAACATCCATGAAACATGTATAAGTTCCGCACTTAAGATTTATGTTTTATGAGTCAGCTTTGGCATATTACGGTCCTTAGGTTAAGGTGGGGAACTATTTCTCCTTCCCCGGGGTGTAATGATCAGAGTCAAAATAATGATGATTTACGTAGGGTTTTGGCTTAGGTTTTACATATTTTCTCACACTTATGTTTACTTTATTAGAGAAAAAGGCTACTGTCACCCTTCTTTATGTTTTATTGCAGAATACAGGTTTTGGGACTATTTTACACCAAATGGAGCTAGAATCAGGTCAATCGGATCAGTGACGCTCATCGACTAAGTCTCTGTTACGGTCCGTACTGACTAATACGGACCAGGCCTAGCATTGACCAGGAGATAGCGCTGGAAGCATTAAACCCTAACCGTCGAGGTCCTAATACGGACCGTATCAACTAATACGGTCCGTATCCGAAGGCGTCTCTTGAGAAATAACTGCCGACAGCTGTTTCCAGATTGATTTCTTAGCCTCCAATCAACCTCTACACGTCCCTACACTCCTATATAAGGCCCCTGGGCAGATAGAATTAGTATCTTTGTAATTAGGGTTAGATTTGATTAAAGAGAGAAGAGAGGAGTGATTGTAACCATGCCGTTCCGCGGCTAAGTTCCTTTTCTTAGGGCTAGGCAGTAAACCTTGTTACTCTTGATGTTTTGATATATATATTTCTGTTGATTATGGTTTCTTGTTGTTGTATCGAATATGCTTTTGTGATTTATTATCTCTTCATCTAATTTCAATGATCTAGTTTAAGTTCATTAGGGTAGTGACAGTGCTTTAATGACAATAGAAACTATTTGGATGAGTTAGCCTCGTTGAGATCTATTAGGTTTATGTGAAGAAAACCTTCGCGGGGAAACCATAAACCAGAACAACAAAACGCATGACCAAATTCCATCATTTGCGTAAGGTAAATCGCAGTGATCTGTGTAGTAATTTGGGAGATAAGAGACCCGATAGTTGCGTAAGGTAAATCGCATTGTCCTGAGTAGAGTCTCGATGAAAGATCTGTCATTCTGGCGTAACATAAATCGCAGTGACCTTTGTAGTTATCTTTCATAAAACAACAACAGGAAATCAGATGCAACAGGAATATATTGTCAAGGCGGATTGAGTGGCAGTGGTGTGCCGAAACCCTAGGAATTCTCATCTCTATCTTTATTTTAATTATTTTTAATCGTTTCCTAATTTACATTGATCAACAAACATCTCTCAAATTTCAGATTTCATCTAGCCTTTCGAAAGGTTGTGATTCGATCGCTCGAAGCACTGAACCAATATTCCCTGTGGATCGACCTCGCATATACTACTCGATAAGGATTGTGCGCTTGCAGTCCGAACCGATAGCATTTACGAGTTTATAAATATTAAAAGAAACATTGCTCTCTTTTGAGTGATCATGTAAGTGTTTGACTCCTAGATGAGATGTAATTGTTTGATCTTTAGATAAGACGTAATTGTTTGGCCTTTATGATTCCCCAACAGAAGATGCTCGCAGCATCAGTCGTTCACTCGAGGTTGATTGACTCTCTCTTATAACCATTCAGAGCAATTTTCGTTTTGATAATTCGACATAGGCGTGAACCTTGCGCTATTGGATCAAGTAGCTAGAATCGTATAATGCATCCACAACACAGCAACACGCTCATCACATTGTCTCATCATTGCTAAGGTGCGGGTTTCGAGTTATTCTCATATTCCTCTAACTTATTTTTATTGTTGTTGTTTTCTTGCCAATTCCATTACTTGTTGTTGTTGCTTGCTTGTTTGCTTGATTGCTAATTAGTTGTAATTAAGTTCTTGAATGTGCTTTTAAATTGCATAGCATGAATGTATGAGTTGTCATAAGGAGCATGAACATATATTCTAGAATTGAATTGTGACATAAGTGGCAAAATAAAATTGTAGTATGTGATAGTATTATATTTTTAGATTAAAGCATCAAGATGCGTGATCATATCTTTTTATAGCAAAAATCTGAAAATGCAGTATGATGTTCAAATTTAGAATTTGGTTTGAAACATGACATGATTTTCATCAAGTGTTTTAGTTGCATTGCATATCTATAAATGATATAAGACATGAGTTGAAGTAAAACTTTTGCATGATATACTTGTGTGCATGACACATAGCATGATATGAACTATTTACTTGTTTTAAATGAAATGTGTTAAAGAACTACAAGTCTGAAACCGGACGATCATGTATGCGCCGTATTCGGGGTAAGCGTGCAATTTCGGTTATGTAGGTGCTGAACTTGTAGCGCATAACAGAAATTGCATAGGCGCCATTTTCGTGGTAGCGCATGACTCGGTTATGTAGACGCTGAACTTGTAGCGCATAACTTTAGTCATGTAGGCGCCGTATTCGGGGTTAGCACATAATTTCAGGTTATGGCCATAACAGAAATTGTGTAGGCGCCATATTCGTGGTAGCGCATGATCGGAGTCCTGTATTTACTTGATTGAACCTTATGTTTGAAACTTGATGGTCATGTAGGCGTCATATTCGAGGTAAGCGCGAAACTTCAGTTGTGTGGGATGAAGTTTTGTAGGCGCCACATATTCGGGGTATGTGCGGAACTTCATTCGTGTGGGATGAAATTTTGTAGGCGCCATATATTCGGGGTAAGCACAGAACTTCAGTCGTGTGGGCTGAAGTTCTGTAGGCGCCATATTCGGGGTATGTGCGTAACTAAAATTATGTAGGCGCTGATTTTCGTTGTAGCACATAATTTCAGTTATGTAGGCGCCATTATTCGGATAGCGCATCACCGGGGTTTGCAAATACCAGAATGGTTACCATCGAGGTCATGTAGGCGCTGAACTTGTAGCACATGACCAAGATATTATGATTACCATAATGGTTACTCGATATATTGTGATTATACTATATGGTTTGTTGATTAAAATATAGCTTGAATATTTGTACAATTGACATGATACATAAGCATTGCATTTTTGGGAACTAATGTTCATGTTAAAGAGTTGAGATAAATGCATAAGTTTAGGTGAGAACACTTGACAAGATTAATTGTGAATAAAGCATGATTAAGTAATAGGGTTGCACAAATAAATTGGATTGAATTTTTAAGTCTATTGCATATGAGCATTGCATATTGTGAACTTATTTTTATGTTTGATTGTTATAGTTTTATAGATTATTTCTCAGGGTTGCTGATTTTTGTGTCGTACTTGAGTAATTCATAAAATGAAGTTCTATTTATTTTCGTTGACTGATTATAGTTTGAAGCTAGTTTATTGGAAACTGAGATCACTATTGTAGTCTATATTTTTGGTGCTCGGTGTTGTTTTAGTTTCAGTTGGTCGGATCTGGGGATAACTCGACTGCAACTGAATACTGCACTGTGAGATTATCAACCTCTTACCGTTCCACTTTGTGGGTTCTAGGTACAAAGCGCGAAATTAGAAAACGAGATGTATAACTTGAAGAATTGCGGGATTTGCCACAGAGTGAATTATTTGCTTCAAATAAATCTGCTATGGTATTTTGTTGGCATAATTTATACCGTAGCTGGTTTATTTTCAATTGGTTAATTACATGTAAATTCTGAAATTTGAATGAAAATTTATTCATGCAATGTGGCTCTTGTCAAAGTCATTGGTAATGTATGTATATATATGATTGTATTTGATGATTGAATCGCCTTGCGCTAATGAGTGCGGCGGGTTGTCTGCCCTGTTGTTGGGGTGTGACAGGAGGGCTGTTCTATAGAGCATGGAATAAACACAACGCCAGCACGACGCAAACACGACGTGCTAATATGGACTAGAGGTTGGTCTTAATAGGTTATGCGAGTGCATCCGCCCCCCAATTAACACACACACACACCATATCATCCCTCCTTCAAAGTTTCCGGAGATATATTATGTGATAAAATTTACTGACTAGATCCTAAATTCTCTAATTTGGAATTTAGCAGAAAAAAAATCTCAACATATAATTCGAAACTAGATAACTTTATGATTTTGGTGCTGACATCAGGACCGGCTTGTGGCATGACATCAGCTTGTAGGTTATTAATGACGAAATACTGACAAGACTAGCAATTGCATATCAAGAAATTGATGCTTGACAGCTAAGGTTAACATTAATCAATATTTTATTCAAGATAAGAGAGGCTACGAACTCTAGGCCTAATTGGGTCTTTTTAATTGTACACCGAAGAAACTAGAGATGAAAGATTAATTTCGATAAAAATATATTAAAGATAAATGTCAGAATTTAAATATAGATTATCAACTTTAATTTGTAAATCAACACATAAGGCTATGATGAGCTCGTTCCACAATACTAAAAGTATCGTGCAAGATATTTCACCAGAGAATATATTACGTTAAGTAACATATTTTGGTATTAGATTTTTATGTCGGTTATGTATCAATTGTCATACAATTTACGTAATTTAATATTTTCATTAAAAAAATTAACTAAATTGATTAATAGTGATATGTATGTCAATGTTATGACATGTATAAGGTACAAATCAAATTTTCAAATAATTTGCAACCAATGAATCCCTATCCTAGAAATAATAAGTATGTCTATGTTAACATACGGTAAACTACAAACTACAGTATCCAAGATATTGTAGCAACATAGTCCCACTGACGATGGAAAGCGAGACTCCCATCAAGGAAGCAAAGAAACACAATCCACTTGGTTTGTATGTTGTGGGTTCAAAATAAGACCATCTATATATAACTGTTATACTTCACAACCAAATTAATTGCCGAGGAAAATGCGGTTCATCCCCGGACAGGTCCATCTTAATTTATTCCCATCCTGATGGTCGCCTCGTTGACAAGTCAACTATTTTTGTGCCTCGAAAACAAACCTTAAGCATAACCTCCATCTCAGGATTGATGATTAATATAAAAATCTAAAGAGTATTTATTTATTATTAAAACAGGGGGCTCTCGTATGTTGTGAGTCATGCAAGCAATTCATGTGATATTATCCTAATCCTACTTTATTTATATATTGGCATGACTCTTTGTACATTATATATGGAATTTTTATGCCTGGAGGTTTCTTTTATTCTTTTTCAGTTTGTTTAATTTATTATCAATTGCTCTTTGATGTTGTTTACCGACAGAAATCAAAGCACGAAGAAATAAAGTTTAGTCTCAACCACAGAACTTGAATTGGATAACTAATTATAATGTAACTAAAATTTACTGATTAGCAAGAAACTTAGACCATTGACGTCTTCAACTTAACTTGTGAGAATCATATATATGTAAGGAAGCAACGATTTAAGGATAACGCCGGGTTAAATCAGTAATTATAATTAGGGCAAGCTTGTGTTAATATATCTTGACCATTTAATGTGTGCTTGTATTGAGCTGGAAGTGGAAGAAGAATAATTTGTCTTGTTATTCTCGTCTGTGCTTGTATCGTATCAAGAATTTTGTTGTGGACATTAGATACGGATGAAACAACATCTTTTAAGATTTCAAGTATCCAAGTAGTTGATTGGCTATTACTATTGCTAGCAATTGCGAACTTGATCTTAATTTCTGGGACTAGCAAGGTTCACAGCTGGTTGCTCTCTCTCGAGATGCTGAATTGCAGTGATGGAGATAGTTTGAGAGATGATAACTTTATAATAAGACTCCATGAAGTTCATGTAGTTTGTAGTTGTTACCTCTAAGGAAATGAAGAAGTCACAGTGTATAGTTTTAACAAAGTAAGACACCAGACAAGTGACAACTTACGAGAATTGAATAAATAACACACAACTCCCGTGAAACTCCCTTCCCACCCTTGTTTTATTTCATTGGAAAAATCTGCTCTTACAGAGGAATTATTTCTGCTTAGTAAACATGACTAGCTGTCTATTTTATAGAGCATTATGCCAGCCAAGCATATGCTGCCTAATTCCTAAATATTTCTTTCCAATATTATATTTTCTTAATACAAGATTACAGAAATATTACATAAATATCACAGCAGATAGTTTCCTTTCTTCACCATCACAGTTGTCTTATGCGCCATCTCTCTTCAGATCTTTTGTGGCTCACGTTAACAATCCCCCTCAAGTTGGCATGTAGATGTCTTTCATGTCCAACTTGACAAGTGAGTCATGAAAGATTGTGCTAGATACCCCTTTCGTCAATATCTCTACAAGTTGATCCTTGGTTCTCACAAGGGAATGCAGATGACTTTTTTCTCTAGATTTTGTCTGATAAAATATCTGTCAACTTCTATATTCTTGGTACGGTCATGTTGTACAGAATTCTGAGATATGGAAGTTGATAGATATTTTATCAGACATAATCTGGAGGAATGTATGCAATAGACACATAAACAAGATTTTAAGTATTACAAGTCAATGAATGTCGTCAGATGGAACTCTAGCGGAAGCGAACCAGTGCTTTTCAAAGAGCAAAAAAATAAAAAGCGAAAAAACATGCGATTTCAAACCCTAGCCCGAGGCGGCTGCCTCCTCTCCTCCCAAATACACCTCTACTTTCAGTCCGCCCCTCTCTCACCCCTTCCAGGCTTCTCTTCTGACAAAGTGTCTCCTCTCTCTCTCTCCTCTACCTCGAGAGGAGAGGAGAATGAGAGAGAGGGAAGGGACCAGAGTTGAGCGGAGTCGATCGGAGCCGAGAGCGCGGTATTGTCGGAGCTTAGAGTGTTTAGTCTCTACGCCATTTCGATCGGAGCGCAGGTGAGTAGATCCGGACGTCGGAGCGCGGCGGCGGTCCAAAGAGCGAATCTGCTCATAGAGAGCGATAGGGATTAAGGTAATAGAGTAATTATGAGTGTATATCGGTGAGATTAGAAGATTAGAGTTATTTAGAGTAGTTTGAAGGATTTTCTGAGAATAAAATAGTAGATTTAGGATTAGAGTTATTTTGAATCGTTGTAAGTTCGTTTTTTTATCAATGAAATTGCTAGTTGGCACTTAAAAGTAGCTAACCTTAAAAAAAAATGATATCTCAGAGGTACATATATCGTTGAAGTTTGTTTTGTTTATTGTTGATATTTGATAACCTCTCCTTCAGATGTGATAGAATTCACAAAGTTAGAGATGTTAATGTTGGGGAATCATAAAGGCCAAACAATTACGTCTTATATAGAGATCAAACAATTACATCTCATCTAGGAGTCAAACACTTACATCCAAGGAGAAACAGCTTCCCACCTTAACCTAAGGACCGTTTTATGCCAAAGCCGACTCATAAAACATAAATCTTAAGTGTAGAATATAATACCTAATTCCATGGATGTTTCCATGGAATAACTCAATCCTTTGAGATATCGCCAATCGTCTCCGTGAGTGCCAGTGTTATTGTATATATTTGAAAATTTGGTTGAATTTGGTTCTGTGGGATTTCTCAAGGGCCATATATCATGCTGTCTTGCTTCTGATCTGATTTTCTTATTTTTTCCGCCGACTAAGCTGTGCTTGCTCATGATCTGATTTTCTATTTTACATTCTTTTTGCATAATGTTTATTGTATATATTTGAGGCAAGCTCTAGCTAGGACATAATAGCAATTGATGGACAATGAGATTAATTGTGGAGGCTTATTCCAGTTGAATTAAAGATACATTTTTAATGGCAGCCAGTGTTAATACTTGAACTTTAAAAAGTTAATTTTGTATTATCTTCTTGTCATTTAGTGTGACATTTGTTTAGTGTTTCATTTTTATATAGAAGTACAAATCCAACGACCAAACTAAGTTTTTGAGAGGAGAGAGAGAGACAGAGCCACTGCAAAGTTTGAGAGAGAGAGAGAGAGAGAGAGAGATGACTCCTAAGCGCTTCCTAATCTTGGCTGTAATGTTCCTGCTTGTGACAGCCAACTTGCTTCCAGAGTTAGCGGCTGATCATTTGTCTGAAAAAAACAAGGAAGCCAAAAATAACATTGCAGTTGGTAATGGTAAACTTCTGTCAATTTAGTTAAATTATATTGGTTCATATTTGATTACTGAAGATTATCTGTAAGCATTATATCGTTAAATATTGTAAACAAGATGAAAAGAAACCTGTGTAATGGGTTTTCTATGTTCTAAATTAAATATCATTTTAATTTTGCGAGGCCTACAACTCTTTGACAGATCAGCGACGTCCTAGATATATATGTTAGACTATTGAATCCCCATCTAAACTATTCAGACAGTTTCAGCTTCATTCTCTGAATGCATGCGCGTGTGTGCTAGCTTGTGTGTTAATTAATTTCTACCTCAGATTTTCGTTAATTACATAAATGGTATTATACTATGACGCACTTTTTATGTCATATGGTTTTTAGTGTTATTCACTGTTTGATTCATTTTTTTTTTTATGTCAGGAGTCGCAGACAAAATTGTTGATCCAAAAGAAAACAAATTTGACCATATATGCCCGCGCTGTGGACAACCTAATGGTACCTTTACATGTTGCATTCCCCCTTAAAAACCTACTGTCTTATGATCATGTGTTGCTAGTATATACTCTGTTTTGTAATTTTTCCTATGTTATGTGCTTTATGTCTTTATTGCTTTTTATTGTGCCCATAAAGAGCTGTGTGTGCCTGTATCTTATCAAGAATTTCGCAAGTATTTAAGACTAGGAGTAAATCAACAATAAGAATATTATTCTTTTTTTGTTCTTTTTTCTATTGTCTTGGAATATCGATGAAACAACATTTTTTAAGATCTAAGTATTCAACTATTTATAGGCTATTACCATTGCTAGCAATCGCTAAGTAAACTACAAGAATGGGACAGTATCCGCGAGAGTAAAAAGTGACTATCCGCGAGGGTATACCGATAGAAAGGTGTTTTTTTCTATTAGCGACGGGAGTATCCGCGAGGGTATACCGACAGTATCCCTCGCGGATATTGTCCCATTATTGTAGTACTTGATCTTAATTTCTGGAATAGCAGGGTTCACTGATTGTAATTATATTGATATATAGTTCATAACCACACAGTCAAATTTGATAGAATTATTGTAATTTAGAGTTACTAAATGTAAAGAATTGAAAAGTTAATAGTATAGTTTTAACACAGGTATTTACATTTATAATAAAGTAAATCATGAACAAGTGACATAATTTTCATATACGTCAAAATCTCAAAGAAATGATAGATACAATCAGCAATCACCAAGAGAGGATCATATTCTCTACATCTCATTGCTCATATCCAAGAGGACGTGAATACAAGTAGGACAAATATAAAACAAATATAATATTCACATTAGGTAAAGAGGCAGGCAGATGCAAACAAGATGGTTGAGATCTCAAGCAATAGGCCAATCTGATTTGTGAGACCATAACTAGGCCTGTCAGCTTTGGAGCGATATATTAATTAGGTCTTTCAGAGCTGACGAAGTATTATTAGACAATATGAGACCGTATCAGATGTTGATTTAAATGCATGATAATTGAAACAAGAATTACAGTAATTAAAAGATCACTTATCAATATTTAGGTATTTAACCCCAACTCGCAGCTCTAGTGATTCTTACACGGATCATGATGCACCTCTTGAGGTTGGTCTTAGCCACCTTTCTCAGTTGTTGCAGAATCGAATATCATGACTGTTGCTTATTTTAAAAAATATAAAGACTTGGGGGAGAATTACTTCTGATTACAAGGACACCTAATAACATCTATATATATCCCTGTCACCAGAAAACACGAAGCAACTTTGTTCTATTTTTCTTTTCCATTCTAACAGACTATGGAAGCCTTATATCTACTTACGTACAACATAGTAATAGCAGACTAACAGATATGGAATTCTAAGCATAGCTACAAACATCTTGTCATGCAAGTGATCAATGTCAGTCAAACTAAAGCATCAATGCAATTATTGGCGTCTGGATTCTGGAGGTCTCAAGTGTTTCAATTCCTAACCTTTTGAAATTGAGGCCCAAGAGCCAAGGGCATCAATTAATCTTGGCTTGATATGAGTCCAGATATTTTGAGTTCAGATTTTGACTGTCCAATCAGAATTCAAACCAGTCTGATTCGAGGTCGAATGCATAGAGCTCCTTTAATATTTGGGTCAAAACAAATCGATCTGACGATTCAAATCTAAACTAAAAACAAATTTTGATGGTGGGGTGCGGACTATGTCCAGTGAAAATATAAATTTTGCCCTCAAATTAATTATGAATCATGTAAAAAAAATTAAATAAGTAAAAATTCTATATAAATCTAACTATTGTATAAGATTTATATTTTTAAGACTTGTTTGTTTGTTTGTTAGTTGACGAGTTGAGTCTTAATTTTCTGCGAGGACATGGAAAAGGCCAGATAGACACAAATACAATATTAGCATTGTCTTTTGCAATTAGCAAGTAAACTAACACGGAAGAAATAATACTAATCTACATGTGGAGCAGGTTAATTAGCATTATTAATTAACAATTCTCAACGAACCTCATGGACAGCACATCTTGTTAATTACTAGAACTGAGTGCAAGGCACATCTTGTTACCCCCTTTGCTTTTAAGTTAATATATCCAAATATAATACTCGAAGCAGGAAACATAGCATTTAAATGCAAGTATTGGGCCCAATAAAGAGCTCTATGTTTCTCCAATCAGCGTCTTCCCTCTCCACCCGTGTGAAAAAGGGGGATGGGCCAGAGACTTTCACTCACTTGCGTAACAATTACTGGGTGCTGAGGCATGGTCGAAGCATTCCAAACGAGCGTGGTCTCATTGTTTCTTCTTTGGTAGCTTAATTTTTCAGTATTTTGATTTGTATCCATCCCTTAGTATTTTGCAATATTTTTTTTTTCCAAATTGTTCCAGCCAGCTGTTTGTACAATTTTCCAGGAAAATGGGACTCGTGAGGAATTTGGGTTGGCTGCTCTCGGAATCGAGCAGGCGAAATTAGCTGGCGAATTATTTAAGAAGGTTAATTTTCCTATCAATTTTTCCTTTAGTGACAATTAATTTCTTGCGAGATATATGTAATGAGCTGAGCTAACTATTGACAGAGTCCGAATTTATAGGAGTTAGAGGAAAGGAACTTCAGAATTGACAGAGTCCGAATTTGTTATTCCCCATATTCAAGAACAACTGAAACTGCTATATAGAGAAGTTGCTAGTGTTTTGGGAATTTCATTTGATAGCTCCAGTTGTGAAGTGAGTTTTTTGGGTTGACTGAATGCATTTTCGAAATAATGCACTTTTTTTATATGTTTTTGCAGCACAAAATTTAGGTGAGTTGGTAACCATTTGGGTTAATGTTTTGTAGGAAATGGTAGACTTGCGTGAACGATATTTTGGGACACTTGATCTCCTTGTACATGACAAGGTGAGTTGGCTTTCAATATATAGTGCTCCTTGTAGTAGTATGAATGAGAAAAGTTTTCTTGAGTTGAAAGCCTAATGGTGGTCTCTTGCATGGTTCTGAAACTCGGAATCGGAATCGGAATCGGGTTCTTGACCGTGGAATCGGAATCGGATGAATCGGCCGGAATCGGCCGAGTTGACTCGGAAACTCGGATTTTTTTGGCTGAAGCTTATTTTGTACCCAAAAGGTAGGAAAAAAAATAATTTGTAGAAAAACTATATTAACACAAAATATTACACTCAAATAATCCAGTTTACAGTTATTTCTTTCTACACAATTTGGTTACCATCTGATCATGATTAAAAAATATAATGAAAATGAAGGCTGACTGAGACATACACTTGCATTAATCATGGAATCAGTGGTGAAAATCACTTGTTTTATTGTACATTTATTGTTTGAAACAATTTGGCAGTGGAAATATCTATGCAAATCGTACCTAGTGGAAGCAAGGTGGTACCACAATGGATATGCACCAACATTGGACGAATACCTTGAGAACGCATGGTTCTCCAGTTCAGGCCACATAGCGCTTTCCAATGCCTACTGTATAAACGATTATGTTACTGCTAAAGATCTACAGCAGATCTCAATTGGTTATCCTGACATTTTTCGAACTCAGTCAAACTCAGCCAAACTCGGTCAAACTCAGTCAAACTCGGTCTGACTCGGTCTGACTCGGTCCGACTCGGTCCGACTCGGTCTGACTCGGCCTGACTCGGCCTGAATCGGTCTGACTCGGCCTGAAAATCGGCTAACTCGGCCGAGTCAAACACTGTTCAACCGAGTTTTGCTGAAAAACTCGCATGGGCGCGAGACTCGGGTGAAAATCGGATCGGACACGGCCGATACCGAGTTGACTCGGCCGAGTTAACTCGGAATCGGCCGATTTTCCAAACCATGGTCTCTTGTCGACAACTCTTTGGTTTTTAAATTTTTTCTACACGTAGCTAAAATTAGGTTAAATTGAACAGAATGCAGGGGTGTGGCCCGTGTGGGCCGCCCTTGATGAAAAAAATCCTTTTATGCCACTGGAAGGCGGCGGTGAAAGTGTTGCTGATGTTGCTTCAAGACTTACGGCAGCTTTGCTCGCTACTGAGACAGCATTTGAAGGGTATTCTATTGCAGTTCTCTTTAGTGCATTTCAATTTCATATTTTTGCAAATCTACGGTATTAAATATTCCTGTGAAGTAAGTAGATTGTAGACTAATTAGACCCAATCAACTCAATCAATTTGCTTATTTAACAACTGGTTTCACTTTCTTTTGGTGCTCAATTTCAAATCAAGGATTAGTGAACTACCATAGTTGTTGTGATCTCAATTCAAGCATATACCTACTGGTATTAAATTATTGCCGGTTTATATAAAGATGCTAGTAGGGCTTTTTGTACACTAAATGAGTGCAAACTAAGTGTTATGGTAATCTTGGTTTATAACTAGTGACCATGTTCCTATAGATTTATATAAAATTTCAGTTCGTTATTATATTATTGAATCTTACCTGATGAATGTTCTATATACAATCAGAATTTGTGCAAATGCCAAATTCTGGGAGATCATCTGAAGCACTCTGTTGTTTCATTGATAGTTCTGTTGTTTCAATGGTGATAGTAAACATAAATGAAAATATAAATTTTATAATCTATTAATTTGAAAAATAGGCATTTGCTTGAAGTTTCGTTTCCTGCGTTTGTCATGTATGCAGATGTGCAGTCCTGATAGTCAGCCATGGAGATACTCTCCAAATCTTGCAAACCCTGCTTCAAAAATTGAAAGAAAATCCTTCTTCTGATGAGGATATCGAACAAAGAATAAAAAAATTAATACTGTCTTGTCCCAGCACCGCAAGTTCAAACTGCCAACTGGAGAGCTCCGTCAGATCATTTGAGTTATCATTTTTACTTGTATTGCTTATTGATCATTTAATAATAACCACATGAAAATATTTTTTCTATTCCTTGGATTGGTTTCTCAAAAGTCATCCATGTAACTTGCCCAATCTAGTGGAATAAAATCTGTGTTCTCTATGGATATCCTTCAAGAATAGTATTCGAGCGAGGCTACGGTCATATGGATCCATGTCTCTATTTACAAAGTCCAAACAGTCGACCTGAATCACTTAACATGATCTTCGTATGAAAAATAAAAATATACTTGGAGATCAAATTTAAATTTTTAAAATTTTTTTACTATTGTTTATATAGGTAGAAAATTACTAAGTTCTGATGGTTCAAAATTTTTGGATGAGGTGATTTTCTACCAATCTAAAAAAAAGTAAAAATAAAAAAAATTTAAAATTGTTGTATGCTAGAATTCTGAAGTTCATTTTTGTTGAAATCATTATCAATTAGTTTTTGGTAAATAAGACGTCAAAATACTACAAATTACTATAAAAATTGGTAACCTCAGGTATGGTTTTTCTGATATTTACATTGTATAATGTTCTTTTGTCAGAATAACGACTGCGGTACCTATATATCACTACAAGAATGGGACAGTATCCGCGAGGGTATACTGACAGTATCTCTCGCGGATACTATCCTATTCTTGTAGTGTATGACAAGTAATATTTTCAATTGATATGTTAACTTTCACTACCATGTTATATTAACATGGTTATGACATTTTGAGGTCTTTTTTTTAGTGTATTTGCCGCACCAAATATACCCTTATTTTATTTTATGTTATTTGACAAAATAAACCCATTATCTGTTTAATTGTTTTGATTCTTTTGAATGTATAAACCATTAACGATGGTTTTCCTTGATGTTTTTAGCTCTTTTATATCCAGACTAACCGTTAACGACGGTTTTTATATTGCCAGGTACTAACGCTTTTGATAAACATTCGCATTAATATGGTACATATCCTTGAACTCTTTCTTTATATCATATATGTCCATCTACTCTTTAAATTCTTTCATATTTATCCATGAACTCTTAAATATATTTTATATTGTGTTCAATTTTTTAAATCCTTTGCAAGATATATATACCAGATGAATTATAGAGTTAATTGATAAATATAAATTAACTCTTTAATTCATCTGGTATGTAGATCCCTCAAATAATGACAGTCATTATATGATCTAGAAACACCGTATCGTATATTGTCTCGTGTTATTTTGTGTCTTGATTAAATCATTGTGTGTTATGTTGTGTCATTTTTTTAGAATAATCATGACATACGAATAAACACCATTATCGACACGTACGTGATTGACTACCATGCTGTGATGTTGATTTTTTACATCTTTAATTTGGTGGGCATCAATCAGTCAAACCGGACGGTTCAGATTGAACTGATAAATTCAGTTTCTTATATTTCACTTTAATTATTTGTTTATATTTATAGACAAGTCCCATTCACTTTTCTCTGCTATCTTTCCTTCAGTAACTTCTTTCAGGAGTGGAGGCGGACAGATGCGCATCAGATCATATGATCTGCACTAAAATTTATAAAAACTTCATTTGTACACATCTTAAAATTATTTGTACGGATCTTGATGCGAATCGTACGACTTTGACTCTGATCCGATATGCATCTTAAATAAGTAAAAATTCTATGTAAATCTGAATATTGTATAATTAAGATTTATATTTTTAAAACATGTTTGTGTATTTGTTAACGAGTTAAGTCTTATGTGAGGAGCTAAACAATTTATGTTTTATCATACTTAGAAAATCAAGACAGTAATGCTTAAATGCCAATGGGTGGGGAGAGTCTTGGAGAAGCTTAGATGGCCCACGAAGAGGTGAAAAAGTCGGGAAAGCATGGAAGAAAAAGAATAAGGGTCGAGGTGGGATGAGGAGAAGAGGAGAGAGATTGGAGGCAGGCAGGAGCGAAACTAGAAAATTTAATTAAGGGGGCTAAAACTTAAAATGCATAATTATTAATTTGTAGTTAGTGGAATTTGAACTCAAGACCTTTCAAGTACAAAATAGAGTCTTTAACCACTAGACTACAATAACCATGGATTGGAAAATCGGCCAGTTCATTCTCTGGTTCGTATGTTACTCGTTGTCAACTTGAGAGTCTGTTTCAAGAGTAGAGCTACATTTCCTTGTTTGCATCTGTTGGGCCGAGCGGGCTTAATCTACTTCAATCCAAACAGATGCATAGCTCTTATATAGCCCAAAATTCTCTTATTTTGGACTATTCTACCCCAACAGTAGAGCTTCGTAAAGGCTCTTTGCATTTCATTACCATTTTCTATCTCTTCATTATGTTCTGCTTGGTCGTTTCTCTGAATTCAGTACCAATACAATACCTGGCCGTGTATAATGAGATCTGACTCGTCCATTTTAATGTGTTCTTCTTAGGATACTTTGTTTCTCTAGGCACACGAAATGAGAAAGTTTCTTTCTCTTTGGAGAGATTGCCGGATCACCTACGACAGTTTCACGAATCTGATGCCATAGATAAGTTGTACGTGAGATGCTAAAATCTCTGTTGAGATCCAATTTGGTAGGTCTTTTGCTTCTCTTTGATCAAGCACCAAAACTGTTGAAATTGGCAGCATCAACTTCAATAGCCCAGTAAATATTTAGACGGAAGGCCCAAGTTCAATTCCTTACTAGAATATTCAAGAAATTACCAAACTAACTAGGCGGTGATGAAGAAAAAACTAGAATATTCTATAGAAGACTAGAATATGTACATGAGTATCTCACTTGTAATTTCTAGATTAATCCAAAACCAACATTAGTCAAGTTGGTAGAAGAAACAATATGAATTATCTGGAAAATTGTATAACCGACATTGGACTTACTATAAATAGGTTAGAGGTCTATGTGTAGAGTGCTGAATTAGAAAGTGAGGCGTGAGAGTGAGAATATATCAAAGCTTTGTACCTGAACTACTCTCTTAAATAAAAGAAATTAGTTTATAAACTCGTTTCTCCTATACCATCCACAATCCAAGTTACATTTTCAACAAAAACCAATTCTATCACTTGCCTTGTTTTCTTTTTCTAGTTTTCTCACAATATTAATTGCTATTAAGATCTGTTATGTTATGATCCAAATTGCTATTTGGGCCCATTGGGCCATGTATTTTGCTTATATATAGTATGTAATTTAAACTCTTAATGAGAGAGAAAATTAGTAAATTCAGTTTACTCCATACCTCTCTCCTTTCTTCTTCCTCTTCGCACCAAAACCCTAACAAGATCATTAGTGATGATTATTTTGCACGTATCTTATAGAAAATTGAGGAATTTTGTATGTAGCAGTTGCATTATTTTCTTCAATTGCTTTGATAGCTATTCTAATTTGTTTTACCATTTGCTTCAGACTGGTATTAGTTTCTATATAATCTTATTCACTTATATTTGTTTCTATCCTGCAACTTTATTTAAAAAAAAAAATTACCAATTAGTTGGTATGATTGACCTCCAGTTAGTTCTTATAAACTTGTATAATTTTGTACTTTCACACTTTTAGTCTGCATAAATTAGTTGTTATCGAGCAATATGTCACCAATTTTTAACTTAGACCTACATGCTTTAATGGAGCTAGCATACCTATATGCTTATATTTAATCAAGTAACTCAGGATTGTAGAAATATATAGTAATTTTATAGTTCATACAGGCATGGTTTTTGATAGTAATTCATACAAAACAAAACTTTCATTTAAACATCAAATGACGATAATAGCTGACCAAATTCAGAATCTTAATGAATATCAGGTACTCCTCATACCAGCACTCACTCCCTATATACTGGTGCAAGCCCTCTGCATTAAGTATGATGTTAGTCAACTTAGTCTGTCATTGGGTTCTAGAATTACCAAATAGGAGGACAAGGAAGGAAAATTGTAATATTGGAAGGTGGGGCCTTCTCTTTATACTCAAACAGTCATGTATTTGAAGGTAGAGCAATACTGATTCTGACAAGATTGTTGAAGAGCAAAAAAAAAGAACGGGGCAGAATATAAGTTCCAACCTCTTGGGATGATGTCAACCTATGTGACTTGAACTGGAGGAGAGCGATTTTAGAAGATGGGATAGAGCGACTTTAGAAGACAGGATGAGAGAAAGAAAGGTAAAGAGTATTGCTATGTGACTTGAACTGGACTGACAAAGAGACACATGCAAGACGGGAAGGCAGTAAACATCCAGTGTAAGATCTGGGCCGATGTTAACGGCTTACATTCAGACTACATTAAACTCCATGCATTATAATCAAATCTTTCTTTATTCCTTTTCTATTTCTTAAATACATTACAGTGCAGGGATTCATTCAAATTTTCAGGGTAGATCGTGAATCACTTGAATACTTTTCACAAGAAGATAGGTGGTCGGGCTCCTTGCGATCCTCCTGCGAATCGAAAACAGCAAATAAGGTACGGACAACAGGGTCTGTTCTCCTTTCACACAAAAGTACCATACCATGAAGAATATAATATGAATAAGGTCATCTGAGGTCTGACGGACTGGTTATTTGCAAGTAAACATGTATCAAATGGAAATCCAAGACAAAGCTGAGAGTTCAGAATCATATGATTTGATTGCTTAATTGCAGTTATCACTGATCAAATATTTGTGAATATGAATTAATTAATCATACAATAGAATACATCAAAGACAAATCATATAAATCTTAGTACATATAAAATAAGGTCTACGAAACAGTAGCTTAGTAGTTCTTAATTTATAATCTCGCTCTAATAGAACATAGACAGAAGCTAAATATTACACAAGGGACTCAATGACAGAACTCAGCAACATGCCTGCTAGGTTTTTTTAGAATGATTTCCATGAACAAGAGGAATCACTGAACATAATGCTTGTACTACTGCAGAAATAGCCACGATTGCTGCCACCACTAAACCGAGAATCAACCATGGATTTGTCATGTGCTTGTGCCGGAGCCACGCAAACCAACGGTTCCAGTGGTTCTCATAGTGTTTCTCAAGCACGTCACAGACTGGTTTTAGATAGCCCCTAGAACCCATTTCCAAAAATCTAAACTTGGTGAGATTCTTAAAGAGTTCAGAAACATCTTCGTCACAGCCTAGGTGGTGCTCAATGATGCCCTTTCGTGATAGCAGCGTCACATCCTCAGGCATGCTTAGCAGCTGAGACATAAAAGTAATGTATGTGGTTATGAAATCATCTCCAAATTGGGCTGTTTCTTGCTCGAAAGCAAGGAGGTTCCCGAATATATAGCTCGTCTTCTCATCAATAATCAACTTTGGAATCCTCAATTCACCATTCTCAAATTCTATGTCTAGCGGTGAGTGAGATGATTTCTGAGGAAGCTTGAAGTGGACTCCTGCTTCATAGTACTCAACTGCTCGGCGCCACCGCTTAGACTGTTCTTGTTGCTGGTTGTTATCGGTCTGACACTTCCACTTTTCTTCTAACAGTTTTCTAATAACTTGGAGCCACAGCCTTAGTTGTTTAATTAGGGTGCTACCAACTGTAGAACACTCATTCTGCTTCTCTGATGGTCTTAACCACCAATGAAACAAATGAAGCAGATGGTGAATTTTTTTAGGGTAATCATTTTTTTCAGCTGTTATGGGGATATCCAGGATATTATCCTTGAGGATTTTCCCCAGTACACTAGCTACGACATGTTCATTGGCGGTTTTATGGCCACTAGCAACATTATACATTTTCTGAAGTATGAAGAATGGAATTTGGTTCTCAAAGAGGAGCATATCATGTTCAAAATCTCTCACAATGGAAGAAAACGGATTGCATTCATCAGATCTTACACTAGAAGTCTTGATGTTGTTTTGATCTGAATTTTCATTACCTGCAAACCCATTGTTAGTTCCATTAGGATTTTTGGCACCAAGATTTTCCCTATTATTTCCTGAGAATTTGATCCAGTATTAGAGCTGCCATGTATTGAGTCAGCTGGGCTGATTTCATTTGATCTCGCTTGAGAGATCTGAATGTTGTTTTGCTCTGAATTTTCTTCACCCACAAAACCATGACTACTACCGTTAGGATTTTGGGCACCACGATTTTCTTCGTTGTTTTCCTTATGATTGGATCCAGTATTATAACAGTCACGGCTTGAATCAGCTGGGTTGATTTCATCTGATCTTGCTCTAGAACCCCGGAGGTTGTATTGGTCCGAATGTTCTTCACCGACAAACCCAGGGTTACTTTGGTTAGAATTTTGGGCACCATGATTTTCTCCGTTGTTTCTCATTGAATTTGACCCAGTATTAGAACTGTTTAAGATTGGGTCAGCTGGGATATACGGGTCTAGAATTCCGAAACTAGCAAGTATAAAACAACTATCGAGCAAAAGCATTTCTAGGAAACTTGGCGTGTTCATAGGTATGTCCCCAGAGTAATACCTGTTGAAGTAATAAACTTAATTAGTGTTTCATGTAATAATTAATGCTAGAATCCTCTAGAAATTATGATCAAGGCTGTTTTGGAAAGTAGAAATCATGTTGTAATCCTCTAGAATTATGATCAAGGCTGTTCTGAAAAAAAACGTATCCGTAATGAGGGAATTATATACTAATTAACGATAGGATAGTATTTAGAAAGTTTCTATGGGTCTACATAATGTGTCAGGAGTCTTTTAATGTAAGAGTGCAATTGAATATTAAAAATAAAAGCTAAATTTCTAACATAGAGTATTCTCTTCTATTACTAATACCTTCGTGCCTCTTCCTCCAAGGGCAGTAGTTTCTCATAATATTGCTGAATCGTTGCTGCCGGAAAGTGTTTACATATATTAGCTAGACAATTGAGCTTGTGCATCTCCATGCTCTGTAGATATTCATCGCCGTTATGATATGGACCGATGGACCAGCGACGTGGCACATAATCTGATCCGTCAATCTCGTGGAATTTTTTCGGTACTCTGCAGATTAATTGTTTCTTTCCATGTTGATGTTTGTCCGTTCTATAAGATCTTAATCTCTCCTGTGCATGACTTGCAAGCTCATGAATGTCCACGGTATGGTCATTAACACTTATCTCGGCCATTAATTTGAGATTATCTGCGCAAGATTTTATAAAATCTTAATAATTATACAAGGGATAAAAACAAGAACAATTTTGAAGACACACACACACACACACACACATCTATATATATATATATATATTAATGTTATTGCTCTTTACTTTTCATTATACTACAACGAAATATGATATTTTTCTCTTAAACAATTATATCTTGAAACCTCTCAATATTGTTTGGCCGCAATAATTAATCATACAAAAATAGATGAATGAGGCTATGGTACTATGCATAGTGCGGATTGGTCCGTACTATCGACTCTGCCATCAATTGCTTGTTGCACCGAACCATCGGCTATGATACCATTTTGTTGGGATAAATTCAGCAATACTGCAATGCTTTGTGCCAGTATGCAAAAGATTGAAGAGAGAATAATATTTTTCTGAACAGAAACAACGCTTTATTTTCTTTCTCCCTTACTCAATTACATAGAGTTCTGCAGTATTTATAACAATACAATGTTCCTAAAATAAACATCCACAACTTGCCTAAATTAAGCACCCATTACACAACATGCTAAAAATAGCTAACCACTACACTAACTAGTTCTAAAATAACTATGTTTAAAATAACAATGCCTAACATAACCCATACAGTTTTTATGCTGGTAAAAACCGATTCGTACATGCTCTCATCAATTTGAATTAATTTTCAACAAACGTTACCTGTCCATTTCAAATCAAGCACGTGCCCAAATTGATACAGCTATTGTATTGTAAACTTGTCTGTAATTGCTTGCTCGATCGAGTCGTATTTAACCCTATTTCCCGATTGGATCTGCCGTACCAGCATGCCTAACCGGGTAGCCGTATCTTGTAGCACAATCCGATTGGATCGAGCCGGTTTCGGTGCTAATTCCTTGGTTGCCAACGCGACCCAGAATTTTTTCCTGATTGTGTCCTACCAGTGCTACAGGTGTCGTGTTCTGATGTGCCTATGCTAGTCATGTTATGCCGTGCAAGAAATCGCTGAAGATTGACACAACATCTGCATAAACACAATACGGACACAACATATCCGCCACTCCGTGCCTTGTTTCATTGTGTTCTTACATGTGAGTATCATGCCATCAGCGAAGTGTCGTGTTATATTTTACAATTCAATAAATGTGGTTTTTTTTGTTCATTCTAAATATATACGAATTAGAAGGTTTAACCGTAGTTATAATATCGAACGAGGTCAAAGAGTCATTTACATAATCAAGAAATTGATCCTGATTTGCTGAGTGTTAAAGAGCGTAGGATTTAATTAAGCTGCACCCTTTTCTGTTTGTTTTTCCTTATTTAATTATTGAGCTATAAGTTAATTGATTACAAGGCACAAATAATCAAGATCGACAATTATGTCATTGTTCTATTACCTCAGTTTGGCTTCCAAAATAGCACAAGAAATACCTTAGTGCACTGCAAAATTGATTTTAATATACAGGCGCCTCTTTACATGTCATTCTAATGTACAAAAGTTTGTGTGGATTTCCTAGTCAATA
This sequence comes from Carex littledalei, assembly GCA_011114355.1. NCBI lineage: Eukaryota > Viridiplantae > Streptophyta > Magnoliopsida > Poales > Cyperaceae > Carex > Carex littledalei. The sequence continues at coordinate 10,029,141 of CM022083.1, read as the reverse complement.
TTCTTTTTTATTGATAACTCGATTTGGACTAATAACTGCTAGAAAAATATGTCTATCTACCTTTCTGGTGGCATAATCATGTAAAAGAAATTCAATTTGTTTACATCATTGTTATTTTTTTTACCTAAAGTTGAGTTCAATTTGTCCAAAATGTGTACAAAAATATATAGGGAGACGAATAATTTAATCAAACTCACAGATCTAGCTATACATGTAGTAGTTCTAAGCTTTGCAACAAATTTATGATCCCTCACACATCTGTTGGATATATTGGAGCTAATTAAGTATATAGATATATTGGAAGTAATTAATCAACACTCATTGACGATTAAAAAAGGCACCGATTACACTCCAACAAGCACATACATCACAGTTTCCTCTACATGCGAATACACACGTACGTACGTAAAATTCTTATTTGTACGTACATAATTTTTCCTTGCACACAGTAAGAACAATACAAGCGCATAATACTCATACCAAATAAGAGTTGGACCATATATAATCTTCTATTTCCGCAGGTAACATATGGCGACATTAGGGTTCCATTTGAGGGCAAGATGGAAATGGTGGGCATCTTAAACGCTGCCTAAGCTGCGGAATAATCGGTTTACTCTCTTTGAGACCTCCAGCAATTTTTCCGGTGAGTCCTGACGAAAAACAAAATTACATGCATGAATATTTCCAAAGAACTACATAAACTAAGAAACTGTTTTACTTCTCAAAACTCCTAAGATGACACCCATGCCACCTATAATTAACATTATTCCGTCCCAATTTCCACAACAAAATATGAACTGTTACTTAATTTTGAGACTTTTTGAACATATTAACTGTACGTATATATGATAAAAAAAGATGCGAGCTAGCACCAATATAATGCTTGTAAATTATTAGATGAGCTGATGAGCATTGTCAAAACTAAGTTCAATATTATAAGCTCATTAGAAAGATTACCAAGTTGAGTGTTTGGCTTAGCTTGCTTGCTGGGATTATCAGAAGGATTCTCTCTCGCCATTGTAAGTGAGAATAACTCCGGGGTGAGCACTAGGAATATTATAAGGGTTGAAAGGAAGTACTTGCAGGCCATTTCTCTATCTTATTCTCTGCAAAGAGTTTGCGACTTACCTTGAGAATGTATTATGCCTTTGTAAGGAAATTTATAGGGAAACCTAAGGGTTTCTTCCATATAAAAAATAAATAAAAATGAACAGTGAAAAGGTACACACTGAATAACTAAATGACACATGACTTATTAAGGCAATTTACCAATAATAGACTAAACTTTTCTTCGGAAGAATTTGTTTATTACAACTTAAAATTAGAATAGTTTTATTGAAATTAGATCTAAATCGTTTGATATTTGTGTGTGGAGTTGTATGGACAGTTTAGATTTGTGCAGTTCTAAAGCGATTTATGAGTTTGAATAAGGATATGTACAAAACCCTTGGACAGAACCCCATTCCTAATCAATAATAATTAGACTAATGATATATGGAAGTCATATACCAGTATAGTGTATAATTATTTTAAGGTTTGTCTATAGTACAGCAAAGTTATATTGGCTATAGTACAGTAATTAAATCCTGACCTTTAATCTGATGTCTCCAAATTTAAGTTGATTAGGGATAGAACAGTCTTTTCTCCTTCTCCGTTATCTCTTCTCCAGACCCAAATTAACCCTCCCGCTCCAGACCAAATCTCGGCTCACCCAAACCCTCCCGCCTCTCTGCCTCCTGACCCAAACCTAGCTCGCCGCCTCCGCGCCTCTCTGCCTCTCCTCTCCGCTCTCCTCAGTCTTCTTTGGCTTTATCCCCGCCTCTCTCTCCGCTAACCCAGCCAAAGGTTGGAATACGCTATTCCTCTCTCTGTCAATATTTTTTAATTTTTACCCACTACCGTTGGTTTCACTAGAGAGAGAGAGAGAAGTGATAATTAAGGTGGTGATGAATTTCTCAGATGTCTGTGGTTGTTGCCGCGGAAGCACTCTCTCAGAAATCCCTTTCTCCGTGGATGTGCGAGGCCAGTTAGGAGCAGTGCGATTTTTGATTGCGTACATCGCTTTCTCGCCTGGTGCTGATGTATTGCTCTCCTCTCTCTTTCTAACACCAACAATTTCGGGTATGACCCAGAACACCTCAAATCCTAGTTGTTTCCTTTGATATGTGTTAAGGTTTTGGTCGTATGTGAGCTTCAGTCCTTGCTGGCTCTTTTGCTTGAGAATTGAAATGTTGAACTGTGAAATGGTTGTTGTTTTTGAATTGTGTCTTGAGCTTGAAATGTTGAATAGAGCCATTGTATTTTGTTACGAAATTGATTGTCCAATTTCTGTTCAACACTAGTAAAATATTATGCTAAGTTATGTTTTGATGATATACATTGTAGTTCTACCAGGTCTGATTGCATAAAATTAGGTATCATGCATAATGAATTAAAGTAAAATGAGAAAATTATTGCCCTAAATTGAGTTGTTCCTGTGATTATTACAAGTGTAGTTCAGGAATCAAAGTATCGCTAAGCAAATAGTGTAAGCTCATCTTAATGTTTTACATATGATTGCATCTAATTCCTCTCCTAATATATTTTCCCACGTTAGGTACCAAAAGAGAACAATTGCAAACTCAGACCAAAAGATCTTTATTGTGGGCTGAAAATGGAACCTATATATTTAAAGTTACGGTTTTGAGAAAATGGGAAAATTACTTTCATGGATTGATAATCTGTCTAGATATACAACTCAATCTTACACTTTAGTCCCTATAACTATTATATTCACACTTTTACCTAAATACTCTTATATTAACAATACAATATCCAACACTCCCCCTCAAGATGATGCATAGATATTGATCATGCTCATCTGGTCTATTACATTGGAGAAGTCTGTGACACTCAACCTCTTTGTGAAGATATCAGCAATTTGCTCCTTGGTCCGAACAAAAGGCATACATATAACGCTCTCATCGAGTTTATCCTTGATAAAGTATCGGTCAATCTCCACATGTTTGGTTCTATCATGTTGTACTGGGTTGTTTGCTATGTTTATAGCCGCCTTGTTGTCACAGTACAACATTATGGGTTTGTTCTCCAGCAACCCCAATTCTGATAGCAATCTTCGTAACCACAACCCTTCACTCACACCTTGGGCCATGGCCCTATACTCAGCCTCCGCAGTAGACCTTGCTACTACATTCTGCTTCTTGCTTCGCCAGGAAACCAGATTACCCCCAACAAATGAACAGTAGCCTGAAGTTGACTTCCTATCATCAAGACACCCTGCCCAATCGGCATCTGTATAGACTTCAATCCTAGTGTGCCCATTTTTACTGAGGAGCACACCTCTTCCTGGACAACTCTTGAGATACCTCAGAATCTGATACACGGCCTCTTGATGTGGAACTCTAGGGTCGTGCATATATCTGCTCACTACACTCACAGCGTATGCAATGTCAGGTCGAGTATGTGCCAAGTAGATTAGTCTGCCTACTAAGCGCTGATACTGTCCTCTATCTACTTGATCACCTATTCCTCCCTTCAACTTATTATTAGGGTCTATGGGTGTATTGACAGGTCGACACCCAAGCATCCCCGTGTCACTCAGCAGATCTAGAACATACTTTTGCTGTGAGAGAACTACCCCCCTTTTTGAACGAGCAACCTCAATGCCTAGAAAGTAGCGCAATTCACCCAGGTCTTTCATTTCAAACTCTGTGGCTAAGCTGGCTTTAAGCCTCTTCATCTCAACAGGATCATTACCTGTCAACACTATATCATCCACATACACAACCAGAATGCAGATCTTCTCTCCTTTCCTTTGGATGAACATAGTGTGATCGGCACTACTTTGCTGATAGCCTAGTTTTTTCATTGCCATAGAAAACCTGTCAAACCAGGCTCGTGGTGACTGCTTCAACCCGTACAGAGAGCGCTTCAGACGACACACTTTGCCCTCCAGTTGTTCATTTTTAAACCCAGGTGGGATCTTCATATATACCTCTTCTTTTAGGTCACCATGAAGAAATGCATTTTTAACATCCAGCTGGCACAAATCCCACCCAAAATTTACCGCACACGAGATGAGGGTTCTGACGGTAATCATTTTAGCCACTGGAGCAAAGGTCTCCTCATAATCCACACCATATGTTTGCGTGTAGCCCTTGGCCACCAACCTGGCTTTGAATCTGTCTACTTTTCCCTCAGGCGTATATTTTGTCGAGTATACCCACTTGCATCCTACAGTGCTCTTGTTGGACGGTCTAGGGACCATATCCCAGGTGTCATTCTTGACTAATGCTCTCATCTCCTCGAACATTGCCTTCTTCCACTTTGGATCCTGCATTGCTTTCCTCCAATCACATGAAACAGAGTTAGAGTGTAATGAGGTTGCAAACGCTTTGTAAGTAGGGGAAAGTGTCTCAAATGAGACATAGTGAGAGATAGGATGCGATGTTGAGGTATCTTCCCCTTGCTTCAGGACAGTTGACCGAACTCCTTTGCGCAAGGCAATAGGAAGATCGAGATCAGAGAAAAGAGGAGTACCTGAGGGTAACTCTGAGTTACCTGAAGGCTGTGGTGTGAGCGAGCCGTCGACAGGAGCAAGCAATTGGTATTGATCTTGGGCCTGAGGTTGCTCAACATCCTTATGGCGAGGTTTTCGAGTGTAAACCTTGTTGATCTGCCTATTAGGAGGTGGTAGACTTCCCTCAATGCTTGAGTCGAGATCTTTCTCTGTAGTTGGACTCAGGCCCGTAGTATCGGCCATAATACCGTTGTCAGATCCCTTACTCTCCCCCTCTCGACCAACTCGGTCCGAGGGAAGGGTGACAACCACCTCAAGAAGATCATGAAATGTGACTGAAGATGCATTGGACTGTGCATCGGAGAGAGTGAAATAGGGTTCTGTTTCTCAGAATGTCACATCCAAGCTTTCCAGCATCCTCTTTTTCACAGGGTCATAGCATCTATACCCCTTTTTCCCACTGGAGTACCCAACAAACACACATTTGTGGGCCTTCGCATCAAGTTTACTAATACCTGGACTCGTGTTATGAACAAAACAAACACAACCAAACTTTTTGGGAGGTACCTTAAATGAGGTGGTTCCTGTGAGCATTTCAAGTGGTGTACTGAAGTCCACCGCTCTCAAAGGCATTCTGTTGATCAGATATGTAGCAGTATGCGCTGCTTCTCCCCAAAGGTACCTCGGAACATTCATGGCAAAGAGGAGGCACCTCGTCACTTCCAAGATGTGCATGTTCTTCCTTTCTGCAACACCATTTTGTTCAGGTGTATTCACACATGTAGTTTGATGTACAATACCATTACCTCGTAAGAAGTCTTGCATTGCCCTGTTGGTGTATTCTGTGCCATTATCTGAGCGTAACACCTTCACTTTCTTCTCAAATTGGGTTTACACCATCTTGCGAAAGGTCTTGAAGCACTCCAGAACTCCCTCTTTACTCTTCAACAGATACAGCCAAGTCATCCGGCTATAACAATCAATAAAGGTGACAAACCACCTTGAACCAGATAGAGAGGTAACTCTCGAGGGCCCCCAAACATCAGAATGAACAATATCAAAGCAAGAAAAACTTCTATTACCAAAAGAGGGATACATTGTTCTGGTGTGCTTAGCAAACTCACACGCATCACATACTAGTTTAGTCTTGCTACACTTAGAGTACAACTTGGGATACAACCTTCCAAGTACAGTAAAAGATATATGGCCTAAACGGCAATGTAACAAACACATCTCCAACTCTGGAGTCTCTGCCAAACAGGCTCTTGGGTCCAAAACTTCCCCTCCTTGCTTGAGTCGATACAAGCCATCACTCCTCTTGCCAATACCAATCACCCTTCCTGTCTTCAGCTCCTGCAACACAACATGAGTAGGAGACAGAGAAACAACACAGTTAAGGTCATCTACCAATTGACTAACTGACACGAGGTTATTGGTGAATTTAGGAACATGAAAGACTGATGATAGCTGGAGGTCTGGAGTACATGTTACATACTCCTGCTATTGAACAAAGCGAGCCATCGGCTGTTTGTACCTTTTCTCTCCCAGACATAGGCTTATAGGTTTTGAACATTGTGGGGTCAGGGGTCATATGTTTAGATGCCCCAGAGTCTACAATCCAGGACTGATCAGGGCTAGACTCGGCTATTAGGGCTTTTATAATAGTGCCAACAGGTCTAACTACAGTGGTAAGAAGAGAGGAAGGAATGTAACCGTCAGCCCCAGATGGAGCAGCAATAGATGAGGCACTGCTAGCTGAGGTAGTGGACAAGAGCCGAGCTGCAAGCTGAGTCACCAGTTGAGTCAGCCTATCATCAGTGCCTGAACTTGGCGTACTAGTGCTGTCAGCCACATGTGCCTTTTGGTACCCTCCACTACGTCCTGGTCCACGACCTCTACCTTGTCCTCTGCCACGGCCACCATCACGACCTCGACCTCTAGCTGGTCTTCCATATAAGTCCCAGCAAGTCTCTCGAGTGTGATTCTTCCTATGGCAGTGATCACAGACTTTGTCACCCTGGGAGGACACTATGTGTGGCTGGCTTAACATAGCTGAACCCTCCTACACTGGCAAGGATATCATTGCCTTCCTCCTGCTTTCCTCTTGAACCGCTACTGCAAAGGCATCACGAAGAGCAGGTAGCGGATTCCTCTGCCAGAGACTCTGTTGAATATGCTCGAACTCAAAGTTGAGGCCAGCAAGGAAGCGAAAGGTCCTTCTTTTTTCCAACCAGTTTGTGAAGGCTAGTGCATCTATTGAGCATGTCATTACCAAAGGATCAAAGAAATCCATTTGCTCCCACATATTGTTCAATTCTGAGAAATACTCAGTCACACTCATTTCTCCATGTACCAGACTGTCTGACTTAGATTGGAGGTGATAGATCTGCCCATGGTTACCTTTTTGAGAGTACATCTCGGCTGCCCGATCCCACACTTGTCGAGCAGTGTTCAACATCATAAACTGACTTTGCAGTCTAACCTCTATCGAATTGACCAGCCATGACATAACTTGCCCATCGTCTGCCTCCCACTTCTGAAACTCAACTTTCTCCTCTATCTTGCCCTCTTTCTTCTCAGATTCTGAAAGTTCTGGTTTCTTTGCCGTACCGGTAACATACCCGGTTAGTCTCTGACCTTTCAAGTGCATAAGCATTTGCCTTGACCACAACAGATAGTTCTCAGACCTGTTCAATCTCACTGAGATGACCTGAGATGGTTTAGAGTAGTTCCTGTCTTCTGCCATTTTCTTCCTTTTTTTTTTTTTTTTTTTTTTTGATGAGATGATTTAGAGAAGTTAGTTCCTGTCTTCTGCCAAACACACAGCGAAGGTTCCTGTCTCTCCTCTCTTTTTTTTTCTAAACGGAGGTGAGTGAGACAAGGAAACAAATGAGAAAGCGGAAACAAAAGGAGAAACCGACGGTCAGCGCTGAATCTACGCGCAGCATCCGCTTTCTAACCGGTGGTGCGCTGAAGTCCGCGCTGAATCTACACGCTGCTGCGACTACCCGCTGGCTGCGACTACGCGCTGGCGGACTTGCTCTGAGTGGCGAACTTGCGCTTTAGGCGGAGGCACGACAGCGGCGGACGCTCACGCGAAACACGCAGCGGAGAGAAATTTCTCCCACTCTGATACCATAAAGTTACGGTGTTGAGCAAATGGGAAAATTACTTTCATTAATTGATAGTCTGTCTAGATATACAACTCAATCTTACACTTTAGTCCCTATAACTATTATATTCACACTTTTACCTAAATACCCTTATATTAACAATACAATATCCAACAATATTCTTGCCAGAAGATTTTGTCCCGACACTAGCTGAACGGATCTCCTTCTCAGCATTCCACCAGTATCATGTGAGGAAACTTCTTTACCTTCTGTTAATTTACAATTCCAGAGGCTCCTTGCCATCTTAGCACTATCATTTCATACGTGGAAATACTACTTTATGTCTTATTTATAATCATGGATGTCAGAATAAATTTTTACATAGATGTGTTTATACTATAAGAAAAATTTCTGCCCTTTCTGTTATTATTGAGAATCAAAATTCAATACGTGAAAATAAAATTCAATCTTATGCATTTATGTTGTTGTAATTCACCCCAATTTTAAATGCAGGGATGGCAGACTCGGAACTTTTGACCTTGCAAAGGGAGAAATGGAAGGCAATGGAAATTAGAGATAGTTTGGAAAGAGTCGAAAGGGGAATAGAGTTTGTCGGACAATGCATGAAAATGGTTGCAGCCCGGCTTGCCATTCAATCCCTTTGATTTTTTTTCAACATTAAAGTTCAGACTACAGGTACTATTTTTTATCTTTACATGTCTGCATAACTTTTTTCACTACTTATTAGATTTAAATTTTCAGAGTACTTTCAAGTGCAGTTTCTTCAATTTGCTTGCATCCATAGAGTTGCTATATCATGTTTCAGAAGTCATATCATCAAATGAGAAACTGGTTTTGTGACTGTACCTCGCCACCGGTCTGGAGTTGGTCTGGTGGGGAGGTAGTTTCTGGTTGTGTTAGATGTTTGAGTATATATCATCCCTTAATTAGCTTAATCAGTACCTGATTAAAAAAAATGTATTAATTAGGATCAGCAGGAGTACAAGTAGTGTCAGCCACAAGTTTTAGCCACTTTACAACCTATACCTTAAATCTCATATGCTGTCCTTGTACTGATTTTGAAATGCACCACATATGTCTAATGTAACTTATGGATTTGAGCTATTTGTTTTTGTTTTCATTTCTTTTATAAACATTGAATAATACTGGGTCTTTTCTGTACAATTATTGAATGCATAGGTTACTTGGCAAAGGATGTCTTAAAGAGATGCACTTCATGACCTAATGGCAATTGCCCCAGCATGTCCGATCTACATTTGCCATGGCTGTTATTAATTTCATTGCAACACAACCGATTGTAAAAATTCATGTCATTGAATAGTTGCTTGTTTAATATTTATTTATATTTCTCTAAAATATATGTACTTGTATTTGCTGGCAATTACTTGTAGTTGCTTGTTTAAGATGTCTAGACTTTGTTTGCTGATGAATTTCCTTGGCACCTGTGATCTTCATATCCAGTATTTTTCATTTGTGAGAAGTTAGCTGGATTAATGATTAATAAGATAATGCTAATTTTACTAAAATTGATGTATATGTGCTTCAGATTACTGTGTTTTTCTTCAATTCTCAGAATTGGAGTTTAGTTGGTTTCCTCTTATTATTTTTAGATATAGCAGATGGTATCTTAGAACAGCTATACCTCGTGGTGCCTCCCCACTAATCTGCTGTTAGGCTTTGGTCGTTGATTTTAGAATCATCCATAATACCAATTATTAGGGCAAAATTAGTTATGGTAATCATTACACTTGATTGTTTATATATAAAGTTGTTAAGCCGAAGAAATTTTTGAAAGATTTAATTTGCTTGATATGGACAACTTGTACATTCTTATCAATTGTGTTGATCTTTAGGTAATGTGGCTTTCCATTATCACATCAAGTAGTACGATTGTTTGTGCATGAATCCACAGATACCTACAACAACGTATCATAATTTGAACTCAACAAATCAACAGATTCGTGCGAGCTGACATGGATAGAAAACTGAATGCACAAATCACAGATACAGTCATTTGTCTGAAAAGTTCTAAGCAGATCTAAACTTGTTTTTTGCCTGATGCATCTTTTCTACCTAATAGTGCTAACCTAAAATGAAAGTATGAAACAAGAAATTAATTGCATGGACCAAACAAGAAGAAAAATAAAACATTGGATAATGACACAACAAGTCTAGTCCCAGTTGCTTTTTATCAAAAGTGTCAATACAAACACACACAGACCCACTCCATGGATCGTGGAGTTCTTTTTGTAGTCCCTTTTGCATAGCAATATTACCCGGAACAACATACAACTCATTTCCCACTAACGGACCATGTCCAGATCCATCATACACTAACCAGCTCTAGTACAAATGTTACAAGAAGAAAAAAATAGAAATAATGGTGAAAAAAAAAGGTAAAAAAAATTAATCCATGAAAATACAGGGAGATGCAATGAAGCATCATGCTAAGGTAAAGAAATCCCTAAAAACACCTCAGACTGGTCGAGCATCAACAAATATACGTTGAGCTCAGCATGACAGTCAGGTGCAGAAAAAAAATTATAAAACCCAAAATATCATAACACCCCAAAAGTTGTTGATTAATTAACTAATCAATCACCTTTTTGTGGTGTTAATTTCACCCTCAGGTTTGAAATTCCAATGGTAAACACAGCTCTCACTTCTCTCTAAATCAGATTTTTTAGCACCGCAACACAAGATGCCAGGCTCGCAAGGGGATTATTCTAGATACGAAGTGGGCCGCTAACGGGTTCACGCCCAGAGTTAGTAGGGGGTTCTTTGTGCTTGAGGAAGAGGCTTGCAAACTGGGAATCAAGGTCTCTACTGCTACTTCGGCTGTGCATGCCAGCAGTTTGTTGTTGTTGCTGTTGCATCTGCTGCTGCTGCTGCTGCTATTGCTGTTGGTATATGTTTCTCAGTCGTGCGACTTCTCTCTCAAACATCTCTTGTTGGACTGCATGATAAAAAAAAAAGGAAATGACAATCAAATTAGTAAATGTAAATCAAAGTACAGCAAAATTAAGAATAAATCTACAAAAATTGTTGCTGTTGCTGTTGCATCTGCTGCTGCTGTTGGTATCTATTTCATGGTGAGAACAATAGATTGCAGCCAGACACAATTTATCCAGCAAAAAAATGGCCATTATTTTCATGGTAGTGTTGTAAAAAATGGCCATTATTTTCATCTCCTAGAAGCAATTTATATGTTTATTTCAAAATTAACAATTCTGATATAATAAATTCATCTCCTTCCTTTTTTTATTTCAAAATTTCACGTTATTTATTGGAATGAATTGAATTCTTGAAATATTTGGTACCAATAAGGAAATATAAAAGGCAATGAAATAAATTAAAGATAAATGAATCAAGAAGACTTCTGTAAGTTAAAGATGGTAGTACCGTGTAGTAAGAAATCTTTTGAGAATCAATCAACTCTATATATGGAGTTTTATCCCATCCTACAATTAGAGAATTGCAACTGTTACTGTAACCTGCTCATAAAAAAAATTATGCTGAAGTAAATACTTGATCAAATAAGGAATTGCCTTTTCATGATTCATTATAATATTATGTCATCATTATGCTTGTAACCTTCAAACTAAGTTTAGATGCTGTGAGGTAACCTGCACAGATCCTATGTACTATCAGAACCCTAATAACTCATAAACTAGTACATATTCAAATAAATACAATTGTAGATGTATCCCACAGAATAATACTTTTAGTGTGTTCTCATTCTCTTACTTTTTGCATCAACGTTACTAAACGGGTTGTTCGTTCATAACCTAAACCCCTATTTCCTTCCTAAAAAAACCCAGCTTCACATTTAGAAATGAAATCTAAATGACACTTCCCAACAGAAAGGTTCAAAAATTGAATCCATACTGTAATGTCTCTTTGGGACATTTTATCAAGCAACTTACGTGCACGGTTAGAGACTCCTAAATTGTACAGGCGCAGTACCAAATACGGGTCACAGTATTTGAGGAAAGAAAGAAAAAAAAGTCACCATAATCTATCAAGGTGATACACTTGTGGCCTAGATGCAAAGCACCTAAAGAAACTAGCACAGGAGGGCAGAGGTATTACCATGGTTAAAGAGAGCCTTGTCTGTCTTCTTCATTCTTGCATTTCAGAGAAGAGGTTGAGAGTTTGTTTAAAAAACGTGTACGAAACTCAGCCGTCAAAAACTACTGCTAGGAGCGAGAATATCTCTCAGGGACATTTTCACAAACACTTGATGTGCCAGAGAGTTCTATTATATTAGTTAACGTCACTGGATTTGCTTTAGTTATTACATTGAAAGCTATTGTTAATTTCACAGCACACAAGAGAAATCAGTCCTTGAGGCTTAACGGGTTGCAAACCCGCAAAGAGTAAGAAACAAAATAAGAGAGAAGGAATACTGTGATTCGCAAGCCTCGATGGAAAATCGTGCATTTCCTGCCTCGTCAGCGATAGTCGGCTTCTAGCGTCGTGCACAGCCAACAGAGGCGCGGAGCCGTGGAGGGAGGAGAGGCGCCAGAAATCGCGCTGGAGGCTTGCTGGGAGTGGAAGAAATCGCGTATACGGTGGGCTTGGGGAGGAAATCGCGTCTGGGTGCTCAGGAGAGGGAGAGAGGCGTCGTGGGGGTCTCCTCTGGGGCGCTCGACAATGGTGAACGAGGCGGAGGCGACAAGGATGAGAGAGAAGCGGAGGAGAGGAGCAGGAGACGGAGACGGGGGTAAGAAAATAAGAAAGAGATGATTGACTATTTTACCCTTCCGAAAAATTCTTCTGTTTAATTTAACGCCAGATGCGATCAAATAGACTATCTAATCTGTACCGTTCAATAGATAAAATCAACGATTATAATTTAGTTTGATTTTGCTGTACTATAGCCAAAATCAATTTACTGCACTATAGACAAACCCTTATTTTAATCAGTATTGTAATTTACGGTATGCTTGATCAACTGATTGGACACCACCAAGCGAATAACTGTTATAAAGATGATTAGTCGATCTTTTTGGAAACAATTAATATAAAATTTGCCTATTCAAAGTGGTATGACCAAGGTCTTAGCATTACCAATTTGTTTTTGCGATTTTTCAAAGTTCAAATATTCGATTTGAAGTGCTCAATGTGTTCTCCATATTAAAACATACTTGGGGACCACATTTTACATTTTTTAGAAAAAATTTCCTATTTTACATGTTTTGTGCATGTTCAACAAAAACATAGGGATAAGTTAGACAAACATGCAATCAAATACATTATATTGGTCTACTCTTCACAAAAAAAGAGTATAAATATTATGATTATATCAACAAAAAATTACACATATCAAAGGTTTTGAGTGGGAGCTATATTTTCAACAAAAAGAAAATGATCAGATAGAAAATTTTCAACAAGGAAATAATGGTCAAATAGAATAATTAAATATTTTTTAGGGTGGAGTCATGTTTTCAGCAACCAGGACAACAAATAACAATTGGTGACCAAGTTTTAGGAAGACAAATCGAAGAGCAAGCTAAACAGTCTTGAGCAACATGGGGAGTAAGGTAATATTCATATCCAAAATGAAGAGCAATGTAACATTTTTGAGCAAAATGAAAAGAAAAGTAATCATTTTCAAGTTCAAGGTGATTCTAACTCAAACACGCTAAAAATGTCAGTTTGTTCTATTAGACCCACTCAAGACTTTACCTTGGGAAGGAAAATTGGTGAAGGATTTTTAGAATATGGATTACATATTTTAGAATCAATTATTGAAGTTCATGTTGCACAAATTTGTCACATAAGTAAAAACAAATTATGGCATTCCAGATTAGGATATTTTTTGGATAATGTATTAGAAAAAATGTTTTTATTATCAAATTTAAATTTAAATTGTTGTGATGTTTGTCGGTATGCTAAATAAACTAGATTTTTATTCCAAATCTAAAAATAAAAGTAGTATTCCTTTGAACTTGTGCATTCCGATGTTTTGGGTCAGGCTCCAATTAATTCATATAGTGATTTTATTATTTTTATTACATTCATTTATGATTTTTCACGAACTACATATTTATTTATTTAAAACAAAATCAGAACTATTTTCCACATTAAAAGAATTTGAAAATTTAATATATAATCAGTATAATATATTAAAACATTAAATACGGATAATAGAACTAAATATGTAAATAAAGATTTTTCTAGTTTCCTTAAAAATCTTCATATAGAAGTTATGTTGGGACTCCACTACAAAATGGAGTTGCCGAAAAGAAATATGAATTTATTAGAAGTAACAAGAGCTTTAATGTTTCAAAATAATGTTCCAAAATATTTTTTATCTGAAGCATTACTTATCGCGGCATACTTAATTAATAGAACTCCGATTTCAATTCTCCAAAACAAATTACTTCTAGAAACCTTAAATAATAAATTTATAAGCTTAGACCATCTGCACATTTTTGGCTGTGCGTGTTTTGTACATGTTCAACAAAAACATAGGGATAAATTAGACAAACATGCAATCAAATGCATTTTTTTGGGCTATTCTTCACAAAAAAGGGGTATAAAATTATGAATATATCAACAAGAAATTATACATATCAAGGGATGTTATATTTTTTTAGAGGGATGTTAATTATTTTAATCGGTATTGTAATCTACGGTATGCTTGATCAACTGATAGGATACCACCAAGCGAATAACTGTTATAAAGACGATTAGTCGATCTTTTTGGAAACAATTAATATCTAATTTTCCTATTCAGATATATATATATATATATATATATATATATATAGAGAGAGAGAGAGAGAGAGTGGCTAAGATCAAAGTGGTATGACCAAGGCCTTTGGTGCTACCAAGTCATTTTTGGATTTTCAAAGTCCAAACGGTCGATCTAAACCGTTAGATGTGATCTCTATATTAAAATCTGCTTGGAGACCAAATTTTACATTTTTTGGAATTTCTTTACTATTTTTTAAGCCACTTTGAAAATTGCTGATCACATGGTCCAGAATTTGGTTGCACTGTTTTTACTGTTCACCCGGATCTGCCATTTTCAAAGTGGCTTAAAAAATAGTAAACAAATTTCAAAAAATGTAAAATTTGGTCTCCAAGCAGATTTTAATATAGATTGAACATATAACGGTTTGAATCGACTATTTGAACTTTAAAATTGCAAAAACTAATTGGTAGCACCAAGGCCTTGGTCATACCACTTTGACCTTAGCCACTCTCCATATATATATATATATATATAGAGAGAGAGAGAGAGATATTGGCTAAGGTCAAAGTGGTATGACCAAGGTCTTCGTACTACCAATTTGTTTTTGTGATTTTCAAAGTTCAAATAGTCGATCTAAAGTGGTCAATGTGTTCTTCATATTAAAACATGCTTGGAGACCACATTTTACATTTTTTTTGAAAAAGAATTCCTATTTTACATGTTTTATGCATGTTCAACAAAAATATAGGGATAAGTTAGAAAAACATGCAATCATATACATTATATTGGACAACTCTTCACAAAAAAAGGGTAAAATATTATGATTATATCAACAAAAAATTACACGTATCACGTTTTGAGTGGGAGCTATATTTTCAACAAAGAGAAAATTGTCAAATAGAAAATTTTCAACAAGGAAAGAATGGTCAAATAGAATAATTAAATATTTTTTTATGGGGGAGCCATGTTTTCAGCAACCAAGACCACAAATAACAATTGGTGACCAATTAAGTTTTAGGAAGAGAAATCGAAGAGCAAGCTAACACTCTTGAGCAAAATGGAGAGTAAGGTAGCATTCTTATCCAAAATGAAGAGTAAGGTAACATTCTTATCCAAAATGAAGAGTAAGGCAACATTTTTGAGCAAAATGAAGAGAAAAGTAATCATTTTCAAGTTCAAGGTGATACTAACTCAAACACAGTAAAAATGTCAGTTTGTTCTATTAGACCCATTCAGAGGTTACAATAATGTCATATTTCAAGACATTACAACGGGTAAGAAAATTGGTGAAGGATTTTTTCAAAATGGATTATATATTTTAAAATCATTTAATGACGTTCATGTTGCACAAATTTGTCACATAAGTAAAAACAAAATATGTATTAGGATATTATTGGATAATGTATTAGAAAAATTGTTTGTATTACCAAATTTAAATTCAAGTTGTTGTGATGTTTGTCGGTATGCTAAACAAACTAGAATGTCTTTTCCAAACTCTCAAAATAAAGCTAGTATTTCTTTTGAACTTGTGCATTCCGATGTTTGGGGTCTGGTTCCAATTGATTCGTATAATGATTTTAAATATTTTATTACATTCATTGATGATTTTTCACGAACCACATTTATTTATTTACTTAAAGCTAAATTGGAAGTATTTCCACATTTAAAGAATTTTTTAAAACTAATATCTAATCAATATAATAATAGTATTAAAACATTACGTACGGATAATGGAATTGAATATGTAAATCAATATTTTTCTAGTTATCTTAAATCTTAAAAATCTTGGTATAGAAGCTATGTTAGGACTCCACAACAAAATGGAGTTGACCAAAAAAAATATGAATTTATTAGTAGCAAGAGTTTTGATGTTTCAAAATAATGTTCCAAAATATTTTTGGTCCGAAGTGGTACTTACCGCGGCCTACTTAATTAATAGAACCCCTAGTTTAATTTTACAAAATAAATTACCTCTAGAAACCTTAAATAATAGATTTATAAGCTTAGATTATTTACTCATTTTTTGTTGTACATGTTTTGTGCATGTTCAACAAAAACATAGAGATAAATTAGACAAACATGCAATAAAATGTATTTTTTTGGACTATTCTTCGCAAAAAAGAGATATAAATGCTATGACTTGATCAATAAAAAATTATACATATCAAGAGATGTTACATTTTTCGAGAGAAAGCTATATTTAGAAAAAATGATCAAATAGAAAATTTTCAACAAGGAAAGAATGGTCAAATAGAATAATTAAATATTTTTGAGGGGAGCCATATTTTGAGCAACCAAAAGACCACAAATAACAATTGTTGAGCAAGTTTTAGAAAGAGAAATCGAAGAGAAAGTTAACAAAATAGAGAGTAAGGTAGCATTCTTATCCAAAATGAAGAGCAAGGTAACATTTTTGAGCAAAATAAAGAGCAAGGTAACCATTTTCAAGTTCAAGGTGACACTAACTCAAACATGCTACAAAGATCAGTTCATTCTATTAGACCCCCTCAAAGGTTACAAGATTTTGTCATATATCATACTACCGCATATCCTATTGAAAAGCATATATCATATAATAATGTTTCATCAAATTTTTGTGCTTATCTAAACTCAATATCAAATCAAAAGGAACCATCAACTTATCATGAAGCAATTGCAAATCCATTATGAAAAGATGCAATGCAAGAGGAGCTAAGAGCTCTTGAAAAAAATGAGACTTGGACAATTGTAGAATTGCCTCAAGATAAAAAACCTGTAGGATGCAAATGGGTATATAAAATAAAATATAATAGTGATGGTTTAATTGAGCGATATAAAGCTAGATTGGTAGCAAAATGGTTTACACAAACCTATGGTATTGATTATAAGGAAACTTTTATTCGGGTTGCAAAAATGAGTACGATAAGGGTATTATTGTTCATAGAGCGATTAATTAAGGATGTAATTTATATCAAATGGATGTTAAACATCACCCTATGAGTACGATAAGGGTATTATTGTTCGTAGCATTCTTACAAGGAACTTTAGATGAGGAAGTTTATATGAGCTTACCACCCGGTCACAAAAATGAAAATAACAAAAGTTTGGCATGTAAATTGCATAAAGCAATTTATGGTCTAAAACATCACCCTATGCATGGTATGCAAAACTAAGTCATGCATTATTAGAGTTCAGTTTTTCCAAAAGTTCGGCCGACTCATCTATGTTTGTAAACTTGATCAAAACCACAACCACAATTATTTTAGTATATGTTGATGATTTAATAATTACCGGAAACAATGAAAGTGAAATTAAATTGATTAAGCATCATTTAAAAAATAAGTTTGACATCAAAGATTTAGATGAACTTAAATAATTTTTAGGCATTGAATTAGCTTATTCAAGAAAAGGATTATTTCTCTCACAAAAAAAATATACCATAGACTTATTAAAAGAAACGAGAAAATTAGATGTCAAGCCAACTAATACCCCAATGGAAATTAACAAAAAAATAAACATTGAGGACGGAGAACCCTTAGAAGATGTTGGACAATTCCAAAGACTTGTGGGCAAACTAATTTATCTTACTGTTACTAGACCCGATATTTTATTTGCGGTTAGTGCGGTAAGTCAATTTATGCATGCTCCACGTACAAGTCATATGGATGAATGCTCCACGCACAAGTCTATCTAATTTATGCATGCTCCACACACAATTTAAGGGTTCACCCGGTCGAGGTTTATGGTTTAAGAAAAATAATGATTTATCTATTGTAGGCTACTCGGATGCGGATTGGGCCGGGAGTTGTGATAGAAGATCCACCACCGGTTATTGCACATTTGTTGGAGGGAATCTCACAATATGGAAAAGCAAGAAGCAAACCGTTGTAGCTAGATCAAGCGCGGAAGCCGAATATCGAGCTATGCGACGACCGCAAGTAAGCTTACATGGCTCAAGCAACTACAACAAGATATGAGAATTAAACACAAGCAACCTATGAAGATGTTTTGCGACAACATCTCCACTAGACACATCGCCACGAACAAACAAAGCATATTGAAGTGGATTGTCACTTTGTTAGAGAAAAAATGCAATCGAATGAAATTGACTCCCTACGTGTGTATAGCAAGGAGCAACTAGCCAACATATTCATAAAGGCCTTGGACACAAAACACTTTGAAGAAATTGTATGCAAGTTAGGCTCGTTTGATCTATACAAGCCTAACTTGAGGAGGAGTGTTGGAGATGCTTATCAAAATTAACTAAGTGGGAGATGTTATTCTAGGATGTACATAGCATAAACCCATCTATTTTTTTTTCATTTCTTTAGTTTGTTACCGTTACTACCTTTATTTTCTTTTAACTTTCTCCTTCAACAGCACTTTAGCCTTGTAAACATATAAATAGATTGATCTATAGGATGTAAAGTATGAACCATTATTCAATAAAATCATTCTTTTAAATTAACTCAGTTTGTAATAGGTAAGCCGACAGAAATTACTATTTTCAAAAGTATTGCTATTACCGATAGGAGCATCCTTGAGGATATTGATGCAACCCATGCAGATACTCACAGATTAACTGCTTTAATAGTTTAGAAATCTAATTCTAAAGTATAAGCATCAGACTAATTACTTAACAAAATATTTTTCTTGTTGTCCACTTCGAATTAATATAAGATTGTATCGTAATAGTATAAACACATTTGTATTATCATAAACATCTGGTTCAAAAACATATATTATAATAGTATGAATATCTTGTTGGATCATATATCCAACGTTGAGCATATATGTAATATAATTATGAATTGTATACTGTCAATATGATTGTCACAATTAAAGTGATCTAATATGGAATTAAGACATTAGACAATCTATGTATTTAATAGGATGTGGTCCATAAATGTGTAGAACAATTTAGGCAAATATCAAATCATTGATGGACTGATTCTGAAATTTGCAATTTAGAAAACTGTCATTTAAGAGGTTTGTGTGGGCCACACGGATATAAATGCGTCCGCACGGATTTTGATGCGACAGCACGGTTTTTGATGCAGTCGCACAAAATACCTTTTTCAATTTGGCAGATAACCATATATATTACTATATATAAGGATTGGTCCCCAAGGCACAAGATAACCAACTCAACTCATAATTCTGAAAAGTGGTTATTTTCTTAGATAGAATTTTGAGTGCATTCTCCCTTCTTCCTCCATTAAAAGAATTGAGAGGAGAGATCCATAAGGAAATTGGAGAGGATTTCTCAAGGGCGTATCTTGTTGCTTTGGAAGATCTAATCCACAACCCAACCACAAAGGCGAGAATGACTTCTTGCCGTTAAAGATTTGTCTCGCGCTCACGGAGACGGCTTGCTCAAGACTTTGGATATTTTATGGCAAACGGTATGGAATCAGGTATATTTCCGCACTTAAGATTATGTTTTCGGGTATCTTTGGCATAGGACGGTCCTTAGGTTTAAGGTGGTGATTGTTTCTTCTTCCCCGGGGTGTAAGTGTTTGACCCCTAGATGAGATGTAATTGTTTGATCTCTAGATAAGGCGTAAGTGTTTGGCCTTTTATGATTCCCCAACAAGTGGTATCAGAGTCTTCCTATGCCGAAGGATTAGGTCTTTAAGGATCTAGAGAGAATTAGGAATTGATGATTTTTTCATTGATTTTTCGTTGATTTTCTTGATTTTCTTGATTTTCTTGATCTGAAAATTTTAAGGTTTGGAGAGCACAAAAATTGTTTTTATTTGAGATCGTGATTGCCTAAAATTTAAGTTATTAATTTGGTTAGGGTTTGCTCGAAGATTTCCACTTGAAATCGCAAAATTCTGATCAAATAATGTTCGATCCTGAAAAATTTCAGTTTTTGGGTGGTTATGAAATTAGGGTTTTGGGAAATTTATTTTTTATAAATTTTCTGAAACAATAATTTACAAATTTAGAAATTTCTAAATTTGAAAGGCTATTTAAGGTGCTTCCAATCTTTTATTAAAATCTCTCTAGATCATGTCTTAATTCAGCATAACAAATGCAGTTATTTTTCAGTTTCCGAAAATAAAAAAATAAAAAAATCCGAATTTTTTTTTTATGTACATAACTACAATTGTTATGATGCAATTATATTTATTTAATTGTAATTTTTTGGCATTAGGATAAATTATGATTCTTTTAAAGGCATTAAAGTTATATATATCTTGAATTAAATTAATTGAGTCATTAATGTACCCTCCGGTGCCTCTTTTGACAAAGTTAATTTAAATTCATTATATAAAAGGAAATTAAGTGTACATTTAATTGAATCAATCATATATCGGCCCTCCGGAAGATAGTGGTTGTTAAAGTTTTATGTACAATTGAGTGATATTAAAGTGTGATGATGATTATTATGTTTTATACATATGTCATAATGTCGGCCCTCCGGAAGACATGTTGTCGATATGTTAATGAATCATCAATACTTTATTATTGCGACAAAGCATCATAAGAAATTAATTTGTTGCCCTCTGGTAATCAATTAATGGAAACCGATACTTTGGTAATAATGGTATAGTTTAGCCTTTATTTGAATATAATTTATAAATTAAGATTTTTTGCTAAATCATGTTTGTTTTGTGTGTCTTTTGTTCGAATTTTTCAGCTAGCATTACTACTTGCCTAAAAGACATTCCGATGTTAAAGGGTACCAATTTCAAGTATTGGCAGGAGAGTGTTATGATAACTCTCGGTGTCATGGATTTAGACTTGGAATTCAGAATTGACTGTCCCAAAATTACTGCTACCTCAACTCCTGAAGAAAAGAGAGTTGAGGAAAAGTGGGACAGATCTAATAGAGTGAGTCTAATGATTATGAAAAGGTCCATTCCAGAGGCATTTAGAGGCTCGATTTCTGATAAGATTACTAATGCTAAGAAATTTTTAGCCGAAGTTGAGACAAGGTTTGTCAAGAATGAAAAGTCTGAAATTGGTACACTCTTGACCAAACTTGTCTCAATGAAATATAAAGATAAGGGAAGTATTAGGGAGTACATCATGGAGATGTCTAATGTTGTTTCAAAACTAAGGGCACTTAAGTTGGAGATTTCTGATGATCTCTTAGTGCATCTAGCATTGATATCCCTTCCTGCACACTTTGGACAGTTTAGGGTGAGCTATAATTGTCAAAAGAACAAATGGTCACTCAATGAACTCATCTCCCATTGTGTTGAAGAAGAGGAAAGATTGAAACAACATAAGACAGAAAGTGCCCATTTTGCTACAACTTCCAAATCTAAGTCATCGGCTAAGCGTAAGAAATCAAATCAGAATAAGGATAATAAGGATGCTGCAGTGAACACCAACAAGAAATAGGATAAGAGCAAATCAGTTGCCGCATCGGAAAGTGCCTGTTACTTCTGTGGTGCAGTTGGACACAAGAAGATGCATTGCCAGAATTATCATGCTTGGCGTGTTAAGAAAGGTACATATCTTGTTATGGTTTGTACGGAAGTTAATTTATCTTCTGTATCTAGATATACTTGGTGGATAGATTCATGTGCAACTACTCACATAAGTATATCTTTGCAGGGCTGCCTAAATTGCCGGAAGCCAAGTGATGATGAAAAATTCATTTTTGTAGGTGACGGTAATAAAATTGAGGTGGAAATTATTGGGACTTATAGAGTATTGTTAAAATCAGGATTTTATATGAATTTGTATGAGACTTTTGTTGTACCGTCTTTTAGACGTAACTTAATTTCAATTTCTGCATTAGATAAGTATGGATTTACTTGTGCTTTTGGAAATGAAAATTTCAGTTTGTTTCATGATTCAAAACAAGTTGGTTCTGGTTTTCTTTCAGTTTACGATAATCTATACTCTTTGGATGTTAATAACTCTTATATTGAAGCTTTGCATGTGGATACAAATAGTAAGAAAAGAAAATTAACAAATGAAAAGTCAGCTTCATTATAGCACAAGCGGTTAGGTCACATTTCTAAACGCAGAATTGAACGTCTTGTGTCTAATGATATTCTCAAACCCTTAAACTTTTCAGATCTTAACGATTGTGTGAATTTTATAAAAGAGAAACAAACCAATTTAAGAAAATATGGAGCCAAAAGGTGTAATGACGTCTTAGAATTAATACATACCGATATCTGTGGTCCGTTTCCAACGGTCGCAAGAAATGGACAACGGTATTTTATTACATTCATAGACGACTATTCTAGATATGGCTACATATATTTGATTAAGGAAAAGACTCAAGCCCTTGACATGTTCAAAAAATTTCAAAGCGGAAGTTGAGTTAAAACTTAACAAACACATTAAAGCCATTAGATCTGATCGTGGTGGTGAATACTACGGTAGATATGATGGATCAGGTGAACAACGTCCAGGGCCTTTTGCACAATTCATAGATGAATGCGGCATTGTGCCTCAGTATACATTGCCGAGTTTGCCCGCAATGAATGGTGTAGCTGAGCGACACAATAGAACGCTTAAGGACATGGTAAGGAGTATGATGAGTCGTACTACTTTACCAAAAAATCTATGGGGTGAAGTCTTAAAGACTGCAACATATATTCTAAATAGAGTACTCACTAAAACAACTAACAAAATCCCATTTGAAGTTTGGACTGGGCGAAAGCCTAGTTTAAAATATTTAAGGATGTGGGGATGTCCAGCTGAGGCACAACCTTATAGGCCACACAAGAAGAAACTGGATGAAAATACTGTTAGTTGTTATTTTATTAGGTATGTCGAGCGCTCAAGGGGTTATAAGTTTTATAATCCTACAGAACATTCAGTATTTGAGACGGGAAATGCAAAATTCTTTGAGGATGTTGAGTTTGTGGGGGGAGATACAATAATGGATTTTGAATTCGAAGAGGAGTATGTAAATATTCTCACAGGTGTTGAGAGTTTTGTGGACATTGAACCCATTTTAACTCAAAATACAATTGTCGAAAATCAAACCATTATTGAAGACCAAACTCAACAAGATCAAACAGTACAAAATGAAATTCCAGAAATTCTGGAGAATGCTGTTGTTGGCCAGATTGTTGTTGACAACAATGCTGAAAACTCTCAAAAAAATTCAAAAGTGCCAATAAGAAAATCCACTAGAGAGAAAATGTCTGCAATATCTTCGGATTATATAGTTTACCTTCAAAAACATGAGTTTGATGTTGTCATGTTAGAAAATGACCCCATAAATTTTCAACAAGCCATGCAAGACTCTAATTCTAGCAAGTTGATCGATGCCATGAATGAGAAGATAAAATATATGGTTGACAATGACATTTGGGATATTGTTCCATTACCTAAAGGAGCGAAACCCATTGGTTGAAAATGGATATTTAAAACCAAAAGAGATTTGAAAGGTAATGTGGAGAAATTTAAAGCTCGTTTTGTTGCTAAGGGTTTCACACAGAAAGAAGACATCGATTATAAAGAGACTTTCTCTCCGATTTTATTGAAAGACTCTTTAAGGATTATATTGGCATTAGTTGCGCATTTCGATTTGGAGCTTCATCAGATGGATGTTAAGACAACATTTCTCAATGGTGACATTGATGAAATAATCTATATGGTGCAATCAGAAAATTGTGTCAGGAGACACAAAGTCTATGGTGTGCAAACTTAAGAAATCCATCTATGGGCTAAAACAAGCGTATCGACAATGGTATTACAAATTCCATCAAGTAATTATCTCATTTGGTTTTGAGACAAACATAGTGGATGAGTGTATATATCTCAAGTTCTGTGGGAGTAAGTTTGTGTTTCTGATTTTATATGTAGATGACATATTGCTTGCCAGCAATGATATAAATATGTTGCATGAGACTAAAAAATTTCTGATGAAGAATTTTGAGATGAAAGATCTTGGTGATGCATCATTTATCCTAGGGATTGAAATACTGAGGAATAGAACCCAAGGTATGTTAGGTTTATCCCAAATGAATTATATCGAAAAGGTCCTGAAAAGGTATGGCATGCAAGACAGTAAACCAGGAAATACCCCTATGGCAAAAGGAGACAAATTCAGCCTTAGCCAATGCCCAAAGAATCCTTTAGAAAAGGAAGTAATGCAAAAGTATCCATATGCCTCAGTTGTTGGGAGCATCATGTATGCGCAAGTGTGTACGCGTTTGGATATTGCGTTCATCACTGGCATGTTGGGTCGATACTTATCAAATCTAGGTCTAGATCATTGGAAAGCAGCCAAACGGGTCTTGAGGTACCTGAAGCGAATAAAAGATCACATGCTCACATATCGGAGATCGGACAAGCTAGAGGTCATTGGGTATACCGACTCTAATTTTGGAGGATGTCAAGATAGCATGAAATCTACATCCGGCTACATTTTCATGTTAGCTGGAGGGGCTGTTTCATGGAAGAGTGCTAAACAGTCACTTATAGCATCTTCCACAATGGCCGCAGAATTTGTAGCATGTCATGAGGCATCAAATCATGGTGTATGGCTACGCAATTTTGTCACTAGGCTGCGTATAGTGGAGTCTATTAAGATACCACTAAAATTGTATTGTGACAATAATTCAGCCGTACTTTACGCGAATAACAACCGAAGTTCGTCAAAGTCAAAGTACATTGACATCAAGTTCTTTGTTGTAAAGAAGAGAGTGCAGAAGGGCCAGTTATCCATAGAACATATAGGGACAAACTCCATGTTAGCGGATCCACTTACTAAAGGATTACCACCCAATAAGTTTGAAGAGCATGTTGCTCATATGGGTGTAATTTCTGTTAGGGAAATTCAGTTTTAGTGGGAGTCTTTGGTTGTTTATTTCAATGTTCTATTTACTTATTGTAATTTTGGATATGAAACTTGTGACAGAAAACAAGTAATTTATGTTGTATGCATGGTATTGCAAAAGGATTGTTATATGCATTCTATCTCTAATTTTTTGTTTTGACCTTATATTTGAGTATGTGATTTGTGAATTGTTTATTTGAATTTTGCATTTTACAACAAGTTTATGAAATTTAGTTTCAAGTTTTAAGTAGGAGACCAAGTTAGAAATTGGCACAGTAAGATCACAATTGCGTGTAATTTCTATGCTACACATCCACATCATGATTCATGTCATTTGGTTATGTTAGTACTGAGATTATTGATGGTCCAGTCATGACTAATATAAATGTGACGAAAGCCGCTTTAGTCCTTTGCTGATGTAATTGATGGACGGAATTGGTTTGGGAATACATAAAAATGACAGAAAAATATGTGCGCACATAAGGTTAACAATACATAATTAAAAGAGTATGCCATATTGCTCAAGTGGGAGATTGTTGGATCATAGTATCCAACGTTGAGCATATATGTAATATAATTATAAATTGTATACTATCATATATGATTGTCACAATTAAGTGATATAATATAAAATTAAGATATTAGACAATCTATGTATTTAATATGGTGGTCCATAAATGTACAGAACAATTTAGGCAAAAATCAAATCATTGATGAACTGATTTTGAGATTTGCAATTTAGAAAACTGTCATTTAAAAGGTTTGTGCAGGCCACACAGATATCAATGCGATCGCACGGATTTTGATGCAACAGCACGGGTTTTAATGCAGTCACACAAAATACCTTTTTCAATTTGGCAAATAACCAGATAAATTACTATATATAAGGATTGGTCCCCAAGGCACAAGATAACCAACTCAACTCATAATTCTGAAAAGTGGTTATTTTCTTAGATAGAATTTTGAGTGCATTCTCCCTTCTTCCTCCATTAAAAGAATTGAGAGGAGAGATCCATAAGAAAATTGGAGAGGATTTCTCAAGGGCGTATCTTGTTGCTTTGGAAGATCTAATTCACAACCCAACCACAAAGGCGAGAATGACTTCTTGCCGTTAAAGATTTGTCTCGCACTCACGGAGACGGCTTGCTCAAGACTTTGGATATTCCATGGCAAACGGCATGAAATCAGGTATATTTCCGCACTTAAGATTATGTTTTCGGGTATCTTTGGTATAGGACGGTCCTTAGGTTTAAGGTGGGAATTGTTTCTTCTTTCCCGGGGTGTAAGTGTTTGAGCCCTAGATGAGATGTAATTGTTTGATCTCTAGATAAGGCGTAAGTGTTTGGCCTTTTATGATCCCCCAACATATCTCTCGTAAGACTGTAAACACTCGGATCAATAGTATAAACATCAACCGAGTTTCTTAACAAAACTTCCTTGTTATCAATTTTACTAGTCATCTATTGTAATATAATAGTCTGAATACATTGCGTACGTAATAGTATAGATAATTGCTGTAAAAGTATAACCGTAAGTTTCTTAACAAAACAGATTTCCTATTGTCCACATTCAAAGTATAAAAACAAAAATGCATTATTCCCCACGCCACACAAGCAAACCCACAGGCTAGCGCACCTGCCAACATAGTTTTATACTTTTGAAGCAAGTGGTCATATTATATTATTGCAACATGTATTTATACTATAACTCGAGCTCAATATATAACTTTGATTAATTTTCTGATTGAGCACGACTGAGTTGACATATAAAATTAAGCGCTTGAGCTAGGATCAGCATGCTCGACCTCAACTCGTTTGATACTTACTATAATTATATGTGTATCATGTACATGAAAAATACAAAAAAAAATTTGCAAACTTTTACCATTAATCAAAGAACATAAAAATTTACAATATTTCATAAATTTATAATATCAAATGACACTTAAATAGCATTAAATTTGATATACAATCAATCAATTTATAGACAAATGCCAAATCGTTAAAAAAATTCCAATTTTAAATATAGATCTCCATCTTATATACTATATATAGGGGGAGAGGATATTCTCTTACCGAAATACTTAATTGATAAATGAGCATATTCTCTGACCGAATATTACAGAAACTAGACTTTAATATTCTCTTTAATGAAAAAATTTCTTAACTAATATGTAATATATATGCCAGTCTTGTTTGTTCCTCAAGTACTTTCTATGGGCTTGAGCGTCGACAAAAGATGTTGAAGCCTAAATATTGTGTTGTTCTTTGTTAGAAGTTTTAGTTCTTTTTTCTTCAATTCCAACATTCACAAAAATACTGTCTTGGGCCAGTTTGTCAAATATCAATCAAAGCCCTAAATATTAACAACGGAAGCTTGTTGGGAGTATAATGGAGGTTTCTAATTTATTTGTATGTTTATTTATAGGCCGGGTTTGGGGAACAGTGCTCAGTCGTGCATGTCCAGTCTGGGGCCTGTTAGGCCAAGGCCCATAAATTCACTCACATGACCTCCATCTCAGGATTGGTGCGTAACAATCTGAGAGTATTATTGTAAAAATGGGGGCAATTCATGTGACATTATTATAACTCTTACTTTTATTTATGTGTTTATCCTAATTAACTTGTAAGAGTTATAGGTAATGATGCGACGATTTGGATAACACCATTGGCTCATGAACAGTCTAGGGTGAGACTGGCACATTTGGTCACGTTTTGTTGCGTTTTGTTGCGTTTGATAACATAATTGGCAAACGTATTATATTGTACCTTGATGAAACCGGTCATGACATGATTATTTTCCTCTCTACTTAGCATCGCCAACTAAAACAAGCTAAATACAATTTTCATTTTGTTTTGATATTTCAGAAAATAATTTCAATAGAAGTGACCGGGTGATTTCCTTTTTCCAGATGATATAATTTCATCTTTTGAAATATTACATTTTCTTGTAAAATTTTCTATTAATATATCTGTAGCATCTGAGCATATAAGTTCCAAACAAACTGTAGCAATGTTGCGGTTTTTAAAAAAAAAAATTATATAACATATTTGCATTATTTGTTTTTATCGAGTTGTGATGGTATGAAGCACATAAGCATTGTTAACAAAGATTAACAAATGCAAATATGTTATATTAACAAATGAAATGACCTCATTCCAAAAATGCAAGCCGTTCTAACATTTTAATTTAGAAAAATTATCTCATTCCAAAAGTGCATGCCGTTGTAACATGCATTTTCATTAGGAAAATAACCTCATTTGAAAAAATACAAGCCGTTGTAACATTTTTATTAGGAAAATGATCTCATTCCAAAAATGCAAGCCGTTTGTAATATTTTATTTGAAAAATAATCTCATTCCAAAAATGCAAGCCGTTGTAACAATTTTATTATAATAAACTGTATGTAGTGATATTTCCAGTAAAGCAAAGTGGAATCCAACCCCTCTTGGGTCTTGCGGGCTTTTGTCATCTGCCTTAGCATATATTTAACCGAAATTTTTTATTTATACCATAAGAAGAAAAATAAACTAAAACATTCTTGTTGTGGAAGAATTTAACATCTACCAAGGGCGCCAAGCCAATCAGCAGCTCCCTTTTTGGAGGCCGCAGATTGGCTTGGCGGCCCCTCAAAAGCCCAAAAATAAACTGTAATATCCAATATCCTAATAAAAACTTAAGTTATTTTCTTCTATCTCCTTTTAAATATTTAATTTATTTAATTATTTAGTTATTTTAAACATTGAATTCACAACTACACTCTTTCATTATAACTATACATTTCTTTATTTTTTTCAAATTTTATGGAGAAAATAATAGATGCAATTTATATTCAAAATAATAGCATGACAAAATTATGGGGTCTGATTGATTGTTGGGAAATTTTAAGACACCAATAACAAGATTATTAGGTTGATTGGTTACATTATTTATCCCACGTCTATTTATATTACTGACATCTCGTAAAAAATATCTAGATATTCTACTAATTTTATTTTCTAGATATTTTTGAAGAATAAATTTTAATATTTTCTAACTCTCATAAATACTTTTTTCATACATAATTTTAAACTTCACACATATATATATATATAGAGAGAGAGAGAGATATAGAGAAAGATATATAGAGAGAGAGTGACGCAAGGCGGTCACGATACTGTCTTGCCCAATAAGCTCAAGTACTTGGTTTTATGGTAATAGAGAAGGGTAAAGAGTCACAAAGAACACAAACACACAAACTAACAACTTTTCTATTTCAATATTCGCTGCCTTACAACAATAACATTTGTACCCTTTTATAACCAAACATTACTTAACTCCTAAGAAAAAATATTAAATGCTAATTAACTAAAAATCCAAAACCAAAGCAATAAATTTTGCCATGCAAGAATATATCCCGCCCGTCAAAAGAAGTAATTAATTAAAGTTTGTTGAACAAAACAAATTCCAAAGAAAATTAGTAAATTTCCTAGAAGACCATCCATGTCATTAAATTTCAAGTTGAATTCTTGATCGGCTTTGATTTGGTGTGACCATCGTCCGTATCCGAGTCTGAATCAGATACTACCTCAGGACGCACTACGTCAGACTCCCCGAGTTGGTTGAAGCTTGACCTCAAGCTTATGTTTTCCAAGTAGGGCCCAAATTTGTATTTTCTCGAATCCTTCTTTTCTTTGTAGAATTCTTTGAAACAATACAATTTCTACCAATAAATCTTTGTTGACCTCTTTCGAATTGGGTTTTCTGCACATGTGTTTTGTCAGATCTAGGGCACAAACATAGATTGCAGTTAAATCTTCATGTTTCCGCTGCAGCACTCTTGAAATCAATGAACTAGAGCTAGCTTCAATCGTTAATGGTTAGGAACTTGGTTGTAAGAATGGATCATTATAGTTGGATCTCAAGGCTTCATTGTTGGTCAAATACAAATATTTGGTTTGCAACAAAAAATCATATCTAACCTCTATGGACAAAGCATTTGCTAAATTACCCGTAAGCTATGTTACTCGGATACTCCACATTGGGCTCCGTACCCATGTCGGATACGTATCGGATACAGATACGCGTCCGATACGGCCCCGATACGTATCTGATACGCCAGCTGGCGTATCGGCTTACGTGGCATATCCTTAATCCTTAGATACGGTCTCCGATACGCTCTGACTGGTCTGGATACGGCTCTGACATTTCCTGATACGGTTGGGATACGTTGCACCAGCGACACTTCTGCAGAATTGGATCGTGGACCGCGCATACACCATACACCAGAGTCCACCATACACCGTGCATACACCATTTTTTGAGGCAAATTTTTTTTCCCAGCCCCAGGAATCGAACTGGGGTTGTGTGGCACAAGCACCATCAACCTTTACCACTACACCACTCTCCATTTGTTGTTAAATGGTAGTAGCATTTATATTTAATACATATTTAGACTTTTATGGCACCATATCAAGGATTTTTGATATTTAATTTATATATAAATAAAATATAATATATAAAATAGGCGTATCGTATTCTTGATTTTTGAAAATTGTCGTATCGCCGTATCCGTATCGTATCCGATACGGTACCCGTATCCATGCAACATAGCCCGTAAGCATCGGGAAATCACCAATAAAGTCTTCTTCAAAGTTTGAAGAATTCGCAACGATCTTTGTTTCTGTCTTGAGCTCACATGTCAAAGTGTTGACTTCACCTTCATCATCGGCTCTTGAATTTCTTCAGCTGTGACAAGCCTATCGACAAGCTCATCTGGTTGTTCTAGGTGCTCTTCCATTGGAGCGGTTGCCATTTGGTTTGGGGGTGGGTTGTTGCGGTGGAGGGTCGGATTGCCATGTTGTTGGTTTGGGGGTGGGTTGTTGCGGTTGAGGGTCGGATTGTCATGTTGTTGGTGGTTTTCATTGGAACTGAGGCGCTCTCGAACACCGGTAATGCGTTCGATTAATGCTTTATAGTCTTGTAGATTTTGTTCGAGGATGGCGAGTAATTTTGGGTTGGTCATCGTCGAACTTGGGAGTAATTTTTAATAACTTTAATAACTCAAAATTTAAAACTTAAAAGTCAAAATAAAACCGTTGGATATGATCTACATCATTTTATCTATGCGCATGTAAAAAATTGTGACATTTCAACTTTATTTTGGTTGTCATCAAGAGCATGTAAAAACATACTAATATGGATAATTTCTAGACGTTGATTTTTCAAATGATCGATTCACATAAAAAAAAAAATTAAAATGTGATATTTTTTTTATGAGCACATAGAGAAAATAACATAGATCACATCTAACGGTTTTATTTTGACGTTTATAATTTAAATTTTGATATATTAACATTTTTAAAAATGGAGGCATGGTGGAGGCACAAAAAATGGAGGCATTTGAACCCTTCCCTTAAAAAAATAGTAATTTTTTTTTTTTTTTCAAAAATATAAAATTTGGTCTCGAAACACTTTTTAATACGGATATCATGTTGAGCGATTCAGATAGACTGTTTGAACTTTGAAAACTAAGATAAGATGTGAGCTATGATTAAGACACAAAGACAATTAATGAGACATTTTAACCCTAATATTTTAATATTAAAGTCTAGTTTCTGTAATATTCGGTCAGAGAATATGCTTATTTATCTATTAATTAAGTGCTACGTACAATTAAAATATCAAAAAGAATAAATGAATACTACTCCTTATAGATTGCTTATATATTATTTATCTGCTAAAACAATAAGTTATTTTAATGAGTTCCAGAATGTCAAATTAAAATGTCAAATCCTCTCCCCCTATATATAGTATATAAGATGGAGATCTATATTTAAAGTGGGAATGTTTTCACCGATTTGTCGTTTGGCTATAAATTGATTGATTGTATATCAAATTTAATGCTATTTAAGTGTCGTTTGATATTATAAATTTATGAAATATTGTAAATTTTTAAGTTCTTTGATTAATGGTAAAAGTTTGCACATTTTTTTTTGTAGTTTTCATGTACATGATACACATATAATTATAGTCTTAAACTATTAAAAGTGTAAAATAATTAATATGAATCCATTCTAGATTTCCAATTTTTTGTTGATTTTACAATAAAATTAGAAAAAGTTACAATTAATTATAGCTAATTAAAAAACTAAGAATATTACGTTATATATGAGGAGGGTTCCAGTGCCTCCATTTTTTATGCCTCCACCATGCCTCCATTTTTAAAACTTTAATAACTCAAAATTTAAAACTTAAAAGTCAAAATAAAACCGTTGGATATGATCTACATCATTTTATCTATGTGCTCATAAAAAATTATCACATTTTGATTTTGTTTTTATGTGAATCAATAAGTTGAAAACTCAACGTCTAGAAATTATCCACATTAGTACGTTTTTTACAAGCTCTTGATGACAACCAAAACAAAATTGAAATGTCATAATTTTTTACACGTGCATAGATAAAATGATATAGATCATATCCAACGGTTTTATTTTGACTTTTAAGTTTTAAATTTTGAGTTATTAAAGTTTTAAAAAATGAAGGCATGATGGAGGCATGAAAAATTGAGGCATTTGAACCCTCCTCTACGTTATATATGTAATGGTAAATATTTCGAATCACATAATATAATAACATCAAGTTTATTTGAGTCGAGGTCGTGCGAGCTAACGAAAATGATTTTGGATCGACCTCAGGCTAATCAAATATCTTATGGAGCGAGTCGAGCTCGAGGGGAGCCACAAATTACAATGCGAAATTATTTATTATGGATGGATCTCAAACCCTATAAATTACTTTACCATGTTTATTGTTGGCCAACACTCGGCAAGAAGTGATAACATATATATTGTGAAATTGGAAAGAAAAGGAAGCACTTGAAAGAGACTATAGCTTCAATATATGCATGTGTAGTGGACCATACATATATCACAATTAAAAAGATTGTGAAGAAAGCCAATGGTATTAGCTTCAATATATATGCATGTGTGTTTAACTATGCTGATTGTACAAAACCCTGGCATATAATGGAGTAGGGGGTAGATGGATGTACATCATATCAAATTAGGTCTGCTTTTCACAAATACGACAAGATCAATAATTCAATTTTATAATTTAAAATTTGAGATCAAGCATTATTTTACAAATACGACAAGATCAATTATTCACTTTTATTATTTTATAAATATCTGATGAAGGTCTCTTCTTTACAGATTGTAATAAACAGTGCCCCAACTTCCATCTACCGGATCAGTCCTATAATTGTTTTATCATTTAGTAACAAACAGTTGTCCTTGGTCCCAAAATGAAAAAAAAAATGCATTATTCCCCACGCCTCACAAGCAAACCCACATGCTAGCGCACCTGCCAACATAGTTTTATACTTTTGAAGCAAGTGGTCATATTATTGCAACATGTATTTATACTATTGAATGTGGACAATAGGAAATCTGTTTTGTTAAGAAACTTACGCTTATACTTTTAAAGCAATTATCTATACTATTACGTACGGAATGTATTCATACTATTACAATAGATGCTTGTATTAGTAAAATTGATAATAAGGAAGTTTTGTTAAGAAACTCGGTTGATGTTTATACTATTGATCCGAGTGTTTACAGTCTTACGAGAGATATTCATACTATTACAATATATGTTTTTGAACCAGATGTTTATGATAATACAAATGTGTTTATACTATTACGATAGAATCTTATATTAATTCGAAGTGGACAATAAGAAAAATATTTTGTTAAGTAATTAGTCTGATGCTTATACTTAAGAATTAGATTTCTAAACTATTAAAGCAGTTAATCTGTGAGTATCCGCAAGGGTAAAATTACTTAATTAATTGCGTCGGTATCCTCACGGATGCTCCTATTGGTAATAGCAATACTTTTAAAAATAGTAATTTCTATTGACTTACCTATTACAAACTGAGTTAATTTAAAAGAATAATTTTATTGAATAATG
Source organism: Carex littledalei (assembly GCA_011114355.1). Lineage (NCBI taxonomy): Eukaryota > Viridiplantae > Streptophyta > Magnoliopsida > Poales > Cyperaceae > Carex > Carex littledalei. The sequence continues at coordinate 9,995,080 of CM022083.1, read as the reverse complement.
ATTCATACGTTACATATAGATCAATCTATTTATAATTGTACAAGGCTAAAGAGCCGTTGAAGGAGAGGCTAAAAAAGGTAAAAAACAGTAACGGTAACAAGCTTATAAAGAAATGAACAGTAACAGTAACGGTAACAAGCTTATTAATTCACATAAAAACAAAACCGAAATGGGATAAGTTTATTATGAGCACATAGAGAAAATAAAATAGATCACATCTAACGGTTTGATTTTGACATTTTATAATTTAAATTTTGAGTTATTAACGTTTTAAAAATGGAGGCATGGTGGAGCCACAAAAAACGAAGGTATTTGAACCCCCTCTTCAAAAATATACTTATCATTTAAATAAAGTTTGGGTTCAAATGTCTGACCGAACCTCACATTCTTATCATTTTAAATTGTTTTGTTCTAAAATAAAGATATGATAAAAATATAAAAATTCAAGACACATTAAAATCCTTCTCATATAACTAACAATTAGATTATGAAGAGCCTCCTCTCATTTTTGAAAAAAAGCAAGCAAGAAGACCTCAAATCGAAAAAGTTAACTACGGCTGAGTAAATATTTTTCTCACTCTCGGATGCAGCGGGATGATGTTAGTGCACTACTACAAAAAATATATTTACGATCACCCATTTGTCATCGGGTGTCCTTCGGCACCGATGGAGGATGTAACCAGGGGCAACGTTGTAACTACTTTGAACTTTTAACCATTGGGTAGCGTTGAAATTTGGTATAACAATATTTTAGGTGCAAACAGAAGCTGTAAAACATATTATGCCAAATAGCTTCTGTGTGCACGTTATTTAAGATGCAGGCTAGCTAGTCGTATGCAAGCAATCAATATAGCTTCTGTGTGCATTGTTATTTAAATAGAAATTTGGTATCAAATTTTAGCAAATTTCAAGTCTTATAGCAAAGATAATTCTTAAATTTAACGTTTCAATTTACGATTTTTTAAATTATTAATAATTAAACAAACTTAGAGTGACCATAATTTGACAAACGCCCAATGAAAAGAATGGGGAACACATCTCCAATTTTATCTTTTCAGTTTCAACAATTTTAGTTGGGTACGTTGATGTTAAAATTATTCTTTGAACAATTGTTTTTAAATCTTTATATATTCTATAATTAAGTTAATTAATTGATGTCATACGTACATCGACCTTCCTGTCCAATCTGGCTACAAATATCAATGCCATTTTATGCACAGTTTAGGATCACGCAACTTCTTGTCAAATCTTTTCAATAAAAGCAGTACTATTTCTGCACTTTCTCCAGTGCATAATATGTTATATTGATTGCTTGCATCTTAGGTCTCTTTCAATTATGAAACTATTAATGAGAATAATTAGCCCTGAACATAGCCAATTTGCAGTAGCTAATCATGTCGAGGGGGTAAAAATAGTGAGCTGAATTACAGATAAAGTAGGTGCTCGGGAATGACGAGAAAGGATAAGAGAACCACTGATTACCATTGACAAATGGGCGTTTTGTTTAAACAAACATTATTATGAAATAGAAATAAAAGAGAAAGAAAAAAATTGATGCATCATCAGTAGCATGTGCAAGTGAAATTTTCGTTTTCTTGTACGTACAGTCAATGCTGCGGTTTTGCATAACAGAAAACAGAAAAAAATGTTTGTAGAATTGTGCAAACAAGAAGTACTATTGCTGCCAGTAAAGCCAGGATGAGCCATGGATTGTCAAAGTGTTTCTGCTTCAGCCAAGCAATCCACTTGTTCCAGCGGTTGCTGTAGTGCTTCTCCAGTTCCATTCGGAATGATTTCTCATAGTAAGATCCTTCCATTATGGGTAAATCTTTGGCAAGAGTTTGAAAGAGTTGGGAAACATGGTCATCGCAAGCAAGGTGATGGTCAATGATTTTGTTTTGAGATAGCAAGGTTACATCTTCTGGCTTGCTGAGCAGTTGAGACATGAAAATTATGTATGCTGTTACATACTTTCTAACTTTCTTTGCACGTATTAGTAACTCGAAGATGACAAGATTCTTGAAGAAATCTTGTGTGTGCTCATCAACAGAAAATTTGGGGATCCATAATACACCGTCTTCAAATTTTACATCGAGCAGTGTGTGGGGACGAGATGTCAGTATTTTAAATTGTACTCCTGATTGATGGTATTCGACTGCTCTCCGCCACCTCGAGGACAGCTTGTTCTGCTCCACCTCCTCCTCCTCCTCCGCCTCCTCTTCCGCCTCCATCTCTGCCTCTGCATCTGCCTCCGCGTCCTCAGAACCGTTATTCCGCTCCTTCACAGGCACAAGGGAACTATGAACCAAATGTAGCAAATGGACCGGATTAGTGTCACTTTCTGGTGCCACCATTGGGATCTTCATTCTTATTTTAAAGTACTTCACAAGTCTCTTCCCCAGCTGAAGAGAAAACGGTTGCTCTTGTTTTTCTCTATGAGCAGTAGCGTACACCTTAGTGAGTACATCAAATGGAATCTGGTTTTCTACAAGGAAAATGTCTCTATAATGACCAAAACATAACTCTGGACCCTTATATTCCTCAATGGAAAACTCATCCCCCACCTCGTTCACAAAAAAATCTATGCCCCAAAGTAAAAACACACTATCGAACAAAAGAATTTCAAGGAACTTGTGGCTAATTTCTGGTCGTATATTCTCGTAGCAGTCCCTGAACACTCTCTCATGGGTGATCAGTTTATTGTAGTAATCACCCAGAGGGTGACCAAAGCTTTGAATCACATCTTTTAGGATGTACTCCTTTCCTTCGCCCATCGGATAGTGATATGGACCAATAGACAGGCATACAGGTTTATATGCTCGTTCATCAATCTTAATATACTCTTCCGGCACCTTGAAGATTGGCTTTCTTCGATAGTCACCAAGATCGTCAGCTAACTTCTGATTTGTGCAATCGACCAGTTCTTGTAATTTTTCATTAAAAACCGTGGCAATTTCAAAAGTTTCCGGCATTGGTTTGGATTTTGGACTGATCTGGGCATGTTTTTGAAGAGATCAATCAGGTCAGAATAAAAGTAGATAAAACTGTAAAAATATATATAACCTGGATAGCTTGAGCAATACCTAAAGCTACTGAGACTTTGGTGATTAGTTCATAATAAGGTTGTAGAGTCTAAAAACTGAACCGGAAGGGGACGCGTTGGTGCATATAGCGACACAGTCTGAATAATGCTACTTGTTTTCTGAGAGACCCATAGGATATCTCGTAAATTATGACAGCAATAATAAAAGAATTACATTATCTAGGAGATCTATTAGTACTAGAAAACTAACAGCTATAATCATGCTGAATATAGCTAGTAATGCATATTAAATTAAGTCCACTATATATCTCAGTGGAGAGACCAGATTATTCAAATTACAAATAGACATATTCTTCGGAAAAGGAAAAAGAAACTAGTTCTGCTACCTTAAATTGGTCTGGTGTTGAGCTTAGATGGGCTGGTGATTTCCACTGAGATAGAATCTTGGAACTGGATACAACGAAAGAAAGAGAGGAAACCAATATCCACAGGTTGCTGCACTAACACTTATCCCCTCTGCTGTGCGTTTGATCTCAGCCTCAGAAGAGAGGCCCAAGTTGGAACAGTTGATTATTTTTGTTAAAGGTTTAGGATAATATAATCTCACAATATGAATGGTCCCGTCAATTGAATATTAAAGAGGAATCCGTCTCAACCAACTCTTATCCTGGTTTTAAAAATCGGAATCGGTAAATTGATTTGGAATCGTCCGAATTGGATTGGATCCTCGAAAACTCTATTTTTTTTTAAGTTTATTTTGTATAATTTTTTTTTTTGAGTAAAATCTTAGTTTTTAAAAAATGTTAAGAATAAAGATTACATTCCAATAATCTGCTAATATAATATAATATAATATAGTATAAAAATTCAGATCCAAATCAAAATTAAACCAGTACATTAGAAATTGCTTTAATTAAAAATACACAACAAGTAATTAGACTTGAGGAAAGATTAAAATAAATGCCTAATAGACCCATCTCCTTTCCTTCTGTTGACAAAACAATGCTCGTGTTGCCTGAGTGTGCCGTGTAGGCCAATCAAGTGCACGTCAGACATGCCATCCCGTGCAAGCACTACTTAATTATTGGGGTACTTTGGTAGTTTTGTGGGTTTAACAAGATTTAGAAAATATTCTTTTGTAGTCTTTCTTGTTTAAACAATACTTTTCTATGTGATCCGTCTTTTTGCAGCAAGTACATGTTCGAATTTCATCATTTTGAGTGTTACTTCTACCTCCTCCCATATCTACATCTACCTTTACCTAATTTATCACCATGAGATGCATCTCCTTAATCACATTTTTTTAGTTAGATGACTCTTTCACATTAATCTTTGATTGAAAAACACTTCTAAGAGATAAACATACTATGTACTCGACATTTGGTCATCCATCTTAAAAACAACCAATTAGGCATGTTTTCAAGGATGGAGAGGTCTTTGGTTTCTTCATTAATTATCGCAACATTAACCGATTTTCTCATAATATTTTTTCCAGGAAATCGATTTATTAGTTAAGTTTTGGTCCCAAAATAATTTAGTTCACCAACATAATCACCTTAGAGAAATAGTCTTTTAAAGTCTTTCTCTAATATTTGCAAATTTGTAAAATTAATTTTATGGTTCAAGAGTTTTACGGTTGTCGTCATATCGGTACCTTCATAGTCCTTTTGCAAAATCTCTCATGCCTCTTTTGAACTTCTCGTCCCTATCATTTTTGAGAAAATATTGTCCGATATGGCTTGTTGGGTCATATTTTGGGAGTAGAACTATGGTTTTCCTAAGTTCACCAACTCTATTTGTGAACTCAACTCTAAAACCTATCGGATTGACTTCAAATGATGAATCTGAACCATTGACATCCGTCTACCTTACGAGTGATGCATCTACGTGCAAAAGTTTTTAATTTTCAAATTAATTTTGTATAGAGTCAAGTGATAAAAAAAAACATTCAAAAAATGAATGCATTAAAATTAATTTATAAATCTTCTAATTTTGACCACTTGACTTTATACTAAATTAATTCGAAAGTTTAAACTTTTTTTCATGTAGACGCATAACTTGTAAGGTAGATGGATTTCAACTGTTCAGATTTGTCATTGAAATCAATCCGATAGATTTTAGATTTGAGTTCACAAAGAGAGTTGGTGAACTTAGAAACACCCTAGTTCTACTCCATCTTTTGGTCACTTGAGGTGTGGTCACTATGTGACTAGCTACTAGTTCGACTAGATGTGACTAAATGTGATGTCATCGCACCATTATTATTATTTTTTTCAAATTAATCATGTGATCAAGATTTAACAGTTACAATGACACACATATATGTGTGACATGATGTGACGTTCACATACCTCACTAGTACAGAAAAAGCGACCATACACGGTCAGAAAACTAATGTCACACGGTTACACAACCGTGTCAGCGAGCATCGTGTATGAGTAGAGAGTACTTTGTACACGGTTAGCGAACCGTGTCTATATAGACCTAATATACATGGTTAATAAAACCCAACCGTGTCAGATCTCCAAAAGAAAGACAATGAAAATGGTGGTTTCTACACGGTTAAAGTAACCGTGTACAATAACTTGGTTTATATACACGGTTTCTACAAGTCATTTGTGTATTATTTTCTTAATAATACACAGTTTGTTATTTAGAACCGTGTATGTTTTGTAATTTTTTTTAATAATTTATAATATGCTGGCACCCATATTTGCTAGCCATAAAACATACAATTAATATTAGACATCCATCATTCAATAAATATTCAACATCACAACATACAGCATCAATCATATTCATTCAGCATTCAACAAACAAAAACAATTATTATACATATAGATATACATTCAACAAACAAAAACAATTAATATACATATACATCTACATATACATTTATACCTTACATGAACATGTTTTATATGGAATAAGTTTGTATTTAATGGGTCACAGACTGATCTTGAACTAATCTTGAACTGATAAAATATTTTATAAAAATTAAATCATGATTTAAAGCAAAGTTCACGGCAATGTTTGAATAGTCATGTGACAGTGTACTTACGTTGTTGTTTAAACTTTTGCGCAAACCACAGCTTATTTTAAAGGGAGTTTGTGTAATAGATTAAACCACAATCCACTGTCACATATATTTCATACACTACCGAGAATTTGGCTTTTAACATGATTTAAAGTTTATAACATGTTTTAACTTTCAAAATCAGTTTGTGACACATTTTTTGGAACTTCTTTTAGATAAAACATGTTATTGCAACGTGAGAAATAAAACATAACTAAAGAAAATTAAAAAAAATTACATGGCCCGGCTAGGATGATAGTCAGCTTGTTGGCATGGCTATGATCAGCCATTAACTTCATCATTCCCTATCAAAATTTGCATCAGATCATGCAACAAAATTACACAACCAACCAAACATTAAGAACTTTATTATAAATTCAGATAATTTGGGATAATTTTCTATGCACCCTTCGTAACTTGTATGGTTTCTTACCCCTAAAGACTTCAATTTATCTTATATATTCCTCAACTCTTGCAACTCTTTCTGAGTTACCCCTCAACTCTTGCAACACTTTCTTATTTACCCATTATATAATTAATCTCATGTGTAACTCTAATTAAATTATTAAAATATCTTAATTTATCTCTAATTAATCATTATAAAGTTAAAATACCACTTTAAAAAGAAATAAACAAATTGTTAAGAAAATTTCAGCATCAAATACGTAATTGAATTTGGGCAATGAATTCTATATTTTCACCAGATGTATATCAAATCTCAAAACATTTTTAGCGTGGCAGTAATCATTTTCAAGTCTAACCCAGATTTGGTTGATTAAATCCGAACATAGAAGATCGATTAACACAGAAATTAAAAAATTACCTCATTAGATATCGGAGGAGAGACTACTCCCTCTCCAAGAGCACAAGAGGACTCAGTGCTCCTCCTTGAAAGAAATTCGTTATTTTGAGTATTTCTTTGCTTAGTTTTGGCCTCCTAGCGTGCATCTAGGCAGGTCTCCGAATCCTCCTACCTCGCTTCCATGGCGATGACGAAGACCAGACGAAGAAAGACTCAAAATGAAGGAGAAGGAGAAAATTCTTTGTTTTGAGTCTTCCATGCTTCGTGTTGGCATCCTAGTTTGAATCTTCCACGAAAAACCTAACCTAGTTAAGAATGAAAAATGGATCATTTGACGGGAACAAAAGTGTTGTTGGTTTATATTGCGAGCTTTCGAAGAGAGCAGTGCCAAAGCCCTAAGAGAGAGGATTGAAGGGAAAAGAGAAGAGAGTTATTTGATTAGACAGAAAGGCGGTGGGAATTAAAAGACATGGCAGTGATAGAAGAGGCGTGAATTTAAAAAAAACCCTAATTATAATTCAAACACAGTTATATAGAAAAGGCCATGTAGAATGTACAACACGGTTCCTGAACAAACAATGTATAAATTACTAAGGCGTTTACAGGGTAGTCAAAGTAGCGCGAAAAAACCCCTTATAGTATTTATACATGGTTAATATTTAAAAACCATGTACGATTTGCTTTTTCATTGCAATTTTATCTTTTTTTAATAATGTGCTTCCTAGCATGCATGTGCTTGCTAGCTTGCTAACACTGTGTAATTATGACTTATTTATTACCCTGCATAATCTGATGTTTAGTATAGCAAGCTCCTCATAGTTCCAGCCTACTTCTTTCAAGGTTATTCACAACTTTTTTTCAACAAAGGAACCTCTTCTTCAAAGTCTAGGTCTTACATCCATGCATGGAGAGGTTCCTTTGTTTAGAAAAAACTGTGATCAAACCTTCACATTCAGAGGGAAGAAAAAGGCAATGAAGAGAAAACGAAGAGGCAAATTAAGGGAGGGGGTTGGGCTTAAATGGTGTAAGTGTGTGAAAAGGTGGTTGAGGCATACACGATATTAATTACTAACGTGGGTTTTGGTTGAGAGGTGCGATTGAACCCTACACGGCTTCTACTAAAAAACAAAGTTTGGAAATGGGGCAAAAGCATACACGGTTATTTAATAAATGATTGTGTATGAATGTGTACAACCGTACACGGTTCAAAACTTTTACACCGTGTACAAATAGTCGTGATTTCCAGACATGGTTCAAAGCTTTCAGACCATATGTGTATGTTGGAGTTTTTTTTTCGCGCGAACACCGCCTCCCATTACACACTGTTATTGTACAATTTTTTCGCATCCATATATGATATGCCATGTATGGCTGCATTTTCTGTACTAGTGCCTTCACATGTCTGCACACATCTACGTACATTAACCATGTACCATGCTGTAACATATCACGCCACTTGTCATGACGTGGTATCACTAGTTGTTTGCATGATATGATGTGATATTTTAATCAAAAATAGCCACATAATACAGAAGGATATGTCATGGTATACGTAAGCCACATTATGTGACCGTAACACATGTTATGTCATGACATGACGTGACAGATTTGTGCCGTGAGATGACAGAATTAAAGATAAACCTTCTCTTTACGTCATACTTGAATAAATATAAACTATATTTTTGCATTATTCTACCCGAAACTTCTTATATATAATCCTACTTTGAATGATATTTACTATCATATATTAGAAAATAATAAAGTTGATATGAATATTTAAAGCGTAAGCTATTCTTAGATTTTTAAAAATATTGTTTCGTCGGATCCCCGTATCATACACGTACGTGGAGCATACCTTGACTTATAATCTATTCTTGTCATCCATATGATATCTGTAGTTCACAACAATAGAAAAAAGAAAAAGAGAGAAGTTTTCTTAATGTAGTTTTACTCAAGTCGTAAATATTTAGAAATTCATGCTATGATACAGGCACACACAACAATTAATAAGACCAGTGTTGTAAACAACGTCAGTTTAGACTGATTAATCAGCCAATTAGTCGTTGACAGTGACCAAACTGTCATGAATTTTCCTGATTAATAGACCGATTATTTTTAATTTTGACCAATTATTCCTGATTAATCGCTTGACAGTATTATGTCTGTCCGACGACATAATACCGTTATTTACAACAGTGAATAAGGCAAACTCGTTCCACTCTCAGCACAATACAAGCACATAGCCTAGGAATAAAAACAACGCTAGTGTGAAATCTTGTGCCGTAATAGGAAGTACGTACATAACAAAGGAGAAATTCCGTACGACTACTATAATGATGGTACATACGAATATAAAATTTAGCCATCTTAGGCGTACAAGAGCGGGATTCTAGCAACACATGAGATACAGTAGTTTCTTAAAAGCAGCAAATAGGAAGACGTCGGATGCACCGGCATCCAATAGCTTTACTTTCTTTTGGATCATTAATTTTGTCTGTGTCCCCTGCATGACATAAAAGCAAAGCTGAATCAAACAATGAATAACACTAAAAGCCATATAACATATAATGTGCTCAATAGTATATATGTACATTTGAGACATTTGGGTAATTGATTAACGAAGATTCTGAGGAAATATGTGTTCATAGCGCAAGGTCCATGAATCCATTATAACTTAAACAACACACAAACGGGTGCGCGAATTAAGAGAATGAAACTGAAACTGTTTACAATTTACGATGGCGATTCAAAAGTCTAACCATTATCTAAGACCTTAGGATGAAAGAGAGGCCTAGTAAAACCAAATTGATATTTAAATTAGACAAAATAAACCCATTACTTATTTCTCTTTATCTTGTTTACGGTTTACGATATAATGCTTCCAGATAATATTCAGTAATCACAAACATAAACAATTTAATCAAATTGACAGAAATTTACCAACTGCAGTACTGTTGTTTTTGGCTTCCTTCGTCATCATTTCAGATGAATGATCAGCCGCCAACTGTGGAAGTAAGTTGCCTGTCACAAGCAGAAACATTACAGCGAAAATTAGGAAGCGCTTAGGAGTCATCTCTCTTTCTTTCACTATCTCTCTCCCTTGAAAACTCGGCAGTGGATCTCTCTCGCTCCTCTCAAAATTAGCTTGTAGAAAAATGCCATATATGCTCTATTGCTTTATAGTAAAATGATACACTAAATGACAAAAATAAATTTCAAATTCAAAGTGTTAATTTGATTGACACTGGCTACTTGATCGGATTCAATAGACTAGTAAACAATAGAATAGTCAACAATAAACTGACGATTCTCTCTAAGTAACCGTACGTCAGTGATGGTTGGTCTACTTTCACTGACAGTTTCTTTGTTCCTTTAAAAGTAACCGTCATGGAAGATTGTTCTACATAATACTCTATCCATGTCAATAATCGGTGCAACTATCGATTTTCTCATTTATTTTTCTAATCGAAGAAGAGTCATGTAAGTAGTTGCCATATCATTGATCCGCATCTCACAACCTTGTAGAAAAATGACATATACTCTCGGTTACTTCTTGGAAAATTGGTACACTAAATGACAAAAAGAAAATTCAAATTCAAAGTATTAATTTGTTTGACACTGGCTACTTGATCGGATTCAATAGAACAGTAAAAAACACAATAGTCTACAATACAATAGTAAACACTAGAATAGTCAATAATAGAATAGAATTGAATTTTTTTATCAAAAAATAAATACGTAATAAGTACAATTCATTCGATATCAATTGAAATAAGTCCACAAAATTCATCTAATTTACAATCAATTGCACCTATGTCCTAACTATAGTTTGATACAAAATTCGATAGTTGGTCACTCTAACCGATTGTTATTTTCTTGGTAATGTTGGTGAAGATTGCTGCAATAACTCACTAAGAAAACACAATCATACATGGATATGATAAATTTCCACATTAACAGTGTATAATGGAGGGACCATGTTGTTCAAGATATCAATTTGGTATCATGACAACAAAATCGATGCATGCTTTCTCTATTTAAAAATGCTGATTGTACAAAATCCTGGCATATAATGGAGTAGGGGGCGGTTTGATTGACCTCGAATTAAATTTGGTACTATGTTCGATCGGAAATGTCTGATTCGTATTAAGATTCGTGTGAATCTGATTCACACGAATTTTAAAATTGTTTGTGTGTATCTTGACGGGAATCGGACGGTTCTAATATCATACCAAATTTGATCCGATATCATGGAAAAGTTTCCGATTCCGGCATAAAAGAACTATGGGACACTAGGTATTTCTATCCCCATAACAGCAAACTCAGGATCATCATTCATCAAATCCTTAGACGTATGCGCACAACTCTTTTTTCTTTTTTTTAATTCAAAGTTTAAATCTTAAATGATAATTATTAATTATTATATTTCTTCATCTGATCGAAGTAATACGTACAAGTCAAAATCATAAAACTTCGAGTTCACTTTATACAAGATCAAAGGATTGAATGCTAAAATGAATCACAAAAATCGTCGACCTTTAATTTCACCCTTTGATCTTGGACAAAAAAAATACTATTGATCAAGCATTATTTTACAAATACGACAGGATCAATGATTCACTTTCATTATTTTAAATATGAAATTAGAATAATAAATAAAATTTTGGGGATCAAGCATTATTTTACAAATACGACAAGATGAATGATGCACTTTTATTATTTTAAAGATTATATTGAAATTGGAATACTAATAAATAAAGTTTTACGATTTTGACTTGTACGTATTACTTCGACCAGATGAAGAAACATAAAACAATATCATTAATTAATAATTATCATTTAAGATTTAAACTTTGAATTATTAAAAAAAAAAAAAGAGTTGTGCGCATACGTCTAAGGATTTGATGAATGATGATCCTGAGTTTGCTGTTATGGGGATAGAAATACCTAGTGTCCCATAGTTCTTTTATGCCGGAATGGCAAGTTTTTCCATCATATCGGATCAAATTTGGTATGATATTAGAACCATCCGATTCCCGTTAAGATACACACAAACAATTTTAAAATTCGTGTGAATCAGATTCACACAAATCTTAATGCGAATCAGACATTTCCGATCGAACATAGTACCAAATTTAATTCAATGTCAATCAAACCGCCCCCTACTCCATTATACACTACTACAGAATAAGTGATTGTACACAGACATAAACAGGAGAGCTACACGGATTTTTTGCCGTGTGGGATGTAAGGGTGTAGAAATCCCTGAATAAACAACCGTGTACAATTCCTTGCCAGTGGCGCTCTCCATAACCGAGCTACACGGATAATTACATAAACAGCCGTGTACGATTACGCTTTCTACACGGATATTTAGCTAAATGTCCGTGTAGCTCTCTTATTTTTTTTTTAATGTTTAAATACCTTTCTACACGGACTTTAGTTAAATGTCCGTGTAGAATTTTTTTTTTTTTTTTTTTTTTTTTTTTTTTTGTGACTAGCCTCCAGTTTTGCTACCCATTTAAAATCAGAATTTCAAAACAGAGAAACATTAAACAGAGGCCTTTTAAACTTAGAATTCCAAAACTATACAACAGTATAAATAATTCATGTACACTACATTATACAAAATTATACAAATCCATATTTAGCATTACAAAATTCTTCTTGAAACCACCGTGCCTACATACATCTGAGATCGTCGATCTGCTCCTTGGTGTAACACTTTTGCTTTGGTCCATACTACAATTATAATTTGGTATTAGTTAGTAACAATAAAAGGTAGATGCAAGCCACTCGCAAATTTCAATTGCTATTAATAAAATGAAAAGTATAAGTAAGCACAATATGAAAACCATAGAAAATATTAACATATTACAATTCATGCAACATATATAGATATTGCCTTTTGTACATATGCAATCCCATGTGATCCAACATATAACATATACTCTTTCAGATCCAATACAATGTTTGTATAGAAGTTATGTCCTTACCACTTAGTAACCATGTGATCAAGCTCTGGCCCAAAATTTGCTAAGTTGGGCTCATGTTGCCAAAACTCTTGGTTATGATCTAGTTTGGACCGAAAATTCATACAAACTAAGGCGTATTAGATCCAACATATCAAAAAAGGAGCTCTCATGTGATCCATGACATGATGTCTCTTGGTTAAAGGTCTCCAACATATTGCATCTCCAATAAGAATCAATTGATCATCAACATATATGTGCATACATAATAGTGAATAAAAATTCTCCTTTAAAATTTATATATAAAATTAGTTGAATCTGTATAGCTTTTATACGAACCATTGAAAATCAATTTCGTAAAAAAAAAATTATTGCATCTTATATGAATTTACGATGGCTCTGATACCAAATGATAGTCTTAATAATTCATGACGTGTTTTGCAATTAAAAAACGCAAGCAATCCAGAATCCGTAAATCCAAAATAAAATAGCAAAGTAATTTAAATCTTACAGTTCTGAAGTGCAGACATCTTTAGGCGAAAGCATTAGTACTGATCTTCAACGGTTTTCCTCAGATCTGATGATGGAGACCTTAGGAGTTTTCTTTACTTCTCACTTTCAAAAAATGGTCCACAATACACTAATTATTTACATTATCTTAATAGAAAATTAGAGGAAGAAAAGAGAAATATATATACATGACTAACCTTAGCAAGATAGAGAGGAGAAATACAAATTAACTTCAAAGATCTCAGATTCGGTCTCCTTGTGCGCAGAAATCAGACCAACATTCAATACAGAGAGAGAGTATTAATTGATCAAAACAGCGCTGGAAGGAGAATGCCTTTTATATAACCAAAACCCTAGAATAACCTTTCTACACGGCTCTTTATTAAAAGTCCGTGTAGCTCTCTCAAGGCTTTCTACACTGTTATTTAAACAAAAAACCGTGTACAATTTCTACCTTTCGACACGGCTCTTTATTAAACGTCCGTGTAGCTCTCTCAAGCTTTCTACACTGTTATTTAAACAATAATCCGTGTACAATTCCTACCTTTCTACACGGTTCTTTATATAAAGGTCCGTGTAGCTCTCTCAAGGCTTTCTACACTGTTATTTAAACAATAATCCGTGTACAATTCCTAATAAACGTCCGTGTAGCTTTCTCAAGGCTTTCTACACTGATTCTTTAATAAATATCCGTGTAGAGATCCCACAGATATTTCGGGCCTCCAAAAAATTACAATTTCTCCACGGTTTTTATATAAAATTGTCAAATCCGTGTACAATGTGCAGTGTACAATGACCATTTTTGTAGTAGTGATATGCCAGGATTTTGTACAATCAGCATAGTTAAATAGAGAAAGCATGCATCGATTTTGTTGACATAATACCAAATTGATATCTCGAACAACATGGTCCTCCCATTATACACTGTTAATGTGGAAATTTATCATATCCGTGTATGATTGTGTTTTCTGTAGTGAGTTATTGCAGCAATCTTCACCAACAATACTAAGAAAATTTAAATTATAAACGTCAAAATCAAACCGTTAGATGTTATCTATTTTATTTTCTCTATGTGCTCATAATAAAATTATTCCATTTTGGTTTTGCTTTTATGTGAATTAATAAGCTTGTTACCGTTACTGTTCTGTTCATTTCTTTATAAGCTTGTTACTGTTACTGTTTTTTTACCTTTTTTAGCCTCTCCTTCAACGGCTCTTTAGCCTTGTACAATTATAAATAGATTGATCTATATGTAACGTATGAATCATTATTCAATAAAATTATTCTTTTAAATTAACTCAGTTTTAATAGGTAAGCCGACAGAAATTACTATTTTCAAAATTATTGCTATTACCAATAGGAGCATCTGTGAGGATACCGACACAATTAATTAAGTAATTTTACCCTTGCGGATACTCACAGATTAACTGCTTTAATAGTTTAGAAATCTAATTCTTAAGTATAAGCATCAGACTAATTACTTAACAAAATATTGTTCTTATTGTCCACTTCGAATTAATATAAGATTCTATCGTAATAGTATAAACACATTTGTATTATCATAAACATCTGGTTCAAAAACATATATTGTAATAGTATGAATATCTCTCGTAAGACAGTAAACACTCGGATCAATAATATAAACATCAACCGAGTTTCTTAACAAAACTTCGTTATATCAATTTTACTAGTACAAGCATCTATTGTAATAGTATGAATACATTGCGTACGTAATAGTATAGATAATTGCTTTAAAAGTATAAGCGTAAGTTTCTTAACAAAACAGATTTCCTATTGTCCACATTCAATAGTATAAAAACAAAAATGCATTATTCCCCACGCCACACAAGCAAACCCACATGCTAGCGCACCTGCCAACATAGTTTTATACTTTTTTGAAGCAAGTGGTCATATTATATTATTGCAACATGTATTTATAGTATGTGGGTTTGCTTGTGTGGCGTGGGGAATAATGCATTTTTTTTTTCCATTTTGGGACCAAGGACAACTGTTTGTCACACTCAATGATAAAACAATTATAGGACTGATCCGGTAGATGGAAGTTGGGGCACTGTTAATTTATTGCAATCTGTAAAGAAGAGACCTTCATCAGATATTTATAAAATAATGTCGTACTTGAAAAATAATGCTCGATCGGAAAACTTTATTTATTAGTATTCTAATTTCATTTTTTAATATAATAAAAGTGATCATTGATCTTGTCGTATTTGTAAAATAATGTTTGATCTCAAATTTTAAATTATAAAATTGAATTATTGATCTTGTCGTATTTGTGAAAAGCAGACCTAATTTGATATGATGTCCATCCATCTACCCCCTACTCCATTATATGCCAGGGTTTTGTACAATCAGCATAGTTAAACACACATGCATATATTGAAGCTAATACCATTGGCTTTCTTCACAATCTTATTAATACCATTGACTTTCTTCACAATCTTATTAATACCACTGACTTTCTTCACAATCTTATTAATACCACTGCACATTGTCTCACTAATACCATTGGCTTTCTTCACAATCTTATTAATACCATTGACGATCCACTGCACATTGTCTCACTAATACCATTGGCTTTCTTCACAATCTTATTAATTGTGATACATGTATGGTCCACTGCACATGCATATATTGAAGCTAATACCATTGGCTTTCTTCACAATCTTATTAATTGTGATACATGTATGGTCCACTGCACATGCATATATTGAAGCTAATACCATTGGCTTTCTTCACAATCTTATTAATTGTGATATATGTATGGTCCACTACACATGCATATATTGAAGCTATAGTGTCTTTCAAGTGCTTCCTTTTCTTTCCAATTTCACAATATATATGTTATCACTTCTTGCCGAGTGTTGGCCAACAATAAACATGGTATAAGTAATTTATAGGGTTTGAGATCCATCCATAATAAATAATTTCGCATTGTAATTTGTTGCTCCCCTCGAGCTCGACTCGCTCCATAAGATATATATTTGATTAGCCTGAGGTCGATCCAAAATCATTTTCGTTAACTCGCACGAGCTCGACTCAAATAAGCTTGATATGTTATTATATTATGAAATTTGAAATATTTACCATTACATATATAACATAATATTCTTAGTTTCTTAATTAGCTATAATTAATTGTAACTTTTTCTAATTTTATTGTACAATCAACAAAAAATTGGAAATCTAGAATGGATTTAATATTAATTATTTTACACATTAAATAGTTTAAGACTATGAAAATAAATATGAAGATGTCTTGCTGATTGACCTCGTGTCGGGCTCTAACTCGAGCTCAATATGTAGCTTGATTAATTTTCCGATCCAGCTCGACTGAGTTGACATATAAAATTAAGCTTGAGCTAGGGTCAGCATGCTCGAGCTCAACTCGTTTGATACTTACTATAATTATATGTGTATCATGTACATGAAAAATACAAAAAAAAATGTGCAAACTTTTACCATTGATCAAAGAACTTAAGAATTTACAATATTTCATAAATTTATAATATCAAGTGACACTTAAATAGCATTAAATTTGATATACAATAAATCAATTTATAGACAAATGCCAAATCGTTAAAAAAAATTCCAATTTTAAATATAGATCTACATCTTATATACTATATATAGGGGGAGAAGATATTCTCTGACCGAATATTCTCTGACCGAAATACTTAATTGATAAATTAGCATATTCTCTGACCGAAATACTTAATTGATAAATGAGCATATTCTCTGACCGAATATTACAGAAATACTTAATTGATAAATGAGCATATTCTCTGACCGAATATTACAGAAACTAGACTTTAATATTAAAATATTAGGGTTAAAATGTCTCATTAATTGGCTTTGTGTCTTAATCATAGCTCACATCTTTCTCTTAGTTTTCAAAGTTCAAACAGTCTATCTGAATCGCTCAACATGATATCCGTATTAAAAAGTGTTTCGAGACCAAATTTTATATTTTTGAAAAAAAAAAAAAATTACTATTTTTTTAAGGGAAGGGTTCAAATGCCTCCATTTTTAAAAATGTTAATATATCAAAATTTAAATTATAAACATCAAAATAAAACCGTTAGATGTGATCTATGTTATTTTCTCTATGTACTCATAAAAAAAATATCACATTTCAATTTTATTTTTATGTGAATCAATCATTTGAAAAATCAACGTCTAAAAATTATCCATATTAATATGTTTTTACATGCTCTTGATGACAACCAAAACAAAGTTGAAATGTCACAATTTTTTTACATGCGCATAGATAAAATGATGTAGATCATATCCAACGATTTTATTTTGACCTTTAAGTTTTATTTTGAGTTATTAAAGTTCCTAAAAATGGAGGCATTTGAACCCTATAGGTACCAAATCGTTGTTTTTTTATGGTTCAGAAGAAGTGATTTTGTAGCTATTTAACAAAACTAAAATTATATAAAATTTGGTTTCTAAGCACATTTTAATATGGATATCATGTTGAGCGGTTCGGATCGACTGCTTAAATTTTGAGAACAGAGACGAAGATGTGGAGCATGATTGAGGCACAAAACCAATAGAGAATTTTAATCCTGCTCGTATTAAAAAGTAAAGAAAAACGAAGAGCTGTTTTGTAACTTGAATATTAACATTATGAAATATATAGGAAGCCCGAATTTAATACAAAAAAAAGCAGTTGTAAAAAAGGAGTAGAATCAGGGTGTTTTCAAGTACAACAATTTTTTGTGAGTTTAATTTCACAATTTATTGGATTGCTTCAAAAGACGAATCAAAATAATTCAAACCGGTCAATTTTTCGAGTAATGAGTTTAAATGTAAAATTTATACATATTCTAATAAATTAGTATGAAGTCGAGCGATTAAAAAATGATATGAAATATAAATATACTAAAATGAACATATAAACCTTTTGTTTACCGCTTTACTTATTATTGCATTAATTAGAAAATTTATAAATATCATATGTAAACGTATCACCTGTGACTATTGAAACTACTCGATCATTTCAATAATTTAAATTTGTTAATTAAAGTAAATCTAAAAAAATTTAAAATTGAACTTAATAACATCATAATTTTACTTAAAATATATATTGTTCCTAATTTATAAAACCGCCCGGAACAGCAGAGGGACAAACATGTTGGCAAATTAACATTTGCTATTAACAGCAGCAAGAAAAATCCAAAATGACACACACAGATATATTTATATATATTATCTTGTCACTGTTGTGGGGGTGGGGGGTGGGGGCTGCCCCATGCATCATAGTATGCATGGATCACTACCAAACAAAACATTTAATGCGTTCAAATCCGTTTCTAGGGCCATTAACATTTTTTTTTTATTCTTATGGCCCGTAGGCCGCTAATTAAGATGAAAAATTGAATGCTTGAATCTATCTATCAGCTAAGATGAAATTCGGATATTCAAAAGAAACTAAAAGTCTGAGTTTGAATCAGAACATGCCGATCAGAATTTCTACGAATATTAAATGGTTCATAAATTCTACTTCGATCCAAACTCAAATTTTAAGTTACTTTACGAGATTTGAACCCGCTCAGATGGAGGACGAATTCATATATCCTAAGTTAACTCAAACTTTAAGTTTGATTCTGGAATTTGGGTTGAAATTGGTACGAATATTAAATGACCTTATGAATTCAAACTTGACTCAGATTAGTCTGAATTCTGATGAGACGGATCAGAGCAAATTCAAAGTTTTAAGTTACCTTAGAGGATCCTGATTCGGGAGAAACTCGGATTGATATATTGAATCCTCTTAATTTAATCATGGAAATCCTGATTGAATACTCTTTAATGAAAAAATTTCTTAACTAATATGTAATATATATCCCAGTCTTTGTTTGTTCCTCAAGTATTTTCTATGGGCATGCATGTCAACAAAAGATGTTGAAGCCTACATATTGTGTCGTTTTTGATAGAAGTCTAGTTCTTTTTTCTTCAATTCCAACATGCACAAAAATACTGTCTTGGGCCAGTTTGTCAAATATCAATCAAAGCCCTAAATATTAACAACGGAAGCCTGTTGGGAGTATAATGGAGGTTTCTAGTTTATTTGTATGTTTATTTATAGGCCGGGTTTGGGGAACAGTGTTCAGTCGTACCAGTCCGGGCTGAGGCCTGTCAGGCCAAGGCCCATAAATTCACTCACACATGCATGACCTCCATCTTAGGATTGTTGAGTAACAATCTAAGAGTAATATTATAAAATGGGGGCTCTCATAAAGCAATTCATGTGATATTATCCTAACCCTAATTTTATTTATGTGTTTATCCTAATTAACTTGTAAGAGTTATAGGTAATGATGCGACGATTTGGATAACACCATTGGCTGATTTGAATGATTTAGGTTGAGACTGGCACAATTGGTCATGTTTTGTTGCGTTTGGTCACATGTAGCTATTTCTTTGTAATTTTAGTTTGTTTGTTGACCATTTGTCTTAATCAGGCCGTTCGCGTACCATGTCATTTTTTTTAAAGAGTGGTAACGAGATGCAACTGGACACATCACTGAGACCACTACAAAATCGGCATATGCACACGTATTGTACTGTGCCATGATGAAACTGGTCATGACATGACTATTTTCCTCTCTACTGAGCATTGCCAATAAAGCAAGCCAAATACAGTTTTCATTTTGTTTTGATATTTCAGAAAATAGTTTAAACAGAAGTGACCCGGTGGTTTCCTTTTTTAGATGATATAATTTCACCTTTTGAAATATTGCATATTTTGTAAAATTTTATATTAATATATCAATAGCATTGAGCATATAAATTCCAAACAAACCGTAGCAATGTTGCGTTTTTTTTTTAATTTGTTTATATAACATAATTGCGATTGTTAATCTTTTTTATAACATTTTGTATAACATGTTTTTATTAAGTTATGATGGTTTGAATTATGAAGCATATAAGCATTGTTAACAAAGATTAACAAATGAAAATGACCTCATTCCAAAAATGCAAGCCGTTGTAACATTTTTATTAAGAAAATGACCTCATTTCAAAAATACAAGCCGTTGTAACATTTTCAATATAACAATGACCTCATTCCAAAATACAAGCCGTTGTAACATTTTTATTATGAAAATGATCTCATTCCAAAAATGGAAGCCGTTGTAACAAATTTATTATAATAAAGTGCATCTACTCTTTCCAGTAAGTAAAGCAAAGTCAGTTGAATCCGACCCCTCTTGGGTCTTGCTGTCTTTTTCATCTGCCTTACAGCATTTATTTAATGTGGGCAACTTATTAGTGTGTTGATAAAAACTTTTAAAATAGCTAATATTTCTATGGAAACATCATAATATTCAATATCCTCATCAAAACTTAATTTTTTTTTTCTTCTATATGTCCCTTTTTTTTTACTTTTTAAAATTATTTAGTTATTTTAAAAATTGAATTCACAAATACACTCTTTCATTTTAACTCATTCATTTTCAATTTTGTTGTTTTGAATGTTAACTAGATCCACTCACCCGATTCCAAGACGGCACACAGGATTGAATTTTGAACCGAGATATAATTTATTTGGAAAAATTCACGTCATGTAAGAATTCACATAATGTAATTTATAGTACTACTCTTCGGCTTTAAAATTTGCATGAAATGTATTGACATTTAAAATTGCATAAAATGTAGGATTACACTTTAGTTTTTATTCAAGAAAAACATAGAGGTGTTGGAGTGCTAGCATAATTTTCACACTTATTTTAAATAACAAGGATAACTATACATTTCTTTGTTTATTTCAAATTTTCATGGAGAAAATAACAGGTGCAATTTTATTCAAAATTATAGCATGACAAAATTATGGGATCTTGATTGTTGGGAATTTTGAGACACTAACAACAAGATTATTAGGTTAATTGGTTACATCACAAGATTTATACCACATCTATCTATATTACTCCTGAAAATGTTATGACACCTGAAGATTTTATAAATATTGAGTATTTTATTGATATTGGTGTTATGTTATATTTTACAATCTGAGATTTGGAGTCTTTATACTATCTAAGGCTATTGTACCGTTGGTACCCAATATTTGGTACCAACGGTAACTTTCTAAAAACAGTAAAAAAGGTACAAGCTACTTTTTCCTATTTTACAATATTTCTAATTAATCCCTAATTACTTTTTATTCTCAACACTCTCCCTCAAGCTAGGATTATAGATATCGATTAATCCTAACTTGCTTGTTATTTCTTCAAATGCCTTCGGAATGAGACCCTTAGTAAAGATGTCGGCTAATTGGTCTTGACTCTTCACGTAAGGAGTTTCGATTTCCTTCGCTTGAACTTTTTCCCTTATGAAATGACAATCGACTTCGATATGCTTTGTTCTCTCGTGAAACACCGCATTCGAAGCAATGTGTCTTGCCGCATTGTTGTCACAAAACATTTTCATAGGTTCATCGATTTTGAAGTTCAACTCTTCGAGTAATTGTTTGATCCATGTGAGTTCACTTGCGGTAGATGCCATGGCACGATATTCCGCTTCCGCACTTGATCGTGCCACGACATTTTGCTTCTTGCTTTTCCATGTGACTAAGTTTCCGCCTACAAATGTGCAATAGCCAGTTGTCGATTTTCTATCAAAACTCTCAGCCCAATCTGCATCAGAATAGCCACATATTTCATTAGAATTATTATTTTTCATCCATACACCCTTTCCGGGTGATTTCTTTAAATATCTCAATATTCTATCAATGGCATCCAAATGTGATTTTCTTGGTGAATGCATAAATTTGCTAATTTGACTTACCGCAAACGATATATCCGGCCTAGTTACCGTTAGGTAGATCAATTTACCTACAAGCCGTTGAAATTGGTTGATATCTTCTAACGGCTCTCCATCTTCAGAATTTAATTTGCAATTACTATCAATTGGTGTTGAGGCCGGTTTGGATCCTAATTTTCCCGTTTCTTTTAGAAGGTCTATAGTATATTTCCTTTGTGAAATAAACAATCCTTTGATAGAATGAGCTATTTCGATTCCTAAAAAATATTTAAGTCTACCTAGGTCCTTTATTTCAAATTTTTCTTTTAAGTGTCTTTTAACATTGTTAATTTTTTCATAATTGTTTCCGGTTATAATTATGTCATCAACGTAAACAAGGACAACGGTAATATCATTACTTTCATATTTTGAGAATAATGATGTATCGGATTGGCTTACTTTAAAACCGCAAAAGATTAAATATTGAGATAATTTGCCATACCATGCCCTTGGAGATTGTTTAAGTCCATAAATTGACTTCTTTAACCTACAAACAAGGTTAGCATCTTTTTCTTTTACATGACCCGGTGGGAGGGTCATATAAACCTCTTCCTCAAGTGTTCCTTGAAGAAAAATATTTTTAACATCCATTTGATATAGGTTCCAACCATTATTTACCGCTATTGAAAGAAGAATTCTTATGGTATTCATCTTTGCTACCGGAGCAAAGGTCTCTTGGTAATCGATACCGTATGTTTGGGTATATCCTTTGGCAACTAGTCGGGCTTTATACCTTTCTATGGTGCCATCACTTTGGTATTTTATTTTATAAACCCACTTGCACCCTACGGGTTTTTTATTTTTTGGTAACGGTACAATGGTCCATGTATTATTTTTTTCTAAGGCTTGAAGTTCTTCTTTCATAGCCTTGCACCATACCGGTTGGTTTATGGCTTCCTCAAATTTTCTTGGTTCTTCCATTTTGGAAATTGAACTAAGAAATGCATTATGGTGTTTTGAAACATTTTTATATGAAATATAATTTTGAATAGGATATTTAACCTCATAGGTTACGAAATCTCGTAACCTTGTTGATGGTTGAGTAGGCCGAGTTGATCTCCTTGGTGCGAATTCTTCGTCAACAATTTCATTTTCTTCAATATTCTCGTTTTCTTCTTCCTCGGCCTCGCTTTGAGAAGCATTGTTATTTTCGCCTTCATTTTCTTCTTCTTCTTCATTTCCTACAACTCTTTGCTCCTCAATTTGATTAGTAGTCATAGGAATAACAAAATCATTTGTACTAATATGGTTGTTAAGCTCATTTTTATTTTCTTTAAAATATGGCTCATTTTCAAAAAATGTTACATCTCTTGAAATATATAATTTATGATTTATAGGATCATAACATTTATAACCTTTTTTTTGAGATGAATATCCTAAAAAGATAGCCTTAATAGAAGTAGAATCTAATTTGTCTCGTTTATTTTGGTGTACATAACATGTACATCCAAATACTCTTAAATGATTAAGAATTATTTTTCTTTGGTAAATAACTTCTAATGGACTTTTATTATTTAAAACAACACTTGGTAACATATTTATCAAATATGTTGCGGTGAGAATGACATCCGACCAATAAATTTTTGGAACATTGTTTTGAAACATAAGTGCTCTTGTCATTTCAAGTAAATGACGATTTTTTCTTTCGGAAACTCAATTTTGTTGTGGGGTATAAACACAAGTAGTTTGGTGTATAATTCCTTTTTGTTTCAAAAAATTTGAAAAATTTTGATTTACAAATTTCGTTCCATTATCGGTTCTAAGAATTTTAATTTTTGTGTTATATTGATTTTCAACTAAATTTGAGAAGTCTTGAAAAAAAGAAAAAACTTCACTTTTATTTTTTAATAAGTATAAGAATGTTAGTCGTGAAAAATCATCTATAAATGTAACAAAATATTTAAAATCATTATATGAATCTATAGGAGCGGGTCCCCATACATCGGAATGAACAAGTTCAAATATTTCATTACTTTTAGAATTTGAGTTTACAAAAGGAAGTTTTGTATGTTTAGCTAATTTGCATACTTCACAATTACTACAATCTAAATTTGAAAAATTAAAAATACATTTCAAAATATTATCCGACGGGTGTCCAATTCTTCTATGCCATAAACTCTTCATGTCTTGTATTTTTGTGTTGAAATTGAATTTATGGCTTTTCAAAAAATATAATCCATTTTGAAAAAAACATTCACCAATCATCTTCTTGGATATCAAATCCTGAAAAAGTACATTTTTTGATGAAAAAATAATCTCACAATTTATTTCCTTTGAAATTCTTCCTATGGACAATAAATTTGACGTGCAATTTTCTACATGTAAAACATTTTTAATTTCTTTTGAAAAAAGCTTGATTGTACCATAACCACAAATTTTCATTTTATCACCATTAGCAACATATACAAATTCTTGGCTTTTTCTTTTTTGATAATTGGGCAATATATTTTTATTTTCGGTCATGTAGTCGGTTGCACCGGAATCTAAAATCCAAACCAAATTATTTTTGGAGTGTTCTTGATTTAGATTTCCTAAATGGGTACATTTTTGTGGTTTTATTTCACTGTTTTCGGTTTCAGATTTGTTTGGGTTTTCATTCACCCTTTTATTTGGTATTACATATTTCATTTGATTTGGTCTTATATCCGAACCATTAAACAGCAGTTGATTTTGGCTTATATCCAATCCATTCAACAGCAACTGATTTGGAGCATTTATATCCGAACCATTAAACATCAATTGAGTTTTAAAAAAACCTGTACTGGGCTCGGCCTGTTTTAGAAGCCCATTAAGTTGAGATAGAAGAGCATTGATATGGGAGCGGGTCATAGCTGCAGCTTCACCCGATACACAGTCGGACCCGTTTTGGTTTTGTTTCATTTTTGCTTCACCCGGTTCAGACCGCGTAGCCGTCCCTGCAAACCCTTTCTTCTTCTCCCCCTTAGGGTTATCGCCTCTGCCGTTGTCTTTCCACCACTTTGGTCGAAGTTCTGGATGGAGAAACCAGCACTTGTTCTTCTCGTGGCCCTCTTTTTTGCAGTGCTCGCACTTTTTCCCGTTTCCCTCTTTTACCTGAGAGCTAGGGTTTGCTCGAAGTGCGGCCATGGCATGATTTTTGGGTTTCTCTTGCATGGCTGAGGTACCGGCCATGACTAGGCGCCTTGATTCCTCACCTTGGAGGAGTGCCATCGTGTCATCAAGGCTCGGAAGCTCGGCCGATAATAGAATTTGAGCTCGAACTTGTTCGAAGGAATCATCAAGTCCAGCTAGAAATTGGTACACCCTTTCTCGTTCTCTTTCTTTGATGATTTTTGGATCTTTGGTTGTGACGAGATAGAAGTTCAATTCCTCCCATCTCCTTTCTAGTTCGCTGATATATTCGATGATTGATCTATGTCTTTGGTTTAGTTTGTGAATCTCCTTTTTGAGATGGTATATGTGGGCATGATTTCTGTTTTTGCTAAAATGTTTGTTGATGGCATTCCACATTTCTTTTGTTGTGTTGTGATAGAGAAAAAGATCAGACATGTTGGGTTCTATGGAATCGAGTAGTGAGTTCATGGCTTTGAGATCAGATTTCCTCCATTTTTTGTATTCGGTTTTCTCTTTTGTTTGATCGGGCATTTTTGCATCACCCGTGACATGCTCGTATAAATCTCTCTCATTGAGAGAAAGAACCGCAGCTCTGGCCCATGATTGAAAATTATGGTCGTTGAGCAATGTGGTGGTTAAACGTGACGATGGTACCTCACTGGTGTTGTTCGTCTCCTCTGCCATATTGGAGTCACGACTTCAATTTTGCAACAATTTTGTTGATTTTGATTTTTCCGAGGCCTTAGGAATATTGCTCTAATACCATGAAGATTTTATAAAAATTGAGTATTTTATTGATATTGGTTTTCTGTTATATGTTACAATCAGAGATTTGGGGTCTTTATACTATCTAAGGCTATTGTACCGTTGGTACCCAATATTTGGTACCAACGGTAATATTCTAAAAATAGTAAAAAAGGTACAAGCTACTTTTTCCTATTTTACAATATTTCTAATTTAATCCCTAATTATTTTTATTCTCAACAACACCTCGTAAAAAATATCTTGATATTTCCACCACTTATTTTTTTTCTAGATATTTTTCAAAACACATTAAATTTCAATATTTTCTAACTCTCAAAAATACTCTTCTCATAAATATTTTTATATATAATTTTAAACTTCAAAATATATCGTTTTAACTGGTATATATATGGTGTATGTTTTTCTTTGTCAAAAATAATTACCAACCCAATACCACCCCCTCCTCCTATGTGGCTCCATGACCCATGCCATGAAGGCATGCATAAACCTAGCCATAGCATAATACTATTCTATTATATTTTTATTTTATATTCATTAAGCGTACCATTTTTCTATATATATAAGGACAGACAGACCTTAAGCAAACAAACCAAGCTTTTGAGAGGAAAGAGAAAGAGCCACTGCCAAGTTTTAAAGTTTCAAGAGAGATAGAGTAATGACTCCTAAGCGTTTCATAATACTGGCTGCAATGTTCCTGCTTGTGACAGGAACCTTACTTCCAGAGTTAGCAGCTGATCATTCGTCTGAAACAAACAACAAGGAAGCAAAAACTAACATTGCAGTTGGTAAAGGTACTTCTGTCAATTTAATTAATGATGATTATATATATCTGTAAGCAGTATATATATCATAAAAAATAGTAATCAAGATGAAAAGAAACCAGTAATGGGTTTGCTCTTTTCCAAATTAAATATCATTTTGGTTTTGCTAGGTATATATGTGTAGACACTTTTGGATTGCCATGCATCTTAACTATTCATAAAGTTTCATGCATGGCTTTTATTTATTTATTTTATTTTTTGGGTAAAGGCAAAAAGGCCAATGCATTAAAACCCACCAAGTATGACAAATTACATCTATAGTAATGTAAAAAAAAAAACCAGCTTATTAAGTCATATGGCTTAATTTCTGTTGTTATTCACGGTTTTATTCATTTCTGTTTTTATGTCAGGTGTGACAGGCAAATTTGATGATCCAAGAGAAATTCAACCTGAATGCCCGTGCGATAAATATAATCTTCGTTGCTGCGATAAGAATAACAATAATTAACTAGTTTGAATTTGTGTCGTTTGGAATTTCAGCTATTTTATGTGCTTACTGTTTTTATTGCTATTTAATGGAATAAGGAGTGTGTCATAATATTGTTGTCTGTGCTTTTATCGTATCAAGAATTTCATATAATATTCAAGACTAGAATAAAACAACATTAAGAGAATTATTTTTTTATTCTTTTTTATTTATATTAATTGTTGTGGACTTCAGATATGGTATATGGATATGATGAAGAATATAATAATACGATTTAAATGTTGATGTCAATTTTATTATTTTATAAAAATATGAAAAGATAATATTCTTCAAAGTAGGATTATATATAGAAAATTTAGGGAAGAAAAATTAATATATGTTATCACTTCTGGCCGAGTGTTGGCCAACAATATATTACGTAAAAGTACTATACACTATGTAGGCTTTGAGATACTTCCATATATAATGAATAATTTCATGTAGGAAATTTAAGAAAAAAAATTGGTTCGCTTCAAGTCGACTATAATCTAGTACGAACTCGGCCACCACGTGCACCACCTGTAAATTCCATAATTAGATCGAGTGGGCACCACCACGTGCAGCTGCTCGCTTTTAGAAGCACGTTTTTCAATTATTTTGAGGCAAACATAAACGGTGTATTCAATTTGGAAATTTTGTATTGGACCCTTCTACTTTAACTTAATTCCATAACTTATGAGAATAAGTAAAGTAGTTTATCATATATATTTTGATGTGTGTATAATATGTTGTTGTCAAAATTAAAATTGTAAAAAGATGATGTTATAGTACTCATTTTTATTTAAGTAGGGCTCAAATACTTTGTCTTTAATGTCTCATTCGTGTCTAACATCTTTATCTTCATTTTAAAAGTACAAAGAGTCGGTCCGAACTGCTCAACATAATCTTCATTTTAAAATGTACTTGGAGACAAAAATTTATATTTTTTGAAAATATTTTACAATTTTTTAGATATGTGCAAAATTAAAAAACAGTGATTTTGTATCTATTTTAAAAGTAGTAAAAAAATTACAAAAAATATAAGATTAGTCTCCAAGCACATTATAGTAAAAGATCAGGATGTAAATTATCCTAATCAAAACAAGAATAATAAAAACAATTTACATCCTAATCAAAACAAGAATAATAAAAACAAATAACATCAAGCGCTCAAGGGATGGGAAACTTAGGAAAAGTAATACAGTATGTAAGGCACAATTTAATGAGTAAAATTAGAGTGTTTTTAAGCTCACCAAGTTATTTAATAAGCTTAATTTCATAATTTATCGAAATGACTTCAAACAATAAATCTAAACTGTTGAAACAGGTCTACTTTACGAGTGATACATTTTCATGTTAAATTTGTAAAATTTTTACTTAATTTAATATAAAGTTAAGTGGTAAAAAAGAAGCTTATTTTTCGACTTAATTTTAATGCATTCATGTTTTGTAATTTTTTAAATTATAAGTTGCCTATTTTTTATTTTTTATTTTTTTTATTTTTGAGAAAAAAATTCCCCAATGTAAAAAAGCGTTAGAATCATTGTTTTAAAATGTGGTTTTTAATATATATGTTTTTTGGCGTATGAGTGAATGCATCTTCTGTTTAGGATTTATGAATAGTGTATGCGGACGAGAACTTAAAAGATAATTATTTTTTTTCCAAACTTACGAACTGAATAGATTTTTATTAGAGAATATTTTTTAAAAAGGTCAAAAAGATGGTAGTATATTTTAGATTTATAAATCATATATGTCATATTATCAATTTTATATATATGTCAAGATGAAAAGTTTGAAAAAAATAGATTATGTTATTGAATATACAGCGTATATATGCTCTTATATATATTGTCAACCTTTTTTTTTCTTGCATAAGCATATGCATGCGGCTGTATTTTAAAAGGCCATGTATTAGATACAAATCAACTCCCTCTCTCTCTCTCTCTCTCTCACTGATTTATTTATGTTGTGGATCAAGTGCTACTAGTGAGCCTTCACATGATGTTAATTGGATGAGTGTCTTTCACATAATTGCATGTTAATTAGGTGTTAAGTTTGCGTTTCAAGTTCTCTTAGAAATATTTTAATATGCATGGAGATGACTATGAAGAACCAATTAATCTAATTCAAATTCTAATTAAACGAGAGTCACTTGAGTTATTTAATTGTTTATCAGAATTTACAATTTATTATCTCTATCTTTTCTCTGTAACTAACTAAAACTTCTATCAAATTTTATAAATTAAGACGAAGTGCTTCAAACCACCATTTATACCTAAAGCAGCAAAATCAATATCTATCTAAAAGTTAGAACCATTGGCAAACAAAAATTGGTTATTTATTTCTAATAGCTCCCAGAAAGGAAAGGTTCAGTTTTGAAGTATTGTTAATTTGTTTATCTTTTGAGATGAGTGTTGTTTTTGGTGAAAATATTTTGCATAAATATAAGATAGTTAAATTGTAAAATGTGTTGCTAAGACCTTCTAGAATTATCCTCCCTAAGTTTGGCGTGACATATTTCTTTTTCTTTTTCTTTTTTCTGTTTATCAAAATCGAGTCAGAATGCAAGGTATTGTTGTATAACTGTACATGCTTAACAAATGATTTTATAACTATATTTCTGGTTTATATTTATTTTGGTAGCATCGTTATTTTTGTAATTTAATTAATTGTTTTATTTTATTGGTTGTGTTAGCAAAGTAATTAATTAAGAATTGTTGTTGGTTATCCATACTGTTTTATCGTGTAAAGGTATGATTATTTAAAAATTTGAGAAATAAAGTTACTTTGTTTTACTCCCATTTTTCCTATTTTGCAACCACTGCAACTAGATGTAGAATATATATTATATTTATTTTCATTTACTCTAATATCTTATAAAAGTAATAATTTCCTAGTAGGCTAAACTATCCATATCATGAAGCTAAACAAACAAAGAAGTCTTCCAAAAATAATATCCCGCCCCGAACTCCAACAAAATGAAACAACTTGTTTACATGCAAATATAATCGTTGGTAATTCACACAATTTGCTCATTGATAGTCATGGATATGTTGTGTGAACATAAATTAATTATTTTTATATATTTTGTATGTTGAAACTTAAAACATGTATCATTATCACGTGTAAAATATGTTCAGAAGTCTTTCCAATTTGGTCACTAAAATACTGTCATCCACATTCAGATTCATTTGTGTTAGTTGTTCATGAATTAAGATTCTGATGCGGTTTCATGATTGTAACTAAAACATGCAAAAGTAGTGTCTTTGAGACCCAATTCCATGATTCGTTCGTACAAAAAAAAAAAAGAAATTAGTGCAAGTTTCACGTTAAAGTAGTGTCACTGAGACCCAATTGCATGATTTCTAACACCTCAAACTGTTTAATTTGTGTAACGAGAACATTACATTTACTTTTCTAAGGTCTGGCAAAAATATAAACACAAACCAGGAGATTTATAAATTAACCATCCATATTTACATCTCTTTAGTTTTACCACATTTATTATATATAGTCTAACTAGTTAAAAGCAAGTTCTTTATGCAGAATAGTTGTTTTACTTTCCTACAAAGAATACTAAAACCAAGCATGACAGTACCAGAATAATGTGTTATATTGCATAAAACCAAGCATGATGATACCAGAATATTTATTAAAGAGTCTAGTCTGTTGTCTCTCCCTTTCTGACCTCCCCTCCCTTCTCTACTCTCAATTAGAGCACAAAATAATGTGTTTCATTATCATTCATTTTCTTTTCTTAGACCTCAAATTCTAATACTATTTAAGAGTCAAACTAATGCTTCAATTCCAAAATAAGATGAAAATTTCAGATTGTCCCCAATTTTCTTGGTGAAAGTTGGGTAGAACAATTCCACTAAAAATACTGGTTCTGATTTGGGATATAATACATCTCAACACCTTGACTCACTTGTCAAAAATTACAACAAAAATGATACACATAATAATTTGACTCTACATAAAAGAAACAATCTATCTCCATCAAAATCTCTCTCGCTCTCATGTGTTAATAACCATGTTAGAAAAAATAGCATGTAAAAGAGAATAGATCAATTGTTATGATAAAATCTACGAGAAAACAAACATATCTTTTTCGGAAGAAAGCATTCTCTTTGCTGCAGCTGTACCGACAATTCTTTCAAGCTACATAAAAGGTGAAATTATAGTTGGATTTAGATTATGATCCCAAATAGTAGTCTAGAAAATAGCAATACCAGCTTCTGTTACAATCTTAGATTCACATGGATCAAGGTAGCGGCATCACTTCACTATTACAATAGTCTTTTCATACATACTTAAATTGTAACTTTTTTAGTAGCATAATTGAGATTGATTGATGCAAAATTTTGATTAGAATTGATGCTTAATTAAAAAACTGAAGTTCATTTGAGACATTTTGCACAAAGTGGGTCTTTTTAGTAATTTGAAAAAAAAAAAACTAGAGTGAGGCTATGGTACTATGCATAGCGCAGATTGGTCCGTACTAAGGATCAATATTTTCAATTTTAAAGTTCAAATATTCAATCTGAACCGTTCAACATGATTTACATATGAAAATGTACTTGCATACTAAATTTTATATTATTATTTTTTGTTGTTTTGAAAACTCAGTAGAGGCTGCTACTGAGATTGAAATTTTATATTTTTTAGAATCCTTTTTTACTATTTATTTAGATAGTAGAAATTCACTACTTAATGGTCTAGAATTTTTAGATCAAATGATTCTCTACATATCTAAAAAAATAGTAAAAAAAATCTAAAAAATGTAATATTTGATCTACAAGTACATTATAATATGGAGATCATGTTGAACAGTTAAGATCGATTGTTTGAACTTTGAAACATGAAGATATTGATCGATAGTACTGACCAATATGCGCTATGCATTACTTGTGCAAGACAATTCAACTGTTTACCTTTAAAAGGTCAAAGCGAGAGAAGAGGACATTGCAGATCATATTTCTCGATGCATCAAGCATGTTTATTATCTAAAAAAAATTGTACAAATCAGTGATCAATGAGATGAGATCTTTATTAAAGAAATAGTTTTGAGTTAAGTACGAACCTCAGGATAAAATTCCTTCCTCTCAGGCAGGGAATATATGATCAAATTCTGAATTCCTCGAATCTGCATGAGAATATTTGTAAATAAACAAAAGATAATATGTAAGTTGATATCAAACTCAAGAAGAAATAATGACAGAGACACTCTTATAGAGAATCTTAACAGCACTGTATCAGTACAGCTCTGTCATAACTTTTTTAAGGGGGAAATTCATGTATACCCCTTAAAAACCTTGAAATTACGTATTTCCCCCTCTAAAATTCATAATATCATATTTAACCCTTCTAAATTTAAAAACCTCACAGTTCATAATACCATATTGATAAATTACAATGAATGTTATCCTATTTGCATCCTAAATGTTGATATATTTGCAAAAAATGCCAAACTGCTAAACCAACTGTTTATCAATCAACAAGCTGACTATTGCCCTTATCCTTCACATTATTCAACAAACAAGTCAGGAACTTAAGTTCAACAAAAATTTAAAATCAATATTCAAATTATCAACTGGAAATTAGTTCAATTTGTCTAAAGGAGTCACAAAAACCACAGGCAAAATTATCAAGATTTAATGGAAAATAAAGCTGTGCCCTCATGGTAATGTAAATTATCACAAAATTGGCGGGTATTAGCGAAAAATGTGACAAACATGGGTCATTTTGTGAAATGGCCCAACCACCCAAAAGATATGATAAAGAGATAATGTATAAGCTTATAAGCAAAGCATAACCTTGTATCTATGGTAAAAATGAGCTCTCTCGGTGTATAGCATTATTTTCCTCTTTCCTTCAAAAAACCAAACTCGTGCACGGGATATATCACTCTGTTTCGTGTACCTAGAGAAAATTAAAAAATTAGAATACAATCATGATGCTTTAATACCAGTTTCCTTTGGGTCCAAAGCACAGGTATGAAACAGAAAGTATTAACCTTTCTATTCAGAAGATTTGAAATTTGACCTAAACAACCAAACTTTGCCATCTCCACCAAACTTTAAGTAGAAAGAAAATTACCAGTACCCTAAGGATATATATACCATGAGTGAGACTATGGTACCATGCATAGCGCAGATTGGTCTGTAATATGGATCAACATCTTTGTTTTTAAAGTCCAAACAGTCGATCTGAACGGTTCAATATGATCTCCATGTGATAATGTACTTGCAGACTAAATTTTACATTTTTTTATTATCTGTTACTATTTTTTAGATAGGTGGAAAAAATTCAACTTTTGAATGGTCCAGATTTTTAGATCAAGCGATATTCTACCTTATTCTACCTATCTAAAAAAATAGTAAAGAATTCTAAAAATGTAAATTTGATCTACAAGTACATTTTCTTATGAAGTTATGTTGAACGGTTCAGATCGACTGTTTGAACTTTGAATATAGAGATATTGATCCATAGTACAGACCTAGAGATATTGATCCATAGTACAGACCAATATGCGCTATGTATAGTACCAGAGACTTACTCTATATACCACATCAATACTAATAGATGGTTCTGAGAAATGCACTTACTCCCCAAGCAAGCAGAAGGAAGCATTCTGAGACTTCAAAAAATTGCGAATTCTAACAAACTCAAAGTAGGAACTTATAAATATCATGATTCCACCCTGAAAAAAAAACAAAAAGCTGTTCACATTCCAATAGAAACAAGAATTAACAAATATCAAATATGATGACTATTCGGTCTTAGATATACCTCGATTGAATCCCTAATCTTTGGGAAAACCTGCACCAGACCATGGAAAATATTTAATTCATGAGTAGACACCAAGGAAAAAGAATACCAAAATTCAACAATGAAATCAAATATCTTGGTTCAGAAAAAAAGTTGGATAAATACCTAAACAATGGGTAATTTAAGGAGAAATTTGGCAATAAAACGAAGAAAATACACCATACTGAAACTAATATCAAGCCTACAAGGACTTTGCTGCCATTAGTAATAACAGATGATTTTTTAATTGCAAATTTGTATTTTAGAGAGCAGCAAATGAAACTGCAGAACAATTTGAGCCAATATTTTGGAAGCAATCAAAGCGAATATTTGGATAATATTAATGAATCCTGGTTTAATATTTAAGTTTGTGGTATGTGAGAGAGCACATTGCAAATAAAACTTTTTAGGAAATTTTTAGTAAAACTTGAGCATATACCTACTCAGTAAACATTAGACTCGTAAGTAAAAATTCATCTTCTTCATCAAAAAATATAAACGCAACATACATTACCTTCTTACAAAAGTAATCTAGGCGAGCATCATCAGCATCGATAATCGAGGAAGGATTAAACCTTTCATAAATCTGTTCAGTAAATGAGGGGAAGGGGATAGAGAGAGAGATGAGAAAGTTTGAGGACAAAAGGAAAAAAAAAAGCATGTATTCTAAGAAGAAAAAAAATTTTGAACAGGTCCCAGAACTTGTGCCAGAGAGAGAGAGAGAAAGAGACCTGCTGTACTTGAAGCAATATTTTAGGGAGAACACCTTTATATTCAGAGACAAGCTTAGCCTGAAGAAAAATTATAATCAAAACCAAAAGATTGTGACTATTACATAAAATATTAAACCGAATCGGCACAGTGACTGGTACGACTCATTACCATGCTGGTGCTACTGGTATACTACTGACAATTCTTGTTTGAAGCAAAGGAGATTGGCATACCTTGCCTTGATAACTGACGCACAGTCTATTGAACAGAGCATTTATATCTGTATCAGGAAGAAATCAATTATACCAATGTAATTCAAAATAGGGAAAATATTATATACAAAACGAAATAGTAGTAAGATAACTTTTTTGCAAAAATTCCAGTAGGTTTAAACGGAGACAACCTATCAGTTACAGTACCAAACTGTATTGGTCCCATAATAGTTTAGTGTGATACAGTTACTGGTTGATACAGTAATCCTGCTGCAAACCTAACAAGATAGAGAATTCTAATACCTGGGTTAAGATGAGAACCGAAAAGGATAGTTTGCCTATAAAACTGAGCTTGGCCATCCAAGTACCTAACCATTAAAAAAAAGGGACAAAGAACACCAGTTCTTAACCGAAGTCATAGAGATTTATAAGTAATTAATAATCCTATGCATCCATATAATCTTTAGTGCACTTCAATGCAATCATACCCAAATACCAAATTTGGAAACAACAGAAAAAAGATTTCCTCTTTGCAATCAACAACTGACATTTTCTAAGTTCACATCTCAAAAAAACAAAAAGACATTTTCTAAGTTCATTGCAAACGCATCAAATGTCAAGACCAGAGTCCAGTCAAGAAAAAAAAAATTACTAGTGTGCCTCAAAATTTTCATATTAAATCAAACATTATTGCTCATGTTTAATTCACAACTTGAATCAAAACATTTATAACACTAACATCTTAAAAATTGACTAGCTTAATTTGAGGCTAAGCAAAAAAGGCTCATTAAAGGGAGAATATTGTCAATATTTAACAGAATATACCTTTTTCCATTACACTGGTTTGGTGTAATTTGCAAATGTCTCACTAATGCGGGTATTAGTTGTGAATTAAAGAAGCTAGGTGCTAGTTGCTAATCAAGTGATATAATGGGTGTAATTTGCACAAAACTCAAACTCATACCAGTATTGCACTAACCAAACAAAGGAAAACTTAGCCAAGAAATATGAGTGAAAAAAAAAAAGAAATCAACATACCATGGTCTAATGCGCATAATGTCAGTTCCATGTTGTTTCGATGGCGTCCGATTCAGATGGTCAAATACGGTATTGACATGTGTCCAGTTCTGCCAGGTTATCAAAGTACCACTTATGCTAAGATCTACTATATATGAAAAATAAATGGAGAGGATTTGTTTGTTAGCTTACAAACCTGCATGACTATCACATCAGCATGATCAATGACCAGTACCTGGAAATAAAAAAACAGACATTAGTACAAGCACCCCATGTTAGCACCCACCCACAAACAAATACACACATACAGAGTGTGAGAGAGAGAGAGAGAGTACCTCAATGGATGACAAATAATCTACATCCTTCTCCTTGTCAAACTCAGTCTCTCCAATTTTCTAGCAGGATTTAAAAAAATATGTAAGAGAATCCATATCGGTCATTA
This sequence comes from Carex littledalei, assembly GCA_011114355.1. Classification (NCBI taxonomy): domain Eukaryota; kingdom Viridiplantae; phylum Streptophyta; class Magnoliopsida; order Poales; family Cyperaceae; genus Carex; species Carex littledalei. The sequence goes on along the minus strand of CM022083.1, from coordinate 9,958,533 downwards.
AAAGTAGAAGAAAAAAAACAATAATCGTAATCAAAGTGAAGTCCTTCGTGTATTATGTTCAATAAAAAAAAACAAGTACAGTCAGTCCATTCCATTTTTACTGGGGCTAATTCAAGAAGGATAAAGAAGGCAGAAAACTTACAGTGACTAAACCAAGAGGAGATGCAACAATAATGTCAGATGTATAAAAATCACTGTACAGTTTCATGGTTCTCCTGAAATGGTAAATATATTAAATCACTGTACAGTTGTCATATCCTACTAAGTGATCAAGATAAGTAATTTAAAATACAAAAAGTTTTACTTTGTAAATTTTATCCCAAGCATGAAATGGTCATTATTGTTTCCACCAAATAAAGTCCGAAAATCTGCTGGTTTTGAACGGCCTTGAGAACTTGAATCATTTTTATCTTTTTCTTCATCGTCAATTGCTCCAAACTCATCTGTAAAACGATCAAGATGCTCCACATTATCCTATACAAAACAAGAATAACTATATGAAAATACATCAAGCGCTCAACGCATGGGATGCTTAGGAAAACTGATAGTCTGTAAGGCACAATTTAATGAGTAGAACTAGGGTGCTTTTAAGCTCACCAAGTCTTTTGGTAAGCTTAACTCCAGAATTTATCGGATGACTTCAAACGACGAATCCAAACCGTTGAAAGTGATCTACTTCACGAGTGATGCATTTACATATCAAATTTGTAAATTTTCGACTTAATTTAGTATGAAGTCAAGCGGTCAAAAAAGAAGATTTATAAGTAAATGTTAATGCGTTCATTTTCATCATTTTTTTTACCACTTGACTTTATACTTAATTAATTTGAAATTTTATAAATTTTGCATGTAAACGCATCAATTTTGAAGTAGATCAGTTTCAACAGTTTCGATTGTAGTTTGAAGTCAATCTGATAGGCTTTGAAGTTAAGCTCACAAAGGAATTGGTGAGCTTAAGAACACCCTAGTTCTACTCCAATTTAATGTCATCCATTCAGAAGATCCTGAGTTCAATCACAATCATTCACCCACAGAAAGCGAATTGTTTTTTTTTTAAGGTTAGTGGCATGAATGCCTACTAACGATTGTATTAATAATCGAAAAAATATTTACAACACTTGAGTAAAATCCTTTATTCAAGAAAATAAGTTTCTATTCTTCTCTACTCTAGTCTAAACCCTCTCTATTATACTCTACGCTAGAATAAGAATCTTTTTTTCCAGATCTACATCCTTCTTATTCCCTTAATCCTCCCAAAATCTGAGAAATGTAATCCTATTCTCCTATCTAACAGATCTACTCTCGTTATCCCCTCTATCATCCTATTCTCCTATTTTCACAAGGCGAATTGTTGAAGCACTGTAAAAAGCTCAGAGAGAGAAACTAACCTTGTTTGTGAGTGGGGTAAGTTGGATTAACCTCAAGACAACTCGCAGAGCAATACTTCTCAATGGCAATAAAAGTAGAACCTATGCAACATAAAACACTTAACAAGCTCAGCACATAAAAATGTAATAGCATCAACAACAAAATGACTTAACAGCAAATAAGAAAAGAACATATGCAACATAAAACATTTTATAATCTCATCACTTAAACATATTTCCATATCATCAACAAGACTAATTTTGACCTATGTGTGACAACCAGGGTAATGATTGGTGCTCTTGACCCACAGACAGGTCAGGACCCCACCTGGCCAGATTCAACTCAATTTATTTGTTCTTGATTTATTATTACTTTTCAAGCAAAAGCCTAACTCAAAATCTTCATTTAGAAAATATATAAATATCTATCACGCCGACCAATCTAACCCTGACCGCGCTCCTGCTTTAGAATGACCTGCTGGGTCAAGAAATTAGCTATGGCTCAGCATTTTTGACTACTTGCTGGTCAGGCTAGCTATATTTTTTTATATCTAAAATAAAAAGCTTTACCTGCCAAAACCCACACCAACCCTATCCAATGCCACTCTCACTTATAAAGATGAAATTGCCTGAATGAGGCTGAAATAGGGTAAAGATTTCAACAGAGCAGTTTTGGCTTCATGCAGCACACGGACTATATGATCAAAACAGCACTGCATATGGTCTGTGCTCTCCATGAAGCCAAAACTGCTCTGTTAAAATCTTTACCATTAAAATAATTAAATCCAAAAAGGCACCTTTGGGCGGGTGAAACCTTGATCCACGTAAGCATCACTTGCAAGAACTTCTTCCTTTCCACCTTCTAGCTTGTTGAGCTTTGTATCATTTTTAATCACAAGTTCCCTGGTCCTATATACATGATTCAACTGCCAAAATTCAAAAAATATTGCCATATAAATAATTTAGTAAAAGTCACATATTATGTCATGGTTGAGTGATAAAAAAGGTAAGGTAAGATAGAGAGAGTTTGAGCATACAGTGTGTAGGAGATATGCATCCATAATAAATGAATCTTCTTCTCCTCCTTTCATGTAAAACGGTTTCTTGTTGCAATGCATAATATCTCGGTACGTACTAACTGTAGAAAAGAGAATAAGACTAAAAACTAATCTCAAAATATATTATCATTTATTTGACGGGGTTTTGTCAAACTTACAAAGTGAAAAGAAGAAATTCTCCCTTGATGAATTAATATCACTGGGAGCAGAGGTTTTATTAATATTTATCCAATGTTTATATATTTTCTCCTTGAGAGAAGAAGCCATATCCGTTCGAGGTTCCTACAAAAATGGTAATCGTCAAAATAGATGGAGCTATTAGTGTATAGTCAGCATAATTGTCATAATATATGCACAAAGATTATAATTTAATAGATTTGCACTAAAAGCCCCTATATGTCAGAAGTATATAAACTAAATTTTTTTATTTGAAAAAAAAATAAGATGTTTGAGATATTTAAAAAAATAAAACATCAGAAAAAAATGGCAATAATTTGACAGGAAAATTATAATGATGAAAATGATTGTCATACATGTCCCAATAATACCTTAAGCTATGACAACTACAATCAAAATTCATGCGCTGATACTAAAGCATGGCCTCAATAAATCTATATAAAAGCATTGCCCATTGCCAGTAAGTAGTGCTCTTAGTATTTCAATTAAAAAAAATAGATTTTAAGGTATCAAATAAATCTGTTGAAGACGTTACTGTTTTGAACTTATGTAACACAATAAAGGGCCTCTTTGCATATCTAGTACAACAGGGTAACTTATTAATTACATTTTACAAATTGGGGGCTTTGTTTTTCATAAGTTTTCAAAAGTAAATCAAAGCATCCTTAAATTTAGCAATACCTTTGAGATAGGTTCTCCAGTGCCCACCCATTTTGACAATGGTACATCATTTTCTGGCATCTCCCATTTAAATTTCCACTTCGGGTCCTTTAATTTAAAAACCTCTTCCTTCGTTAGACTACGTGCCAAGTGAGAATCGAAAGAACTGCAAAATAATGTTCTGTTAGTTCGTACAATACAACAACTGACAAAAAATTACTATAATAGCCCTTATACCAACTTTGATGTCAGCTAGGATGGAAGTGAATCGGTGGAATCGAACCAATGTCTTATCCAGTCAAATATGCAGTAGAAATACATCGATGTGACATGAATCTCAAAAAAAAAAATTCTACCTCCAGAATTTGGCCCATAATTTTACTTCACTATACAGGAAATAAATTACTTAAAATAGAATTTTACTTTCTAGAACCAACCTGGAGGTTTCTTTATCATCGCCATCACTGTAAATCTCTGGGTAGTCTTCTGCTGATTCTTCATCTCCATTCTCCATGATTTCTTCGTCATAGTTTTCATCAGGATCTGACGGACCAGATTCATTGCCTGATTCTAATAAATAGGAAAATTAGTTCTCAGATTGACCTCATATGCAACATATAATCAAGCCAGCTAGTGAATAGTTTGAGCAGTCTTAAAAGTAGCTCCTTACAAACAAAGTAAATGATTATACCTTGTTCGTCAGTATAATCTCCTCCAGACAAACTATCATTTGCTGATTTGAAATCGTCTTGTTCTTCATCAGAACTGCTTAACCCCGATTGCTCTCTTTGCCTTCATTGAGGACAAGTTTGAATGCATTACATTTTGTAATTTATATTATTTCTGGATTTCTAAAAGCATATATATTTATTTTTTACCTCTTCCTATACATGGCTGCAAGCTTTGGATTGTCCGAGCCCAAAGCATCTAATAAATTGACCACAGAAGAGTCGCCTCCAGAGGAACCATGCTCTACAGGTACACTATCTAAGTTCTCTTCAAAAGAGCATCCTAGAAAATGCAAAGACGAAAATATTTGAAACTATAGCCTTGAGCATTTTACTATCAAGACTTTACCAAACTTAACACAGACATCTGATTATAATACTTAAAACTATGTATTTAGGGACTGGTACCAGACAGTTGGTAACTTTTCCTATCACTTCCTGATTTCAATGCAATCTGTGGGGTTTACCCACTTTTATCCAAAAAAAAAAAAAACAGACATCTGATTGTCAGTTCACCTATTCAAACACAAGTTACTCTCAAATAATAATTCTCATTATGGGTCCCTATCAATAATAGTCTCTATTATGATTTTTTTTATCTCAGGTACGCACAATAATAAAATTTGCCTCTATGACATTTTCCATGGTTGTTTTATAAGCAATTAGAGAAATGTTTGAACCTCACCTGATGAAGAAGGAGAAGAAGCTTCCACAGGTTGTTTGTCTTTCACATGATTCTTTCTTTTAACATTTCCTTTCTTATCTATTCTCTCTGCTGGCGGGCCAGGTTTATGACTGGTTTTTGGCCTCTTGATATCTGCAATATAACAAGCATTCCTTACTCAATAGCGGACAGGAGCTAAATTTTGTAAGTTTGTCCATTAAAATTTGTAATTTTTGTATGTATCAATACTTTTTAGCTTATTTTTTTTATGGAGAAATGTGGACATATACCCACCAATTTCAATTACTGAAACCAAAAAGTTATATGGATACTGGTACCAAACCACTGGTACCAGTCCATAGAGTACATATCAAAGGACGGGTACCAGTGGTTTGGTACTAGTGCAATTATACTGCACTAAAATTTCTGGTCCCTAAAGCAATTAGTGACTACAGTACTACTGAATGAGGCTGCCCAAAGCAATTAGCTTTTCTTATAAGTCAAATGACACTACACTAAAATTAAAAATTCTGGTCCCCAATCTCAGTTTTATAGTTCCTCCCCCGGATAGCAGATACCACAATACCACTAAAATTCCTTTGTTCTATGATTTTCGTCCTCTTAAATTGAATTTGGCCAAAGCAATTAGTGAGTACAGTACAGTACAGTACCAGCGAGTGAGGTTCCTAGAGACATATGTAGTGCAGTCAACCAAGTAATGCTAACCTTTCTTTTTGGAGAGCGTGCGTGGCTTCTTCCCCATGAGCGACTTGGTACGATGCTATTTCCGGTAATTGGGAAGAGGGTTTTAGCGTTTCTCTGATGTTTGGAGGGCAATTGGGAACAACTTTAGTCTTCTATGTCTTTTCTAGTTTTCCTATTATGATACGGAACCAGAAATTTATAAATAACCGACACTTCCTCTACAACTTTAGCCGTCGGATCTCCACTTAGATTCGCGCTATGCTTAGTACGGAGAGGCGGCCAGAGAGAGGAGAGTCCAACGAGAGAGAGGAAGGCAGAGAGATGATAAACTAGGGTTTATCAAACGGAAACGGAGGGCTTTTCCGAGTTCCCGTTCCGTCTAAAACAGAGCCATTTTTACTTAGTGCAGCGCAAAAGCCATATGTAGTACAGTTTATTTTATAGTTCTTGCGCTGCATGAAGTCAACCTTGCTCTGTTAAAATAATTACCCCTAATTTCATCCGCGCTCCATCATAGCGCGAATATTGACGAAGATCTGACGGTTCAGAGGATGAGAAGCATATTGCGTTAGCCGTCTTTATTCAATAAAATATATATTTTTTCAGTGTGAAGTATATTTATTGTTTTAATTAAATAAATGCTTTATTAATATGGAGCAAATTATAAATTTATTTTAATTTACCAAAAATTACATATAAAATTTTAAAATATTTATTATTGTGTGAGTCAAGTCGTGATCATGTGTCGTAACTAGTCATATTTGATTATGTTTAATTATTATTTATTTAAATACTATTTAAGGAAAAAAAATCAAAATGTCAAAAAAATAAACTTATTTATAAAATACATAATTTTAAACGTGATCACTTGATCATATATTGTGACGCGTGTGTCATGTATTATTTTGTGTTATGATCAGGCTAATTCGCATATTGTGTCGTGACACGTCTTTTTTAAATAGAAAATGAATCACGACACACGAATGAATACAATGAATACAGACGTGACACACGAGTCACAACACACATACCATTCTCTTAAAATATATTTGCAGAAAGAAATTACTAACTACAGTGTCACCGAATGAGGTTCCTTCCAAGGCTAACTTTTATCTTTGGAGAGCACGTGTGGCTTCTTCTCTATGAGCGAGTTGGGATATATTTCAAGTGTGGGAATTAGTTTGTTGTAGCTCGGATAAGGAACGAGCGAGTTCTTTTTTTTAGTTTTGACAGGCTGATTCCGAGTAAGCCACGAGTTACGAATTTTTTTTTCTCATCCCTATCAAATTAAAGTTCGAACAAGCAATCTAAACCGTTCAACATATATGATCTCTATATGAAAATATAACTGGAGTCCAAGTTTTATATTTATTTATTTTACTATTTTTTTAATAGTTGGAAAATCATTATTGTTTTTGTTACTTCAGAATATTTAGATCAAGTGATATTCTATATATTTAAAAAAATTCTAAAAAATATAAAATTAGACTTCAAAGTATATTTTTATATAAAGATCATGTTGAATGATTATATATGTGTAAATTTATTATATGAAGTATGGCAATTCAAGAATTAGCAAAGAAAAACTTTTAGTCATTTTGTGCATTTATGAAAGTAAAACTGTTGGTTATTGTTCATAAAACAGTGAATAGATCGAATAATTAGTTCTTAAACTTTAATCTATAATTTCTATTATTGGGTTTAATTTTTAATTTCTAATGCTACTTTTTTGTTGGGCATTTCATATGGAACCCAATACCAAAAGGTCTATGGCATACACCAAAAATTGATGTCTGATTTTAACTCTATTTTTTTTAAATTAAATATTAAAGAAAAAACATTATTTTTTTTCTAATTTCACCTAACACTGCTAAGGATTTTATTTTTCCCTTAAACATAATATATTTGTCCATGAACAGGTCCGGCTCATTAACAGGCCTAAATTACAAGATGTATTTGTGGCTAAATCAAGCAGATAATAACTAATTTATGGTGTTTATCTCTGTATAAGTTTTATCAATTTCATCTTAAATATTACTTCTGCATAAGTTTATGTGTTACATCAAATTAATATGTCAAATGTTACGTATAAAATTATGTTTTTTATTACTTTATGCCACATTTAAAATTCTTTAATCATCAAAATTGACATATTAAATCTAACTTGTGCTGTATCAATATGCATAAGATTATTAGTGTAAAATAAAAGAAAGTTACATTGAGTATTACAAACAAAATTCTGCTAGAAAAATTTAATTACACAATAGTGTTAGTATATATTAATATCATACAAAATGACTTTGATCTCATAGTTATTACTTATTAAGTTGTAGTATATATTAATATCATACAAAAAAACAGAAAAGATTATTTTGACTAATTTGTTATCCCATTCAATGTGTTCTTAGTTGCACATGTGACATTTTAGCAATGTTCATTATCCACACATATTTTGACAACCATTTAGGACATTGTTTTGTAAAACATTTCTTTTTTGAAATTCAGCCAATTTAATTAGAGAAATTTAGATATATCCCCATTGTAACTTTTTTATTTAGATATTTCTCCATCAAAATTTCAAAGTTAGTTATTTCTCCATCTAAACTCAATTATTTTCATTAATATCCCATTTTTTTGTAATCATTTAAAAATAGAGTTTAATATTTAAAAAAGACAAATTTGCCCTTGCTTCAAATTAATGAATGTTCAACTTTGTAAAAGAAGATTAATATTTGTACTGATCAAGCCATCAAATACATGTGACAGATAGACTAAATGAATGTTCAACTTTGTAAATAAAAAGATATTCAATTCAGAAAAAGTACCCACAATGCAGTTCAAAAACAAATTAAGTTCAAATACCCATTTATTTGTTCAATCACAGAACATGGATCTTATACTATGAGCTCATTAGACATGGAGATGGCAGCTTAATTATGTAAAATCCAGTTGATAAAAAAATAGCTAGCACGAGTCAACAACAATCGCAATGTTATGAAAGCAATTTAATAATGCACTGAAACTACTACACTAATAACTATTTCAGATCAGTCATAATCATATGACATACACATGGCATGCTCCAAATTTTTTTACGAATAACTATTATTCTGTACCATCACTAATGGTACCGAAACAATAACTTAGTATTAAATATCTATCAATAGGTAAATTTGTAATAATGCAATAACTTTGTAAAAGCATTGATCACTAATAGAGTTATTAAGAAGGTGGTCTGATTAGAACAACTGAACTAAATTCCTAACAAATTAAACAAAAAGCTAAAATAAATACTAAGTTAAACTTACTCGCTCTTAATGCATAATTGATATTGGAGAGTTATACCAGACTTGGCACAAACCAAGTCTCCAGTGAATCAAAAGGGCATGACAACACCTCAGTTGTACCTTCTCCTATGTCGTATCTACAAAGGTATTGCCCGTCTTTCAGAAAGTAAATGCAATTCCCTTTGTATCCAGCAAAGTTACTCGCACAAAAAGATAACCCACGATAATATTGCAAAAACAACATTTGGTCACCGATATCAGTGATTTTCATCCAACAAGGTTTCCCTTCTCCATCACCAAAATAAAGGCAGTATATATCGAAGTGGCACTGCTCAGCCTCGTAATACTGGAACAACCTTAGGATCTTTCCTCCTGACTCGACCATAATTGTGGAACCCTCTAGAAGAGGGTTTGTGCCCTCTGGTGGTGCGACTTGATAAGCCAATTTTTTGGTGGCAATATCAATAACATCCGAAATGCCAGTTTCTCCATTATTGCTGAAGTATTGTCCATTATAAAATGCATTAGCACTGCCGCCGACCCCTTCTACGGAGACCCAATCATCAGCCTCAGGTCGCCAAAAAGCCATCATATTGTGTGGGGTACTCCATTGGATACCAACATGTGCAAAAGAATTTCCAACTTCGGCATTTCCCGATATAACCACAATATGGCTGCCTTCAATTGGGTCTTGACCAATATAGTCCGGGCACCCACCACTGACATTAACACAAGAGACATGGATTTGATCATGTGTAAGAGGATTAAGGAGATACCTCAGGAAAAAGCAATACCTCTTGAAACTTCTAGTGGGAGAGGCAAGTAAGTAGCGGCATGCGGGGCCCTCGAGCCAAGCACCACGGGAACCTGGACAGAAGATAGTATGAACTTTACCGGACGAGAGGCAATAGAAACGTATAATAGCGTTGTCACGGTGTTCTTCAGGGTTTTGAAGACGCTCAAGAAGCCAGGGGAGTTGTGGGGGAGGATCGGTGACTGGGGCCGAAAACTTCCACCTCTTGCACACAACACGGAAACGTATGAAATCAGAGATATCAGGTAGCTTTTTGGAGAAGAGTTGGAGAATTTCTTGTGGAAGTTCTGACCAGTTTCTCTCATGGCTTAGGACGCCATCCATAGAGCTTCTTGTGTTGGGCATCTCAGTTTGGAGGAAAAAAGTGTAATACTAAGATTTCATTTCCAATTTGATTTTTTAGGGTATCGCCATTCGCCTCCAACAAAACAAATAAATAAAGGAAAACCTACATTATAGGAAAGAAGCGCGGGTAAATAATGGGCATTTAATTTCCTTTTTGGTTTGAGTACATACCGCTAAGTTCATTCAAGGCCAGAGGTTACAAGGGAACATATTTCAAAACAGGCGGGGGTGGTAAATGTCGGTACCGGTTTTTGGAGTATAATTTTTGTTTCTTAATTGGATATATTCCTTAGATTGCAATTGGCCCAAAAAAAAGTCCTTTCTGTATCGTAATTTCTGAGTATAGTTGTCAATTGTTGCTCTTGGGGACTTTGGTTGAGTGTCAGTGGACATAGCTTGTTGCAGTGATACAATTAAATGATAATCATAAATATGAGAAGGCAGAACATTCAGGTTTAGAACTACTTAACTCAAAACATTCAGCCAAAATAAGGAATTTTGCAAAAAATATACCTGATGATTAGGAACTTGAGGTATGTTGCTCACATCCTGCATCAAGAGAAAAGCAATGCATGTCAAAATACATCAAAATTAGTGCACAAATTCAATATTTTTTTAATTCTTTTGCAACAATCAGATCCTCAATTTGACAAAACCTCTCAATTAACAACACTTTGCTTGGAGTTTGATGTATTCAAACATCTAATTAGTTAATAACACTTGACCACTTTCACTTTCATTTCTAAATAACTATTTATGCTTAAAAATGTATCAACTAAACTTCAAAATAATATTTTTTTTAATTCAAATTGCTGTTCAAAACTATTGCTAAATTTCTCTACATTTTGAAACTATTATTTCTACGAAATTTCCATTAGAAAAGGCCTATCATACAAATTTTTTACATTCTGTCAGAAAAAGGTCCCTATCCAGGGACTGTTATCTAAACAAATTTATTTTCTGTCACAGTTCAGTCCCTCAACCCTGTCAGACCCGAAAATTTGCATTACAGCCCCTGATATTAACCAGAATCCATCCAAAGCTGTACAGAATAGAGGTATTTTATAGAAAGACCCTGGAATGTTGCAGAATTACTCCAAAACAGTGCAGAAAACTGGAAACTTAAAAAAAAAGCCACTGAACCGTACCAGAACAGATTTTTCTGGTACCAACTGGCAGCAAAAAAATTTCAAACGCATTAAAATGGTACAATTGATTTGTTGTCAGATCTTGTCCTTACTGAAATGTATTTCCAATATGCAACTTTAAAAAAATATGCTGAAATTGAAGAAGAGAACCAAACCACAACTATGTACGTTACTGATGTAAACAATATAAAAGCATAGATGACACAACCTCTCATACTGTTTAATGATAATAATTAAACAATTGATGAATTTTCTTTTTTGGTAGAAAAAGTATCAAAAGGGTAACTGGTTATTGACAAAAACCAATGAATATGTGAGTCAATTGAGAACAAAACAACAATAGACTTACTCCGACGAAAAATAATAAGTGAAACACTCTCACATGTTGATTGTGCAAGACAACTAAAAAGTAAGAAGATATTGGCTAATTCTGTTGACAAAGAATACATGATTAAAACTATGAAATTCAACATATCTATACTTTCTCTTATAAAGGTGAATTTTAAAACCACAAATGCGTGTACTATTTAGTTCTAAAAAACAGAAAACTAGTAGAAACATGATAAAGGAAACATGCTCTTAGTGAAAAAAAATAAAATAAGTGAAATATACTAATTTTGTTGCCAAAGAATGACCCAATCTGAAATGCAAACATTATACTAAGTCACATTATCTATAATCAGAATTAGATTGACATATTTCCTTAACAGATAAATCAAACGTATTGTAGGTAACATAATTTTTGAAAGGCATAAACCTAATGTCGTGATCTATAACACTCTAATGTATAGGCTGTGCCAGAAAAATCCTGATCTGCAAAACTGAGAAGGCAATGTATTTACTATATGCAACTTTCAAAAATTATGTTGAAATTAAAGAAGAAATGACCAAACCACAACTATAATTAGGCCAAAAGAATTTTTCAGCCAAAACTGAAGATTTTTTTTTTAAAAGTAATGGATAAATCCACCGATTTCTATTAGAAATCAGTATGACCATGTACAGGTACACAAAACAGGTACCTATGATTCAGCCGGTATTACATCTGCCAAAAGTGAAGAATTAAACCCTGAAAACGGGTACAACCAAATATGAAGAATTTTTCAGCAAAAGAAGGGAGAAAAAACCTAGGAGGATCAATTCTGCACGCAAAGGACAACTAACTGAGACCAAATACAACTGCAATTAAGCTTGCTTTAACTCGATTTAATCTCAACTGTTACAATGAGTGTATAATCAGCCTTAGATTGACATGATTAACAGTTGAGATTAATGCAATCACCAAAGAATTATTATACAATTGTTGTTTATAAGGCTCAAATACATATACTGACCTTCTTTAATTTTCTGCAAGGCAGGAAGAAGTGCAATAAATCAATATTTACCCAAATCAACACTTATTATTGTACTGGTAAGTGGTACTGGTGCTACACAAGTACTCAAGTACACAGTAACAGTAAGCTTTAAAGCTTTAAAACTACACAGTAGTATTAGTCTATTGAGTGAGCCTATGGTGCTATGCATAGCACGGATGGCTAGTGTACTACGGCTCAATATGGTACTTTTTAAAATCCTAACGGTCGATCCAATCGTTCAATGTGATAATCATATGAATATGTACTTGCAAACTAAATTTTATATTTTTTCGAATTTTTTTACTATTTTTTTAGATAGGTAGAAAAATCAGTGTTTTCTGAAAATTCTGGACCATCAAAATTCTACCTATCTAAAAAAATAGTAAAAAAATTCGAAAAAATATAAAATTTAGTTTGCAAGTACATATTCATATGGTTATCACATTGAACGGTTGGATCGACCGTTAGGATTTTAAAAAGTACCATATTGAGCCGTAGTACACTAGCCATCCTTGCTATACATAGCACCATAGCCTCACTCTTAGTCTATTACCATTTACCAATACTCATTCCCCCGTGATTTTTATTAATATCCATTATTAATTATAAAATAATAAAAATGCCCAGACCGGCCATTAAATGGTCGGTTCGGACTTTTTTTTTTTTGAAATATTTGATAGATTACTTCTTTTGATGTATAATTAGCATAATTATACTAAAATACGCTAAATTACTTAAAATTATGTTAAATTACCCTAAAAACGGTAAATTACGCTAAATTAAGCTAATTTAACTTAAAATAACGCTAAATTACGCTAATTATACTGAAATACGCTAAATTACGCTAAATTACGCTAAATTAGGCCGATTTTGTGCCATCTTTCATAAATCATAAAAAATAGTAAAAAAATTTCAAAAATATTAAATTGGTATTCTACAAGTTCATTATATAACCAATTTACTGAGCTACTTAGATCGAATAATAGAAATGAATATTTTAATCGGAAACTTCTACTCAAGTTTTGAGGCTCTTCCCTTTGTTTTTTGGCAATTCTGAATTTTGAAAAACGGAAAAACGGTCAATGACGCATGCATTTTTTCCCAAGCTTTCTGAAAAGTAGTCATTTGCTGAAATCGGACACTCGAGCGCCGTTTTATGGCCGTTTGAAGTTTCGTTGTCATTTTTTGCCTGATATCGTCTCTCTTAATATAATTTAGCGTAATTTAACATAATTTAGCATATTTTAATGTAATTTAATATAATTTCAAGTAATTTAACGTATTTTAGTATAATTATACTAATTATACATAAAAAAAAAAGTAATCTATCAAATATTTCAAAAAAACAAAAAAGTCTCCGACATTTTTATTAATATCCAAAGTTTAATACAAATTATTAATTATACCCAGAACTCAACTCAATATCGAAATATACCCAAGCCGGCCATTTTCTGGCCGGCTATGTTCCCTCCTAAGCCGGCCATTTTATGGCCGGCTATGTACCTTTTTTTTTTTTTTTTTTTTTAGAGAGACACTATGAAAATCAAAATATTGAAATCTAACTCTGAAAATTTGAAATTTTTGTTTAAATTATTTGTTATATTACTTCTTTGATGTATAATTAGCATATTTATACTAAAATACGATAGATTAATTGAAATTATGTTGAATAACACTAAATTATGTTAAATTACGTTAAATTACATTAAATTACATTAAAATACGGTAAATTACGCTAAAATACGATATGAATAGGGACGATATCTTCACTGAAAATGAGAAAAACGACGATGAAACTTCAAACGGTCATAAAACGGCGCTCGAGTGTCCGATTTCAGCAAATGACCACTTTTCGGAAAGCTTGCGAAAATGCGCATGCGTCTGTGCCAGCTATGCTGGATTTCGAAATTCAAAATCGCCAAAAAACAAAGGGAAGAGCCTCAAAACTTGAGTTGAAGTTTCCGATTAAGATTTTCATTTCTATCATTCAATCCAAGTAGCTCAGTAAATTAGTTACATAATGAACTTGCAGATTACCAATTTTTACTATTTTTGGAATTTTTTTACTATTTTTTATGATTCATGAAAGATGAGCAAAATCAGTCTACTATAGCGTAATTTTGTGTAGTTTAGTGTTTTTTTTACTGTATTTCAGCATAATTAGCGAAGTTATTGTAATTTAACGTAATTTAGTATAATTGAACATAATTTATTGTAATATAGTGTAATTCAACATAATTTCAAGTATTCTAGCGTATTTTAGTATAAATATGCTAATTATACATCAAAAGAAGTACAGGAGGGATCAAGTTACAACAACCATTTTTTTCATTTTCAAAGTCCAAATCGTCGATCCAAACCGTTCAACATGATTATCTAAATAAAATGTGCTTGCAGATCAAATTTTACATTTTTTTGAATTTTTTTTATTTATTAAGATGGGTACAAAATTCAATAGTCTGAATATGACTATTTTTTGTAAAATACTTAATAAATAGTAAACAAATTCAAAAAAATGTAAAATTTGATCTGCAAGCACAGTTTATTGTGGAAATCATGTTGAACGATTTGGACTCTGAAAATTTCAAATTTTCAGAGTTAGATTTCAATATTTTGATCTTCATAGTGTCTCTCTAAAAAAAAAAAAAAAAAAAAAATGTACATAGCCGGCCATAAAATGGCCGACTTAGGGAGAGAACATAGCCGGCCAAAAAATGGCCGGCTTGGGTATATTTCGATATTGAGTTGAGTTCTGGGTATAATTAATAATTTGTATTAAACTTTGGATATTAATAAAAATGTCGGAAAAAGTCTCAACCGGCCATTTAATTACCGGTCTGGTCATTTTTAAAAATAGTTAGCTGGGTATAATTAATTTTGGATATTAATAAAAATCACGGCTCATTCCCAATAAATCAATAAATTAGAATACTAACCAAACAGTGGAGAAGAGCGGGGCGGCAGAGTTGCGGAGGCCGGAGAGGCGCAAGGGCGGAGGTTTGAGAGAAGAGGGAAATTAATTGGGGCGCGATTGTCCGAAGGGAAAGAAGAGCGAGAAAGAAGGTGTCGCGATCCCAGATCGTGATTGGGGAAGAAACATCCAATTTTGACTTAGTCAAAAGGCTGGGCGAAGGAGAAAGAGGTTGCTGCAGATGGGGCCCGCTCCTATAAATCTGACCTCCCTCATTAGTCGTTAGTTCTTCTACTCACTGTGATAAGGGGTCCACAACATCAGAAATGGAGAACTCTTCAAAGGATGAAACTGGAGACGATGGAGCCTGAGATATCACAGAGATTCATTAGAGTAAACGGGTTGATAAATTCACCCGCTTCCTTCACCGATCACATCGTCTCTGTATATACAGAGCGGGAAAAAAGTGGCGTGCTGTGAGTAACATGTCATAATTTTGGTCTCGTAATTTTGATTATAGTTTATGTTAGTTTATTTAAGATTCATTATTTAATTAAGATTTAACAGTTCTAATTATACGTAACTCGTGTGGCTACGTGTCGTGCCGTGTTATGACTAGATCTTCCGTGTGACGTGTCGTACTAAATTTTCAAAAGATGATCACGGCACGCGACACGCAAGTCACGACACGTAACCGACACGCGTGCCGTACCGTTCCGTGACGGCATTTTTCCCACTATATATATATATATAGAAGCTATCTCTATCTTCCATTTTATGCAATTTTGACTAGAACTATGTTTTTCTCTTTGAATTGGCTTTGCCAACCCACTGTATCCACTTATCAAAATTAATGTTTGTTCTTGTTGGATTGAGTTTCTAGTCACTTTCTCTTATTTGAAATTGAGATTCTGACAGAAGGAGAAAACAATATTTGGGACGGATCTTGTGCACTTGATTTCTAATGAAATCGGTGAGTTTTCTCCTACATTTCCTAAAAAAAATGATTTCTGTAAATTTTGCACAAGTTTATTTAAATTTGGTAAAAAAAAGATTAATATTTATTGGTATGAGATAGTTGTACTAGTACAAGATAATTAAGATTGTATTTGCCAATTTCACCCCTTAAAAAGTAAAAAGAAAAAAAAAAAGATCTAGTATTTGAGATGTCTATATAATTTCTTCTTTACTGTTTTTTTCCCTATAATCTGGAGGAATTTTCGTAAGTTTTGCATTAATTATTTTATAAAATATTGAATATTATGGTATTTTTAAGGGAAAATTGACTATTTCAAAAATTTATTGTAGCATCATGAGTCATGACTCCTCCTACATCATTAACAAAAGTTATTCCTCTTCCTCATTATTTGTTTCTCACATTTAATAAGTTCTTATTACCCATTATTCCTTTCATAAATTTCTCATGAAAAACAATTTTATGATTTATGTATGAAATTTTGGTACTAGATTTCTCCTTTTTGAGTAAAGGTTGGAAGTCAAATCGCCCAACTATTGAATATCTACAAATGATTGCTCATTTATTATTTTGAGCCTACAACATCTTATACGAAGAACATTACATTTGTCACTAGACCAAAGACTAGTTCTCATACAGAATTTCTGTTGAAAATTATATATAAAAGTTCCTATGCATCTTTGTACTTGATTAGCCGAAAAATATAAAAAAATATAAAAAATATATATTGTGCATTAGACATATATATCACAAGATAAGTGGCTCCAGCTGTTTGGAGTCTCTTTTCAATTAACAACTGGTTTCTAATTAAATCGGTGGGTTTTATATCATTTTATAAAAAAAAACATATATATCACATATATATTTTTATAAGGAATATTATATATAGCCTCATATAGTCACATGCCATTACCTCCTAAACAATCTCTAATTATTTTTTATCAAATTAAAAATAATTATTTTTGATCAAATTAAAAAACTGATAAATAAATGTGAATTGACACAATAATTTAGTGTGGATTAAGTAATAATGAAGTGTACATTTTTAAAAGAGTTCACAGATGATATTTAAGGGCGCGTTTAGATTGGGCTAGAATAGCTCTAGCCGAGGAATAGCTTTGCTATTTTTAAAAAACTGAGATCCAAACGTAAAATAGAAAATAAGAACAGCACGGGAACAACATTGTTCCGCTATTCCAACCAAAAGGTGGTTTAGCAAATTTGGAGACGCTGGAGTTAGTGAAACAAATAAAAAATTAACTTTCATGCTTTTTTTTATTCATTCATCAACTGCTCTTTCTCTCTCCACATAGCAATACTCTTTCCGACAGAAAATCTCACCGGCACAGATCTCCGACTCTCTGAGGCGAAATTGTCGAAATCAACGCTAAAACTATCTTCTTGGTATAACAAGGAGTAGATAGAGATCTCACACGAGCCAGTAGCAACGGAGAGACGACAACAGTGGAAGGTATATACTCTCTTCTTTTCTGGTCTCCTTTTAATTTGTTAGCAACCATGTTCTTTTAAGAGGAGAGCTCAAATGACTTAATCATTCTTCATTTATTTTTATCTCCGATTTCAATGTCCAAATAGACGATTTGAACTGCTCAACATGATATCTACATTAAAATGTGTTTAGAGACCAAATTTTATATTTTTTGGAAATTATTTACTATAAAAAATACAAAATCACTGTTTTTCATAAACAATAATTTTTTATCTATCTTAAAAAATAGTAAACAAATTTAAAAAAAATATAAAATTTGATCTTCAAACACATTTTAATGTGAATATCATGTTGAGCAATTTAGATTATCTGTTTGAACATTGAAATCAGAGATAAAAATCTGGAATATAATTGAGGCATGAAAGTATTGGAGCATTTGAGCCATCCTCGTTCTTTTAAATAAGAATAAAAATAAAATCGGGCGTATGAAATTGAAAATATAATTAAAAATTTTAAAGATTCAACGCGTTTTTTTTCATATTATAAATTATTTCTCAATAATTGAATTAGGACGTCCTTTTCAAGTCACATTCATATCAAATGTAAATAAATACTATTTCTATATAGTGCTTTGATGACCAAATACCAATACCATAAAGCAGGTACCGAGCATGCTAATCTACTGTGTCAATATTCTCGTCGTACACACAAAAAGTGACTTCTTATCATAATTATTTCTTCAGGACCGTCCATCAGCAACAGGAACACGTATCCTCCGTATTAATTTAAAAAATAATATTTTGAGTTAATGAATCTCTATTATCTGATTTTAAACAAATCTTTTAATATTAGTGCAAATCTAGTCCGTACAAATCTTAAAACAGATCGGATGGTCGAGCATTAACTCAAAAGATTCCTTTTGAGTTAACATAGAGGATACAAATTCGTCTATCAGCATCTAGGTGTGGTTATCGGATCTGATTTTATCGGTTTTAAATTAAATCGAGAGAGTTTGAATTACACTGTTTGGTTTTTCTAATTAAATGAATCGGTTCGGTTCATTTTTCAAAATCAATTTTATTTTTCGGTCCGGTTTGATTTAGAAATTTTAAAATCGATCAGGCTAAACTAATTGAAATTTTAAATCCATCCCCTGTATGAACTAAATATTAAAAAAAAATTCAAATTTACAGGTTTAGATTAAAACCGTTAGACCGAATCAAATAATTTTTTTTAAATCCATCTTAAAATAATAAAAAAATTAACAATTTTTTTTATATCTTCTTATTTCGGTTCAACTGAACAAACTGAACTAAATTTCGATTTGTTTAGTTCAATTTTAATTCGGTAGATAAGTTTATTTTATTCAGTTCGATTGTATTTTGAAAAACTGAATAAAATTTAAATTTACATATTTTATTTTGATTTTAAGTTTTTACCGAATCAATGATATCCCTATCATGAGCTCTCTTTTGATGTGATGTAAATGCGATGAGATATTTCACTTAGTTATCGGATCCGTATCTTAATAATCAAAATTCGTTAACACCCGACTTGACTTTGACTCGCTCTGAATTCTTATCCATCTCCAACTCTACACCAACCAAATCACACTCTTCTCCCTTTCTCACTTCCTCTCCTTTCCATTATGTGCTCTAATGGCGAGAAACCCTAGCCCCAACCTCATTCTAAACCTAACCTTAACGCTAACACTGTTTCTCCTTCATCTCCCCTCTCTCTCCCCATCCCCATCCCCTTCTCCTTCCCCACCTCCAGCGCGATTCAGAGCACACTCGTCCACTGTAAATCCCGTAAACCACCCTCAGCCGTCTCAGGATACTTCCATAGATCGCCGTCAGCCGTCGTGGAGCACTACCGTAAATCGCGCTCCTCCTGCTGCTCGAATCCAACCCGACAAGGAGAGAATCAAGCGTAAGCTGAATTTCGGGGAGAAGGTTGGGGTTTGGTTTGCAATTGTGGCTGGTGCGATGCAATTTGTGTTTGTGGGATTTCTGGCGATTAAACGATGGCAATTGGGGAGAATTGAGAGGGGATTTAGAGAAAGGGTGCGTGATTCACACGTTGTATAGTACATCTTGTAATTAAGGGAAAGTTTTTGGTGGACTAAGGAAATTTTGCGGGAGGATGGAAAATATTCAGGTTAGTCCTAAAAGATTGGTAAAATTATCATGTGAAGTTGACAAGATCTAATCTTGTTAGTACATGGAAGTAGGGCTGCACAAAAAATTCGTAGTTCGTAATTCGATTCAAGTTTGATTCGAAAAAGTTCGTAAAAAATTCGATTTGAAATTGAGTTCGTTCAAATTAATTCAAACCAAACTTAGTTCGAAATTAATTGAAACCAAACTCAAACTGGACCTAGTTCGTTCGAAATAGGTTCGCCCAAACTTAGTTTGAAATTAACTCAAATATGAACTGTTGATTTCTGATGATAATGAACTTTAATGTTTTATTTAGGATAATATTTAGGTTTGTAATAATTCTGAGACTTTGGTGATTGTTCTATACTTCTATTGATATTTAAATTGTACTTTGAATACTTTGAATACTTTGAATATTTGAAAACTTTGGTGATGTTGCTCCTGTTGGCTATTTGGAAAATTTTGATACTGTGATTGTACTGAATTTTGATTGATTGTACTAAACTTTGGTGTTTGATATAAATTTTGGTATTTGTAATGAACTTTGATATAAACTTTGGTGTATTGTGTAATTAGAATTCAAAATGCTGGAGTTTTTATTGAAGTGTTGTAATTTCGAACTATGGTCCAGCCATAAGTCATAACTCGTAAGTCGTAGCAAAGTTCATAAAAATTTAAAATTGAGTTCATAAAAAATTCGATTCGAAATTGAGTTCGTTCGAAATTAATTCAAATCAAACTCAAACTGAGGGTAAGTTCGATTCGGTTCGGTTCGTTTACAGCCCTACATGGAAGTATGTAAAGCGTTCATATATTTTTTGCTCAATTGGTGTGATTTGGCTATTAATTGGGGGGTACAAATTTTAACAGAGCAATTTTGGCTTCATACAGCGCTAACCCTTTGCACCACATCTTCGATTTTACTGTCGGTGAGCTGCATGAAGCCAAAACTGCTCTGTTAAAATTCGTGCACATTAATTGGTTTTGATAATTCTGTAATTCTTTGTTAGATAGGATGTATTTCATAGACTAACTCAATAGGTTGACTAATGCGGTTAATACCATATATCTGTTGTAGTTTCACTCTTTTAGGTATTCTAAAGGAAAATTTGAGTAGAACTAGGGTGTTCTTAAGCTCACCAAGTCTCTTTGTGAGCTTAAGTCAAAAATCTATTGAATTGACTTCAAACGATACATCCAAATTATTGAGACCGATCTATTTCACGAGTGATGCGTTTACATGTCAAATTATAAAATTTCAAACTAATTTAGTATAAAGTCAAGTGGTAAAAAAAAGATGGTTTATAAGTTAATTTTAATGCGTTCATGTTTCATTATTTTTTTACCACTTGACTTTATATTAAATTAGTATGAAATCAATCCGATAGATTTTTGAGTTAAACTCACAAAGAAGCTTGGTGAGCTTAAGAACACTCTAGTTCTACTCGGAAAATTTTATAAAATGTACTACTTTTCAAAAACATTAAACAAAAAAGAACAGTGTAGGTCCGATGAACATCAAATCTACTGTTGGGTCTAATGAGTTCTAAAAGCGTCTGATTCACTTTAAGGAGTCGTGCCAACGAAAATTGACATGAGTGCACAAATATTAAAGCTGAGCGTATGAATCTCAAAGCATATTCGACGGTCCTTGAGCCCATTGAACCTAAAGTAGATCTAATGCTCATCAGATCTACTCCAACTCCATTGTCCAAACAAAATACTCTAAATTTCTTGACAAAATATTCTCATTGGAACCAAATTTCCGATGGATTTGATATCCATCCGATGCACTTTAAGATTCATGCACACTACTTTTAAATCATGAGTGTTCTGCTCTGATATTTGTGTGCATGAATCTTAAAGCACATCGGACGGATACCAAGCCCTTCGAACCCAATTTTGATTCCTATGGCCAACGGACCTAAGTTTTTCCCATGTGGCTAATACCATACATGTTGTAATTTCACTCTTTTAGAGTATTTTAAAAGAAAATTTTATAAAATATTCTACTTTAAAAAATCTCAAATAAATATTTTCTAAATTTTTTATAAAATATTCTTGTGGGACCCATATTTATCCGCTTCTCCTCCCTCCACTTTACTCTCCACGTTAAAAAGTAAAACCACACAAAATGCATATTCTCTAGACATTCGATCAATTTCAATTGATTTAGTTCCATATCTATTAGAGCATCTGCATCTCAAAAATTCAAATTAATTTCTAAATAACTGTTAATCACTTTTTAGAAATTAAAGTCTCTAAAATTTTTAATTATCACATCTCTGAAATAAATTTTAGAGTTTCTACTAAGCCACATTAGCAATAAATTAAAAAAGAGAAATAATTTGAGTCAATCATTTGGCTAGCGTAGAGTTTGTAAACAGTTTCTTAATAAGAAACTTTCCTGCATAGTTTCTAAATAAAAAACTCTCCTACACCCCTGAAACTGAATTAAAAACTGCCACATCATATTAGAAACTATCATAATACCAGAGATGTAGATGCTCTTAGCACGCCAAAAAAGAAATAACACTAGTAATCGCACAATTGATGTGTAATAGCAAAATATTTTCTTCGATGCCAACTGGTTTGCATGCATCATCTAATGAGAAATTTGATACAAAAGTCACATACTGAATATCAAAATATATTTTTTTTGTCTTAAAATACAGAAATACTAAAACTAAAATATACAAATACTTAAAACAGAAACATGAGTATTAAGAAGTTCACATATGACGTAATTAGTATAAGATAAACCATAATTTTTTTTGTTAAAAATGTATATATGTAAAACTACTTAATCAACAATAAATAGACCACAACAACCCTTTGAAAGGCCCTAAACAATACAAAATTACAATATATAAATAATTTTTAAGGGCAAAATATTAATGTTAAACCACAAGCAACATGAACGGAACATACTTTCTTTATTGTTATTTAGAAATTCTTTAAATAAATATTAAATTTTGATCAGTAGGCGTAGAGAACATCGTTTTATTGAACTGTTTTATTGAACTATTTTACATCAGGTGATATGACATGACTATAATGATATTAAATTTTGATCAGTCGGCCTAGAGAACATCGTTCACTCCACATGTTGTCATGCTATGAAGTGACTGGCCATTTTAATTATTTTTTGGATTTGAAGTTGGTTTGTTGAAGAAAAAAAATTGTAAAAAAGAAATATATATTTTTTTTCCAATTAATTGTCCGAATTTTCAAATAATACAACAAAAAAACCATGCCATTTTTTTTCAATACCGCAACATTAGAACTAAACATACATTAAATTTTATTTATTAACTCGCTATCTTAGAAATCAGAGCATAAAACATGTAATTCGACTTTTTTGAACGACAAATGTTAGAGTTTATGTTTTAAAAGAATAAGTAAAATATTTATAATTTTGAAAAATTTATCATTTTTATAACCATTATGTTTTACAAGGATATTATATGATGTTCCGCTAATAATTAATTAATGCGGTCGAGGCTTAATTAGTTTGAAGCATGTGTAGTCATTAATTAGAAATTTGAAGACGAGAAATTTCAAGCGAAATTTTTATTGGTGCTGGGATGCTCACAAGTAACAACATATTCGTTTTAAAATTTCTAGTATTTTTTAGGCTTATATTTACATTCACCGAAAAATGATGAACATATGTACAATCAAATGGAAATATCATGAACGCGACAGTACTTGGGATATTATAAATTGCTTTTTTCTCAGGTAAATGACAACATTTTGATATTGCATTAAAGTTATCCATATTATACTCTTTAGTTATTAAATTTCTTAACTTTATACAACTTTAAATTAGTTTTGTAATCAGTATTTTTCATTTATGAAGTATAATTTATCAAAGTATACTTAAAATATTGATGGAAATCAATGAAAAATAATGATATTGAAATATAAAAAAGAATAAATATACTTCTTTGATACAAATTTGAAATGAAATATTATCTAATAATCATTTATGAAATTGATAAAATATTGTTTAATATTTTTGTTAAAAGGTCAATAGTTGCACTAACAAATAAGAGTCCACAAAAATAAATATTACTTGACGAGTGACATTTATGTATGTAAGTAACTCAAAATAAAATTTGTATTTAAAGAAACAAATTTAGTAGTTCAATACCGTATCGAAAATTTGTACTTGTGTGTTTTAAAAACTATTAGAGATATAATGAAACATCAAAACGAAAATAATGAATACAAGGATAAGCTGAAAGTCAAAACCAAAAATACCAAGAAATTATGGTGGGCTTCTAAATATGTGCTCGACTTTGGATTTTTTAAAATATTTACATATTAGTATGGAAATGAACAATATGTGGTGTGTAATGTTATTTTAATATTTATTTTTATGAAATTATTAATATATTAGTGTATGTATTGAATTTTGATTTTTTAAAATTTAATTTTTTTTATTCGGTTCAACCGAACAAACCAAAATTTAATTATGTTTAAATAATTTAGTTGGAGTTTTAAAAACTGAAAAAATTAATTTGATTATTATACTTCGGTTTAACTTCATAAAAAAATATTTTACTTCGGTTGGAGTTTTAACTGAACCAACTCAAACGCGAATTCAGATCCAGTGCATTAACCCAATTTTTGAGTTTTGATCCAAACCGTCCAAGATGCTCTAACACGAAACTTAAAGGGCCTGGACCCCACAAATAATACTGGCCCCCTGCGCTACCACCGAATAGGCACCGGACACGTCTAAACTCAAAAATTGGGTTACTTTAGGGGATCCGGACTCCTCAAACGCTCCTATTCCGAGCTGAAATCGGATCCCCCGGATACCTGAGATGCAATTTGTAAATCTGGACCGTTCTTTTAACCTAACATGAATCTCAAACAGACTTTCTATAGTTTCCATAGATACCGAAGTCTATATAAATTGCTCCTGAGGTACCTGACTCGTTTCGAGCTCCTATTCCAATAGTAACCCACACATGCGCGTCCTTTCCATGCGGATCCGGTCCCGAGCAAGAAAGTCCACTCTATCCGTTTATATACTTCGATATAAATCTGTATACTCAAATCTACTTGATTTTTTTCGCTTATAAAATATAGCGATGGCATTTGGTTTTTTTTTTTTTTTTTAAAATTAATGTCGTTTTACAGGACTTGCTTTGTACATTCAAACGTCTCATGATTCTCATTTGTAAATTTTGTTATTTATTTTAAAATGTCTTCTAATAATTCCTTCAATACATTTTCAGCTTATTTTTATCGTTGGAAACAATTAAGTATAGTGTATTAGTGAACTATAACTGTTTTATTGTTACACTATTTGGCAAATGCCAACTGAGAATTAATTAACATCTCTGCATCTCTACCTAATTAGCCGTTATAATTTATTTATACTTTGTAATCTTCTTGATTCAGATTAACTTTTTATCCCCATAAGAAATGTTTACTACTGATCTCCATTCTTAATTATCATATTCAATTATATTATTCTTCTATATTAGTCTATATTTTCAAAATCCTCAATAATATTATATATAATTTATTCAACAATTCCTGGTCATCACGAAATTATCTTTAGTCATATCTCAAGAAGTAATAGCTTTAAATTATCTTAGTTGCGGTTCCACATAGAGACAAAATTCACTTAAAAACAATTTAACAGTTTGATTATCCTCAATCAAATTTTAATTATTATATATTTCTTTAATTATCCGAATTTATATTTCTGTTTTGAAGTTAATTTCTTACATTTGACAGTCTCAACTAGTTCATCTTCAGCGCTAGTCATCAGATGCATGAACATGCGATCTATTTACTCTCGTAAATTTGCAAAGAGGAGGGTTCAAATGCACTATTATTTTTGTGCTCCAATATGCTCCACATCATTTATCTCCATTTTTCAAGTCTGAACAGTCGATCAGAACCACTCAACATGATCTTCATAATAAAATATGCTTGGATACCAAATTTTATATTTTTTAGAATTGTTTTACTATTTTTTTAGATAGGTACAAAATCACTCTTTTAAGGAGATTTTGGACCATCCGATAAAGTGATATTATACCTATCTAAAAAAATGGTAATCAAATTCTAAAAAATATAAAATTTGGTCTCCAAACATATTTTATTATGAAGATCATGTTGAACGGTTCGAATCGACTGTTCGGACTTTGAAAATAGAGATAAAAAATGTGGAGCATATTGGAGCACAAAAATTATGGTGCATTTGTACCCTCCTCATTTGCAAAGAGGAAGCTCCATTGTATTTACACAAAGAGGAGGATTAAAAAACATTCAATTTTTGTCTCTCTTATACCTCTCCTTTTAAATTTTTTAATAACAATTTTTTTGAAATTTATATGTTGAAATAAAACCAGGGGCGAAACATAGTTCATGTTGGGGGGTGCTAAGCTCCCCCAAGATTTGAAATTTTATTTACCGGATATTAAACTTGAGATGAATTTTCCTTTTTATATGTACTAGAGCCCCCCTATATAAAATATATAGTAAACTTGAAGCACCAGGGCGCTGATTGGAAAATTTTGAAATCAAAATCACAGATGCTGCTGGCAGCCTTGTACCCTTCGATTTCCAAGCCAATGTGAAAAAAGGGAAAGGTCAAACTTAGAAAAAAAAAAAAAAAAAAGTGTGAATCTTCATAAAGAGAATGGATATTCGTTCAACAAAATAGCTTAATTCATGTGATGCATTAATTGTAACTTTGTTACTCTAAGTTTATTAAAATTATGTCTAAGTGCTTTTCATAATAAAAAAAATAGCATCAAAGTAGCAAAACAGAAAATAAAGTGTCCAAAGAAAAAAAAAATCTATTTTCATTGAGCAAATTCACATCTCTGATGCGGCAGATCCTCGACTTTTAATATTAGTTTGTTTTTTTAATTTAAATTTGTTTTTATTTGTAAATTGTTAAATTATTATTCATTATAACTCAAATGAGATTATTACTGAATTTGATTTTTTAAGAAATCATAGGTCAAAATAAAAATATATATATATATGAATATTATGTTTTTATTTTGATTTTGATAGACATGACATTTTATTGGTGTTAATTATCTATAATTTATTGTATCTTTTTATGAAATCAAATGGTGAAGATCTTATTATCTTGTATTATATTATATTATATAAAATTTATTTTAATTAAAAAAATTAAAAATAATGCTTAGCTCCCCTTATACTTAAATTCTAGTTCCGCCCCTGAATAAAACCATTAGATGTTATCTATATATTTTCTCTGCGTTCACATAAAAAATATCACTTTTTAATTTTGTTTTTATATGAATTAATAGTTGAAAACTCAATGTTCAGAATTGATCTGTACCAACGTATTTTTACAAGTTCTTGATGTACCAATCAAAACTAAGTCAAAATATCGTAATCTTTTATATATATGTGCATAGAAAAGCTAATATAGGTCAAATCAGCCTAAAGACATTTTTTCAAAAAAAAAAAATGTCAAATCTAACCATTTTATTTTGACATTTGAGTATTAAACTTGAAGTTATTAGTATTTAAAAAACAAAAACATAATAAAAACATAAAAAATAAAGGCATTTCAATTCCCCTATAAAATATGATTTCACAACGATAGGGAGTTGTTACAGAGAAGGAAACACGAATTGATTCACTTTTTTTTTATATAAAAAATATTTTTTTTTTGCAATAAAGACTTTTTTTTTAGTTTGCATCGGATACTAATCAAGGCGGTGTTTATCTCCCAAGCATTTCTTTAAATACTACTCATTTTGGGAAATAAATCTACTGTGATTTTAAAATAATCATAGGACCCTGTGATTCCAAATCTATCCTTTTTTTTTAATACACGAATTTCAACAACACTTATTTTTTATGCACGAATCTCCAAATAAATAAGTGAATGGATTTGAAATAAGAGAATCATGTGATTCCAAAGAATTACAGCAGATTTGTATCCCTCATTTTGTGTAAGACCAATATAACACATATATTCCCCATTGATAGCCATGGCCAGTTCCAATATTCCTCCTTAATCATCTCGCTAATCCACTTCTCACCCTGTCAATGGCTGCCGATAAGTCGAATAATCATGATGCCCCTATTCCTTTTGGGTTACCTAATCCGAACCCCCCCTCAAGAATATGACAACTTGATGGGCTCCCTCCCGCTTAGATCCTTGGACCATCGTCGCGCGCATCCGACTGTATGAAGGTTTTTGGATACCGGAAGATATCTCCGAGGTGTCTTGGACATACAAGAACACAATATACCCCGGCCAAACGATCTTTTCATTGCATCCTTTCCTAAATCTGGCACAACATGGCTTAAGGCCTTAATTTTCACCACCTTGACACGAACTAGCTACCCTTAATTTGGATCAAAACCCTCTCTCCTTATCAACAATTCTCACCAATGTGTAGCCTTTATGGAGAAGCAATTTTCCCTTGGAGGAAGGCCGATCATAGAAGCCTTACCTTCTCTGAGGGTGCTTAGCACTCACATTCCTTACTCGATCTTACCCGATTCAATCACTAGCTCTGACTGTCGAATCGTTTACATTTGGCGGGATCCAAAGGATGTCATATATAGTCTCCTTGTGGCACTTTGCTCAGAGAGTTTATGAGGGAACACCCGATTTATCTTCTTTTGCCGAGTCTTTCAATTTGTTTTGCGAAGGTTTTTCCTATTTCGGCCTGATATGGGAGCATATCCATGGTTCTGAAACTCAGAATCAGAATCGGAATCGGATTCTTGACCGTGGAATTGGAATCGGACGAATCGGCCGGAATCGGACGAATCGGCCGGAATCGGCCGAGTTGACTCGAAAACTCGAATTTTTTTGGCAGAAGCTAGTTTTGTAGCTAAATAAAAAGTTTGTAAAAAATAAATTTGTCGAAATATTATGTTAAGACAAAATATTACACTCAAATAATACACTAATTATATAATGTAATAAAGTATTACAAATAGAACATACTTTAAGCTATGCCGAGCTGGCTGGATCATCTCATCGTCCTCTATATTAAAATACGAATGGAGATATTGTTGTACAGAGTCAAAAAGTAAAAATATTGATGTAGTGTCAAATGAAAAATTATTAACATCCTCATATCTAACATATGGATTATAAATAGATATCAATTATGTAATATTTAAACATATTAACTTTGTTATCAATTATGCAATTTTTTTTGTTTGTCAATGCAGTCAGCTCATGATTATAAATAGATACAATGAATTATCTATTGGCGAAAAGCTCCATCAGTTTCTTTCCTTTCAGTCGGTTTTTTTGCAATGCAACTTATCAACCACCAGAATTTAGAACGTACAGTAATTCGCTGGTGGTTTTTGGTTTCATGCTCATTATCTATTGGACATTATTCTCATTTTATTGAGTAAGCATTTAAAAATAATTGAAAAAATTGTTGACTCGGCCAGACTCGACCAAATTCGGGTTGATTCGGCCTGAAAATCGGATGACTCAGCCGAGTCAAACACTGTTCAACTGAGTTTTGCTGAAAAATCACATTGGTGCAAGACTTGGGTTGACCGGACTCGACCGAGTTTCCAAACCATGAGCATAAGGATTCTGGCAAAGTGCATCGGGTGTCCTTACTCTGAAAACGAAGAAAAAGGTGTAATCGAAAAAATCGTAAACTTGTGTAGTTTTGAAAAACTCAAGGACCTGGAGATAAACAAAGGCGGGAGCGGATCAATTCTTGATCAGAACTTATCATTTTTCAGAAAGGGCTCAGAAACTAGATAAAATAGTTGCGGACAAGTTTAAGGATCTGGGTTGGATATGCTCCTAATGAAAGATGAAGCAGCATCAGATTCTTTGGAATAACATGCGATTTTATTTGTGGCAATGAGGTTATCATTTGGTTTTTATTTGGGTTCGTATAATTGTTTTCTTTTTTTCTGTTTTTCTTAGCAAATAAATGTAGTAGTTTATTACCTATCTATATATGTTATGAAGAGGAAATATTATAATAGTACTTTTTTGGAAAATTGCAAGATATATTGGTAATATATTTAGATAGAGTTGGTGAATAATATATGGTACCGGTGATTGACTGATTGGTGAGGATGTTATATATAGTTAGGGTAAAAGTGTTTTTTTTTTTATGGTATATATCTTCGAGGATATTTCTGCCGGTAATATCAATACAATTGGAAATAACAATATCTATTGGTATATTGTCAGCAATAGTTACTTTTTATGATGCGGGTACGTTTTAGGAGAATTGGTTGGGAAGACAATTATTTATGTAAAAATTATTCACCTCATAGGTATAAATACTTTTGTGCATAGGTATAAATATTTTAGAAAAATAATTAAGCGTTGCAATTTTTGCGTCTCCCCAAACAGTTATGGTAGTTAAGGTCCAGATACAATGTAGGTACTGGAGTGCGGTTACTCATATATATCAGCTTCTTTTGTAAAATACAGCTTTAATTACATAAATAGGTTTTCTAAGTTTCATAAAACACCCTTAATTAAATGTATCTTTCCAAATTGGATAAAGAATTAATTTTACCCAATATTGTATGTTGGTTTTGGTCGGCTGGGATTTATTAATTGCTATACTCATGATAGTGTTATGCCCTAGGAGCAAATATATAGTTGGTCCTTGTTTTTGTTTCATATATTTGTCGATTTTGATCGCTTGTTCTTTGAGTTTTATTTACTAATAGTTCATTCGAAGTTGATGACTTGAATTGTGGTTCATTTGGAAGCAACGAAACGAAACAAGATGATATTTAGAAGAAAGATGGGACCTTTGATGGTACCAGCGGAGCGGATAAATAGAGGAGGCGCGGCTGTGGGATAAACACTGTATAGGAAAATATAAATGATGTAATATGGGCGACCCAAGGGGGCTTTGTATTTTATTTTTTCAGTTCTAGTTGGTAGCTTCTGCCAACTATTTAAAAAAAAAAAAAAAAACTTAGTGAAAATACGGATCTTTGTCCTACTATAAAGAGACAAATATTAAATTAGAGTGGGAGTTTTACTTCTTGTAAAAACAAATTATGAACAAAGCACTAAACCAATTATCTGTAAATTAATTAAGCCCGCTTTGACGTGTCACCTAACAAGCTATTTAAGGTAAGCAACCCTTTGTTAATTGCATCCCTATGCAACTCTTGATTTTGATCAATCATCTTATGTCGATCAAAACTGTACTCCGAAGTGCAAACCTTTTAACCTACTTCGCTAATTCAACCTCCACCTATGTAGTTCAGCATGTCATACATACCCCATATCTATTTATGATTGAAGGAAATGCCTGCTTTGGCAGGACACCCCTCCAATGATCGGAAACCGAATATGGATATGTTAGGAGGATACGTTGATTAATATTAATTTGAAACTTTTATCCATGTTACTCTTTTGATAATCGTGTCAACATGCACCCCTACCTATGACATTTCAGAGTTTTCACATAAATAAGGGGTCGCGGGATTGTATGGCCGCGTCGAGAATTCCATCTTCGCAATTGTCGCAAGCATCTCCTTCCTAAGAAGCTCAAGCCAAGCAACAAAAACTAGGATTCCCAGAATTCCCCTTTTAGAACTAATCTAAAAAGAAAAATCAAAGTTAAATATTACCTCTAAGATTGTTGTAGATGTTGTAGATGTTTAGCCTATTTTCGATGTGTATCATGTTCAGTGATGAAACGCTGAAGGCAAATGGTTCAAATTTGTCGGCATTTATAGTATTGTATTTTTGATGAATAAATATTCAAAATTAAAATTTACACGAGAAAATTTTGAAATAGTGAAGTTTTGAAGAGTACATATATACCCAATTTCGCCTATCATTAATTTAGCTTCTAGTTGTCACCCGTGCTAGATATGTATTGTTAATATGATTTGCTTATAATATTAATAAATAACCGTGCTATTTACGTTTTGTTCATATATTGTTAATTAGAAAAAGTGAAATGACTAATTAAAGTTTGTTGATAGCTGTTTGGGAGTAACATCGATCAATACCATTTTTTAATACACATTGCTATTCAAATTCCATTTGGCCGGTGGATATAAAATTAGATACATTAAAAGAATTTTTCAAACAAAAAAGAAGAAGAAGAAGAATTTAGTTAATTATTCATCAACTCAGTCAACTTTACTTGGTAAATGATTTAATTATTCCCAAGAGGGTTAAATTAATTCCTCTAAAGAATAAATTAATTCCTCTAAAGAATACATTAATATGGTGGCGTGCGAGGATTATGTCAATTCAATTAAATACAAATTACACGAATTAATTATATAATACGCACCGTTGGCAATATATCCTCTTTTGAATTATAGAGGACCGCCACCATCCGGGAAATCTGAAAGTATGTCGACAATGTCAGCCAGCAGCCAATTATCCCGCTATGACTATTGTGAAAGCCATGCAAGCAGAGGACCGCCACCATCGTATGCTGGAAGTATGGCACCACCACCATCGTATGCCCGAAGTACGGTCACCAACCAACCATCGTTTGCTGGAAGTATGGCACCAGCACCATCGTATGCCAGAAGTACGGTCACCAATCAACCATCGTATAACGGAAGAAGAAGCAATACCAGGTTAATTAATTAATTAAATTAAATCTACCTATATGCCATAAAAAAACTCCCTCTTTCTGCAGCAGCACCAAATTTTAATGAAGTTAATTAGTTCTACCAATACATCATTAAAAGATATTCTCTTCTTTTCAGTACGTTCACCTACGGATCATGTGATCCTCAGAGGATCTCTGCGATATCGCAACCAAGCAGAAGAAGCCGATCTCTTCCTTCCAGGTGAGAATTAAGAATTAATTTCATTGCTTCTGACTATATCATTGAAAATTATGTTAATTAATTAGATCTGCTTCTGAAGTATAACCATGTTAAAATTAAGTAAATTAATTAGATCTAATATAAGCATGCCGAGAAGTACGATCACCAGAGGCAGATGTAGATTCAATTAATGGGGGTCAATTGACTCCTATTAATTTTCAAAAACCACAAGTTTAGACATAATTTTGATATATATATTTTAGAGCAAAATGCTTTGGGTACCGTAAAATATGACGCCCATACTTTTTGTGAAAATTTTATATAATTAACCTCTATACTTTCTTTGTATGTCTTCTGCCCTTGAAAGTGGGCCTCTGCCCCCGATGGTCACTAGCAGAAATACGTATCCTCCTCTGCCCTCGATGGGCACTAGCAGAAATACGTATCATCCTCTGCCCCTGATGGTCACTAGCAGAAATACGTATCATCCTCTGCCCTCGATAAACAGGTTTCAGTGTCTCTTTTTGGAATTCTGATTTGTAATTTGAGTTAAATTTAAGTTTAAAATTAGAAAAAAAAAATTGAATTCCAATTGGTAATTAGAATTATAAGTCAGACCATGGAAATTATAAGTTAGAACATTATTTTTTATCTAGAACATTATTTTGAAGCCTGATTCACTATTTTCTCCCCCCTGAAGCCGGAAAGTGCGGTGACCTACCTACCGTCATATCAGACAAACTCTGCGAGAGCTCGTCGCACAAAGAACATAACCAGGTTTTAAATTATAATTAATTAATTTAGTTCTAATCTTAATTATAATATGAAAATAATGCCTCTTCTTGTATCATAACCAACTTTGAATTGATTTAATTATTTTTAGCTCCGTCTCGTTGAAAGGCTGCCTCTTCTTTTAATGGTGATTTTGAGAAGAAATTAAGCTGTAATGTTAGGTCACCGATTTATCATTCAAGGGAAATTCGGCAAGAGCCCTTAAAGAGTTGCAGCATAATAAGATTGATATTGTTGATATATATTTAAGTAGTAACAATAAAAAATAAAAATATGGAGAGGCGGACAGGGATATGGAGTGAACACTCGGGTCTGGTCTTTCTGTTAGTTGTGCGTGTCTTGTGCGAATGCAAATGCAAATGTTTTCTTTTGAACACTCAGGTCTCCACTTTTGTTCATTTAATTTCTTGTATTTTGCTCTGGACATATATTTGTAAATCTTTTTATGTGTTTGTATTATATATCTATAACACTAGTACAGAAGTGGCTCTGTGCCAATACAAGATAGATTTTATTCTATTGGTATGGAACCCAATACCGATAGAAGAAATATAAATCTGCTATCGGTAATGAGTACCATACCGATAATTTTAAATGATCTATTGCCTCAACTCGATCAAGTCCAGCTCTAACTTTTGAAACGTCGCCTCATACTGAGCGTTCAAAAAGTAAACAGAAGGTTTATATTGGTGATGCAGTCATTTGGGTAATTATTTCGAAATTGTGAGCCCTTTTAAATTGGATAAAAAAAGTTTACATAGACCAAATCTTTCATTTGTGAGAATGAGATGTATATGCCTTAATGAGACACTGTCAGGTGGCAACAATTATGGAGATCAAGGACACATATACTCAATCTATTATTATTATTATTTTATTTTATTTTATTTTACAAAAGGCGTTATATGTCCGTTTTATATTGAATGAACATTAATTACATATCCTTACAACTCTAAAAATTTCCCATCCTAAAGTAATCCCCCCCTCATAATGCAAAACGAGGAAATTGTTGATCTCAGCACTCACACCAGCATCATCGACATTCTGGTTAAAAAACTCATGATCTCAAAATTATCGCTATGGTACTCAAAACTCATGACGTGACCAGATACTTCACGACGTGACACAGTTCAGTCACTGTTAAAAATAACGGCTAGTTACAAATTTGAATTGTAACGCTAGTTGTAGGGAATAGTGTCATGTAATTAATAGGCTAGGAGTTAGTGGTTAGTGGTTAGTAATTGCAATTAATAGTACAACGGCTAGTTTTTATTTTTCTTCTATAAATAGGGATACATGTAAAGCTGAAAATAAGATTGCAATAATAAGTTGTTTTCTTACATCTCTTATCTCTTACAAAAATTAACATGATATCAGAGCCATAGATCTGAAAATTCTGCACAAGTGCCATCAAACTAGCAAAGCTAGTCAGTACCAGCAAAAAAAAAAAAAAGAGTCAAGAGCCAAAGAGCCAAGAACTCAACAAGTGTCAAGAGAAAGAAGGAAAAAAGCCAAAGAGCCAAAGAAGTCCTCTCTCTGCATGTACCAGAAAACCAGTAACAATAATCTAGCATTTAATCAGTTTTAGCATTTGCTCTTATCAGTAAAGAACAAAAAAAAAGGCATACCATAAAAATATTAGCAAGTGCATGGGATTTAAGAAAATCTTTGTCTGGATATATCTGCTATTTGTGTAATTTTTATTTGTTTTCTGGCGACTCAGTGTTCTATCTATTGATTCGTTGAATCTGTTATTGCTTCAAGCACATTTTGTTTTCAAAATCTGTTGAATTGTTTTCTGAGCAAAAAATAAAAAATATCGAACAGCCATGATACAAAGTTCAATCAACCATATAAACTTAGATCCAAATCACCAAAGTCATCCCAATAGATGCACAAATTGCAAAAAAGAGGGCCACACCCGAGATCGGTGTTGGTTCTTGTATCCTAATCTAGGACCGAAGAGGTGGAAAGTGGCAGAGAAAGAAAGAGGAGACGGAATAGATGAATTGAATCAGATTGGGGGAGATGCATCTACTTTCCATTCAAGTACCACAAACAATTCAATCTCGATGCCACGACACCTTCTCCAACAAATCATCGGAATGCTTGCTAACCAAAGTCAAAATAATAAAAGAATGAGAACGTACCTAGTGATGTGTGTTGGAAAGAAATGGAAAATCAGAAAAGAAAAGAATCCTTAAGGGTGCTATGTGTTCAGTGAGATGAAAAAAACATAAATAAAAATAATAATACAAGTTTGCTATTTTTGCATAGCTTTTAAACTAAGAGTTTCTCATGCATGATTTGTGTTGTTGCTTCCGTGTAGTCTTCCTTCCAATCTTCGTATTTCTATTATCTCTTCTATCAGGTGCTGCATTGTTTTGTCTAAGCCCCTGAAAATCCTGTTGCACTGCTCTCACCAGATAATGAAATTTGCCGTTATTATACCTCCCTTGTCCTGCCTGGAACCCTTCTGTCTACCATTAGTGCTATACCTCCTTGATTGTTCTGTGTAAATTCTAGTAATTGCAAGGAAAACATGACTCCACTGATCACTGCTTTCTAAAATTGCAGTCATTAAAAAGGTGTTTGGTATCCTCATCGCTTGCTCTACACATATAGTACATCCCCACTATTATAAATCCTTTAGCTCTCAAATTCGTTGCTGTCAGTATTTTGTTGTTATACAACAGCCATGCAAAAAATTTGCATTTTGGAGCTAT
Source organism: Carex littledalei (assembly GCA_011114355.1). NCBI lineage: Eukaryota > Viridiplantae > Streptophyta > Magnoliopsida > Poales > Cyperaceae > Carex > Carex littledalei. The sequence goes on along the minus strand of CM022083.1, from coordinate 9,922,422 downwards.
TTTGACTTTCCAGATGCTACCTGTATTAGATCTAATTCTTAGTGTGTTACAAAGTATCTGTAAGCTGATTTGACCGAAAAGCCCTCGTCTTCTTGCAATTTCCAGATGGTATGTCCTGTTGTTTGTTGCAGTTGCGCCAACTGTTGCCGTAGGTCTCGCTGTATTATGCGCAATTCTAGTATTTCTTGCTCAGCTTGTTCTGTCAGTGTGTGTTCAAAAAGCTGTACCGGTTCTGCTGCGATGAGGAGATCATGAAGACTGTTGTCCTGACTTTCTTGCAAATGTGTAGAGTGCTCTGAGCCGGTTTTTGATGATTCCTTCACCCCAGTTGTGTTTCCAGAGTTTAATGGCCCTGCATTGATTTGGTATTCTTTGTATGAAATTATCGCAAAAAGGCTGAACCTCCTTCAAATGTGTGGAGAAGAAAGTGGAGTCATATATCCTTAGGGGATTCTGATGGCAATAGATTTCTATAAAGATTTCCTTCCATAATTTCGGTTGATGCCACTGCCAATATGTGCATGACTTTGGAATTTGTTGTCGGTTTTTGAGTGTTAAATTAACCATAAAAATTAATAATTGAAAGTTTATCCTTTTTAAATGTTTAGATGGAAACAAGTGACTTGAGAAAAACAATTTCGGAACTATTGAAGAAAAACAATTTTGAAACGACACTGACTATGCCTTCCGATTAGCATAAGCAAATTGTCCAGATTTTATACGTTTCGCAATTATATTAATAAAATTATGGAACTTTGTTGTTCAATCGGTTCATTTACTTATTTGTTTGCTTTGTGGGAGGATTTATTGATTCTTAATTTATTGAAAAATAAAAAAAAATCAAATCTACGAATGAATTTTAAAACTAACAAATCAAAGGGTTTGACAATATTACTTTTCATATTGCTAAACAATTCTAAAAAAGCTCATTGTTTTAAAGATGCATCAGAAATTGAAGATTAAGAAGTGCAATTCAAAAATTAATTGCATGTAAAGAAAAAATAAGCCGACAAGTGCATACCCAACGTTCTTGTCAATTCAATTTTAAAATAAGATTTTTTTTTTATTGGATTAGTTTTTCGTAATTTTTTTTGTCTTTTGTCTTCATTATATTAATAAAAGTATCCTTATTTTCTATATACTTTTAAATTTCTTATACTTTTCAATTAATTCTATACGATTAAGAATTTTTATATGACAGCCACACAAATATCCAACCAAAGTACGATGAAAAAAAGATTGGTAAAATTGTCATGTCAATTTGATAAAGATCTAATCTTGTTAGTACATGGAATTATGTAAAGTATTAATATAATTTTGCTCAATTGGTGTGATTTGACTATTAGTTGGTTTGATACTTATGTAATTCTAATAGATAACTCAACAGGTTGACTAATGCGCGCGGTTAATATATACCAGACATCTGTTGTAATTTCACCTTTTTAGAGTATTCTAAACGAAAATTTTATAAAATACTCTATTTTGAAAACTTCAAACAAAATACTCATCTAAATATTTTAACAAAATATTCCTGTGGGACCCGCATTTACCTCTTCTTTTCCTCCCTCCTTACTCTCCATGTTGAAAAGTAGAACCACACAAAATGTATATATATTCTCTAGATTTCAATTGATCTAATCCCATATGAGCACGCTAAAAAAGAAATAACACTAGCTATCGCACAATTGATATGTAATAGCAAAATATTGTGTTCGATGCCAACAGGTTAGCATCATCTAATTAATCACATGGAATGAGGAATTTGATACAAAAGTCACATACTGAATATCAAATTATATTCTGTATCTTAAAATATATACATACTAAAACAGAAACATGAGTATTAAAAACTTCACATATGACGTAATTAGTATAGTTAAACTATCATTTTTTTTGTTAAAAATGTACATATGTAGAACTACTAAATCAACAATAAATAGGCCATAGCAACCCTTTGTATCCAAGAATATTCCCAAAAACAATAAAATATATAAATTAAAATAATTTTTCTAAGGGCAAAAAATTAATATTAAACCACAAGCAACAAGAACCGAGCACACTTTTTATTATTTACATAAATATTAAATTTTTATCAGTTGGCCTACATAACATTTTTTTTATTGAATTTTTTTACATCACATGAGTTGACATGACTAAAATTGTATAAATAGTTATGCCATGCATGCTAATGGTCACGTTGTGTTTGTTCACTTCACGTGTCGATGTGATTTGTCATTTTAAATATTTTTTTTAATTTGAAGTTGGTTCGTTGAAGAAAAAAAGGAGAAAAATATGGAAAATTTAAAAAGAAATATTGTTGCAAAGTTTTTACGTTAATTTTATTAACTTAATTTCCTAATTTTGAAATGATGATCTAAGTCTGTACAATTTTGCTACAACAATAAAATACATACCGGTCAAAATATAAAATTTTGTGAAAGAAACATATTTCCCCGGGGCTCACTGATTTATGCAAAGTAAGCAATTACTTAGTAATATCAAACAACAAAATGAAAAAATAGCTAACAAACAATAAAAAAAAAATTCATGCATTTTTTTTTCAATACTGCAACATTAGAAATAAACATACATTAAATTTTATTTATTAACTCGCTATATATCTTATTAGATATCATAGCATAAAAATGTAAATTTTATATTTTAGGACGACAAACTTTAGAGTTTATGATTTAAAAGAATAAGTGGAATATTTATAATTTTGAAAGTATATCATTTTTATTACCACTATGTTTTAGGAAGATATTATATGATTTTAATTTATTAATGCGGTCGAGGCTCAAGTCATTTTAACTTATTCGGCCCAGTAAAATTAAGCCCAAATTTGATGTATGAGTGCTTGTTCATTCTCTTCAGTACTCTGTTTATGTTATTCATCTTCCTAGGAAATTTGTGTAGGATATACTTTTTTTTTTTCTAATGACATGTTAATTGTAAAATTATTGAAATAAGTACGCATTGTACTTCTAAAAAGTAAATGAGACCAAAGTAACAAGTGTCAAAACATATTCTTTTTTATGCAAGTGTAGCCAATAATTAGAAATTTAAAGAAAAAAATGAGCAAAATTTTTATTGGTGTTGGGATCCTCACAAGTCACAACATATTCGTTTTAGATTTTCAAGTATTTTTTAGGTTTATACTTATATTCACAGAAAAACCATGAACATAGTTACAATCAAATGAAGAAATCATGAACAAGAGACTGCTTGGGAAATTATAAATTGCTTTTTTTTCAGGTAAATGACAAATTTTTGATATTGCATTAAAGTTATACATATTATCCTCTTTAGTTATTAGATTTACTTAACTTTATACAACTTTAAATAGTCATCTATTACTATTTTTCACTTATTAAGTATAATTTATCAAAGTATACTTGAAATATTGAAGGAAATCAATTAAAAATAATGATAGTATAATGAATAAATAATTATTATTTGAAACAATTTTTCTTCAAAAAAGTAAGTTTTGATTTTATATCGTCGAATATATATTAGTTACTAGCTTCTTTTAATTTAATTGTCTTTTGCAATTTGAAATGAAACATTATGTAGTAATTATTTATGAAATTAATTAAATATTGTTTAATGATTTTGTAATTAAGAGAGGTCAATAGTTGCACTAACAACTTATTTGAGAGTTCATAAAAACAAATTTTAGAGTGGTTCAAAATAAAATTTGTTTCTAAGGAAACAAATTTAGAAGTTCGGTACCTATTGAAAAATTGGTATTCATGTGTATTTAAAATCATTAGAAATATGATGGAACATCAAAACAAAAATAATGAATACAAGGATAAACTGAAAGAAAAAACCAAAAACACCAGATTATGGTGGGTTTCTTGAATATATGCGTGACTTTCGAATATATTGTTAATTTTGAGTGTTAAATAGAGCTATACAAATTTAGTAATTTAAGGTTTATCTTTTTTAAAAGTTTAGATAAAATAAAACAACCTGGAAAAAGCGATTTTGGAGCTATCGAAGAACAAATATAAGGATCAAACTTCTGTTGATAAAACTTGTTAACAACACTTAATGTGTCTTGTGATTAACGTAAGTATATTGTTGAGATTTTTATACTGTTCGAAATTATATTAATAATATAGGGAAAATTGATTATTTGCCACTCCAAAACCTTGAAATTGTAAAAATGCCATCCCGAAATTTGAAATTGTAAAAATGCCATTCCAAACTTCATTAATTTGTAATTTTGCCACTCCAAATAATTAATGACTAAAATACCCTCCCTTCTTCTCCTCCTCTTCTTCTCCCGAAATTTTTGTGCTTTGAGATTCGTGCAGAAAGGATTTGACTAGTATTTATTATTTTGTCTTCATTATCTTGATAAATTTATCATTTTTTTATATACTTTTCAATTAATCAATACAATTAAAAAAATTATACGACAGTTACGCACATATCGAAAGAAAGTACGATGGAAAAAAAAGAGCGGTAAAAATTATCATGTCAATTTGATAAAGATATAATCTTGTTAGTACATGGAATTATGTAAAGCATTCATATATATATTTTTTGCTCAAATTGGTGTGATCTGGCTATTAATTAGTTTTGATAATTCTGTAATTAATTCTGTGATAGATATGATGAATTCCATATATAGACTAACTCAACAAGTTGACTTATGTGGTATTGATACCAGAACGGATAATTCATATCCAGGTGCTGCATTTGATTACTCTATATATCCTTTTTGTGCTGTTTTCTTTTTTTGATTCTATGTTTCTGCCATCGTTCAAGATTAAATCAGTACTTGGTTTTTAGAATGGAAATTAAGGTGGAATTAATACAATATATTTTGGTGTTAAATGTTACGGTGAATTTGATAGAAATCAACTAAAATAGAAATGTCGTTTTGAAAGATTAGCCCATACTTCCTACTTAGATTCATGTGTGATGCCGAAACAGGCAATTATTCTTTCAAAATGTAGAAGGACTGGAGGCGTCCATTAGTTCGATGAAATCTTGGAATGGAGATCAAATCAGCAAATACTAACTTATAACTCGAGCTGATTGGAAAATAAAAGTATCTAATTCCACATAGCATGCATATGCCTTTTTAATTCATGATTAAATTGGAAGGATCTCTTTAGATGAACGACAAGTGCATGCAGATCATTTTAGAGCAATAGAAAAAGCTTGTTGTCTTAGAGCAATATTCACTATGTAAAAATATAAATCCAACTATTATTATATGATATGAGTTGGTGCTACATATAATTGGAGAATAGAGAGTTTTGCTTGACAAGCTTTCAAAAGAAAGAAAAAAGAGAGTTGATAATAGAAAAAAAATATTTAATATTTCAGACCTTTCTTTTAATTCATATCCTCATTTCTCATATTTAAAAGACGAATTTTAGAAGACAAGTCATGTCTTGTAACCCTAAAAAAGTCTGGGTCCATTGAGCCTATTGAGTTTATTGCACTGATATAAATGATAAAAACATTATTCAATCCTTCCATAGTTGATGTCTTGTATATATTGGTTTTAGTTTACTAGCTATTTCAATCGAATTGCTTTAATTTATTATTGCACAATTTGACTCCTCTGGCTGAGCAAGAATGTATGTTCTCTTAAGTGCCCTAACCATAAACACAATATTTTAATTTATTAAATTTGTGTAAGATCTCGATGGCATGGTGCACCACATATTTGAACATGTTGTCTGAAAATTCGTCTTTGGAAAGTGCAAAGGTGAACAAAACATGGGAGTAGAGGTTATGACTATGAACTAAAAACTCTTTTGAGAAAAGATTTAACATTACATCAAAAATGGTTTGCAAAATGTTATAGGTCTAGTTGGCTTCTTCCAATATCTCATTGATGCAAAGTCCAATAACCAAATCATTGTAAATGTATTCAAAGTTTTAGAGTTAGTATTATAATCCAAATAGGAAGCAGACAGAGATTAAATAATCCGGTGTTGCACACAATTTTTGTTGCTCTACTAGTTTTTCATAGAAATTTAATCATGAACTCACGCAAATTTAACTGTACATTTTATTTGATTACTTAATATTCTGCATGTATATATTGAGGACACTAGATTTAGTGCATTTTATATATGATTCTTAACATCACAAGCATGACATGAGCAATAAAATGAATAGTACTAAAAATGATTGTTTAAATTGGAAGCAGTTTTATTTACATTAAATCCAATATTATATATGTAATTTCAGAAATCAAGTTCACTGCTCGCAATTTTAGCCAAAAAAATTAACTTGTGCCGATTTATTTCCTTACAGTGGCGGAGCCACTTGGGCTCAAAGGAGTGCATTTGCCTACTCTTAGTTGACATAGGAACACAGTAATGTATAGTAATGTATACTATGTTAGTACTACATAACTGATGATATAATGGAATACAATGAAGGTACTTGGTGGAACTGGCTGTCCATGTCGAGTGATGCTGAATGTAGTCGAGTCGGCATCTGTTCTTGGGTGTACGAAACATTTTGATGTGTCATCCTATATCTGAACAAATGCAAATTATCTCTGTTTTTTTTTTTGTGAGATATAATCTATAGAAGTCTAGTTTTGATGTCAGGTTGTACTGTAGAAAATAAGTAGACGCTTATTACGGGTTTCTCTTGCTAAGATGATAAAGAGGCTAGAGAGCCTTTTTTGCGTAGCATTTTTCGGTGTATGTTGAAACATAGTCTGGTGTCTATGACCACCTCCAATCCTTGATAAAAATCAAATTGGACGGATGGTCAGTTGTGTATTATCCTATCGGCTAATTATAATATGTTGCTGCTTGTTTTAAATAAAAAAAATGTTCCGTTTCCTGTTTTTTCTCTTGTTTCAACTTTCAAGAGTGTTCTTGTACTTATTTTTCTCGATAATACATGAAATTAGTGACATCAACTTGCCTTAGATAGAGGAGTGAGGCTATGGTAATATGTATATTACATATCGGCCGGTGCTATGAACTTTTATATTTTTATTTTTAAAGTTTAAATAGTTGATCTGAACTGTTAAACACTATCTTCATATGAAAATGTACATAGTGACCAAATTTTACATTTTTTATAATTTGTTTGTTATTTTCAGATAAGTAAAAAAACACTTGATCTAAAAATTATGAATCATCCGAAAGCACTGAATTTTTACTCATCTGAAAAAATAGTAAACAAATTTTGAAAAATATTAAATTTGGTCTCCGGGTACATTTTCATAAGTTAATATGGAGATTATATTTAATGGTTAGTTGGGATAGATTGTCTGAATTTTGCAAATAGAGATATGAATCCATAGCACGGTATTTAATGTTTTAAAGTATGCCATAAAGTTCAATTTTATTCAATGACAGCATTATAAAACTGGACACACTGAACACATGTCATGTCAAAGCAGACATACACTTAACATATAGTCTAGTTTGCTTCATTTTATTTTCCCTCTTCAGGGGCACATCTCTTGCAGTCCAGTCCATTTTTCAAGGCAGAGTGTATGCTGCAATTAATATACAAAACATAAACTAACTTAAAAGAAAAAAAAACATAAACTAACTTAAAATTCCAATATTCATCACATGATTAATTTAAAAGAAAAAAAAAAATCATTTTCTTACCTCCGCATTTATAGCCAACAGGGCGATTGGCAAGGTTGCACCTTTTGGGAATAGTTATAGCAATCTCAGGCTTAATACCGGCACTCTTCGCCGTGTTAGAAAGAAGCACAGCACACAGGCAGCCCGGGTTCTGACTGAATGTTTGCACCTGAGAGCAGCACTGACTCGACACCTGTGCATTTGCATCCTGTGCAGCCTTTGCACATGGAGCCAATCGGAACGCCATTGAGTCAGGCGAGGTTTTTCCGCACTCACCTGCACCATTGACCTTGTCAATGCCAATTGTGCCAATCAACACAAGTGCCACAAAAAGAGCTAGGAACTTAGGAGTGAACACCATTTTTGTTTCTGTTTTTTACACCTGTTTTGGGATGGTTTAGCTAGAGGATACACGGGGTTTATATTGATAGAGGGGACGGTGGTGGGTGATACTAGTGGGTGTAGCACTAGGTTTTGTTTAATATCTGTTGTGAGGATTTTCGTCAAGTAAATGATTGTCTGATTGGTGATAGGTGCACTTAGTGCCGGTGGCCAATTTAGAGCTGCCAGGTTTTCAAGCGGTGCTCTGTGTGGGGTTGGCCGGTGCTCCTTTACTTTTTCCTCTTTTTTTTAAAAAAATAAAGGGGGAACCTAATCCTGCTCAGTTTGAGAATTTTGGGCCTAAATTAGGGATAGAACAAATCTGCAAGGAGATCTGTTCTCGGCCTGATGGACCTAGTTTATTACATTTGCAGCTGAATAGATGGTTTCATACTGGTTCAGATTCAGTAGTGCAAATCCTCCGAGTGGCATTTTACTCGTTCTCCGTCTCTGCGCGAAAAGGTACATCAGTGGCATTTTACTCATTTTACTCATTCTCGGTCTCTGCGCATTTTACTCATTCTCCGTCTCGATACTTTATTTCCAGTTGTTTGGATTTTGTTTTCTTGATAGAATTTTGTCAATTTTGGATGCTCCGTACTGGCACTAGTACAGAATAACAAATTAGCCACGGTCAAAAATTGAAATTACTCACGGATTCGCTACCGTGACTCATGCTGGCGTTTGTAAAAAAATTTACCCAAATCTCAAGTTACCCTACTTGACAAACACCAAAATAATGCCACTGATGTAACCAAAAAGAGGCTGCCAAAATTGAAGTTCAATTATTAGGATAAAAGAATTGAAGCAATTTATATTTAGTTTTTTGTAATCGTTTTCTTTGGTGTAGTTATTTTATCTATTTTCGTTTAATTGTAGGATTCTTTCTATCGTGGGCTGACAGCTGAGGAGTCAGAGCAAGTGCAAGATTACAATTTTGACCATCCTGGTACTTCATTTCTTATTTTAATTAAGTACACTCTTACTAGAGGTATAACCCAATTAATTTCATGTTTCAATCAAATTTTTTTCTATTTGCATGATGATAGTGATACTGGTAATGACGCACCAGCTGCAGATGGGACCAGTGGTTTTAAAAATTGAATATCTTTTAAACTTTCATGCAGCTGCTGATGTCTTGCTTTGGAGAAACAAGAAGATTTCTTCTAGTGTTTTAGGAGCTGCAGCTGCTTCTGGCTTACTCTCTAGGTATGTGCAAAAGATTTATCAGCTGCAGATTTCACCTTTATATGTTTTTCCTCCGAAGTATGGATAGTCAAGGCAAACGTTAACTGCAGTCTGAAATCACATGGCACTAAACTTGTACTGACCTTGAATATTTAAATGTATTTTCAGTACTGATAGCAGTTACAAGGTTGGGCAATTGCTGAAGATGATTTCTTATTTCTTCTATGCAAGAATGTTTGTTATTTAGTGATTGTTTAATGGATTTTCATTTGATTTAGATATTCTCTTCTCCGCCCTGAGTTCATAATGGAGAAGCACGAGAAACCAGGTGGTGCCACTGAATACTCGTGTAGTCTTCAGCTACCATGCAATGCTCCATTCGAGAAGCTTGAAGGTCCTGTTTGCAGTTCAATGCGCCTCGCTCAGCAAGTAACTTGGCTGCTCTTTCTTGTTTATTTTTACTGGCTTGTAGTAATTAAAGATGTTTGTAGAAAACACTTATTATTACGATCTAACTGTTAATAAATGAAAAATATTACTGCCAAAGTGGTAATCAATTAAACTATAATGGTTTCCAAACCCTGATTATTGAGGCACTCAATGTTTTTAACTATATGAAGTTTGATAGGATCTTTTATTATCTTGAGGGGAAGTTATCTCAAATAATTAGACATTTTTAATTTCAGATACATAAAGTTGGTGAAGAAATATGGGTTGGAGATCTCTCAACCCGGACTTGAGTCCAATAAGGATTTTGCTTACCAAATTACGCATATGGATTTGAGTTAAAAGTGAAAGAAACCTAATATTGGACAACAAAATCTCGCATATGGATTCCTTTTTTCCAACACACTTGTTTTCTCATTGAAACTATATAATTGATTAACATATAAAGTAGATAACTATGGAAGTAATATATTTGGGTGCAAAATGAACAAGTTTGATGTTTTTTTTTCATGTTCTAATGCTGCACCTAAATTGCATAAGAAAAATATGAACTCCCCATAGATTCTCATGCTTTTTATCCCTGCATTAGGGTGAAAAGTATGTAGTCCTAATTATATGACAAGTATTAGTTAGGATTATATAGTTATTAACTTGTAGATATGATAAAATTCTATTGACATTACAAACTTAAGTGAGCCTTTGTTAACTTAACTCCTATATTATTTCTGAAATATACGGGATCATCGACAACTTGGAGGATATGCCTTAGCAAAAGTAAAATATAACTACTATACTTCTACCAAACATGGAGCTATAATTTTGATACAAAGCTGGCTTGACAGTTTAGGAATAGTTTTAACATCATGTAACAATTTCCAAATAATTATTTATTCTCTATTTCAGAGAGTTGTACCTTGCTCAAGGAAAAAGCTGGTACAGGTACCAGGCTCTTTCAGCTATAAACGGCTTCTCCCTTATCTAATGGAGATGGATAAAAATGGTACTAATTCAAGCTCTATTGACTTCTAGTTTGTTCCCACGAACAACTTTTCTTTTGGTTGCACTAATTATATTAATTTCTTTTTATATTGTAGAGGTTCAAGCCTCTTCAACTGAGGAGAAAGCATGCAATCCAGATGCAGATTCACCAAATTCCATACTTGTCAAAACCTTGATTTTTCTGAGATTCCAGTTTCTAACAATACATAAGAGTTCAATTTGGAGCATCCCTGTATTATTAGTATCTATAGCCTTGTAACGATTACTTGTAGATGCATCTTCTTCAGCAAATATCAACAACTAATTATCTGTTTATTTGAATACGCCTAACTATTAACTAATATCATTTCCATTCTTTCGGTATATTTAACTGTGTATATAGTGTGTGAATAATTAACAATTTATTGTGGGCTTGTGCATTGTTCGGCTGAATGGGTGAATGGGTGATCCAATGCATTGTTCGGCTGAATGGAGGCATTTAAATCATTGTATACGGCTGATGCTACCTACTAACTAAAATCACCGACTGTTTTTAACAAAAACAGCCGGTGTTGGGAACCCTATACCGACTGTTTTTTAACAAAAACAGTCGGTGTTGGTACCCTACACCGACTGTTTTTTAACAAAAACAGCCGGTGTTGGGTACCCTACACCGACTGTTTTTTAAAGAAAACAGTCGGTGTTGGTACCTACACTGACTGTTATTTACCCGTCAGTAAAGCTATACCTATACCGGCGGCGCCATCACCGACGCCTCAATAACAGTCGGTATAGGGTTTTTTTAACAGTCGGTGAAGGGGTTTTTTGTACTAGTGCGATAAGTCGAATAATCATGATGCCCCTATTCCTTTTGGGTTACCTAATCCGAACCCCCCCTCAAGAATATGACAACTTCATGTCCTCCCCACCGCTTAGATCCTTGGACCACTGCTGCATCTGACTGTATCAAGGTTTTTGGATATCAAAAGACTATCTCCGAGGTATCTTGGCCATAAAAGAACACTTTACGCCCTGGCCAAACGACCTTTTACTTGCATGTTATCCTAAATCCTGCACGACATGGCTTAAAGCCTTAGTTTTCACCACCATGACACGAACTGGCTATCATTTGGAAAAAAACCTCTCTCCTTATCTACGATCCTCACCAATGTATAGCCTATGTGGATGAGCACTTTTCCCTTAGACGGAGGCTGATCATAGATGTCGTACCTTCTCCAAGAGTGCTTAGCACTCACGTTCCTTACTCAATCTTACTCGATTCAATCACTAGCTCTGACAGTCGAATAGTTTATATTTGGCGGGATCCAAAGGATGTCATAGTCTCACTGTGTCATTTTGCTTAGAGAGTTTACGAGGAACTCTATATTTATCTACTTTTGACGAGACTTTTAATTTGTTTTGTGAAGGTTTTTCTTATTTTGGCCTGACATGGGACCATATCGATGGTTCTGAAACTCAGAATCGGAATCGGAATCGGATTCTTGACCGTAGAATTGGAATCGGATGAATCGGCCGGAATCGGCCAAGTTGACTCGGAAACTCAAATTTTTTTGGCAGAAACTTGTTTTGTAGCTAAATAAAAAGTTGGTAAAAAAATAATTTGTAGAAAAACTATGTTAAGACAAAATATTACACTCAAATAATACACTAATTATATAATGTAATACAAGTATTACAAATAGAACACACTTTAAGCTATGCCGAGCTGGCTGGATCATCTCATCGTCCTCTATATTAAAATACGAATGGAGATATTGTTGTACAGAGTCAAAAAATAAAAATATTGATGTAGTGTCAAATGAAAAATTATTAACATTCTCATATCCAACATATGGATTATAAATAGATATCAATTATGTAATATTTAAACATATTAACTTTGTTATTAATTATGTAATATTTTATTGTTTATGCAATTTTTTTTGTTTGTCAATGCAGTCAGCTCATGATTATAAATAGATACAATGAATTATCTATTGGCGAAAAGCTCCATCAGTTTCTTTCCTTTCAGTCGGTTTTTTTGCAATGCAACTTATCAACCACCAGAATTTAGAACGTACAGTAATTCGCTGGTGGTTTTTGGTTTCATGCTCATTATCTATTGGACATTATTCTCATTTTATTGAGTAAGCATTTAAAAATAATTGAAAAAATTGTTGACTCGGCCAGACTCGACCAAATTCGGGTTGATTCGGCCTGAAAATCGGATGACTCAGCCGAGTCAAACACTGTTCAACTGAGTTTTGCTGAAAAATCACATTGGTGCAAGACTTGGGTAAAACTCGGACCGGACTCGGCCGAGTTTCCAAACCATGAGCATAAGGATTTTGGCAAAGTTCATCGGGTGTCCTTACTCCAAAATCAAAGAAAAGCAAGGTGTAATCGAAAAAATTGTAGACTTGTGTAGTTTTGAAAAACTCAAGGATCTGGAGATAAACAATGGCGGGAGCAGATCAATTTTTGATAAGAACGTATCTTATGCGGCCTTTTTCAGAAAGGGCATGGTAGGAGATTGGAGAAACCATATGACCTTTGAAATGGCTCAGAAATAGATTAAATAGTTGCGGATAAGTTTAAGGAATCTGGGTTGGAGACGCTCGAGATGAAAGATGAAGCAACATCAAATTCTTTGGAATAACATGCGATTTTATTTGTGGCAATGAGGTCATCATTTGGTTTTTATTTGGGTTCGTATAATTGTTCTTTTTTTCTGTTTTTCTTAGCAAATAAATGTAGTAGTTTATTACCTATCTATATATGTTATGAAGAGGAAATATTATAATAGTACTATTTTGGAAAATTGCAAGATATATTGGTAATATATTTAGATAGAGTTGGTGAATAATATATGGTACCGGTGATTGACTGATTGGTGAGGATGTTATATATATATAGTTAGGGTAAAAGTGTTTTTTTTTTTATGGTATATATCTTCGAGGATATTTCTGCCGGTAATATCAATACAATTGGAAATAACAATATCTATTGGTATATTGTCAGCAATAGTTACTTTTTATGATGCGGGTACGTTTTAGGAGAATTGGTTGGGAAGACAATTATTTATGTAAAAATTATTCACCTCATAGGTATAAATACTTTTGTGCATAGGTATAAATATTTTAGAAAAATAATTAAGCGTTGCAATTTTTGCGTCTCCCCAAACAGTTATGGTAGTTAAGGTCCAGATACAATGTAGGTACTGGAGTGCGGTTACTCATATATATCAGCTTCTTTTGTAAAATACAGCTTTAATTACATAAATAGGTTTTCTAAGTTTCATAAAATACCCTTAATTAAATGTATCTTTCCAAATTGGATAAAGAATCAATTTTACCCAATATTGTATGTTGGTTTTGGTCGGCTGGGATTTATTAATTGCTATACTCATGATAGTGTTATGCCCTAGGAGCAAATATATAGTTGGTCCTTGTTTTTGTTTCATATATTTGTCGATTTTGATCGCTTGTTCTTTGAGTTTTATTTACTAATAGTTCATTCGAAGTTGATGACTTGAATTGTGGTTCATTTGGAAGCAACGAAACGAAACAAGATGATATTTAGAAGAAAGATGGGACCTTTGATGGTACCAGCGGAGCGGATAAATAGAGGAGGCGCGGCTGTGGGATAAACACTGTATAGGAAAATATAAATGATGTAATATGGGCGACCCAAGGGGGCTTTGTATTTTATTTTTTCAGTTCTAGTTGGTAGCTTCTGCCAACTATTTAAAAAAAAAAAAAAAAACTTAGTGAAAATACGGATCTTTGTCCTACTATAAAAGGGACAAATGTTAAATTATTGTGGGAGGTTTGCTTTTTGTAAAAGAAAATTATGAACAAAACAGTACTAAACCAATTATCTCTAAATTAAGCCCGCTTTGGCGTGTCACCTAACTCAGCTATTTTAGGTAAGCAACCCTTTGCTAATTTAATCCCTATGCAACTCTTGGTTTTGATCTATCATCCTATGTCGATCAAAACTGTACCCCGACAAACCTTTTACCTACTTCGTTAATTTAGCCTCTACCTATTTGGTTCGGCATGTCGTACATACCCCAGATCTACTTAAGATTGAAGGAAACGCCTGCTTTGGCAGGACCCGCCTCCAACGATCGAAAACCAGATATGGATAGGTCAGGAAGGGTACGTCGATTAATATTAAATTGGGACATTTATCTATGTTACTCTTTTTGGTAGTCGTGTCAACATGCACCCCTACCTATGACATTTCAGAGTTTTCACATAAATAATTGGTCGGTGGGATCTATATATGGTCGCGTCGATAATTTCATCTTCGCAATTTGTCGCAAGCATCTCAAAAGAAGCTCAAGCCAAACAACAAATACTAGGATTCTCATACTTATCCTTTCAGAACTAATTTAAAAAGAAAATCAAAGTTACATATTATCTCTAAGATTGTTGTAGATGTTTAGCCTATTTTCGATGCGTATCATGTTCAGTGATGAAACGCTGTAGGCAATGGTTCAAATTTCTCGCCATTTATAGTATTGTATTTTTTATGAATAAATATCCGAATTTAAAATTTGGATGTGGTAAAATTTTCAAATAGTGAAATTTTGAAGAGTGCATGTATACCCAATTCGCCTATCAATAAATTAGCTAGCTTCTAGTTGTCACCCGTGCTAGATATGTATTGTTAATATGATTGCTTATAATATTAAAAAATAACCGTGCTATATACGATTTTGTTTATATATTGTTAATTAGAAAAAGTGAAATGACTTATTAAAGTTTGTTGATAGCTGTTTCGGAGTAATTAACATCAATACCATTTTTTAATACACATTCCTATTCAAATTCCATTTGGCCGGTGGATATAAAATTAGATACATTAAAAGAATTTTTCAAACAAAAAAAAGAAGAAGAAGAAGAAGAATTTAGTTAATTATTCATCAACTCAGTCATCTTTACTTGGTAAATGATTTAATTATTCCCAAGAGGGTTAAATTAATTCCTCTAAAGAATAAATTAATTCCTCTAAAGAATACATTAATATGGTGGCGTGTGCGGATTATGTCAATCCAATTAAATACAAATTACACAAATTAATTATATAATACGCACCGTTGACAATATATCCTCTTTTGATTATAGAGGACCGCCACCATCCGGGAAATCTGAAAGTATGTCGACAATGTCAGCCAGCAGCCAATTATCCCGCTATGACTATTGTGAAAGCCATGCAAGCAGAGGACCGCCACCATCGTATGCTGGAAGTATGGCACCAGCACGATCGTATGCCCGAAGTACGGTCACCAACCAACCATCGTTTGCTGGAAGTATGGCACCAGCACGATCGTATGCCCGAAGTACGGTCACCAACCAACCATCGTATAACGGAAGAAGAAGCAATACCAGGTTAATTAATTAATTAAATTAAATCTACCTATATGCCATAAAAAACTCCCTCTTTCTGCAGCATCACCAAATTTTAATGAAGTTAATTAGTTCTACTAATACATCATTAAAAGATATTCTCTTCTTTTCAGTACGTTCACCTACGGATCATGTGATCCTCAGAGGATCTCTGCAATATCGCAACCAAGCAGAAGAAGACGAGAATCTCTTCCTTCCAGGTGAGAATTAATTTCATTGCTTCTGACTATATCATTGAAAATTATGTTAATTAATTAGATCTGCTTCTGAAGTATAACCATGTTAAAATTAAGTAAATTAATTAGATCTAATATAAGCATGCCGAGAAGTACGGTCACCAGAGGCAGATGTAGATTCAATTAATGTGGGTCAATTGATTCCTATTAATTTTCAAAAACCACAAGTTTAGATTTTGAATTTTTATGGATATGTATGGGCCCATACCAACTTTGTCCCCGCCCTTCTTGAATTCTGTTTGTCCCTTTTTGGAATACTGATTTGTAATTTGGGTTAAATTTAAGTTTAAAATTAGAATAAATTTTTGAATTCCGATTGGTAATTAGAAATACAAGTCAGACCATTAGAATTTATAAGTTAGAACATTATTTTGAAGCCTGATTCACTATTTTCTTCCCCCCTGACAAAATCTTAAATCCACCCCCGACTGAATCTTCTATTAACGGTCTTGTAGAAGTATGCCGGTGACCTACCTACCGTCGTATCAGACAAACTCTGCGAGAGCTCGACGCACAAAGAACATAACCAGGTTTTAAATTATAATTAATTAATTTAGTTAATCTTAATTATAATATGAAAATAATGCCTCTTCTTGTATCATAACCAACTTTGACTTGATTTAATTATTTTTAGATCCGTCTCGTTGAAAGGCTGCCTCTTCTTTTAATGGTGTTTTTGAGAAGAAATTAAGCTGTAATGTTAGGTCACCGATTTATCATTCAAGGGAAATTCGGCAAGAGCCCTTAAAGAGTTGCAGCATAATAAGATTGATATTGTTGATATATATTTAAGTGTAGTAACAATGAAAAATAAAAATGTGGAGAGGCGGACAGGGATAAGGAGTGAACACTCGGGTCTGGTCTTTCTGTTAGTTGTGCGTGTCTTGTGCAAATGCAAATGTTTTCTTTTGAACACTCAGGTCTCCACTTTTGTTCATTTAATTTCTTGTATTTTTCTCTGGACATATATTTGTAAATCTTTTTATGTGTTTGTATTATATATCTATAACACTAGTACAGAAGTGACTCTGTGCCAATACAAGATAGATTTTATTCTATTGGTATGGAACCCAATACCGATAGAAGAAATATAAATCTGCTATCGGTAATGAGTACCATACCGATAATTTTAAATGATCTATTGCCTCAACTCGATCAAGTCCAGCTCTAACTTTTGAAACGTCGCCTCATACTGAGCGTTCAAAAAGTAAACAGAAGGTTAATATTGGTGATGCAGTCATTTGGGTAATTATTTCGAAATTGTGAGCCCTTTTAAATTGGATAAAAAAAGTTTACATAGACCAAATCTTTCATTTGTGAGAATGAGATGTATATGCCTTAATGAGACACTGTCAGGTGGCAACAATTATGGAGATCAAGGACACATATACTCAATCTATTATTATTATTATTTTATTTTATTTTAGAAAAGGCGTTATATGTCCGTTTTATATTGAATGAACATTAATTACATATCCTTAGAACTCTAAAAATTTCTCATCCTAAAGTAATCCTCCCCTCATAATGCAAAACGAGGAAATTGTTGATCTCAGCACTCACACCAGCATCATCGACATTCTGGTTAAAAAACTCATGATCTCAAAATTATCGGTATGGTACTCAAAACTCATGATGTGACTAGATACTCAAAAATTTCTGATCTCAAAACTCATGACGTGACCAGATACTTCACGACACGACACGGTTCAGTCACTATTTAAAATAACGGCTACTTACAAATTTGAATTGTAACAGTTAGTTGTAGGGAATAGTGTCATGTAATTAATAGGCTAGGAGTTAGTGGTTAGTAGTTGCAATTAATAGTACAACGGCTAGTTTTTATTTTTCTTTTATAAATAGAGATACATGTAAAGCTGAAAATAAGATTGCAATAATAAGTTGTTTTCTTATATCTCTTCTATCTTGCAAAAATTAACATGATATCAAACCCATAAATCTGAAAATTCTGTACAAGTGCCATCAAACTAGCAAAGCTAGTCGATACCAGCAAAAAAAAAAAAAAAAGGAGTCAAGAGCCAAAGAACTAAGAACTCAACAAGTGTCAAGAGCAACAAGGAAAAAAGCCAAAGAGCCAAAGAAGTCCTCTCTCTGCATGTACCAGAAAACCGGTAACAATAATCTAACATTTAATGGGTTTTAGCATTTGCTCTTATCAGTAAAGAACAGAAAAAAAAGGCATACCATAAAAATATTAGCAAGTGCGTGGGATTTAAGAAAATCTTTGTCTAGATATATCTGCTATTTGTGTAATTTTTATTTGTTTTCTGTGACTCAATGTTCTATCTATTGATTCGTTAAATCTGTTATTGCTTCAAGCACATTTTGTTTTCAAAATGTGTTGAATTGTTCTCTGAGCAAAAAATAATAATAATAATAAAAAATATCGAACAGCCATGATACAAAGTTCAATCAACCATATAAACTTAGATCCAAATCACCAAAGTCATCCCAATAGATGCACAAATTGCAAAAAAGAGGGCCACACTCGAGATCGGTGTTGGTTCTTGTATCCTAATCTAGGACCGAAGGGGTGGAAAGTGGCAGAGAAAGAAAGAGGAGACGGAATAGATGAATTGAATCGGATTGGGGGAGATGCATCTACTTTCCATTCAAGTACCACAAACAATTCAATCTCGATGCCACGACACCTTCTCCAACAAATTATCAGAATGCTTGCTAACCAAAGTCAAAATCATAAAAGAATGAGAACCTAGTGATGTGTGTTGGAAAGAAATGGAAAATCAGAAAAGAAAAGAATCCTAAAAGGTGCTATGTGTTCAGTGAGATGAAAAAAACAGAATAAAAATAAAAATACAAGTTTGCTATTTTTATATAGCTTTATTTTTAAACTAAGAATTCCTCATCCATGATTTGTGCTGTTGTTTCCGTGTAGTCTTCCTTCCCATCTTCGCATTTCGATTATCTCTTCTATCAGTTGTTGCATTGTTTTGTCCGTGCCTCTGAAAATCCTGCTGCACCGTTCTCTCCAGATAACGAAATTTGCCGTTATTATAACCTCCCTTGTCCTGCCTGGAACCCTTTTGTCGACCATTCGTTCTATACCTCCTTGATTGTTCTGTGCGAGCTCTGGTAGTTGCAAGGAACACATAACTCCACTGATCACTGTTTTTGTAAGATTGCAGTCATTAAAGAGATGTTTGGTATCTTCATCGCTTGCTCTACACATATAGCACATCCCCACTATTATAAATCCTTTAGCTCTCAAATTCGTTGCTGTCAGTATTTTGTTGTTATACAACAGCCATGCAAAAAATTTGCATTTTGGAGCTATTTTGACTTTCCAGATGCTACCTGTATTAGATCTAATTCTTAGTGTGTTACAAAGTATCTGTAAGCTGATTTGACCGAAAAGCCCTCGTCTTCTTGCAATTTCCAGATGGTATGTCCTGTTGTTTGTTGCAGTTGCGCCAACTGTTGCCGTAGGTCTCGCTGTATTATGCGCAATTCTAGTATTTCTTGCTCTGCTTGTTCTGTCAGTGTGTGTTCAAAAAGCTGTACTAGATCTGATGCGATGAGGAGATCATGAAGGTTGTTGTCCTGACTTTCTTGCAAATGTGTAGAGTGCTCTGAGTCGGTTTTTGATGATTCCTTCACCCCAGTTGTGTTTCCAGAGTTTAATGGCCCTGCATTGATTATTCTTTGTATGAAATTATCACAAAAAGGCTGAACCTCCTTCAAATGTGTGGAGAAGAAAGTGGAGTCATATATCCTTAGGGGTTTCTGATGGCAATAGATTTATATAAAGATTTCCTTCCATAATTTCGGTTGATGCCACTGCCAATATGTGCATGACTTTGGAATTTGTTGTCGGTTTTTGAGTGTTAAATTAACCATAAAAATTAATAATTGAAAGTTTATCCTTTTTAAATGTTTAGATGGAAACAAGCGACTTGAGAAAAACAATTTCGGAACTATTGAAGAAAAATAATTTTGAAACGACACTGACGTCTATGCCTTCCGATTAGCATAAGCAAATTGTCCAGATTTTATACGTTTCGCAATTATATTAATAAAATTATGGAACTTTGTTGTTCAATCGGTTCATTTACTTATTTGTTTGCTTTGTGCGAGGATTTATTGATTCTTAATTTATTGAAAAATAAAAAAAATCAAATCTACGAATGAATTTTAAAACTAACAAATCAAAGGGTTTGACAATATTACTTTTCATTTGCTAAACAATTCTAAAAAAGCTCATTGTTTTAAAGATGCATCAGAAATTGAAGATTAAGAAGTGCAATTCAAAAATTAATTGCATGTAAAGAAAAAAATAAGCCGACAAGTGCATACCCAACGTTCTTATCAATTCAATTTTAAAATAAGATTTGTTTTTATTGGATTAGTTTTTCGTAATTTTTTTTGTCTTTTGTCTTCATTATATTAATAAGAGTATCCTTATTTTCTATATACTTTTAAATTTCTTATACTTTTCAATTAATTCTATACGATTAAGAATTTTTATATGACAGCCACACAAATATCCAACCAAAGTACGATGAAAAAAAGATTGGTAAAATTGTCATGTCAATTTGATAAAGATCTAATCTTGTTAGTACATGGAATTATGTAAAGCATTCATACAATTTTGCTCAATTGGTGTGATTTGACTATTAGTTGGTTTGATACTTATGTAATTCTAATAGATAACTCAACAGGTTGACTAATGCGCGCGGTTAATATATACCAGACATCTGTTGTAATTTCACCTTTTTAGAGTATTCTAAACGAAAATTTTATAAAATACTCTATTTTGAAAACATCAAACAAAATACTCATCTAAATATTTTAACAAAATATTATTGTGGGAACCACATTTACCTCTTCTTTTCCTGCCTCCTTACTCTCCATGTTGAAAAGTAAAACCACACAAAATGTATATTCTCTAGATTTCAATTGATCTAATCCCATATGAGCACGCTAAAAAAGAAATAACACTAGCTATCGCACAATTGATATGTAATAGCAATATATTTTCTTCAATATATGCCAACTGGTTTGCATCATCTAATCACATGGAATGGGGAATTTGATACAAAAGTCACATACTGATCGAATATCAAATTATATTCTGTATCTTAAAATATATACATACTAAAACAGAAACATGAGTATTAAAAACTTCACATATGACGTAATTAGTTTAGTTAAACCATAATTTTTTTTTGTTAAAAATGTATATATCTAGAACTACTAAATCAACAATAAATAGGCCATAGCAACCCTTTGTATCCAAGAATATTCCCAAAAACAATAAAATATATAATATTAAAATAACTTTTCTAAGGGCAAAAAATTAATATTAAACCACAAGCAACAAGAACCGAGCACACTTTTTTTTTTATTATTGTTATTTAGGAAGTCTTTACATAAATATTAAATTTCATCAGTTGACCTACATAACATTTTTTTTATTGAATTTTTGTACATCACATGTGTTGACATGACTAAAATTGTATAAAAAGTTATGCCATGCTAATGGTCACATTGTGTTTGTTCACTTCACGTGTCGTCACGCCATGATGTGATTTGTCATTTTAACTATTTTTTGAATTTGAAGTTGGTTCGTTGAAGAAAAAAAAGGAGAAAAATATGGAAAATTTGAAAAGAAATATTGTTGCAAAGTTTTTACGTTAATTTTTTCAACTTAATTTCCTAATTTTGAATTGATGATCTAAGTCTGTACTTTTGCTACAACAATAAAATACATACCGGTCAAAATAAAAATTTTATGGAAGAAACATATTTCCCCGGGCCCACTGGTTCATGCCATTTAAGCAATTACTTAGTAATATCAAACATCAAAATGAAAAAAATAGCTAACAAACAATAAAAAAAAGATTCATGCATTTTTTTGCAATACTGCAACATTAGAACTAAACATACATTAAATTTTATTTATTAACTCGCTATATATCTTATTAGATATCATAGCATAAAAATGTAAATTTTATATTTTAGAACGACAAACTTTAGAGTTTATGATTTAAAATAATAAGTAGAATATTTATAATTCTGAATATATCATATTTATTACCATTATGTTTTAGAAGGATATTATATGATTTTAATTCATTAATGCGGTCGAGGCTCAAGTCATTTTAACATATTCGGCCCAGTAAAATTAAGCCCAAATTTGATGTATGAGTGTTTGTTCATTCTCTTCAGTACTTCTCTGTTTATGTTATTCATCTTCCTAGGAAATTTGTGTAGGAAATACTTTTTTTTTTGCTAATGGCATGTTAATTGTAAAATTATTTAAGAAGTGCGCATTGTACTTCTAAAAAGTAAATGAGACCAAAGTAACAAGTGTCAAAACATATTCTTTTTTATGCAAGTGTAGCCAATAATTAGAAATTTAAAGAAAAAAATGAGCAAAATTTTTATTGGTGTTGGGATCCTCACAAGTCACAACATATTTGTTTTAGCTTTTCTAGTATTTTTCAGGCTTATACTTATATTCACAGAAAAACCATGAACAAATGAAGAAATCATGAACAAGAGAGTGCTTGGGAAATTATAAATTGCTTTTTTTTCAGGTAAATGACAAATTTTTGATATTGCATTAAAGTTATACATATTATCCTCTTTAGTTATTAGATTTACTTAACTTTATACAACTTTAAATAGTCATCTATTACTATTTTTCACTTATTAAGTATAATTTATCAAAGTATACTTGAAATATTGAAGGAAATCAATTAAAAATAATGATAGTATAATGAATAAATAATTATTATTTGAAACAATTTTTCTTCAAGAAAGTAAGTTTTGATTTTATATCGTTAAATATATATTAGTTACTAGCTTCTTTTAATTTAAATTGTCTTTTACAATTAAGAGAGTTCAATAGTTGCACTAACAACTTATTGAGAGTTCATAAAAACAAGTTTAACTTAACGAGTAACATTTATACATGTAAGTGGTTCAAAATAAAATTTGTTTCTAAGGAAACAAATTTAGAAGTTCGATACCTATTGAAAAATTGATATTTATGTGTATTTAAAATCATTAGAAATATGATGGAACATCAAAACGAAAATAATGAATACAAGGATAAACTGGAAGAAAAAACCAAAAACACCAGATTATGGTGGGTTTCTTGAATATATGCGTGACTTTCGAATATGTTGTTAATTTTTGAGTGTTAAATAGAGCTATACAAATTTAGTAATTTAATGTTTGTTTTTTTTAAAATGTTTAGATAAAATAAAACAACCTGGAAAAAGCGATTTTGGAGTTATCGAAGATCAAATATAAGGATGATAAAACTTGTTGACAACACTTACTGTGTCTTGTGATTAACGTAAGCATGCATATTGTTGAGATTTTTATATTTTTCGAAATTATATTAATAATATAATGGAAGTTTGTTGTTCAATCAGTTTATTTGATAATTTGTTTACTTTATGGGAGGATTTATCGATTCTTAATTTATTGAAAAATAAAAAATCAAATCTGTGTATCATGAATTTAAAACTAACCAATGAAAGAGTTTGACAATATTACTTTTCATATTGCTAAATAGTCAGGTGATTTTAAAGATGAAACAAAAATTGAAGATAAGATGGGTAATTCAAAAAATCGCATGAAATGAAAAATAGGTCGATCGACAAGTGCATGCCTCACATTCCTATCATTTAAATTTGAAAATAAGATTTTTTTTATTAAATTAGTCCTTTCCTATTTTTTCTTTTGTCTTCATTATCTTAAAAACTTATCATTATTTTTTATATATTTAAATTTCTTATACTTTGCAATTAATCAATACGATTAAAAAAATGTATATGACAATCAGACACATATACAAAGAAAGTACGATAGAAATAAATTGGTATAATTAATTATCATGTCAATTTGATAAAGATCTAATTTTGTTAGTACTTGGAATTATGTAAAGCATCCATATATTGTTAGTAGTTGGTTTTGATAATTCTGGAATTCTATGATAATAGGATGAATTCCATAGTCTAAACATGACTAATGTGGTGAATACTAGACAACTGTTAACAGTTGTTATTTGAGTCTCTTTTAGAGTATTCTTTTTTGGTTGTTAACAGTTGTTATTCGGCAAAATATGACATTAATAACTAGTTTACATTGCCAAATTTCCAACAAAACCTTACTGTAAATTTGGTTTTTTCCGCTGAAGTTTGTTTACTATACATATTACATATTTTTAGGGGTGAGTAAATTGCTCATAACTCGTAACTCGCTCGCTAAATGCTCATTAACAACTCGCTCATTATCAACTCACTATAACTTGCTCATTAACAACTCGCTCATTAACTTAATGAGCCGAACATGAGCATACGTCAACTCGCTCATAACTCGCTCATAACTCGCTCATTAAGAACTGAGTTACATAATTAAATCCTGCCACATCTAATCCACTTCTCTAATAGCTGTTAGTATATCCAAAAAAATAATATTAAGAATTTGCAAATTTTCCTAAAACAAGCAGAATTACAATTCTCATTCAATGCACTATTCCTTAATTTTCTTTGGTTTCGGGCCATACTCATTAATACACTAGTCTCAAAATATAACCCAAAATTTGATCACAAAAAATTTGATTATTAATACACCGTTCTGGATTTGTAACAGTTCTGAATTTGTATATTTCTAAATTCTACATTTTTATTATTGTTTTGATAATGCAAATTTGTAGGTATGTGACAAGGAGATAGCTTTGAGTATGTGACATGTAGGGCCGTGAGAACAACAAAAAGATAGTTGTTTGATTTTGTTAAATTTGCTTATGGATATTTTTTTGTTAAATTATGTACTGTTTAATTAGATTAGATTATGACAATTTGTTAAATTCTATAAATGAAAATTAGTTTTTGTTGAATGCTGTATTTTAAACAACTCGGCAACTCGCTCATTATCAACATGCTCATTAACAACTCGCTCATTAAGCTAATGAGCCGAGCATGAGCATACCCAACTCGCTCATGCTCACTCATTAATCACCCCTACATATTTTAATGCGTAGAAATTAATGAAATTTTTTTTTATAAAACCTGGCAGTTGCTGCCTATGGGTGAAATTAATCAAAATTGTCGTGCAAATTATGTATCTGACATGATCCTATTAATTTGGATGAAAACTTGGAATGGAGATCAGATCAACAATAATTCCACATAACATGCTTTTTTAAATCATGATCAAATTGAAAGGATCTCTTATTCTCTTTAGATCAACCACAAATGCAGATCATTTTTACATCAAGACAGGCATAGAAAAAGCCTGTTGTCTTAGAGCAATATTCACTATGTAAAAAAAATCCAACTATTATTATATGATATGAGTTGGTGCTACATATTATTGAAGAATAGAGAGTTTTGCTTGACAAGCTTTCAATCTTTCCGTAGTTGATGTCTTGTATATATTGGCTTTAATTTATTATTGCACAATTTGACTCCTCTGGCTGAGAAAGAATGTATGTTCTTGTTGAAAATAAAGAAGAAAATATAGAAGATTCAATCTCAGACACTCATCATTGATCAAGAGGTCAAGAATAAACAAAATAGGAAATAGACTTTTATGGTAATAAAATAAACGGTAACTTGTACCGTATTACCATAAATAGAAAAATAGTACAAACGGTAACTTAGAGAAGTTTTTGTATAAATAGAGGTAGGAACTTATAATAAACAGAACTTCATATTCAATAAATATATTCTCCTCAGAAATCATAAAATCAACATGGTATCAGAGCTCCTCTGATAAATTGATAATAATACCCAATAACTGATCAACATCAAAATGATAGTGAATTACATAGAGTTTTGGCTTAGGTTTTGCCTTATTATCTCACTTTTATGTTTAATTAATTAGAAAAAAAGATCACTATGCTCTACTTTATGTTTTAGTGCAGGTGACATGTTGTGGGGCTATTTTACATCATTTGGAGCAAGAATCAGGTAAATCGGAAAAACGCAACTCATCGACTAAGGCTCTGGTAAGGACCAAAGATGGCCAAATATGCATTAACTCCCTCAGCGTCACAGGGGGAGTACGGACCATATTAGCCAATACGGTCCGTATCCGAGGTGCCCTTTGGTGAATAACTGCGCCAGCTGTATCCAGATCAGATTACTTGGACTTCACTCATCTCCAGACGCCCCCTCACTCCTATATAAGCCCTCTGGACAGAGGAGAGATCTATCTTTGTATCTTTTGGTGTTCTATTTTATTAAGTGAGAAGAGAGGAGTGTGTAGAGAGTAAGTGTGAGGATATTTCGTGTATGGTTGTATCTTTCTCTTATTTCTTTGTAAACATGTCGTTCTGCTGCTAAGTCTAGATTCTTAGGGTTGGAAGTAAACCTTGTTACTCATGATGCTTTGATATATATTTTTATTTGATCATTGTTTAGTCTTTTATTGTTTGATTGCTTTTGCGCTTTATGTTCTATCTTGCTTGATTTCGTTTATTGGCCTAGACCGTCATGTGATGGACACACATGAGAGATCGTCGTTATTAGGTTAATCGGATTGGAATAAGGGAGAATAAAAATACTAGATTATTGGTGGAAACCCTCAATCGGGAGATACCCATTAATTGGATCAACAAAAGTAGACATGGGAGTCTCGACATTCGCAGATGAATGTCGCATTGTCATGCCTTACCATGGGGACACGCAACCATGACCAAGATAGTAGGGCGATGGACCTAACAGTGAAATCTGAATTCTTTTGGGCTAATCACAAATCTCCTTGCATTAGTCAAGACAAGCCTTAACCGGATCTCTTGATTAGTAGGGTGGCTATGCACGAAAGTGGTAGTCACTAAATTGGATTAGAAATCCTCTTACAACAACTGAAAACCAACATCAAATAAAGGTAAGAATCAAAGCGGATTGAAGTAGCAATAGTGTGCCAAAACCGTAGGAATTCACATCTCTATATTTATTTTACTTACTTTTAATTTTCACCAAAGTACATTGATCACAACTACCACTCTTGAATTTCAGATTTTGTCTAGCATTTCGAAAGATTGTGATTTGATCGCTCAAGACCTTAAACCATTATTCCTTGTGGATCGACCTCGATTATACTACTCGATAAGATTGTGCACTTGCGATCCGACCCGATAGCAAACCGAGTTACAAATATTAAAAGTAGTCACGTTTTGCGTGATCAATTCACCATATAAAAAGAGCTACAAGTGTTATGACCCAATTAATAAAAAAATATTTATATCTAGAGACATGATATTTTGTGAGGATGAACCATATTTTAAAAAAAGGTAAGATTAATGAAAAACCACTTGAAAATGACCAAGCTAGGCCAATAGCACCTTTCTTGGATGATTTAGATTTCATACAAAATGAGGATTATGAGATTGAATCCAATAACCATAAAGAAGAAATAAATAATGACGATGATAACAATAATAGTGAGGAAGAGGAAACTACAATGGTAAGAAGGTCCTCAAGAGTAACTCAATCATCTATTAGACTTAGAGATTTTGTAACATATACGGTACTTCTCTGTTTGATGTATGAGTGCTTGTTCATTCTCTTCAGTACTTCTCTGTTTATGTTATTGATCTTCCTAAGAAATTTGTGTAGGATATACTTATTTTTTCTAATGACATGTTAATTGTAAAATTATTGAAATAAGTGCGCATTGTACTTCTAAAAAGTAAATGGGACCAAAGTAACAAGTGTCAAAACATATTCTTTTTTATGCAAGTCTAGCCAATAATTAGAAATTTAAAGAAAAAAATTGAGCAAAATTTTTATTGGTGTTGGGATCTCACAAGTCACAACATATTTGTTTTAGATTTTTCTAAAAAATATTTTTTAGGCTTGTACTTACATTCACAGAAAAACCATGAACATAGTTACAATTAAATGAAAAAATCATGAACAAGAGAGTTCTTGGGAAATTATAAATTGCTTTTTTCTTAGGTAAATGACAACGTTTTGACATTGCATTAAAGTTATCCATATTATACTCTTTAGTTATTAAATTTCTTAATTTTATACAACTTTGAATTAGTCATCTATAAGTATTTTTCACTTATTAAGTGTAAATTATCGAAGTATACTTGAAATATTGAAGGAAATCAATGAAAAATAATGATATTGAAATATAAAAAAGAATAAATATACTTTTTTCATACAATTTGAAATATTTTTTTCAATTTGAAATGAAACATTATCTAATAATCATTTATGAAATTGATAAAATGTTGTTTAATATTTTTGTTAAAAGGTCAATAGTTGCACTAACAACTTAATTAATTGAGAGTCCATAAAAATAAGTATTACTTGACGAGTGACATTTATATATAGATGCAAGTGACTCAAAATAAAATTTGTTTCTAAGGAAACAAAGTAAGTAGTTCGATACTGTATCAAAAATTTGTACTTGTATGTTTTAAAAACCATTAAGATATAATAAACATTAGAACAAAAATAGTGAAAAAGGATAAAGTCAAAGTCAAAACCAAAATCACCGATAAATTATGGTGGGTTTTAAATATGTGTGTGATTTTGGAATATGTTGTCAGTTTTTGAGTGTCATACCGAGTTATACAAATTTAGTAATTGAATATTTATTATTTTAAATATTTAGATAAAAATAAGTAATATGAGAAAAGAGATTTCACAACTATCGAAGAATACATATAGGGTTGTTGATAAAACTTGTAAGCAAATTGTTGAGATTTTATATTGTTCGGAATTATATTAATAAAATTATGGAAGTTTGTTATTTAATCGGTTCATTTATTCATTTGTTTGCTTTGTAAATCGACATTGTTCTTAATTTATTGAAAAATAAAAATTCACATTTGTTTGTGAATATAAAACTAACCAATGAAAGAGTTTAACAATATTATTTTTGTATATTGCTAAATAGTTGTCATAAAGCTGGTGGTTTAAAGATGCATAAGAAATTGAAGATATATAAGATGCATAAATCAAAAAATTGCACGAAAAGAAAAACAAGGCCGAAGAGTTACATGCCCCACGTTCCTCTCAATTCAATTTGAAAATAAGATTTTTTTTTATTGGATTAGTCCTTTCGTATTTTTTTTCTTACTTTTGTCTTCATTATCTTGATAAATTTATCATTTTTTTATATACTTTTCAATTAATCAATACAATTAAAAAAATTATACGACAGTTACGCACATATCGAAAGAAAGTACGATGGAAAAAAAAGAGCGGTAAAAATTATCATGTCAATTTGATAAAGATATAATCTTGTTAGTACATGGAATTATGTAAAGCATTCATATATATATTTTTTGCTCAAATTGGTGTGATCTGGCTATTAATTAGTTTTGATAATTCTGTAATTAATTCTATGATAGATATGATGAATTCCATATATAGACTAACTCAACAAGTTGACTTATGTGGTTATAATACCAGACATTTGTTGTAATTTCATACTTTTTATAGTATTCTTTTTTCGTTGTATCACTATCAATACCAGAACGGATAATTCATATCCAGGTGCTGCATTTGATCACTCTATCCTTTTTGTGCTGTTTTCTTTTTTTGATTCTATGTTTCTGCCATCGTTCAAGATTAAATCAGTACTTGGTTTTTAGAATGGAAATTAAGGTGGAATACAATACAATATATTTTGGTGTTAAATATCGTTTTGAAAGATTAGCCCATACTTCCTACTTAGATTCATGTGTGATGCCGAAACAGGCAATTATTCTTTCAAAATGTAAAAGGACTGGAGGCGTCCATTATTTCGACGAAAGCTTGGAATGGAGATCAGATCGGCAAATACTAACTTATAACTCGAGCTGATTGGAAAATAAAAGTATCTAATTCCACATAGCATGCATATGCATTTTTAAATCATGATTAAATTGGAAGGATCTCTTTAGATGAACCACAAGTCAGATCATTTTATATGATATGAGTTGGTGCTACATATAATAGATGAAACATAAAGACAGGCATAGAAAAAGCTTGTTGTCTTAGAGCAATATTCACTATGTAAAAATATAAATCCAACTATTATTATATGATATGAGTTGGTGCTACATATAATTGGAGAATAGAGAGTTTTGCTTGACAAGCTTTCAAAAGAAAGAAAAAAGAGAGTTGATAATAGAAAAAAAATATTTAATATTTCAGACCTTTCTTTTAATTCATATCCTCATTTCTCATATTTAAAAGACGAATTTTAGAAGACAAGTCATGTCTTGTAACCCTAAAAAAGTCTGGGTCCATTGAGCCTATTGAGTTTATTGCACTGATATAAATGATAAAAACATTATTCAATCCTTCCATAGTTGATGTCTTGTATATATTGGTTTTAGTTTACTAGCTATTTCAATCGAATTGCTTTAATTTATTATTGCACAATTTGACTCCTCTGGCTGAGCAAGAATGTATGTTCTCTTAAGTGCCCTAACCATAAACACAATATTTTAATTTATTAAATTTGTGTAAGATCTCGATGGCATGGTGCACCACATATTTGAACATGTTGTCTGAAAATTCGTCTTTGGAAAGTGCAAAGCTGAGCAAAACATGAGAGTAGAGGTTATGACTATGAGCTAACAACTCTTTTGAGAAAAGATGTAACATCACAGCAAAAATGGTTTGCAAAATGTTATAGGTCTAGTTGGCTTCTTCCAATATCTCATTGATGCAAAGTCCAATAACCAAATCATTGTAAATGTATTCAAAGTTTTAGAGTTGGTATTATAATCCAAATAGGAAGCAGACAGAGATTAAATAATCCGGTGTTGCACACAATTTTTGTTGCTCAACTACGTTCTTCATGGAAATTTAATCAGAGAATTCATGCAAATTTAAATATACATTTCACAGTTCATTTGATTGCAAAATATTTTGCAACGTACATGAGCAATAAAATGAATAGTACTAAAAATGATTGTTTAAATTGGAAGCAGTTTTATTTACATTATAATCCAATATTATATATGTAATTTCAGAAATCAAGTTCACTGCTCGCAATTTTAGCCAAAAAAATTAACTTGTGCCGCTTTATTTATTTCCTTACAGTGGCGGAGCCACTTGGGCTCAAAGGAGTGCATTTGCCTACTCTTTGTTGACATAGGAACACAGTAATGTATAGTAATGTATACTATGTTAGGACTACATAACTGATGATATAATGGAATACAATGAAGGTACTTGGTGGAACTGGCTGTCCATTAGGGCTGCTAATGAGCTGAGTCGGCTCATGAGCTAATGAGTTGAGCAGCTCAATAAATTGTATCGAGCCAGGCCCTAAACTAAATAAAACATGAACTCGACTCGGCTCGTATTTAATCACTCAAACAGGGCCGAGCCCGATCAGGCTCATGAGCCGAGGAGTCTCTTCTATATTATCACTCAAACAATTTGGTTCTAAAATTATGAAAACTTTATTATGTTAATATTGCATTTGCAAGAATATTAGAACACAAGATTTTAATTGAATTAATATTATACTAATATTAATTCAATTAAAATTCTGATCATTAACATAATAAAATTCTGATCATCCAAAATTAAATTTTAGAGTTAAAAGTTTACTAGTCTTAATTATCATCTTTTTGTCTGTAGTATATTGTATGAAAAAAAATAAGATTCTTAATTTTCTCGAAGAAAAACAAGAAGATTAAAGAAAGAGCTGGACACTCGTGACCCAAGCAACAGATTCAAATCATGATATGATTTTTGGAATAGTGTTTTACACTTTTACTTTTTAAAATCATTAAAAAATATATGTAGGGACACTAGCCTTCCAAATATGCTCATGAATGATATAATAAAAACACGCTTTATATGAGAAAAAAAAAATCTAAACCGTAAATGTTTGTTATTTTAATGCTTGGCATGAGTTGAGCTCGCGAGTTATGACATGAGTTGAGCTCGCGAGTTATGAGCCGAGTTTGAGCCGAGCTGAAGGCTCAAACTCATTAAATTGAGCCGAGTTTTTTTCTTCAAGACTGAGCCGAGCCCGAGCCCGAGTTGAGCCTGTTTAGTTATATGACGAGCTGAGCCGAGTTTTGAGCCGAACTTGGCTCATTAGCCGCCCTACTGTCCATGTCGAGTGATGCTGAATGTAGTCGAGTCGGCATCTGTTCTTGGGTGTGCGAAACATTTTGATGTGTCATCCTATATCTGAACAAATGCAAATTACCTCTGTTTTTTTTTTCTGTGAGATCTAATCTATAGAAATGTAGTTTTGATGTCAGGTTAAACCTGAGAAAATAAAGTAGATCCTTATT
The DNA here is from genome assembly GCA_011114355.1 of Carex littledalei. Classification (NCBI taxonomy): domain Eukaryota; kingdom Viridiplantae; phylum Streptophyta; class Magnoliopsida; order Poales; family Cyperaceae; genus Carex; species Carex littledalei. The sequence goes on along the minus strand of CM022083.1, from coordinate 9,889,910 downwards.
TTGTTGAACTTAAGCTTATAAACTTAGATTTTAAACTTCTTTTGCAAACCAAAATACATATCTTCGCAATTCATAACTTGATTAGACTAATTGTTATCTTCAATTAATAACTCAACTTGATTAATGCAATCGTATTTTCACTCGTATACTCAAATAGAGATGAGTATATCTTCCATCAAAAAGTTCCTAATTATATTAATCAACTACAAACACTTACTTCACATCACAACATTACTGAGGATAAGCATCCTATGTCCTTCTAAAGCTAGTAGCTTTTTTAATATATTATTTGGAATCAATATTAAAACATAGTTATATTGATTAATTAAAACAAATAAGCCCCACATTCATGTGAGATCTTTATGATCATGCTAATGAGGAGAAATGTATCATTTAGTCTTTTATTAGCTCTTATTCTTTGGATATTTATTTTTCAGAAAAGAAAAGAGAAGCAAAACACGGTGGTGATGGTTATAATATTGAGCTAACATTTTATTCAAGAATAACTTATTATTGAGATGGGATATTTCTTGGAAGATATAACATGTCCAATTAGCTTCCTCCAATGTCTCATAGTTGCAAACACTAATAACCCCGACATTTTTATTAATATCCAAAGTTTAATACAAATTATTAATTATACCCGGAGTTCAAAAGTTTCGCTAAAAATACCCAAACCGGCCAGAAAATGGCCGGTTTACTCCCCCCCCTAAACCGGCCATTTTCTGGCCGGTTTACTCTTTTTTTTTTTTTTTTTTAAAACCTGCAAAACCTCCATAAAAGGACACCATCTGGAGTTTGGTTCTAAAAAATAGTATTTTATTGTAGTTAGATGAAGTAGGTTGTAATTTATTTGAGTATTAATTAATTTCATTACTTCTTGTAGTTCCGTACAAAATAATAAAGTACACACAAATTGCAAATAGAGTCCACACAATTTTTACAACATGCATATAAATCACCTATTATTGCTACGTCTAAAAGGTAATCCCCGAAGTAAACCACTTGCGAAAGATGATTTACGAGATGGCCTAGCAGGTGGCTCTGGTTGCTCAGTAGATGGCCCGGCTTGGGTTCCAGATGGCCCGGCTTGGGTTCCAGATGGCCTGGCTTGGTTTGTAGATGGCCCTGCTTGGCTTGTAGATGCCCTTGTTGTGCGTCTAGTAGTGGACCTCCTCGGTTGGATCACAGATGGCTCTCCTTGCACCCCAACCGCCTCTCCTCCTATGTCAACCGCCTCTCCTATTGCTTCGGCATACATAGCAGTTGCATCTAAACGGCTCGTAGCTGTGCTACGCCGTGACCCTCCGGACCCACTTCCCGATGCCATTACTCGCTCATTTTCTGCCGCATTTGCTGCGATTCTTGCCTCTGCATTTGCATGCGTTACTTAGTAAGTTGGTATAAATTAAAAAGAAAAATAATTTTTGATGAATGTTACATACCTCTTCGTTGCCTATCGGAAGTGGAACGGCGAGGATGATGCCCCCTTCGTCTACCTTCAATTTCATCCATCGTCATTACACGACGGGTGTGTTGTCGCCTCCCCTTCCTAATCCAACCACTACTCGGAAGGATTCTGTCTCCAGGATTAGGAGGCCAGTCTCCCATATTGCCAATTGGATTGAACACATGGCTCCAAGTACTCACAAGATAGGGTGTTTTATACCATTCTGCAACAAAGTCGTCCTCTTGCCATTTCGGTCACGGCAAACAGCTAAGACATGAGCGCACGGAATTGAAGTTAATTGGATACCTCTGCAAGTGCATTCCATTTGTCTGTCGGGACCGCGCGTCACAATATACATGAACTCCCTGTGAGTGGGTTCCATGTTGCCCATGTCGCTACGGGTGCAAGGAGCGTACTCATTTGGGGATGAAACTTGGTACTGACCTTGGCCCTGCGTGTAACGCACCAACCGCATTTTTCCAGCTTTCTCCCAATGTTTTCTGATCTTCTGCAAAACCCGGTCAGACAGAACCTGTCCCTTGTCTTGTAATTCCATTGCTCGCTGACGCCGCTGAACAAACCATCTGTTGCACGTGTAGAACGTATCCTCCACTATGGCACAAACAGGCAATCTACGACTCGTTCGGAAGACATTATTGAGCGACTCGGAGCCGTTTGTTGTCATGATACCAAACCGGTATCCTCCGTCACAGGTTTGGAAAATTTTCTCATAATTGGACGGCTCCATCACATCATTAGGACGTACTTTGCCCACTCTCTTTAAATACGCATTGCACTGCGGATTTAGCTGCACAAAAACAAAGGGGTGTTATTTCATTTTCATAAAATTCTTATAAGATAATTAAACGAAATGTTATAAGTTAGACATACATGAGCAAACTCTTCGAACATCTCTTTCAATCTTCTCGGCTTCTTCCTCTTTGCTCCTTCCCTGAACCTCCATCCGTACCACTTGTCTTTTCCACAGTTCTGGACCAGGTTGTCAGCAACATGCTTCATACAATACCTGTGCACAAAAAGCTCGGGAGGCCACCCGTATTCAGCTGTCAGTGCAGCTTTGATCCCCTTGTGCTGGTCCGATATGACACATACAAATCTACTACATCCGAGCACTTCATTCCTCAACCACTGCAAGAAAAAACCCCAATTCTCAGTATCCTCCTGCCGCACAATTGCAAATGCAATAGGCAACAATTGGTTCTCGGCATCGTAGCCGCAAGCTATCAAAAGCCTCCCCTCATATCGCCCAGACAAGAAGCAGGCAACGATGCTGATCACTGGTCTCATGTACTGGAACGCCACAATGCATGGACCAAACGCCCAGGCTACGGCTCTGAACTGGGCAACACCTGGCATGATTAGTCCTGTTTCCTTATTCCGTACCGGGCTGGTCAGAAATTGGTGGGTCGAGCCGGGATTGTTTTGGCAAATTGCAAGCAACAGTGGTCTCAACAAGCTGTATGAAATCTCCCAACTCCCAAATTGTCGGGCTATTGCCAGCTCACGGCCCCTCCACAGTCGGTTGTATTTAGGTGTCACGTTGTTATACACAGACAAAACAATGTCTGCCACCGTCTGTATGCTCATACATGGGTCCTTTTTAATGGCGTTCTCAATGACATCGGCAATGAGTGATGCCGTCAGACATTCGTGGTCGTCCCTCATGTACTCAGTCCTACATGTGTGAGGCCTGACTTGCTTAGTTATAACCCATGCGTCTCCACATCCCGTCGGCTTTGCCCTAAGCTCGTAACGGCAATTCTTGTCCTTGCACAGCAGAGTAACCCGATCCCTGTCACTTTTCCAAGATCTGAACTCCTGATTCTTTTTTATATGGTGCTCTCTGATCTTCTTCATTAGGTCTTCTTTGCTTTTAAAATATTGGTTTGCAGCAAGCTCACCTTTGTACTCAATCCGTTGCCCATAATAACCAATATCTGCTTCTCTAAACTCAGAAACATCATTGAGGTCTGGGAACGGGTGCGTATCAGTCCGGCCACTAAGCGGTCCCCCCTCATCAGTATGCCTTTCAGCTGTTTCAACCGGCCCGTCTTCATCGCAACCTTTCATGCGATCTGAATCCCCCCACATGTCTCCCTTAAATTCATCCCCGCTCCCCAGATCGTCCTCCGGTATTTCATTAATATCTTCAAAGTCCGGGCAGCTTGCATCGTCTACTGGTGCAGGTATGGGGTAAGGTGATACTGGAGGTAACGGTAAAGGAGTGGCATTTACGAATCTAGGTGGGGTTGAAACTGAGTGTCTTGGTCTGCCTCGATTGTGTCTAGGCGGGGATGCAACTGAGTGTCTTCGTTGAGGTGCTGGTGGAGTGACGTAGTTGTAGGGTTCTGGGTCAGGTTCGTTGAGGAGTAAGGTGAAGTCACGTCTGTTGGTTTCTGGTTGTGGGGTATAATGTGGTGCCGCTGATCCAGAGCCCGAACTTCCAACCCCGGGCTCTACCGGAACTCTTCTAGCAAATATTTCTATTAGAAAATTCCCTGAGGACCTCAAATAACCAAACATGCCTCTCCACGTACTCTCATCTACCAGTTTCGCAACCATAAATTTTCTGCTGGAGGGATGGCAATATCGGGTTGCCAATTCTAGGTCACACATTTCTGGGTTGTAACCGGTGTGTGTGTAAACTATGGATTTCAGGTCTAAAAGTGAGATGTCATCTGGAATCATTACTGAATAAGCTGCATCTTTGTTGTAATACGTCCATTGTGCACTATTAAGCATCTTCCCACCATAGTGTAATGAAATAAAGGCCATGGTAAACAAACTACATTTTAGAAAATGGTAAACATTGTCAGGTTACTAAATGGTAAACATTTGTCAGGTAACTAAATAGTAAACAATTGACAGATTACTAAATGGTAAACAATTGACACATTTGTATAGGGTATAGGGTATAGGGTATTGGGTATTGGGTTTAGGGTTTAGGGTTTAGGGTATTGGGTATTGGGTATTGGGTATTGGGTATTGGGTTTAGGGTTATAGGGTTATAGGGTTTAGGGTTTAGGGTTTAGGGTTATAGGGTTTAGGGTTTAGGGTTTAGGGTTATAGGGTTATAGGGTTATAGGGTTTAGGGTTATAGGGTTTAGGGTTTTAGGGTTTAGGGTTATAGGGTTATAGGGTTATAGGGTTTAGGGTTTAGGGTTATAGGGTTTAGGGTTATAGGGTTTAGGGTTATAGGGTTTAGGGTTTAGGGTTATAGGGTTTAGGGTTATAGGGTTATAGGGTTTAGGGTTATAGGGTTTAGGGTTTTTTTAATTAAATTTAAATTTTTTAATAATATAATTAATTATTCTATAAAATAAAAGAAAATAAAAAAAATTACCTGAACCGCGCTGCTGCTGTCTCGGGCTGTGTGCCCTTTGGATGAAGGGAGGGGGTGCCCTTTTATGGAGGTTTTGCAGGTTTTTTTAAAAAAAAAAAAAAGAGTAAACCGGCCAGAAAATGGCCGGTTTAGGGGGGGGAGTAAACCGGCCATTTTCTGGCCGGTTTGGGTATTTTTAGCGAAACTTTTGAACTCCGGGTATAATTAATAATTTGTATTAAACTTTGGATATTAATAAAAATGTCGGCTAATAACCAAATGTCAAATAATTTGTCAATGGTATTCAAAATATACAAGTAAGAAGCTACACAAACCCAAACAAATAAGACGAAGACAAAAGCTAAATAAACCGGTTTGTGCACACAAATTTTGTTGATCAAATAGATGAATCATGAAACTTGTACATCTTGCTCAATTTACTTGATATTTTGCATTTCTTCCAATAAGGCACAATATTTAATGCATTGCATACAGTTATCCATGTCACATGATCTGAGCAATAAAAAAATATTCATGATTTCAATACTAGCAGTAAGTCTTTATAATTTTTGTAATTCAATTGGGAACAAATAGGAAATTTTGAAAGTTCATCTTAACCATATCAAGTAGGGCCCAAATTTCATAGATTATTTGTTAATAAAACTTTGAAAAATCTTGTGTGGAACCTCATTTAGCGATCTCTATATTCTTGTGAGCCTAAAGTCGTTTAACTAAGAAACAAAGAGCACTATTTTTTCCAGTGTTTTTATACTGTAGATGAATATACTCTCCTCGAACTTTCTCAGGGTAAATTTATTGACAGAACCATTTTTACTTCAGGCAGAGCACGGGACATATGCAGCAATGTTTTGACTCTGTCAATATATTTATCCCCCTCTATAGTGAGTCCATATCCTTTGAGGTAACAGAATATTTCTGTTTATATCCAGACCGTCTCATCAGAGGTACTCTTCATCTTTCGGCTCTCTCTCTCTCTCTAAATAAACAAATGGATACCAAGGTGTTGATAACTTGATATATGGTTGACACAGATGGGACCCTTGGTATGTGTTGTACCATTGCAATAAACAAATGGATACCAAGGTGTTGTATTAAACAAATGCAAAAGAACTTTGTTTAAGATTAATTTCTTATATTTGTTTAAGATTAATTTAATTGGATCTGAAACTGAAAATGATTGTGAACTCAGCGTACCAGGAAAAGGATCAATATATGACATACTCCAAAATATGGCAGTAAAAATAAATCAGAGTCAGACAATTATGGTTTCTTCATTGAATTCTACCACTTTTCATTTGAAGTTGTTTCGTTGGACAATTAAAATACATATCTTAACTTCCTGTGCTATATAGTTTATTGATTAGAACTATGTCCAAGATTTGTATTTGATTGATATCAGGGCAATTAGTGTGCTCTATATTTGCAGATTGATGAACATAATGCGAGATTTTGCTATCCAGGCAAGCTTGAACAAAATCTCAACTTAAAACTGGGGACTGAGGACTATTAATTGTATAGCTTTTGTAGGATTTCTGGCGATTACACGATGGCAATTGAGGAGAATTGAGAGGGGATTAAGAGAAAGGGACCATGACTTGGGGAAATTTTCGTTTCTCCCTAATATTGTTTGGATTGCAGAAATACTCACACATTGGCTTCTAGATATTGTAATTAAGGGTAAGTTTTTGGTCGATCAAAGAAATTTTGCGAGAGGATGGCAATTCAGGTTAATCCTTGTTGAGATTTGTGTAAAAAGTTGGTAAAATCATCAAGTCAATTTGATAAAGTACATGGAATTATGTAAAGCATTCAAATATTTTTGCTCAATTGGTGTGATTTTGCTATTAGTTTTGATAGATGGGATGAATTCCATAGACTAACTCAACAGGTTGACTAATGCGGTTAATACCAGTATATGTTGTAATTTTATTCTCTTAGAGAGTATTCTGTTTTGGTTGTGTCACTATTGTTGAGAGGAGATGAGTACCAGAGAGCAATCACACAACAAAGAGAGAGAAAATTTAGAAAGAATCAAAATCAGAACACACGGATTTTACGTGGGAAACCCCCTAGGGGAAGAAAACCCACGGCTGCTCGCCAAAAAAAAATCCACTATATCTCAAAGTCAGTTACTACACATTACAGAGAGATTTTAATGTATATATAAAAGACAAATCCACTGAAAGGGCGTAAAAACAGACTAATCTGGATCGTACAAAATTAATGGGTAACTTGACTAATCTGGACCGTCGGTAAAAAGATTTTCATGCAATTGACTTCTCAGAAATAATTTTCTCCGGGCTCTGTTCAGACCTGATAATTCTGATATTATGCAATTGATTTCTGTCGTTATTATTCCGGCAAAATATGACATTAATAACTAGTTGACATTGCACAATTTACAACAAAACCTTACTGTCAATTTGGTTTTGTCAGCTGAAGTTTGTTTACTATACATATTACATATTTTAATGCATAGAAATTAATCAAAATTGTTGTTAAGTTGTGCATCTTCCATGATCACTCTTATTATTCTGTTTTTTTTTTATCCTATGTTTTTACCATCATTTAAGATTAAATTAGTACTTGGTTTTTAGAATGGAAGGTGGAAAGGTGTCAGATCTTACGGTGGATTTACAAGAAATCAACTAAAACAGAAATATCCAAATATTAGCCCATACTGGCATACTTCCTACTTAGATTTATTCGTGATGCCAGAAAGAGGCAATTATTTATTCAAAATGTACAAGAAATGGAGGCTCCAATTATTTGGATGAAAGCTTGGAATGGAGATCAGATCAGCAACTACTAACTTACAGCTGTAGCTGATTGGAAAAAAAATAATAAAGGTATCCAACATGAAGATGTTTCCACATAACATGACTTTTTAAATCATTATCAAATTGAAAAGGTTCATTTAGCTCAACCACAATTACAGAACATTTTTACATTAAGACAACATAGAAAAAGCTTGTTGCCTTAGAGCAACATTCACCATAATATAATATTATTTTATTGTATATCATTTTTAGTAAAAAGAAAATCAAAAATTATTATATGATATGAGTTGGTGCTACCTATAATTAAAGAATAGAGAGTTTTGCTTGACAAGCTTTCAAAAGAAAAAAATAGTGATAGAAATTTTTTATAATATTGTAATCGAATCGCTTAAGATCTTGACTCATATAACTGAGGAAGAATATCATTTCTCTTAACCCATATTTTCTTCAAAGTGTCCAAATGATAAACACAATAATTTAATTTATTAAATTCGTGTAAGATCTCGATGGCATGATATTCTGCGCACCACATATTTGAACATGTTATCTGAAAATTCCTCTTTGGAAAGTGCAAAGCTGAACAAAACATGAGAGTAGAGGTTATGACTATGAGCTACCAACTCTTTTGAGAAAAGATGTAACATTACATCAAATATGGTTTGCAAAATGTTATAGGTCTAGTTGGCTTCTTCCAATATCTCATTGATGCAAAGTCCAATAACCAAATCATTGTAAATGTATTCAAAGTTTTAGAGCTGGTATTATAATCCAAATAGGAAGCAGACAGAGATTAAATAAGCCGGTGGCACACCATTTTTGTTGCTCAACTACGTTCTTCATGGAAATTTAATCAGAGAATTCATGCAAATTAAAATATAAATTTCACATTTCATTTGATTGCAAAATATTTTGCATGTATATATTGCGGAAACTTGATTTAGTGCATTGTGCATGATTCTTAACATCACAAGCATGACATGAGCAATAAAATGAATAGTACTAAAAATGATTGTTTAAATTGGAAGCAGTTTTATTTACATTATAATCCAATATTATATGTGTAATTTCAGAAATCAAGTTCACTGCTCGCAATTTTAGCCAAAAAAATTAACTTGTGCCGATTTATTTATTTCCTTACAGTGGTGGAGCCACTTGGGCTCAAAGGAGTGCATTTGCCTACTCTTAGTTGACATAGGAACACAGTAATGTATAGTAATGTATACTGTGTTAGGGGTAGAACTAGGGTGCTCTTGAGTTCACCAAGTCATCGGATCGGCTTCAAACGATGAATCCAAACCGTTGAAACCCGTCTACCGTACAAGTGATGCGTCTACATGCAAAAAATTTAAATTTTGAAATTAATTTTGCATAGAGTCAAGTGGTCAAAAAACGTCAAAAAATGAATGCATTAAAATTAATTTATTAACCTTCTAATTTTGACCGCTTGACTTTATCCTAAATTAATTCGAAAGTATAAAATTTTTACATGTATATGCATCACTCATAAGGTAGGCGGGTTTCAACGGTTCGGATTTGTCGTTTGAAGCCGATCCAATGAGTTTTAGACTTGAGTTCACCAAGGGGCTTGGTGAACTTAAGAACACCCTAGTTCTACCCACTATGTTAGTATTACATAACTGATGATATAATGGAATACAATGAAGGTACTTGGTGGAACTGGCTGTCCATGTCGAGTGATGCTGAATGTAGTCGAGTCGGCATCTGTTCTTGGGTGTACGAAACATTTTGATGTGTCATCCTATATCTGAACAAATGCAAATTATCTCTGTTTTTTTTTCTGTGAGATCTAATCTATAGAATATAATCTACAGAAGTGTAGTTTTGATGTCAGGTTAAACTTTATAACATAAAGTAGACGCTTATTACGGGTTTCTCTTGCTAAGATGATAAAGAGGCTAGAGAGCCTTTTTTGCGTAGCATTTTTCGGTGTATGTTGAAACAGAGTCTGGTGTCTAACTGTCTATGACCACCTCCAATTGTCGATAAAAATCAAAATTGGATGGACAGTTAGTTGTGTATTCCTATCAACTAATTATAATATGTTGTTGCTTGTTTTTCATTAAAAAAAAATGTTCCTTTTCCTGTTTTTTCTCTTGTTTCAACTTTCAAGAGTGTTCTTGTACTTATTTTTCTCGATAATACATGAAATTAGTGACATCAACTTGCCTTAGATAGAGGAGTGAGGCTATGGTAATATGTAGATTACATATCGGCCGGTGCTATGAACTTTTATATTTTTATTTTTAAAGTTTAAATAGTTGATCTGAACTGTTAAACACTATCTTCATATGAAAATGTACATATTGACCAAATTTTACATTTTTCATACTTTGTTTGTTATTTTTAGATAAGTAAAAAAACACTTGATCTAAAAATTATGAATCATCGGAAAGCACTGAATTTCTACTTATCTAAAAAAATACCAAACAAATTTTGAAAAATGTTAAATTTGGTCTCCGGGTACATTTTCATAAGTTAATATGGAGATTATATTTAATGGTTAGTTGGGATAGATTGTCTGAATTTTGCAAATAGAGATATGAATCCATAGCACGGTATTTAATGTTTTAAAGTATGCCATAAAGTTCAATTTTATTCAATGACAGCATTATAAAACTGGACACACTGAACACATGTCATGTCAAAGCAGACATACACTTAACATATAGTCTAGTTTGCTTCATTTTATTTTCCCTCTTCAGGGGCACATCTCTTGCAGTCCAGTCCATTTTTCAAGGCAGAGTGTATGCTGCAATTAATATACAAAACATAAACTAACTTAAAAGAAAAAAAACATAAACTAACTTAAAATTCCAATATTCATCACATGATTAATTTAAAAGAAAAAAAAATCATTTTCTTACCTCCGCATTTATATCCAACAGGGCGGCTGGCGAGGTTGCACCTTTTGGGAATAGTTATAGCAATCTCGGGCTTAATACCGGCACTCTTCGCCGTGTTAGAAAGAAGCACAGCACACAGGCAGCCCGGGTTCTGAGTGAAAGTTTGCACCTGAGAGCAACACTGACTGGATACCTGTGCATTTGAATCCGCAGCAGCCGATGCACATGGCGCCAATCTAAATGCCATAGTGTCAGGCGAGGTTGTACCGCATTCACCTGCACCATTGACTTCATCAATGCTAATTGCACCAACAAACACAAGTGCTACAAAAAGAGCAAGGAACTTGGAAGTAGTGAACACCATTTTTGTTTCAATTTTTGAACCTATTTTTGGAATGATTTAGCTAGAGGATTGATGGGGTTTATATTGATGTATGAATTGTAGTGGGAGATACTAGTGGGTATAGCACTTAAATCTATTGTGAGGATTTTCGTTAAGTAAATGATTGTCTGTTTGGTGATAGGTGCACTTAAGTCTCAGTAGCCAATTTAAAGCTGCCAGGTTTTCAAGCGGTGCTTTGTGTGGGGTTGGCCTGTGCTAGCTCTTTTATTTTTATTTTTATTTTTGAAAAATTAAAGGGGGAACCTAATCCTGCTCAGTTTGAGAATTTTGGGCCTAAATTAGGGGTAAAACAAATCTGCCAGGAGGTCTGTTATAGGCCTAATGGGCCTAGTTTATTACATTTGCAGCTGAATAGATGGTTTCATACTGGTTCAGATTCAGTAGTGCAAATCCTCCGAGATTCGTGCAGAACGTGTTTGAACGATTGAGATTTTCCCAAAAGTCATGCAAAATATGAGATACTAGAGATGAACCTCGCGTTGCTTTGGCAAAGATAAATAATTTTTTTTGAAATTACTATTCAAATGAATAAATTGTATAGAGAGTAAATTTACCAGTAAAATTCACCTTCTACAACAAATGTTCTCATAATCTACAAACGGAAAGAGAGTAAAATTACATAATCTTGCAATCATGTATTGTGCAAACAGTTGCAAACTTGTCATGTACAACAGCTAACGGACCTAAATAAACAGAACAAAAAAACCCAACTTGCTTTGGGTTATATTTATCTCAACATGGAAGCACAGTCATTAACACAATCCCTGCTAATGGACCAGAATAAATCTCAGCAAAAACAAATAGAAAAAATTATAATTTTAAGAAATTAGACTAAATTGGAGGGGTTAAACTATGCTAATTGTGGTACAACAATCAAGATAGATGGCATCTAGTTGTGGCCTTTCTGGAAACATGTATCATTTACCAATTTGGGGCGAGAACAGCTTGGGGCCGATGCCCATCGGACTCAAATTTGGGTTGATGGGTTTAGGGACCATCCGATCCACTTTAAGATTTGTGCGCACAAATTTTAAAGCAAACACGAAAGTTGCTGGTGCGAATCTTAAAGTAGATCGGACGGTCATCGAACCCATCGAACTCACTTTGAGTTCGATGGGCATCGGACCCAAATTGGTTCCATTTGGGGCCATACATTATAGTTTTTTTTAGTTATATAACACATAAAAGATAATACATAAATAAGTAAGAATAATTAATTAAATAAAATACCTGCCTGTTCGTTTTATCTTCTGATATACACAGCTTCATTATATGACTAAAATTTCAAGAGAAAAAGAATTAAGGTCAGAAACTTGAATATCGACTAACAGATTGTACAATAAACTGTCTATATAAAAATAAAAAATATTAAGAAAATCTTCAAACTCTTCACAAACAACATTCTAACATGAAGAAAGAAACGTTCCACTGTCAAATTTGAAACTCTTGCATCTTTCACAAATTTAGGAACTAGATTGTGCCGATTTTTTTGTCAAAATACCTTTTTTAGTATTCTTTTTTTTGTGTAGAATTGACTAGTGAGCAGGTATAATTTGACTTTATTTAGGACTTGATCTTTTGATTGCACGTCAATTTCACATCACTTAATTATAATTTGCAAAATTAATAATAAAGGATATGAATTGGAAATCTAATCTTGTAGTAAAATGTGATTAATAATTAATTATATTTATGTCACATCTCTTATGTAAGAACATTATACCCATATAATATAGTTCAAACTTGAAAGTCGTATGTATGTCTTGGCTAGTGGATAAGATGCTACCAGATATATGCGAACTAATGCTTAATTTTTTTAATCAACGAAAAAGAGCTAACTCAATAAATTGATTATGGTTGACTTAATCTAGCTAACATATGATTAATTGACATGTGTTGTTCAATATATAGTACATAGGGTTAATTGCTTAAAAAATAGTTTATCTTTCCATGTGCACCTTGATTTATGGTACCTTCAGCACGCAGTAGGGTCCATCTCTCCTGGTCACATTGATTTATGGGGGAATTTCATGTATCCCCCTCAAAATTCACAATATTACATATTCCCCCCTCAAAAGTTTATAATATCATATTTACCCTTCAAAATCTTTGAAACTCACATATTTACCCAAGATGTATAATTCTAAGATATATCATATGTATCCAAAAATACTAAAATATTGATTTTAAGACTTTGAAATTCAGAACATAGTATTAATTAATAGATTATAGACCATTATACATACCCCTTAATTTCTTCCTCCATTCAAGTAATTAGCGTCGCCAATTCGTTCAAACTTCCAGCATTGATTTTCTCCACTTGGACTGAATTTTATTTATTTTTTAGATGAGTTGTTTCAGACTTAATTTCCAGATGTTCCTTTTTTCTTTTCTTTTATTAACGTTCGAAGCCTTAAATTATAGCTAGAGAAGCAAGGTTGAAAAAATATAGCAACAAGTTTATATTCTTGATAATCTCACCAAAAGGAAGAAAACAATAATAGTGTACGACAATTCAAATTTTCTTTCTTTTCTTCTCTTTCCAATTTTATCTGATAGTCCTTAACTTTCTTTTCTTCTTTATTTTCATTTCCGAAAAACAAAAACTTAAAAATAAGAAAAGAAAGACACAAGGATTGAAAGTGTTTTCCTTTATCATGCATAGAATAATTTCACTTGTAGATTAAGAATTATTATTGTTCACTTATTGTATTAGAATTACAACTGTGCCACGTACATAAACTTCTTTTATGTATCTTATTTTTCTAATAAAAAATATGAGCTATCATAATTATATGATAGGATCTGGTACTAGATTTGACTGGTGTATCATACAATTTCACCAATTCTCATACATATAGTATGCATTTAAGGAAAAATACATGTAGGACAACTATCTACTCATACAATAATTAAACTAATGTTAAGTGAAAAATGAGTATTGCGAACATAAAAATTATACATTAATTTAAACGACACTTGTGGCCTCAAAATTGTAATCTGGAATTTAAAATTTTGATGTACCATAATACATGTTTTTTTATATTCAATAATTTTAATAAAACAAATATCATTTTCAACTAATACTCTATTAGACCAATAATAAATCAGTTTCCTTTAATTCTTTTTCTTCTCCATTAAGAGATTTTTCTATCAGGAATCTCCTTTGTAAATCAACAATTGTGGGCATTTTAATTAATATGTAAAACCAGAGAGCATAAGAATTTGATGTTATTTTAAATCTTGTACCAGTCTTCCCCACTCCCTCCTCTTTCCACCCTGTTACGTACGAATTCACATCACCTCAGATTACCTGACTCGAGCAAATTACGATCAGACGGCTCATTTAACATGGCATGAATCTCAAAACAGAACCCCTACAGTCTCAATAGGCACCGGATTAAGTTTGGCCCAGATAGAATTAATTTGGGCCAGCCGTTGCAATTTGCTTGAGTCAGATACCTGGGAGGATATATGTCCATCTAGTGAGTATAATTAACATTTATTTCTTTTCTTCTTTCTCTGTTATTTACCTTTTTTTTTTTTTGTTTAAGAGTCAGATCTCTCTTTTTTTCGATAGCTATTTCTACTGTTCGTTTATATGAAGGTTTGGTACTTAATTAGATTTGAAAGTGAGATTTAGGTGGTCTCTAGGAATGATGCCCATTTTATATAATTTTTGGTTCAATTGCTTTCATTATCTCAGTGAAAATAGCATGTACGTTTGTTCCTCTTTCCTCTGCTTCTACCGTTGAAAATCAGGTTACGAATGATAGCTACAGAGCGGAGCTGAGCATGGTTTCACCATTTCTTCTTTGTATTTTACATAAGAGGTTGAATATTTATAGAGAGATAAGGACATCTCCATTTTTTTTTAAAAGTGTATGATTGTCAATTTAATGTTTAAAATAACTAAATAAATGAACAAATAAATAAAAAGGATAAAAGAAATAATGTTAAATTTTCGTGGAGATATTGAATATTATGATGTTTAAATAAGAAATTTGGTTATTTTAAAAGTTTGCAAGGGCACACAAGAAATTTGGTTATTTATAAGTTAATTAGGAAGACTATTTCATGACACTAATTATCAATTAGACAAATCAATGGGGAATGTCAATAGCGCTACAGTAGGATAATGACATAATAATAGACAGAATTTCATGCAAACGCCATAAAGTCTTAAATTAACAACATGTAAATGTGAACTAATAATGATCCCCGGAAGAAACTTGCTTTGGTTGGTTTACAGAGTCCACTTCAATACTATGGCGGCTTTATTCAAAAAAAAAAAGGGTTAGTTGTTCATATGCCCTTTAGAACTTAAGAAATTATTTATTTTCACATCAAAACTTAAAAAAGTACTTATTTCTCCAAAAAATTCAAAATCTTTCATTTTTTTTGTTTCAATTTATTTGAATAATTTCAAGTATGTTCATTTAATTAATCATTATCGAGTAGAACTAAGGTGTTCTTAAGCTCACCAAGCCCCTTTGTGAGCTTAACTCAAAAACCTATCAGATTGACTTCAAACGACACATTCAAATCATTGAAACCGTTCTACTTCACGAGTGATGCATTTACATGTCAAATTTATAATTTTTCGAACTAGTTTAGTATAAGATCAAGCGGTCAAAAAATGATGAAAAATGAACTCATTAAAATGAACTTATAAATCATCTTTTTTTTTACCGCTTGACTTCATACTAAATTAGTTTAAAACTTTAAAATTTTGACATGTAAATGCATCACTCATGAAGTAGATCGGTATCAACGGTTAGGATGCGTCGTCAATCCGATAGGTTTTTGAGTTAAGCTCACAAAGGGGCTTGGTGAGCTTAAGAACACCTTAGTTCTCTACTCATCATTATCCTTTTGATGAAGACCGGTAGGTTGGTAATAACCTGCTCTAACATGTCTAATGGCAAGTTTGCTATAGTAATATTGTTGTAATTCTTTTGCAAATTAGGCTATGATGTTTTGGAAAGTAAAGAGGATATTTTACTTCCCACTCATATCTCTATTTTTAAAGTTTATATAGTAATTAAATCCGAACTTCTCAATATAATCTTTATATTGAAATGTGCTTGGAGCTAGACCAAATTTTACATTTTTTGGAAAAAATTTACTATTTTTTTAGAATTTTTGATAACTATTGTTTGTCTGAATTTTTTTATTATTTTTTTATTTAATGAAGAGCTGTGATTTTCAAAAATTATAAAAAAAATAGTAAAAACTTCAAAAACATGTTAAATTTGATCTCCAAGCACATTTCAATATGTGAAAGCGGATTAAGTAAAGATTAAAACAAAGGAAAAATAGGGTGGAGTCAGTTTTGTTTAGGGACTTTTGACTAGAAATTTTCTTTTCATACTTTTTTTAGGGTAAGATGGCACCCATCTTACAATTTTCATTGATAAGAAAAAATATTTACTTCAAAATTTAAACATGTACATCGCATTAAGATGAAATAAACATAATACTCTACCTCTAATTGCACTTATTTGTCAGACTCGCCTGATCTAAATCGAGAACTCACCACCTAATTGCACTTCTTACGCATCAGATCTCTCGCAAGCATCTAACTTTGAGGCCTAATTGCACTTCCTCTCGCTGCACGCATAGGATCGGAGTTCGGACTTTTTTTTTGTTTAAGAGTAAGAGCTCTCTTTTTTTTTCTCTATTTCTACTGTTCGTTTATTAAAGCCAACAATCTTTTATTATTTATAGCGAAAACATGTTTGATATGAAGGTTTGGTACTTAATTAGATTTGAAAGTGAGATTTAGGTGGTCATTAGGAATGATGCCCATTTTATATAATTTTTGGTTCAATTGCTTTCATTATCTCAGTGAAAATAGCATGTACGTTGGTTCCTCTTTCCTCTGCTTCTATCGTTGAAAATCAGGTTACGAATGATAACTACAGAGCGGAGCTGAGCATGGTTTCACCATTTCTTCTTTGCATTTCTTCTTTCATTATCTCAGTAGGACATCTCCATTTTTTTTGAAAAGTGTATGATTGTCAATTTAATGTTTAAAATAACTAAATAAATGAACAAATAAATAAAAAGGATAAAAGAAATAATGTTAAATTTTCGTTGAGATATTGAATATTATGATGTTTAAATAAGAAATTTGGTTATTTTAAAAGTTTGCAAGGGCACACAAGAAATTTGGTTATTTAGAAGTTAATTAGGAAGACTATTTCATGACACTAATTATCAATTAGACAAATCAATGGGGAATGTCAATAGCGCTACAGTAGGATAATGACATAATAATAGACAGAATTTCATGCAAACGCCATAAAGTCTTAAATTAACAACATGTAAATGTGAACTAATAATGATCCCCGGAAGAAACTTGCTTTGGTTGGCTTACAGAGTCCACTTCAATACTATGGCGGCTTTATTCAAAAAAAAAAAAGGGTTAGTTGTTCATATGCCCTTTAGAACTTAAGAAATTATTTATTTTCACATCAAAACTTAAAAAAGTACTTATTTCTCCAAAAAATTCAAAATCTTTCATTTTTTTTTTTCAATTTATTTGAATAATTTCAAGTATATTCATTTAATTAATCATTATCGAGTAGAACTAAGGTGTTCTTAAGCAGTTAAGCTCACCAAGTCCGTTTGTCAGCTTAACTCAAAAACCTATCGGATTGACTTCAAACGACGCATCCAAACCGTTGAAACCGATCTACTTCATGAGTGATGTGTTTACATGTCATAATTTTAAAGTTTTGAACTAATTTAGTATGAAGTAAAGCGGTCAAAAAAAGATGATTTATAAGTTAATTTTAATGAGTTCATTTTTCATCATTTTTTGACCGCTTGATCTTATACTGAACTTGTTCGAAAAATTATAAGTTTCACATGTAAATGCATCACTCATAAAGTAGAACGGTTTCAACAGTTTGGATATGTCGTTTGAAGTCAATCTGATAGATTTTTGAGTTAAGCTCACAAAGGGGCTTGGCGAGCTTAAGAACACCTTAGTTCTACTCATCATTATCCTTTTGATGAAGACTGGTAGGTTGGTAATAACCTGCTCTAACATGTCTAATGGCAAGTTTGCTATAGTAATATTGTCGTAATTCTTTTGCAAATTAGGCTACGATGTTTTGGGAAGTAAAGAGGATATTTTACTTCCCACTCATATCTCTATTTTTAAAGTTTAAATAGTAAATTCGAACTTCTCAATATAATCTTTATATTGAAATGTGCTTGGAGCTAGACCAAATTTTACATTTTTTGGAAAAAGTTTACTATTTTTTTAGAATTTTTGATAATTATTGTTTGTCTGAATTTTTTATTATTTTTTTATTTAATGAAAAGCTGTGATTTTCAAAAATTATAAAAAAATAGTAAAAAATTCAAAAAAATGTTAAATTTGGTCTCCAAGCACATTTCAATATGTGGAAGCGGATTAAGTGAAGATTAAAACAGAGGAAAAATGGGGTGGAGTCAGTTTTGTTTAGGGACTTTTGACTAGAAATTTTCTTTTCATACTTTTTTTTAAGGATAAGATGGCATCCATCTTACAATTTTCATTGTTAAAAAAAAATATTTACATCAAATATTAAACATGTACATCGCAGTAAGATAAAATAAACATAACACTCTACCCCTAATTGCACTTATTTGTCAAACTCGCCTGATCTAAATCGAGAACTCACCACCTAATTGCACTTCTTACGCATCAGACCTCTCGCAAGCATCTGACCTTGAGGCCTAATTGCACTTCCTCTCGCTGCACGCATAGGATCGGAGTTCGGACTTTTTTATTGTTTAAGAGTAAGAGCTCTCTTTTTTTTTCTCTATTTCTACTGTTCGTTTATTAAAGCCAACAATCTTTTATTATTTATAGCGAAAACATGTTTGATATGAAGGTTTGGTACTTAATTAGATTTGAAAGTGAGATTTAGGTGGTCTCTAGGAATGATGCTCATTTTATATAATTTTTGGTTCAATTGCTTTCATTATCTCATTGAAAATAGCATGTACGTTTGTTCCTCTTTCCTCTGCTTCTACCGTTGAAAATCAGGTTACGAATGATAAGCTACAGAGCGGAGCTGAGCATGGTTTCACCATTTCTTCTTTGTATTTTACATAAGAGGTTGAATATTTATAGAGAGATAAGGACATCTCCATTTTTTTTTAAAAGTGTATGATTGTTAATTTAATGTTTAAAATAACTAAATAAATGAACAAATAAATATAAAGGATAAAAGAAATAATGTTAAATTTTCGTGGAGATATTGAATATTATGATGTTTAAATAAGAAATTTGGTTATTTTAAAAGTCTGCAAGGGCACACAAGAAATTTGGTTATTTATAAGTTAATTAGGAAGACTATTTCATGACACTAATTAATCAATTAGACCAAACAATGGGGAATGTCAATAGCGCTACAGTAGGATAATGACATAATAATAGACAGAATTTCATGCAAACCCCATAAAGTCTTAAATTAACAACATGTAAATGTGAACTAAAATTTATAATATGCTAAAAATAAGAAATAATGTTGGGAAAATAATAAGAAATAATTTTCCCAACACTCATCAGATTTTAAGTTAGTTCACAAAAAAAATAAGGAAATATGCTAAAAATTAGAAAATATTACAAAAAAAAATTATAATAAAGAAATAATGTTGGGAAAATTGGTCACATGACGTGATCGGATCAATTGGCGTGACATGAAGTGTTATTTCGATCGAAGAGAGACACGTCACGTGACATGAGAGTCACGTCATGTGATCGACACACGTGTGTGTCGTGCCAAAACATACCCATGACATGTGTGACTAATATACAATTGTTTCTAAATTCATGTTAATTACGAAAATATCACTTTTTTTAGATTTCCAGATCGACCAATATACATGGTTTCTAATTACTCGACAATTATTTCAGATGATGCTTAATATTAGATTAACATTGATTCAAAATTAATATACAATATGTCGCTAATTAGGGATTAAGTTGCAATACAAAAACATAATACAAGATAACAATAGGCACCATTTAATATATAGTAGTTTAAAAATGAAAGGACATGCACAGATTGACAGATTGTACATAGTAAATTATATTGCATCATCGAAATTGCTAAAATAACAAAAACTATAGTGTAAGATTGATGAACTACCAATTTGCCTATACATATGAATCATGTGATTTAGCATTTTGGCTATGCAAAATAGAATTCAGATCCTTTTATGTATATTTGAATTATTCATTATAAATTTGTACAAACTCAAAAATGAAAATTATATCATAGAATCCGGACTCTGGTAAAACGACTCTGATTATTCACTGCAAGCGCCGGGGTAACAAGTTGGACTTGGCTTTAAGTAAACAACGAGCAACTTCATGCAAAGTCACCGGAGAGCATCCCACGGATATCCTCTCCATCATGTCACATCCAACGGTGGCTGGAGATGGGACCCACTCCCACCTCCACACCCTTCTTTCTTCCTCCTCCTCCTCCTCCTCCTCCATTGACAACTGGTACATCACCACGCCGTTTTTCATGTTTGCCGGGTCAAACATGTAGCCACCGCGCTCCGTCCCACGCACCTCCACCGAGCAAACCGCCTGCATGTCTTCATGCAGACAGTCGAAATTAGGAAACAACCGATCCACCATTTCCACCGGCATTTGCTCTGGATTGTTACTGATCACCTGTAGAGTGTCCCCATCAACCTCCCAAGTTCTCACCTTCATCACTTCTCCTTCTCTCCCTGCTCCGACCAACAGCAACCTTTCCTTACCGGCAATCCCAATAGACCATTTCAAGACCGATGAGTCGGGCCTTAACTGACGGGTCTGTTCCCATTTTTTACTCTCTGGATCAAACTGACTAACCCAGCCGGTGTTCTTCTCGATCACGTAGAGTCGGTTATCCGAAACGGCAACAGAGAGCAACGTGGCATATGTATATCCATCAAACATTGTTGGCATTGGCTCAGCCAATTCCCACGTGTCGGTTTGCTTGTTATAAATCTCCACTGCCCCCTCTTCCTCTCCCTCGTCCAAATCTATATCTATAACGAACCCGCCACCAACCACCACTACCCACTGACCCACCTCCGCCACGACCGGATCTTGCCTCCATACTTTCGGCCCCTTCGTCTCCATCTTAATCGAACTCCCAAATGGATCTTTAGATATCACCAGCTGAGAGAGGGTGAGTGTGTACAATAGGTCCCGGGTGGAGCCGAGGAGGAAGTAGGAGGTGAGCAATGATTGTTTTCCGATTGAATTATTGCGAAAGGGGACAGACAGCCAAGTGCGGGAGTTCGGGTCCAAGGCGTGAATCGAGTGAGTGGAGGCAGAAGGATGCGGGAGACGGCGTAGGATGAGCCACGGAAAGAGACGGGGCCGGGTGTGCAGAGAGGAGCGCACGGCATGGAGCCAGTTATGGGACACACATGAGGCGGAGAGCAAGTCGATTGTCGGCAGAGTAGTCACCACGGCCTCTAGTATGTCCGCCGGCAAGTCGGGACAAATTGTGCCGGGTTGGTTCATGACCCGCTGGTGAACCAATGTTATGTTATGGTTATTGGTTGCTCAATTGATCAGTTTTTGGTGGTTGATGTGGTGATGCACGGTGGAGGAATCTATGAGCCTCTTTATACAGGGAAAGTAAGAGTCAGTATTAGGGATGAAAACGATATGGATAATATAATATAATTTTCGAATTATAATAAAATCATAAATTTTAGACCTTACAAATGTCAAAGTTGTAAATTTAATACATCTACAGGAGAAGCTCATGGCCAAAAAAGCCTACCGGTGAGACAGTGATATGCTATGCATTTCTCTGGTTTGCAAGTCAAGTCACGGAAATTCTATCTCCATTTCTTGTTTTTTTTATTTCCATCTCTATATTATTTTTACATGCCGGTTGTTCCAGAAAAAATAATAAGTGATGGAAAATATTATCTTGCCTAGTTTCTAAATTTTGACAAAATTTAATTTCGAAAATAATTAAAAAAATATGATCACAGAAACATTCCAAATTTAAAGAAACATTCCAAATTTAAAAAATATGATCACAAAAAATATGATTACTTTAGACATTTCTAAAAAATATGATCACAGAACATTCCAAATTTAAAGAAACTGAAGCATTGCTTCAATTCCTTTAGCATCAATGCAAAAAGGAATATACATCGAAGCAACTATGGTTTCTTTAAATTTTGGATTTTATGTGATAAAATTTGAAGGCCTAAGTCAATACAAAAACAAACCGAATCGTTAATTTGATTCCTTCAAAATGTCTAAGGATCCTTCTATGACATGAAAATTACCATCTACCTTATTCCTGACAAAATATTTATTTTATTTCTAAAAATAAAAGTCTGCTTTCCGGGGATTTGCAACAATTAATTTTAAAATAAAATTAAACAGTGTTAAACTTATTTCCACTTAGGTCACATCCATTGTGACGGACAGATATCCTCCCAGGTACCTGACTCAAGCAAATTGCAACAGCCGGCTCAGATTAATTCTATCTTGGTCAAACTCAATCCGGTATCTATTGAGACTGTAGGGGGTCTGTTTTGAGATTCGTGTCATGTTAAATGGGCCGTCCGATCGTAATTTGATTGAGTCAGGTAACCTGAGGTGATGTGAATTCCATTGTGACAATGTCTCTACTCAGATCAAGTGGATGTCCTTTTGAATAAGTAACCCTGGGATGGAGACAATTGGAGAAAGAAATTAAAATAACATCTCTAATGATCAGAATCTGGCTAATATGCTACGTGTAGCATAGAGCCCCTCCGTGCTACGGCTCAATTTTTGAGTTTTCAAAATCCTAACGGTCGATCCGAACCGTTCAACATGATCTCCATATGAATATGTACTTGCAAACCAAATTTACATTTTTTAGAATTTTTTTACTATTTATTAAGCCACTTTGAAAATTGCTGATCCAATGGTCCAGAAGATTTTACTGTTGTGTACAAATTACTGTTTTTTCAAAGTGGCTTAATAAATAGTAAAAAAATTCTAAAAAATGTAAAATTTGGTTTGCAAGTACATATTCATATGGAGATCATGTTGAACGGTTCGGATCGACCGTTAGAATTTTGAAAACTCAAAAATTGAGCCGTAGCACGGAGGCCTCTATGCTATGCATAGCACCATAGCACTGTCCCTAATGATCAACATGTCCATTTGATTATTTGGAAATGTCTCATTCAAGCATCAAACTTGCGGAATTTATTGTAGTTACCAACTCAATATTTTAAAATAATTATATTATCATTGATTTTTAAAAAATTCAAAAATTAACACATCCGCACTAGCTACCACGGTGCGCACGACATGGGGGTGCGTTTGATATGTAACATACTTATATTTCGTATTAGAGACTTTTGTTGTTTATTGTATTATTTTGATATTATTGGTTAGCGTTTGATATTACGATATTAGCAACTATATTTTGGTTATATTATTTATAGTATTATTATAATATTATCGACGGGTACTAATAGTTAAAATATTTTCAACCCACAACGTAAAACAAAATACCGTAAAAATTAATTGAAGTTAACAAAAATCTCAAAAACAATAATCTAAAAAAATAACATATATAACATACTTTTTGTAAAAAATCTCAAAAATAATAATCTCAAAATACCGTAAAACATATAACAACCCACGATGTTAAACAAAATACTTATGAAGTAAGCAAAAATCTCAAAAACAATAATCCCAAACAAAATAATATATATAACATAATTTCTGTAAAAAAAAAAAAATAGGTCATGCGCAACACAGAGCTATGCATGACTGTGGTGCGCTGTTATGTATTGTATACATGACCCTCAAGTCATACACATCATAAAAGTATGTACGTGGTAAGTTTTGACTTTTTTTTTAGAAATCAATGATAGTGTTCAAATTTTAAAATATTGAGGTGTTAACTAAAAAATATTGGAATTTTGGTTCAATACTTTTATCTAGGTAGCGTCTACAAATAGCCAAAACGAAGAAAAGAAAAAACGTGGAAAAAAGAATAATCGCTTTCATAAACAGGAAAGATTAAAGAGTCCGGCTACTATAACACTAGTGTCATTTCAAACTAAATAACAACACATCTTAAACCATTGGATCTACTTTAATATTCGTGTACAAGATAGGGCTGGAATGACACTAGTGTCTTGCACGAATATTAAAGTAGATCCAATAGTTTAAGACGTGGTGTTATTTAGTTTGAAATGACACTAGTGTTATAGTAGCCGGACTCAAGATTAAAAGAGTTATTTGGATTTTTGTGCAGCTTGATGGGCCGAGTTTTCCACTAAAGCCCAATGAGACCCAGCCCAATGTAACAACAGCAGAAGACAATATATTAATTGACAAGAAAGTAACCCAAATTTAGGGGACCTAAACCAAGCCCGAATTCTTATCACCTTAGGTACCTCAATTTTTTATTTTGAATCCGGTTCGTTCATTATACACAAGTATCAATATTAAAGAAACCTCGTACATTACACTCTTGGATCGGATTGACACTCAAACGGCATATTATTTCATAGGATCCGAACTCACCGACAAGTCCATAATAAGCCAACTAAGACGGCTTCGACTAATGCCTCTAAATGGTAATTAGGTAATGTGCCGGATTTTTCTTTTTTTGAGTAAATATTAGAAGTCAATGTACTCAACTATTGCCGACATTTTTATTAATATCCATAGTTTAATAGAAATTAATTAATATATCCAGACCGCTGAGAAGTTATAAAAATATCCGTACTAGTCATATTCTGGCCGTACCCAATTTAATTCATTACCGGCCGAAAAAGGTACCCAATTTTTTTTTTTTTAGTATAGTACCGGATATTTTCTGGACGGTACTTAAATTTTTTTTATTTTTTATTTTTTAGGATGGGCATAGCATAGTTGGCTAGAAGAAAAAGTCGTAGGAAACTCGGATTGAAGTTTGCACTCGGTTTGGCTAAGATCAAACAAATGCATTTGGTTGGATGCGTGTGTTACATCGGTTGCATATATCAGTGCGTCGCTGATGTTTTTATAATGATGTTTTATTATACTTAGCTTTAATTGGGTAAATATCTAATTGACGAAGTTTTAATGGGTAAATATCTAATTGACGAAGTTATGATGGAAAAATATGTAAATTTTTCTATATACTTTAATTGGGAAAAAACTAAGGAAAATTTGAAAGTTCATCTTATTTATACAGCTATGGGTCAAATTTCATTGATTACTTGTGATGAAATTTTGAAAAATCTTCTGTGGAACCTCAAAGCGTGTGACATTACAAGGAAACAAAGAGCACCGTTTTGTCCAGTGTATTAAATACTGGAGATAAATATCTACTCTTCTCGACCCCTACGATCAGAACCCTAAGGTACCTGAAAGTTTGAGCTTAGATTACTACCGTCCGATCAGAATCCGGATCAATTCAACCCGAGGTAGAATTCACGGTCCCTTTCAATATTTGTGCAGATTCTAATCGGACGGTCTGATTCCAAACACAAAATTTGAGTTACTTTATGGATCATAATTCAGATCCTGTTCTCCTAAAGTACCTCAAATTTTGATTTTTGATCTAGACCGTCCGATTAGAATCCAGGCCAATCCGGTCCGAGACAGAATTCACGGTTTCCTTTAATATTCGTGCAGATTCTAATCGGACGGTCCTAATCCAAACACAAATTATGAGTTACTTAAGGGATCTAAATTCCCTCTTTCGTTCAGAGAAAACCCGACCCGAGTCTCGGATTCAATAGAAAACAAGGTAAACAAACTGTGAGAGAAAATAGAGAGAAATGGCGAGCAATGGCACGACTAAGAATCCTAAGAAGGCGAACCTTCTTGATCCCCATTCCATCAAGCATCTCCTCGATGAATCCGTTACTGAGGTAAATCGATTCGTACTTTCTTTTAACGGCGATAGATCTAATAAAAAAATCGAAAAATAGCGAGCAATGTTTAAGCTTTTGTTATTATATCGGTTCTGTAAGGAGAATATCTAGTTCTAGTGAAGTTACAGTAATGAATTTGCTCCAATAGTCCCAAAACAATGTTTCTTACCAGGCGCTTGATTTTGATAATGAACTGATAGTCAATATTCAGTAATTATATATAGAATTTGGTTTTCTGATTAGGTCTTAACTATGATTTCTGTAGTAATTATTGTTGTTATTTGTACTTTTGTATAGGTTGTGAAGAGTAAGGGGTACCCAGAAGATGTGAAATTGAGTAATCTTAGGCTTTTAATCGGTACTGTAATAATTGGGATTGCTTTGCTTGCTCAGTTCTACAACAAGAAGTTTCCAGAGAACAGAAATTTTCTCATTGGATGCATCATCTCATATCCTTTTTTTAGTTCCATTTTTTCTCATTTTTGTTTTTAATTGTGGGGTCTCAATTGCACAATGAAGGGGATAATTAATATACTTGTACTGATTTACTGATTGAATTATTACTTGTAAACTGGTAAACCTTGACAATAATTGCATTGCCTAACTACTTTTGTAGAGAGTATGGTATTCAATAATTATTATAGGAACATTTTTCTATATATAATGGTACTGATTTACTGATACTGGTACTGGTATTCATTAATAAATATAGTGGTATTGATTTACTGATTGAATTATTACTTGTGAATTGGTAAACCTTGACAGCAGCAGTGGTATCTCACATATATAGCATTTAACGTGTTGTTGTACCTCTTAAGCTACACTAAAGAGAAGAATGCCATTCTTTTCACCTACCCTCCAGCTGTAAGTTCCTCTTTCTTACCTCCTTACTGTACCAGTACCAGTGCTGGTACGATTGTAAATAATACAAAAAAGAACGTATCTTCGACCATATTTCGATACCATAAGACAATGATACAGTGACCACTGTATTTTGCTCTATTAAGTGAACAACTCTGTGCTTTATTATATGTAATTTTCATTTTTTTTCTCTTTGCCCTTTGCTTAACATGCCAATGGACCAAAAAAGAAAAGTCAAATTATTTCTGGGGCTGATATTTTCCGGCTTTATTATTTTTATTTTTTTGCACAAAACAGGATTCTTTCAGCAGCACTGGGCTTATTGTCTCGTCTAAGCTACCTCGGTTCTCTGACATGTATACTCTGATTATAGCAAGTGCTGATCCCAAATCCATCTCTGCTAACAAGCCCGTGCACTTTACCAAATCTGTCACCAAATGGTACAAGTTCTATAGCTGCTAAACCTCTTCTTTTTTTTATTTCTCGCATGATTATTTTATTGGACCATGAAAGGATCAAGCACTAAAGTATTTGTTTCAGATCAGTAATAACTTAGATGGGTTTTGGCAGATATATGGGTGTTCAAATGGTCGGTTTGGTTAAAACCGAAATTAAAATAGTCGAACCAAAATTTTATTCGGTTTTCAAAAATCTAACCGAACCAACCAAATTAAAATTGTCAACCAAGTAATTTCAGTTTGTTTGGTTGAACCGAAATAAGAGAGATTAAACTAGACCAAATATAAAAAACCAAAGTAATTCAAAAATTTAACCGAACCGAACCATTTAAACCGAAAAAACAAACCATCTAATCCGAAATTTGTCGGTTCGGTTGAAAACCAAATAAACCGGATCCAATGAACACCCCTAGGCAGATATATTAATCTTTTGGCCAAAACACCTATTCATTTACATTTTTATTTATATATTTATTTTTTGTCTTCATTTTTTAGGTTTACTAAGGATGGGGAATTGGTGGAAGGCCTGTTCTGGAAGGATGTAGACAGGCTGATTGATGACTACAACAGCGGCCGCAAGAGCAAGTGACTATCCCAAAATCCATAAAAGATGTAACAATAACGGCACCTTCGTAATTTTGAACCGTGTTTAGTTTAAAAATTAGGAGAGACATGGTAGGGTCTGTTTTCATGTTATGCTGGTGATATCAGTTTCTTTTTGGGGGTGGATTTTTCGTATAGACATAGTTCTTTTTGCAAACTATTATATTTCTCGTATTGCTTGCATCTTTTCTTGAAGAATGATTAATGGCTGATTTCATAGCAGAGGAAAAAGTTTGGTCATGTGCTGTCAAAAACAGTTTTATGATCACCTAGATGCTGTCAGGTTATATTGAGATTGGAGACTAAATATTTGGTGGGTTATTTTTTTAATTGGGTTAAAATTCCTAACTTTCGGACATGATTGCAGGAAGTTGTATTTGCAAAATTCAGAAAAGGTATTAAAAGAATCAATACCTAGAGTTGTAAGTGGAAATTATTTTGAGAGCTGATGCAAATCCTTATGCTTATAGTTTACAAACTAAATTTTAACTTGGATCAGTATATGATGGATTTAGCACTGGCTTTGCCTCGCAATTGTTTTAATAATGGAACTAAAAAGACGGAAATAGACAAGAAGAGTTGTGAATTTCCCTTGAAAAGTTCATAAAACTACGTTGTACCTCAAAATGTCTAATTTTGCAGTTCAACCTGTACTTTTTTCTGTTGCTTTCGGTATATGATGACTATAGCATGTTGGCTCGTTATTTATCATTATTTTCATGATTGTGCGTTTATGTAACAGTTGTGGAAATTTATTATTATATTTTTACTGATGTTTTTTTTGTAATCTTTATTTAAGCAATTCGTATTTTGTCATTACCGTTTAGTTTTTGTCAAATACTATTTTTCAATTAAGTTTTTTTTGTAGAGGGAAAAAATATATGAAAAAAATTAAATTAGAAGCACAGACTTCAATATAATTACGGTGTCATCTCTCAGATAATGACAATGCATTTTCCAAGATATTCTTTTAGTAATAAAAAAATTCATGACAACATAAAAGCTCTAAATAAGTTGACAGTCAACATATATCGACAAAAATGAATATCTTTACAAGATGATCACATTTCAAATAGGAGAACTTATACGATCAAGCTACTACTTTGTAATCTAGTCTATGCAATAAAATTTCCCTATAGATCACAATAGAGAACTCAAGAACATTTTTTTTTTTCTGTTCGAATTGCGTCTCCAATGACCTAGTTTTGAAAATTGCAATTAACATTCAACCCCATTTGCCCCAATGAACTATGTCGCAAATATGGAACTTTAAAAGGATTCCTAATTAGCTATAACTTTCCTTACCTGCTGTAATAGTCTCGCAAAAAAACATTTCGGTTTTCATTTTTACAAAAAAAAAAAACAGAAAGGAAAAAAGCTTGCTTTTATCAAAGCATTCCGAAATGAAATTCAACTCGTCAAGATAGCCTCGATTCGGTCTATGGATGCATTCAACTTGCCATAATTCATGTTAAATGCAGGCTCCCCTGTTCCCATTCCCCTAATCAAAAAAGAAAGATTTATCAAAAAGAAGCTCAAGTTAAGTAGGTAATTTGTAACTCAAATATCATGAATTTTCAATTTTTTAGATTCCAAAATGTAGTTGTACAGGTATTTAGGTGATCCATAGCAAAAGGATTTCGCTTGTAGCCAGCATATTGTACTTTCTGGTTACAACTAGACCAGCAGATAGGAGCTGAAAGTGAGTCGTGACAGATCAAATTGGGTTCGAGTTGTTTTCGGGTCCATTTAGAATCTGGGTAGGTCACAATTTTAAATCACTTTTGCACGTTAGCATTTGTCAGGTTCAATGCAGATCATATTTTGTATTATCCATACAAAATTTACTATGCTTAGTGTTAAGTATTATGTGGGTAAGATTGGGTTAATTTGTCATTGACAACAGGTCCAAGTCGGGTTAGGGTTCTGGTAAGGGAATCAATTAGGTCATGTAACTTATGTAAGACCCAAAACCAGAACCAGAATAATAAGTCAAACCAACAAAGTTTATTAGTAAATACTGAATTCTATTCTATAAAATTACCCGCGGATATCAGGAAGTACATACTCAGCTCTCCAGCCAATTCTCAAATCAAAGCCAGGAAAGAAACTGATATTGGTTTTGTTTCTAATTTGAGAGACACCATCTCCACCTAAACAAGTCGAAATCTTCCATTTCCAACCCATCGCATTCAAATGGAAGCTATGCCCAATCCCAACCTGGTCATTACAATAACAAGAAATGTTATGCGAAATTCCAAAGAACCCCTCATCTTATAAAAATTTCAAAGTTGGAAACTTTAAAAGACACCAAAACTTGTTCATTTTTATCTAATGCACTTCTTTTGTATAATACAACAATGATTTTAAATGTAAAATGGCACTACAAGAAAACATGAAGTATCATAGACCATGCAAAAAATGTGCCATAAAACATAAAAACACTTTCAGAATACCACACAAGGAAAAAATAATAAGGTACACAAGGCATAGTTATACTTAGTATAAGTACTTGAAAATCAATGCGGTAGACTACGATTTTTGAAATTTAACCTGGAACTATTTGATAATTCAATATGGTCCCTTAACAGTGATGATGTAGCATTGCGAGTCTTTTAATCACTATGATGTGGTTGACTAAAATGTGGATGCTTAAAATGCACACATGAAGATTAATTGATATTTATAGTTCTCCACCGCTATGCACCGGTACATCGGATATGGGCACAATATGCACCTCATATGCCACGTGCCTTATTTGCATGTCATGTATGTCTCAAATTTTATCCAATGAATTGTAGCATATGTGCATGCACATATGGAGTATTGTCATATAGAATAAACGGCGTGGTTTCACAAATATGCATGTATTTAGTCAACAGAAGCGGCTATAAGTATATCCAAAGTTTCCGGATCTTCTGTGACCACACATCAGAATTGTATAATTACAAAGGCATTTAGTGACTGACATTATTGCAAACCTATTCAAGTGCTGTATGTGAAAAAGACATATATTTGCAAAACATAATGTATCCTAAGAATAAGGACCCATGGTTAGCCGAAGTGACAAAACTGGAAGTACTGGTAAAGCAATTGCACAACTGTTTCAGTACTGGTAAAGCAATTGCACAACTGTAAACATAATTGGAAGTACATGCAAAAAATGAGCCGTATAACATAAAAACTCATTCAGTATACCACATAGAAAAAAATAATAAGGTACACGAGGCAATTCATCAATTTAGTCCTGGACTTATTTGATAATTTAAAATTGGAAGTACTGGTAAAGCAATTGCACAACTGTAAACAGCACTACAGCATTTTGTACATAGACCTTAGTTCAACTATATCTTGAAATTGAAGAAATAGCACTGAAATGCAGAAGTAAGAGAGGGAATTAAGCAGATATATACCTGGAGATTCAAATATTTTGTAAGTGGAATCTTTTTGGAAAGGAGTTGAACATCTGCATGTATTGGCCGATACATGAACTTCCACCTTCGATCAGTACTCAATGGCTTGAGCACAAACTTCGCCTCATAATCGTTTACTTCATAATTAAAGAACTGTAAAAGAGGTAGTAAGTAACAAAAGAGATTTCATCACAAATCAAAGAGAGAGAGAGACCTCGAGGTTGATGCCGACGCGGAGGCCCTCGACCTCCTTGCGAAACTTGAGGAAGAGCTCGGAAGGCACGACGTTGATGGTGTACGCCTCCTCTATCGTCGCCGGTTCTCCTCCGCTCGCTTCTACTCCCGTTTCTCCTGGTCGCATGGCCATCGTGCGCACGCGCAAAGAGATGTGTCGAGGCGAGAGATAGAGATAGGTGGAGAGGAATTGAGAGAGAGAGAAGGCGGTAGTGCCGTACGAATCGTATCACCTAAGGTAACAGGATATTTCTGTTTGGATCTGGACCATCCAATCAGAATCCGCACGACTATTAAAGCGCATCTGTGCGGTACATCTCGGCCGTATTAGGCCCGGAGTTCTATCGAACGGCCACGATCCAAACAGAAATATTATGTTACCTCAGAGGATATGGATTCGTGGCGTACTGGTAACTGGTGTCGTGGTGGCCGAGGAGAAGACAGTAGAATACAAGATCGAAATGGGTCGGATCAACAGAGGATAAGTGAATTTCGGATTTGGGACCCGTTACTTTCAGATTGCTCTCATTCACTGTGTTGATAGGAATTCGGATCCTCCCAGATACCTGACTGAGAAAAAGTAGATCAGTATTATAAAATAAAGACAAATAATAATAAACAAGATAGAGAACACATAAAAAAGATAGCAATCTCTTTATTCATATATTTCTCATGTGTACAATACAAGATTACAATGTCTCTATTTATATGCCACAAATTGTAAATGAAAACCCATTATAATAATAAATAAGAGATTAAATTTCAAATACTAGTGGGATATAAGTTCCAATGGTAGTGGGGTAGTGGGGAAGTAAATGAGGATTAATATTGAGAGTTACAACATGAATGGACCATCCATTATATTCATAACACTCCCCCTTGGATGTCCATTCATAAGATAATATTATATATTATTTTTGACAGTGGCAATTGCATAACTAAATAGCACTTAATAAAGCTAATTTACTGATTAAATGGTCAATGGTGAAATTCAACTTTTTTTTTTTAAAAATTTGTTGCATAAAATATTTTTCACAAAATCCATCTTTTCATAAAATATTTTTCACAAAAAAAATATACTTATGCAACGGAAAATCCATCTTTAATCCTCTATTAACTGGAGATATAATGGAAACTTAAGAGAGACATAGCCCATAAATATGTCGTCTATATGACTGGCTATCATCCTATTTATTCTCTCACAATTAAAACAAAAGAAATTATACAAACATATTGAATAACTTTTTTCTTTTTAATCTATATACTCAGATAGAACGTAAGTGCTAGGTTTAAACTTTGTAATAGTCATTATAATCTATTAATAAATTATGGACGTTGTTGTTAACCAAAAGAATATTCATTCTTTATTGAAACGAAAAAATAATAATAAATACCATTTCAGAAATAAACAATAAAAATAAGTAGTTAAATTTGTTGTTGTCTAATTCAACAATAACAAACATAAAATTTTATTAATTTATTAATTAATATATTTATTTTGTATCCTATCATCACTAATCAAGTGACTATTATTTTTCTTTATTAATGAAATCAACATTATTCAAATAAGTAACATGAATTTGTAACATGAATTTGGCTATATTCAAATAAAAATTTCTCGATATTGTTATTCATATTTTTATTTTTATTTTTAGTGATGCTTGATATAAATCAGAAATATGTTTTGGCGTACGACAAGTATATCGGTAGACATGTACGTGACCAATGAGTTTTATCACCACAATAATAACATGAATTCTCTTATTTGCTATTATGTCCATTTTTTTTTTCATTATTTCTCCACTTCCGGTGAAAAGATGTGTCTTTTCTTCATTATCATGTCCACATCTATGAGTTTGTCTAGAAATTATCATTATTATTATGTTTTGATACATTCACTTCAGGGAATAAATCATAACTAATCGAACGAAATTCATAATTTTTCATCAACAACTCGATATTTTTGTTCAACCATAAAGAGACAAGAAATTTACTCAAAATATTTCTTGAAATCTTAATTAAATTATTGAAAAAAAATAATATAAATATCATGTAAAATTTGCGCATCATATAAATTTTCTTGAAAATTTCAACAGGAAAATTTCTTAAGATCTTCTTAATAAAATCTTCTTCAGGAAGATTAAATTATTGAAAAATTAAATTAAATTGTGCGCATCATATAAAATTTCTTGAAATCTTCTTCAAGAAGAACTTCTTAATATCTTTTGAAATCTTCTTCAAGAAGACCTTAATATATTTTGAAATCTTCTTTGAGAAGATTAAATTATTAAAATAACAAAATGAACATCATACAAAATTTGTACATCATATAAATCTTCTTCAGAAAGATTTCTTCAAATCTTCTCAGATTAATTTTTCTATATCATATATATCTTCTTCAGGAAGAAAAAAAAATTGCACTTCATATAAAATTATATGAACCATACTAAACATCTTAAAATAAATGTACATAAATTGATAACTTATTCCATTTAGCAATTACTTATTGGAAGTATTATTTATTTAAATAGAATTGAAATATAAGATATCAAAGTTACCTCGAATCTTTAACTATTAGAGCTCTCGTGCTGATAACGTGTTATAAAATAAAGACAAAGAATAATAAACAAGATAGAGAACACATAAAAGATGACAATCTCTTTATTCATATATTTCTCATGTGTACAATACAAGATTACAATGCCTCTATTTATAGGCCACAAATTGTAAATGAAAAGCCATTACAATAATAAATAAGAGATTAAATTCCAAATACTAGTGGGATATAAATTCCAATGGTAGTGGGGTAGTGGGGGAAGTAAGTGAGGATTAATATTGAGAGTTACAACATGAATGGACCATCCATTATATTCATAACAATCAGGACTTTTCTTTTAACCTGACACGAATCTCAAAACGGACTCCTATAGCTTTTATAGGGACCGGATTGAGTTTGTTCGGCCAGGTTTAATGTAGGTCGTCCGTTGCTAATTTTTCTCAGTCAGATACTTGGGAGGATACGGATTCGTTGATAGAAGTGTTCAAACATAAATTAAATAATCAAACTCAAATTTTATTCGGTTTTCAAAAATCTAACATAACGAATTGAATTAAACCTGCTAACTGAAGAACAACCAAACTAAAAAGGCTGAAGTAAATTTTGGTTTGATTGAACCGAAATCAAAGAGATTCAAAATTTAAAAGATTATAATTCTATACATATAGAAATACATTTAGTAATCATAGAAATAAATATCAAGATGTCAAACTAAAATAAGAGAGATTTAACTGAACTAAATATAAAATATTCAAGTAATTCAAGTAAATATTAAGTAAATTTCGATTTATTTAGTTGTACCAAAATAAGAGAAATCAAACTGAATTAATTCAAAATTTCAATCTAACCAAACCATTTAAATGAAAAATCAAACTATTTAATTCAAAATTTATCTGTTTGATGAAAAATAAATAAATTGGATCCAATAAAAACTCCTAGTTGAGATGTATTTTCTCAAAAGAAAATTGAAAACTAAATTGACTATTTAGATATAAGCCCATGGGCCAAGATCCGCCTGAGTAATAAAAGTTCAAATCCACAAAGACAATGATTTGCATATTAATCAAGTATTTGTTCTTAATAAATGGCAAGTCCAAGAACAAGGAATAATTATAATCATATAGACACCTTTTTAATAGTTAATACCATAATGTATCAAACAACCAAAAATAAAAATAAAATATATGGTCAAATAAAATCATACAAAATTGATAATATTTTTTACTAAATTTAGAAGAAACATGGACTAAAAAACCTACACAATTTCTAATAATATAATTTTTTGGGCTCATTAATTTCCAAAAAAAAAATGAACGAAATCATGTACGTTGATTATCCGGTATATGAATTGCACTCCGAGAAAATCAAATTTTAATTAGGAGAGTTTACCATACACAAATAAAATTCCTGAATCCATTTTAGTTGTAGTAACTTTGTAGTAACTTGATTGGAGTAACCAGTAATTTGACAAAAAAATTAGTAAAATTGGGATGAAGCCAATCAATTGTTTTTATATCCGTAAGAGATCCTATCCGGATTTCTAATCTGTAACCTTTTACACGGAAGATATTACTATTGTCACTGGACCAAAAACTAATTCTCTAGCAGTTACAATTTGTCGGAGTAACTTTGTAGTTTACTAATTTTTTGCTCTCATAATTAGACCAAACAAATGATAGGGCAGAATTATGAGAATTTATTCTAATCCCTTCTGGCCAAAAATAATTTAAGCTAATTTATTCTCTTTTCTTTTTTCTAAAATATTAAAAGTGTTGTTTTCTTCTTCTCATTGTAACAAAATTATTAAGGAAAATTTTCATATACCCTTCAAAAAGCGGTCATACACAGTAGCATTTAAGTATATAATTGTGTATGCATTATGAGTCGGAGAATGAACTATTTTTCTCACAAATCGACCAATTAGAAGACTGGGCACATTTTCCATATACAAACTAAATATTTTTTTAATAAAGGGTAAAATGGGAACATGGAATTAAAAAAAAAAACTCGGTGAGTTTTTGAAATTTGTGAATTTAATAAATTATGAATTTTAGAAGTAGAAATACACAATTATGAGGTTATGAAGGGCATACTTGAAGTTATCCCAATTATTAAATATGATATAAACCGACATTTTTATTAATATCCAAAGTTTAATACAAATAATTAATTGTGGCCAGAATCGGACCAATTATCGAAAAATACCCAAGCCGGCCAGAAAATGGCCGGCTTAGTCCCTCCCTAAGCCGGCCATTTTCTGGCCGGCTTGGTACCTTTTTTTTTTTTACCCGCATTTCACCCTATATATACCCCCATTTTCTCTCTCCTTCTCACAACTCTCTCATCTCACAACCGGATTTGAGCTCTTCTTTGAGGTAATTTTTTTTTATCTAATTTAATTTGTAATTTATTTATTTTAGGGTTTAGGATTTAGGGTTTAGGTGTTAGAATTTAGATTATATTGTTGTAATTTAGTGTAATTAGCTAAGTTGACCAATATTTAGTGTATTTTGGTCATTTTGACCATAATTAGGCTGATTAAGCGTAATTTTACCGAAATTAGCACAGATGACCAATATTTAGGGTATTTTGGCCTTTTTTTATCATAATTAGGCTCATTAAGCGTAATTTCACCGAAATTATGTTATTTTAGACATCAGGATGCCTAGAGCACGGCCTACCCCGCTTCCAGTAGTGGGCGAGCCGATCAGTAACAGCAGCACGGAGCACATCAGTCCTCTTCTGTGGATTTCCCACAGCGAGCACCGAGTCTCACTGGCTTCTCGTGAGGTACGTTCTTTTTCATAGATTTTCTTTAAATTTTGTTGGGTTTAAATTTTATTATGTTATCACCATGCGGATTACCTTTTTCAATGCAGGACACGGATCTTCTAGATGTGAAGTTGCGGTGCGTGCACATGAAGTACTACGATGTGACGGAGCCATACCTCGTCAACCTGGGTCTCTACCAGGTTGTGGACATCGTGCGGACCGAGAAAAGCATCATCAATGCATCTCTCATCGCTGGACTGGTGAAGCGATGGCGTCCCGAGACGCACACGTTTCACATGCCGTTCGGAGAGATGACGGTGACTCTCCAGGATGTGAGTGCTCTCTGGGGTTTGCCTATCCGTGGCACACCCGTCAGCGGCGTCTCTGACAGCACCAGATTCGCAGGTTATGTCGATGAGTTGTTGGGAGCTGAGCCTTCCTATGTCATTGGGGAACATGGGAGGTCTAAGTTTCATTTGCGGATGACGAGGTTACGGCAGCACTTCATCGCGGGTCTCTCGGCAGATTCCACCGAGCTGGAGATTCAGAGGTAAAATTTATAACTTGTTTGTACTAATCAATTTATAATACGATGATTATATTATAATTTTTATATGTTTTGTATTGCAGATATACACGGGGCTACGTGATGGACCTTTTTGGTTCTGTCATGTTTCCTGATTCCAGCGGTGACCAGATGCCGATGATGTATCTCCCGTTGCTGATGAACCTTGAGCGGCCGTCGACGTACAACTGGGGTGGAGCTGTCCTGGCATATCTATACTCCCACCTATGCCGTAGTAGTGAGGTAAGTTACCAACTCTTATTTTAGTGTAAATTATTTAATCAATCAATCCATCAAAATACATTGACGTGTAATGTTCTTGAAAATGCAGTCTGGGGCGAAGCAGATGTACGGGCCGGTACTCCTGCTTCAGCACTGGTCGTGGTCACGGCTACCGGTGAGCCGTCCTATCCCCAATGAGGCGCCGGATTGGGGAGAGCCTTGTTTGTTCAGATGCCCGGCATACGCCAAGAAGTGGTACGGTTTCCACCACTACTTGGATCGGACCCACGGTGCTACCGTTGGGATCAGGCCTGTCCGGTCAGAGCTTCAGAGTTTGCCTGAGGCTCTTGTTGAGTGGACGCCGTACGATCAGTTGTACGAGGAGTACCTCTTGCCGGGCAGTGTGAGTGACGAGCAGGAGCGGGCGATGTGGTTCTATCGAGGGCCACTCATACACTTCTGGACAGTGGAGCACCACTACCCAGATCGGGTGCTCCGCCAGTTTGGTCGAGCGGCGTTGATTCCTGCAGACCCATCTTTGCCGCGTCCCACGCACAGAGCCCTGCACAGGTAAGTCGTAGTCTATTGTATTTATTGTCAAATACATCAAATTACTTGATAGCTTTGTATTGCAACTAACGTCTTCCTTACAGCGTACACCACCGAGGGCGACTGGATAAGGACTGGAGCACCCATTTCGATCCATACTACAGGACGGCCCAGGATCCTCAGCAGACCCATTTCTATCATGAGCCAGATGGGATCATTCAGACCCAGGGAGATCCCCAGTTGAGGTACGATGTATGGTACACGCAGGTCTGCATGGTGAGTGTCTATCTGCAGGGTGATTACGGTGCCCATCTCCGCGACAGGATCAAAACCGATGATGGTTACCATCCCAACGGCCGTGCATGGGCTCGCCAGGTAAAGCACCTAAAACCACATAGTTTTGGTCTAACTTAGTAGTTCATCAAGGTTTGATCTGACATGCCAAATTTTTTTCAGCTTCTGGCTGCGATCAAGGAGTGTGGGCATGGGATCGCCATGCTGGGAAAGAAGAACTGGAGACGGCTTGGGTACCGCACCCTCAACTGGCGTGAGATAATTCTGGAGATGGCTTGGGTACCGCACCCTCAACTGGAGACGGCTTGGGTACCGCACCCTCAACTGGAAAGATCATCGGTATGCTGCGAGACGCCGGAGAGAACATCAACTGGCGTGAGATAATTCCGACCGAGCCTGACCCGAGCCCGGTTCTGCTAGATGATATGCCATCTTCCCCCGATTCGCATCCAGAGTGGGACTACCCTAATTGGGTATTGTCCGGCATTGGGTGGACGGCATAGTACGACGAGCATGGACGTCCGGTGCAGCCTCATGTATGTCATACTTCAGTATCTGTCAGGTTTTAATAAATTTCTTCATTCATATCAAATTTAATAATTTATGTGTATGATTGCAGGGTCCAGCAAAGATGCCACCACTTGCGGAGACCGATACTTCTGAGTACGAGTCCCTCTCGTGCAGTCTCCAGGACTTCGGGATATTCGATGAGAGTTTCATGTCGGCACCGGCATGGCCCCGATATGGCACAGAGATGCCGCATGATGGAGATGCTAGTGGTAGCGGGTCTCATACTCAGCCTGCCTTTGGGACTGGGTTTGCCGCATCTATCTTCGCTACACCTCCGCCAGTACCGACAGTCTCCACGGGCGATGCCAGATGGGATACTGCCGAGCAGATACTCAGGTCTGCCGATGCCCCAGATGAGCCCGAGAGAGACGGAGCCTGGCTGGCTGGCGCCGGGCGAACGCCGGAGTACCGCCTCATCGATATTCCCCCTCTCCGTTTTAGTTGTATTTTTACTAGTTTTGTACTATTTATATTTGATATACTATTTATGTTTGGTATATTTGGATTATCCTATATTTCGGTTCTTGTGTATGTGTGCTTTTATGGTACTATTTTTATATTTTACAGATCAAAATAAATTATCATGATAATGCTAAACAGAAAATATTACAACATTAAAATAGTAGCACAACATAAAAAATAATATAGCGTATTGTAATGTAATGTAATGTAATTTAGCGTAATTTAACATAATATAGTGTTATTCAATATAATTTCAATTAATATAGCGTATTTTAGTATAAATATGCTAATTATATCAAAAGAAGTAATATAACAAATAATTTAAACAAAAAATTTCAAATTTTCAGTGTTAAATTTCAATATTTTGATCTTCATAGTGTCTCTCTTAAAAAAAAAAAAAAAAAAAAGATACCAAGCCGGCTTAGAGAGGGATTAAGCCGGCCATTTTCTGGCCGGCTTGGGTATTTTTCGATAATTGGTCCGATTCTGGACATAATTAATTATTTGTATTAAACTTTGGATATTAATAAAAATGTCGGTGATATAAATATCAGATAGAAAGCGGAATTAAATAAATTAATTAATAAAGTGTAAATTCACATCTAGACTCTAGTACATAAAAGAACCTATTTAATTAAGAAACTTTATAGATGTGTTGCAATGAGCACCACACATGCCAGAAGGAAACATTTGCTGCTTTGATGGCAATTTCATATCACATCATTTAATAAAACCACCTACCTTGTAAACATCACTTTCGGAAATAATAAAATTAATTGTTAGGCATTTCCATTCATTTATGGATAAAAGCCTAAATTTATGGCCGTATTTCTTTTTTCCCATTTTGTCAATATTTAATATCAACTATACTTGATAAAATATGATAGGTCAAATATAAAGAAATATATTTATAATTGAATTAAATTGTATATTTTCTTAAAAAAATATAAGAGTAAATTATAGAAGGAAAAAGTTTCTTGGGCCTTTGAGGCCCAAATGAGATTGTTAATTTTGGGTCCAAAAACCCAACATATATTTTTTTTTCTAACATCTAAGCAAATCAAATGTAAATTATTAATATGAGGTGAAAAAAGAGGTCAAAACAAGTATGTTGAAAAATATTTGACTGAACCTTTTGTTTCATTTCACCTACTTAAATTCTCTCTAGGAATCTTCCAAGTTATTTCTCACTTCTCTTTTTCAAAATTTTGGACTGAATTAAATGAATTTTGTGTAGATAGAGAAAAACCTTGTGCTAAATTTTCATTGGTTTTTACAGCTGGCTTAGTTTCTCCTTTTTGTACTTTAAATTTTTCTTTTTGTCCTTTTTTGAGATTTCAAGTACTTCTCTAACAACCAACCCTCGTTGGACTTCTTTGCTCCGAACTAACCGACCAAATTAGAGTTTAATTATTTGGTCAAATCTCAAATGTGAAATTCAAAAAGTAGGGTTGAATTGTCAGTTACAATCATACAAATAGTTTGACACGTCATCTGTGTTAAAAAGAATAGTTTGACAAGTTATCTGTGTTAAAAAAATGCATGATGGGGCATCGTGAAGGAAACGGGTTACGTCTCACACTCATCAGATTCAAATTTGAGTTTGATGGATTCCGCTTCTGTCCAATTTGTTTTTAAATATGTGTCATCACTTTAATTTATGTGTGTTTGTTTTAATATTCGTGCAAATCTAATGCGCACGAATCATAAAGCGGACCGGACGGAAACATAATCTATCGGATTTAAATTTAAGTATAATGGACGTTGGAGGCAAATTTCATCCCATTATGAGTCCATATCATTGCAGTTATAGTTATCGTAGAAAAAATCCGGACCATGCAATATGTATTAGCACGAATATTAAAGAGAGATCGTGAATTTTCAACTTGTGCTAGATTGGTTCCGATTCTAATCGGACGGATTGGATTTCAAACTCAAAATTTGAGATACTATATAGAGGATACGGATTCGAGCATCCCTGCATTTTTCCAGGAATTGGAGGCGTTGGATCACAATCGGACCGTTCAGATTCAATCAAGACCTGTTAATTTTAGTTCTATTTGGATAGCAGGGAACATTAACCTTTTTATATTTTAGACAATTTTTTCTTTTGGTTGTTTATTTTCTAAAAGTGTAATTACTATAACAAAAAGCTCATTTGCATTATATTACTAGATCTATATATTTCATTAAAAATAATTGTGATATATATATATATAAAACAAATTTGTGATGTATGTAAAAATGTTATATATTGTCAAACATATTTTATTGGTTTTAGATGTGTTTCTTGCTTTCAAAGAAATTTTGCCATTACAGAGAGACTTGAGAGGTATTGAGAGTAACATCTTAGAGTTTATATAATTAATATACGCATATATATATTAAATTAATTGGTAAATTTCCTAGCTCTTAAAAGTAGCCAATAAAAACAACAGTTAAAACCGCAATAATTTTGAAAAAAAAAAGTAACTTGATAATGAACAAAGAAATAAAAGAAGTCAAACCTTTAGGAGCCATATGAATTATATGACTAGATAAATAATAAAGAGTGGGGATATGATCTAAAACTTTTGACATTCAAAAAGTTGATTCTCTGTATTATTTTATATTAATTTCTGAAAACAAAAATTCTATGTCTGTCATATCCATTTGCTTAGACTTGGTCGGTGGCATGAATTCATGCATGGAGTTGGTCAATGGTGGATTGCCAGCAGAATTTTTTTCAAATATAATTAATTTTAACGATTTTAACCAAAGTTCTAAATAGCGATTATAGCGCTATAGTTTTTAAGGTCCGAAAAAGCTATAGCGCAACCATAGCTAGCTATTTAGAATCATTATAAAAGAAAAGCGGTTAATAGCGTTATAGCTTTTGAGGTCCGAAAAAGCTATAGCGTAGCTATAGCTAGCTATTTAGAGCCCTAATTTTAGCTGAACAAGTAAAAGGAGTTAGATTTCATAAAAAAACAGCTCTACTGGTCTCTTACTTTAATGAAGGAAGAAATGTGTTTGCTTCACAGATGAAATGGCATTAAATAAACTTCACAAATTTTGTGTGAAATGGCTCCACCGATCCGCATGTTCGGTGGAACAAATGCGTTTCTCTCTCCACCGATTCCTTATCTCGGTGGAGCTGTTTCTTTATAAACATCAAAATAAACACATGAAATAAACAATTAGTTATTTTGATGTTCATAAATTAAATTCATTTCTATTATGAACACTGGATGTATATCTTGGTGGTTCTGAATCATTTACCAGATTTATAAATGATAAAAGTACGCCTGAAATTGACAACAAACAGTTGAAAATTACCTCTGACAAATATGACATCATGGTTTATGTCATGTGGAGAAAAAAAATGGATAAATTGTAAAACAGCGTACAAATGTCTGTGTCAGTGTGAAATTAGTGTCAAATTGACTAAAGAGAATTGAACAGTCTTTGATTTGCTTCCTGTATAAATGCAAAAAATTGACTTGACAAAACATCCATCATTTTTTTCTCTCTCTTTTATTTTAACTTGACAATTCTATATTTGGATCTTTGACCGGATGCTGGTCAACAGTTTTAGTGAACAAAAATTGTGGGATTTCACCGTAGCGGCACCGACCGCTACCGTTATAAAGGAGTCCGGCTACTATAACACTAGTGTCATTTCAAACTAAATAACACCACATCTTAAACCATTAGATCTACTTTAATATTCGTGCAAGACACTAGTGTCATTC
Organism: Carex littledalei; assembly: GCA_011114355.1. Taxonomy (NCBI): domain Eukaryota; kingdom Viridiplantae; phylum Streptophyta; class Magnoliopsida; order Poales; family Cyperaceae; genus Carex; species Carex littledalei. The sequence goes on along the minus strand of CM022083.1, from coordinate 9,846,842 downwards.
CAGCCCTATCTTGTGCACGAATATTAAAGTAGATCCAATGGTTTGAGATGTGGTGTTATTTAGTTTGAAATGACACTAGTGTTATAGTCGCCAGACTCGTTATAAAGAGTTTACATGGGCTAATATGTTTTATAAAGTATGGGTATCTTGTGCTTCATGTCATTTTTTTATTTTTTATTTAATATCCCCAATAAAATAAAAAATTATAAAAATGTCCTTGATTTTTTTAGATGTCTCAAACGTCAGGAATCCTGGCGGTTCTTGTTCCTACTGAACCATCAGGATTTGCGGCGGTTCTGTACCTAGTGGACCGCCAAGATATCTACCGTTCAGCAGAAATAGGAACCGTTATAATTCCTGGCTGTTGGGACATTTAAAAAAAAAATTTTTGAGGACATTTTTGTATTTATTTTATTTTATTGAGGATATTAGAAAAAATCGGGTTCTGGTTATTCGGTTAATATAATTTTCATATGAAAATATACTCGTTGGTCAAATTTTATATTTAAAAAAATTATCATTTCTTTAGATAAATACTTTTTTTTAGATGATTCAGAATCTATTACAACAATGATTTCTAATATTTAAAGAGATTGTAAGAAAATTTAAAAAAATGTAAAATTTGTTCTTCAAATACAATTTTATACAGAGATAATATTCAAAAATTTAAATTAACTGTTTGAATTTTTAAAACAGAGATATAATTTGAATGTGAAGTAAAAAAAGAGTCCATACTTTATAAGGCATATTAGCCCATCGCCTATATAAATATCAAATATAAAACATATCATATTTGATATCCGAATAAGCTATTAATGAATCTAATATATAATATTTTATGCTTTATATTTTCCTCCATTAAAAATATTTCTAAGTAGCATTCCGAGCTTTGGTCTCGGTGGACCGCGACAACACCGTTTTAGTGCGCGATTTTGATGAACCGCGCAACACCTTTGTGCATTGTTAAATCAAATCTCTTAAACCAGAAAGTTCTTGTAATTATTTCCGAAACCAAATTTTATTAGCTTTTCAAGTTTATTAAGTACTAAATTTCATTATGTGTTATATCTTTATGACTCTAATAACACTATATTTTGAGGAAACAAAATCACCTAACAATCATTATTTTTATTTCTTTACAATAAATTAGACAAATAAATAAAATAAAAATTAGAAGTAAATTTATGGATATATTATTGAACATATAAATAATCTAATAATTAAATTTATGTAATTTAAGTATTGTTTGATAATGTATTAAGAACTGTTAGTTTCTTACTTTTGAAATTTTAAGTCACTTGAAGTACGCTGAAACATATATCAAATTTCATCATATATATATATATAGACATGATATTTGAATGGTTTAGATCATGTCTATATTGTCGGCTTTAAATTTAATATTTATATTTTTTAAAATAGTTAAAATTATCAAAAAAAAAAAAAAACTACGGGAAAAAATAGAATTCAGATCTAGTGCCATAACTGACTGAGTACAATGGGATTTGAGTCGTTGGTTTTTAATCTGACACAAATCTCAAAAAATAACCTCAGTCGTTATTTAATTCAATCGTTCGACTGAGAGTTAATAAGAATTAATTATACTCAGTCAGGTAATACATATTTGAAAAAATAACCTCGAATTCTTGGCATAAATTATGTGGACCAAAATAAATTTATTCAAAAAATAATAAAGTTTCGTAATTTAAAACTTGTTTAACTAAAAGGAAAACATTTCATTTTATCAAAAATAGAAACCAAATTTTCATTTTGCAACACCATATATATGTGACGCAACTGTGCCTATTATAGTTTCTAGAACTTTGATATAATTGGTTTGACAGTTTAATTTATGATCACAATTAAATGACATGTTGTAACATAGCCGAAATTTTTATTTATAACATACTTCAAAACAAAAAAAAACCAAATAACCATCGTTCTCTGGAATTTAGATTTTCACCACGGCTGCACCGGCATTCTACGGACCCAAATGCTGGAGACCGCACAGGCATTCTGCAGACCTGCGGACCCATTTTTTTTTTTTTAAACTTTGAGATATCTTATAAATGGGGTGCCTCGGTATAGATGCAAAGCTCATAAATGGGGTGCCTAAGATATGAAATAAAAGGGGTCAAAGCTCATGGATTCATAACATAGTATTAAAAAATCAAAAAAATTGTATGATGCACGTGGTGCCTCGATAAAACACCCAAAAAAAAAAATGCACCCTGGGTCTGCACAATACCCGTGCGGACCCATTTAAGGGTCCGCATCGGCATTCTGCGGCCCCGCTGAAATGGGTCCGCAAAATACCGGTGCGGCCGTGGTGAAAATCTAAATTTTCGCTTATTTGGTTTATTTTTTTTGAAGTATGTTATAAATAAAAATTTCGGATAACACAGTTCCTAAATTTTTATTAATACCACTGTAAAAAAATCATAAATTATGGGGAATTCGAAAAATACGAGGGGTCGCAGATTAACTTGGAGGTCTCTCAAAAATCCAACAATACACTGTAATATACTGATATTTAAGTTTTTGAGGAGCTGCAGACTTGGAGGCCTCAAAAAATGAGGCCGCAGATTGAATTCAAAATTTTGATATTTTTCGAATTCTCTAATTTAATTTAAGTGGTGTTTTTTTTTTTAAATGGTATTAATAAAAATTTCGGAACATAGTTTGATATAATTGGTCAACGCTGATCTCCGGCCAAACAAATTGCCACGCTAATATCGCCTCTACATGTCAATTTTGGTTAAAGGAGGTATGGATTCTCTGGTTCCTATGTGCCAAAACAAGGAGCGCCACATCATATAATATTTATTTTATCAACACTACTAACTACTACTGAATACTGATCATAGTAACATAATTCGCGATCAATTTGCATATAATTCATTATTTTTACATTTCCGAACCGAACATCGAATAAAATACAAAAATAATATTATATGTTTTATTCGTGAATAAAACGCAAATCACGAATTATTCGTGAAAAAACGCGTATTTTTTTTGTTTTTTTGGGTTTTTTTTGCTTCTTTATGGTACTGAATCATTTCCGAATTATACTCGAATTATACCCGAATTACGAAATTTTGACCTCGCCGAATCAAACTAGAACTATTCATCTGTCACTGTGCTACTGATAAAGTAACTCAACTTTAAGCCAAAAAATTTTAGTTACCACCCTAAAAATTCAAAATTCTAACATTACTATTGTTTTAGGAAAAATTCAAAATTTCACACAGATGCAGACTAGGTTTGCGCACTATTTTTTACGCCAATTTTTGTTTTTTTTTCTATTATGTTCTCTTTCTGCACATAACAACAGACTTTTGGTGCGTACACCCAGTCTGCGCACGTGACAAGTTTTGAATTAAAAAAAAACAACAGTAATGTCAGAATTATGAACTTTTAGCTAGGGTGGTAACCATTATTTTTTTCAAAACTTTAAGTTACCGAATAAAGAATTCAGATAGTCAAATTCATCTAATTCGAGTTAAAGCAAAATGAATCTGGACCGTCAGTTCTATGTGGGTATTAATATTAAAGGGGCCTTGTGCATTCCACCTCAGGCCGAATTGTCCCAGATCTTGATCGGACGACCATGATGCATTAACTCAAATTTTGAGTTAATGCAGAGGATATAAATTCGTCGAATTCTCACATGCACAATTATTAAAGCAGACTGTGAATTTCAACGTTGAACTGAATTGATCCGGATTCAAATTAAACGGACCGCATTCGAAACTCAAAATTTGAGATACCGTACAGGATACAGACTTGATACTAATAGAGTCTCATTAGACAAATAAAGTGAAGAAAAGCTTCAGATTTTCAAACTTTTTTTATATGTGTCTTGATATACCGAGTGATGTCGGCACCGCCACAGAAGATCAAGAAACATATTTTAGTGAGGAGCTGCTTGTGGTTGTCTCCTTCTTGGAAAGCGAATCAGATCTACTGTAGTCCTTGTCCAAGAAGAAATGGTTTACAGCTACGAGTGTGCTCCTCTTATGTGCAGTGCCGACTATTTGGATTTTTAAAGAGTTTTCAGAAAATTATGTGGAGCTTCTGTGTTGCATGTTATGTGGCACAGAATCTTAACACGTTTTAAATGATTAATTACAAAGTTTCATTGAAAGAAAATATTATAATTAAATAATAAGAGTAAATGATTAGTTAATCTAATTGAACCTATAATCATAAATTAAAATTATTTTTTACAGTTCTAAAAATTATTAAGATATTTTTTGTCAATAAAATTCCATACTAACAGTATAGTTTTACAGAATTCATTATCCTTATCATTTATCATCAAGATTTATACCTTCGTTTATTTCAATTATATATATTTCTAATTCACTGATGCATCATTTTTCATTTGGGTAAGAAAAAGGTTACTGGGATACATTGGACCAGTTCCTAGCAATTCAAGTAGAGTGATATTTAAGATAGAAGTGGTCAAGTGGGATGTGAAATTCCCAAAATACCCTCCGGATGTCTCCATAATCTGATCTAAAATCCCATTAAAAAAATAGATCAATCCAATTTGAGCTTTTTAATTATTAACCAACCCACAATTTAAGATTTTGAAGAAATAAATCTTGATTTTTTTAATTTTTATCATTATTTGGTGAGATATGTCTATTTAAGTTTTTTTTTTAATCATCAGTAGGATATTTGGTGAGATATGTATCCAAATTTTGACTTCCAAATCTCAAATCTGATCTAAAATCCCATTAAAAAAATAGATCAATCCAATTTGAGCTTTTTAATTATTAACCAACCCACAATTTAAGATTTTGAAGAAATAAATCTCTATTTTATCTGATCTAAAATACCATAAAAATAACCGATCCAATTTGAGTTTTTTTAATTATTAAGCAATCCACAATTTAAGATTTTGAAGAAATAAATCTTGCTTTTTATCATTATTAGTAATCATCAGTAGGATATTTGGTGAGATATGGAGCTCTCATATTGCCATTTTATAATAGCATTAAATTAGGGGTACTGTGGCCAAACCTGTGAGGAGACCTAATTTAGCAAAAGAGTTTCGTGTGGATCTTGCAATTTTGATGTTGAATTGGATTTTTTTCAAATTTTTAAATCAATCCAAATCGCCACTATACCAAAGCTCATGTTAGTTATGCCTTTTTTTTATTATTGTTTTTATTTAAATATTCAGATGCTATCATTACTAGAGATTTAGGACTATTTTTGAAGATTTCATTCCGAAAATAAAAATACATGTTGGATAAATAATTAAATTTGTAAATAGAGATTTTTCAAATATATTATAGAGTACAACATAAAAAAAATATATAATATTTGATAAATAATCATACAACATTGTAATTAATTTCATATATTATACCACAAACATTAATTAACATTTATTATTAAAAAAGTTAAATAATTTCCAACTATATAATTAATTAATATCCAGCTATACAATTAAAGAGTTTGGTGCGGATCTTGCAATTTGATAATTTGATGTTGAAATGATTTTTCAATATTTAAAATCAATCCAAATCGCCACCGTACCAAAAGCTCATGTTAGTCATTCCTTTTCTTTTATTATTGTTTTTATTTAAATATTCATATGCTATCTTTACTAGAGATCTAGGACTATTTTTTAAGATTTCATGACGAAAATAAAAATACATGTTGGATAAATAATTAAATTTGTAAATAGAGCTTTTTCAAATATATTATAGAGTACAACATAACAAAATATATATAATATTTGATAAATAATCATACAACATAGTAATTAATTTCATATATTATACCACAAACATTAATTAACATTTATTATTAAAAAAGCTAAATAATTTCCAACTACATAATTAATTAATTTCCAGCTATACAATTATAGAGTTTGGTGTGGATCTTGCAATTTGATGTTGAACAGGATTTTTTTAATATTTAAAATCAATCCAAATCGCCACCGTACCATAGCTCATGTTAGTCATGCCTTTTTTTTATTATTGTTTTTATTTAAATATTCAGATGCTATCTTTACTAGAGATTTATGACTATTTTTTTGAGATTTCACTATGAAAATAAAAAATACATATTGGATAGGTAATTAAATTCTTAAATAGGGAGGGAGGCTATCAAATAGAGTACAACTTGGAAAAATTACATAAATTTTGATAATAATACAAAGTAATTAATTTTAGTTGATCAAACAATTAAAAATGCATAATGAGGTCTCGAAACTCCACCATCTTTATTGAGTATTAATTTAATAAACTAAATAAAAAATTAAATACTATAAGATTATAATGATGAATAAATTATAAATATTCATATAAAAATTAGATACAGATATTTGATATCTGAATATCCGTATGGATATGGATACGAACATAGTTTTACGTTTCAATATATAGTTTAATATATATTGTGAAAAAAATATGTTATTCATCATTATAAATAAATAAATATTATGAATTTTGATAATTTTTAATAAATGTTCTATCCGATCCGTATCCGTCTAATATCTGATCCGTTTTCACCCCTAATTGGTTGACAAAGAAGGTTGTTTTGTTGTAGATTAAAAAAAAACAACTTTTGTTTTACCTCTTGTGTGTGTGTGTGTGTGTTATAGCCTAAAATAGGTCATTAGTTAAGCTAACAGTAGTCAATTAGTCAAAGCTCTAATTAGTCATTACATAATTCAAAGTCCTTGAAACCGTGTAATCTAAATATATAATCTACCGACAACATATTTTTTTATATGGTACAGAATCTCTTTGCCACGACAACAAAATTAATCAGCAATTGGATCCTATGAAGACTAGAATCAGACTTCTGTTTCAATTTTTTTTAATAAATGATAAAAATTGGGGTTCTTACCAACTATTATTTAGTAATCTTGATAGCATATTTTAAATAAGAGGAGGGTTCAAATTTTAAATTAGAGGAGGGTTTAAATGATTTTACTCTTTATGCTTCATTTATGCCTTTATTTTTAAATCTTTAATAATTTAAAATTTCAGACTTAAATGTCAAATAAAACCGTCAAATATGTCTATGTAATTTTTTGATGTACATATAAAATATTGACATTTCAACTTTGTTTTAATCTATTATCAAGAGCTTGCAAAAAAATACATTAATATGGATATTTATGGACGTTGAACTTTTAACTTATTGATTCATAAAAAAGATAATTTTTATGTGCACTTGAAGAACATAATAAATATCACATGTAACGGTATTATTCTGACATATAAATTTTAAAATTATTATTATTAGAGCATTCAAAAATTAGATCACGAGGCATATAAATCCTCCTCTTTAAATAATGTAAAATATTATAATTTTGAAAATAAATATATGAAATTTATATTAAGTTAAGCTCATGAAGAGAGTTCATAATTAGCTTAACCTAAAACAAATATCAAATTAATTTTAAATAATGAATTTAAACTTCTGATTTTGTTTACTTCAACAAGATAGGAATTTGCATTCCAACCTTTTTTAGTTCATTTTGTATAAAGTTAAGGAGTAAACAAATTATCAAAAATGGATGAACTAAAATAATTCATTTTTTTACTTTTCTTATCTTATATAAATTGTAAAACAATTGTAAAACAAAAATGTTACACACTAATGTACGCCTCATAAAGTAAATATTGCGGTCAGCAATTTGAATTTGTTATTTGAAACAAATTCAATGGTTTTTGAGATTAAGTTCTTAAAATATTTTAATAAGCTTAAGCTCATATGAACTAAAAATAAATTCATGAATGTATTGCTGATCATATGTCTATATATCCTACCAACCGATATTAATGATTTTAAGTACCATTTAATAACACCATATAAATGGCTAAATTAGGACCATTAAATTTTTTTATAATTAAATAATAAAAAAAGTGTATAAAATTTCTCATCAACCTTAGAAACCATGAAAAAATAAATATTAAAATTTCATCCTGGTAATGATTATAGTTATAAAAAAAACCATTAAAAGCATGAACCAGTGTCCTTATTTTTTCCTATTCATAATTTTTTTTAAATTTCAGGCTAGTAATGATTACAGTAGAGAAAAAAAACCATCATAAGCATGAACTAATTGTCCTTATTATTTTTCTTAATTAATTCATACAAAATATTAAAATTTATGGCTGGTAATTATTATTGTAGAAAAAAAACCCATCATAAGCATGAACTGGTGTCCTTGCTTTTTTTCTTAATTAGTTAATGCTGAAAAAAAATATTAAAATTTCGTCCTGGTAATGATTATAGTTATAAAAAAATAAAACCATTAAAAGCATGAACCAATGTCCTTATTTTTTCTTATCATAAAAAATATTAAACTTTCAGGCTGGTAATTATTATAGTAGAGAAAAAAACCATTATAAGCAAATATATTAAAATTTCAAAAAAATATATTAAAATTATTTTTTCTTAGTTAATTCTTCAAACAAATATATTAAAATTTCAGGCTGGTAATTATTGTAGCAAGGAAAAAAAAAAGCATTATAAGCATAAACTAGTGAGCAGTGAGGAGGAACAACTTTTGAAGGGCAAAATGGTCATTTACTCAGAGCAAGGCAGCCAGCAAGCGCATGCTCTCCTGGCTCCTACTAGGAAGCTGCGAGATCTCGCTTGTTTTCCTCGCGAGTCTTTAGAAAAGAGACCCAGCCCATTTTTAAAACGCTACACCACGTGTTGGCGGCGCGACCAAAGTGACTCCTGTCCGTTTACCGTTTTACCCCCAAATCATAACACCTGAGGTAACAGAAATTTTGAATTTAGATCATGACCGTTCGATCTGCTTCAGCACGAGTATTGAAGGACACGTGCCTTCAACAATTCTGATCGGACGGTTAGGGTTATAAACTCAAATACTCTGTTACTTTCGGCATGGATTTTAACAGAGCAGTTTTGACTTCATGCAGCGCATGGACCATAATGCAGTGCTGTTTTTAATCTATTGTTCATGCTCTGAATGGAGTCAAAACTACTCTGTTAATATCTTTACCCGAATTCACCTCTCCCGAGGTAACAGAAATTTGATTTTAGATCCTGACCGTTCGATCTTAATTTGCACAAATATTAAAGGGGCCCTTGCATTCCACCTCGGGCAGGAGTGGTTCAGATTCATGCAGCACATGGACCTTATGTTAGTACTGTTTTGAATCTATAATTCATAGTCTGCATGAAGTCAAAAATGCTCTGTTAAAATCTTTGCCCCTCGTCTCTTTCTCTCTCTCGCCTTTATAAAACCATCTCGCTTCCTCTCCCAACTATCCATCCTTCCTACCCCCAAAGAAATAACAAAAAAGCAAAGAAGAGAACTTTTCACTGAATCAATCAAACAACGAAGAAGAAAGAGAAATAAAAGGATTGTTGTTTTTGGGTTTTTAGCTGTGTTGCCAAATAGACCCGCTAATGGCGGTTTCAATGGATATTTTGTGTAGACCCTTTACTGGAGAAGGAAGCAAACTATGCTTCTCCTCTAGTAGGTCGCTAAATTCGAGACAGAGGAGAGGCGTCGTGCGAAGAATGGGGTTGAGAAGTCCCATGGCGTCGGCTACGGTCGAGAGAATGGTGGCGAGTGAGGCGATTGTAGAGAAGGAGAAGGCGGTGAACTTCATGGCCAGAGCTGTGGTGACAGTGAGGAGGAAACGGAGAGAGGATCTGAAAGAGACGATTGCGAACCAGTTCGATGCTTATTCTGAAAAAATGATCTGGAGGAGTGTTCTTTTGGAGCTGATTGGCACTGAGATTGATCTGAGTAAGTTGCAATTTTATTTGATTTTTCGTGAAATTTCAGTGCGAAGTCCAATTAAAATTTGATTTTGGTAGGTATTCTTAGAATATTCCAGCTGTTTTGTTGACAAGTATACTGATCGGGAAAAGTTCTTTGTTTTCTTTTTATAAAAGAGTGATGCTATGAAGACCCATCTTTTTCCCCAATTGACCTTAATTCATACTCTTAAAGGCCATGTACTTTATTGATGGATTCTTTTTTGGCGCTGCGCATTATCTGTTATTCTTCCAATTGCTCAAACATGCAATTTTTTTGGAAGAGTACTCTATAAAAACATCCAACTTCTAAATTGCATGATTGTGCAATAAAATGGTGTACACTTATTTCAATGAATATCTTAGTTTCTTCCCTCAATGGATGGCAATGAACATATAATTGGGATATATTTGTTTCTAAATATAACCATGGAGGGAGGCATCATCTCCTTATAAAACACCTATACAAGACTTCGCTTATACTTGAATGAGCATTTATTAGTGACAGTTGTTTCTCAACAGTACTTATATGACCAGTGACCTCTGTCTTGTTGTACCCTTTTTCTGAAAGTTTTCAGAAAGGCCCCTATACTTTATTATTAATTGTAAAAGGGTCCTTTCCAATATGCAAAAGGGCCCATTTCTGTTCCAATTTATGAAAAGGGTGGGTTGTCATGCAAATTAGCAACACTGATTTCCTTTTGAAACATATCAATTTTCTTTGTGTGCCAGCTGTTTTCATAACTAAAACTACTTCCCTTTAATATCTGTCTGTATATCTAGTTTTTTTTTTTAATCGACAGTTGTGTGTATGAAGAGAGATATTTATTAAATGCAACAGGATTAACTTATTAATTATTTTGTTTTATTTATGAAGAAACTGGAGGTCCAAAAACAAGCAAGCGGACCAACCTGAAAGGTTGGTTTGACAAGAAAGATTTGAAAGCTGAGAAAGTGGTTTACACCGCCGAGTTCATGGTAGACTCGAGTTTTGGTGAACCGGGTGCAATTACAATTTTGAACCGTCATCAAAGAGAATTCTTCTTAGAAAACATAGAGGTACAGGGCTTTCCGACTGGTACCGTCCATTTCACTTGCGACTCTTGGATCCAGCCTATTAGAATCCGGCCCAATAAGAGAATCTTCTTCACCAACAAGGTACCTTATTTTTTTTTTTTTTTGGGAAAAAGAGTTGCATCTCTTATATAATATTTATGTACTTAGTACAATCTGTAGATTATATTTAGGGAAATTGTTGATCTTTCATAAATGTTGCAACTACCACCAGCGTCTAATTTAAGTAAATTAAATTGAAGTTTTACCGCATGTAGTCCTTTCACAGTAGCGTTGACAAACTATGAAATGTTCCATTTTTGAATAGTAACTATAACAAAAAAGATGAAGAGCATAGAATGAATATATTACCTTAGCAGTTATAAAACTTTTTTTTTTTTGTAATGTTTTTTTTTAAGTGCTTTTCCAGCCAAAAAAGATGATCTTTTACAGTTTTTTAACCCTTTTTATGTTATTTTTGCGTCTGTTGTTTATTTTGTTACAAATTTTGTCAACTACAGCCTTACTTGCCATCAGAGACTCCACTAGGCCTGAGAAGGTTGAGGGAGATGGAGCTGATGGAACTGAGAGGTGATGGGAAAGGAGAGAGAAAGATGACAGACAGAATTTACGACTATGATATATATAACGACTTGGGAAACCCTGACAAGGGAACGGAGTTGGTACGGCCCAACATAGGAGGGAACAAAGCTTTGCCTTATCCTAGACGTCTACGTACCGGGCGACCCCCATCTGAAACAGGTACAGTAATAATGCACTTGGTAAAACAAATTGTTAGTTGCTCGAGAATTTACCAAATAAAGCAACATCCTTTCACATTAACTCCAATTGACAATAATGCCCCTGATATATAACAGATGAGATGGCAGAGAGCAGAATTGAATACCCGGAACCAATCTACATTCCACATGACGAAGAATTTGAGGAGAAGAAGCTGGAGATGCTGGCAGATGGAGATGTAAAAGCGCTGCTGCACAACCTGGTGCCGCTTTTGGTGTCGTCTCTCTCCCCTGAGACCAACGACTTCAAGGGATTTCACGACATTGACAACCTCTTCAAGGAAGGTCTCCGCCTCAAGCAGGCCCTTCAAGACTACCTCCTCGAGAAAATCCCCTTTGTTACTAAGATTCAGGCTAGTGAGGGGCTGCTTCGCTACGACACCCCTCATATCCTCCGAAGTATGTAACCCTTTATCTATTCTATTCTGTATGGTTGTATTTATGACAAGTATGGGAATGTTTTTTTTTTTTTTTTGTATCTGAGTGCAAGTGACTGAATAGTGAGATTTTGGAATTTATGCAGAGGACAAGTTTGCATGGCTGAGGGATGATGAATTTGCACGACAAGCACTAGCTGGTATCAACCCAGTAAATATTGAGCGGCTTCAGGTACTACTCCACGTTAATCGTTTTGAGTTACTGTATTGAATAGAAAATATTGTTGTTGGAAAAAAAAATCTAATTTTGCCCCTCTATGATTTCAGGCATTTCCTCCTGTAAGCAAGCTTGATCCAGATGTTTATGGCCCGCCTGAATCAGCCATCAAGGAAGAACACATTATTGGCCATCTTAATGGCATGTCAGTTCAACAGGTAACCTAACTGACTGTTCTTGTAGATATCCATAAAAAGAAAGAAGAAAACTTAACAATTTTCATATAATTAGATTTCCGAGGGTTAATTTAGAAACTTTTATTTATTCACTTTTTGAATTTTTGATGTAATGTAGGCATTGGAGAACAGCAGGCTATACATGTTAGATTTCCATGATATATATCTTCCATTCCTCGACAAGATAAATGCACAGGATGGACGGAAGGCCTATGGAACCCGTACCATATTCTTTTTGACAGATTTAGGTACACTAAAACCGATCTCCATAGAACTGTGTCTCCCACCTGCAACCCCAAATTGTGCTCGGGCAAAGCGGGTCCTGACTCCACCGACTGATGCGACCAGCAATTGGTTGTGGCAACTCGCAAAGGCACATGTATGTTCCAATGATGCTGGGGTCCACCAACTTGTCAACCACTGGTATGCTTAAATAAATCTTATAATATATATATATATAGTGCTTGGCTATTATGCTTATATAAGCATATGCCCACATATGCTTAAATGTTCATTTTTGCGTTTCCAATGTTCAAATGGTCGATCCGACCGTTCATCTTGTTCTCCATATTAATATGTGCTTGGAGACCAAATTTTACATTTTTCTGAATTCTTTTACTATTTATTAAGCCACTTTGAAAATTGCTGATCATATGGTCCAGAATTTTGTTGCACTGTTTTTACTGTTCACCCGGATCAGCAATTTTCAAAGTGGCTTAATAAATAGTAAAAAAATTCAGAAAAATGTAAAATTTGGTCTCCAAGCACATATTAATATGGAGAACAAGATGAACGGTCGGATCGACCATTTGAACATTGGAAACGCAAAAATGAGTTATAAGCATATGTGGGCATATGCTTATATAAGCATAGTAGCCAGCCCCTATATATATATATATATATATATATATACTGATCAATATTTCACTCATCTAGTCCAATATTTAAATTTATAATCCAAATAACGATGTAGGTTGAGAACGCATGCTTGCACGGAGCCATTTATCATAGCTGCCCACCGCCAGCTCAGCATCATGCACCCAATATTCAAGCTGTTGAAACCCCACATGCGGTACAACCTCAAGATAAACTCAATTGCAAGGCAGATCTTGATCAGCGGAGGTGGTGTCATTGAGTCTGGCTTCACTCCAGGGAAATATTGTGTGGAGATGAGCTCGGCCGCGTATCGGGACCTATGGCGCTTTGATCAGGAGGACCTTCCTTCTGATCTAATCAGAAGGTTTGTTTTTTTTTTTTTTTTTTAATTGAGACTTTTTCTTTGAACCTAAGTGCTGCCTAACATTCAAACGTGGTGGTTAATTAAGCCTTAACTTACTTGAGACTAATTTGGGTTGAATTAAATCCAGTCTGAATAGGCCTAATTTGGTGCTGTTGCACAGTTGATGAACTGATGAGACTAACTTGGGGTTATCTACATGGGCCTAACTTGGATGCCATTGCACAATTGATGACCTGACGTTAGGTTAGCTAAATTAGGGCCTTAATGAAACTGGAGGAACAGCTGTGATTATTATACCATTGCTCTCCTGTTCTATGAAAGCATGGTTGAGCACCAGTTGCCAATTTTTTCTGTATATCACATAGGTTATGTCTGAAGTATGAAAATAGATGTGTATTCAAGTACATTATGCTGTTGTACATCAAAAGCTAACTTGCATTTCTCTCCTAATATTCCTTTCAGGGGAATGGCTGTACCAGATCATACAGAACCACATGGCCTACGACTCCTAATCAAAGATTATCCATACGCAACCGACGGGCTCCTCCTCTGGTCGGCCATTGAGAAATTTGTCCAATCATATGTTGCCACCTACTACCCGACCTCCCAGTCAATCCTTTCTGACACAGAGCTTCAGTCATGGTATGCAGAGTCTGTCCAGGTGGGCCATGCCGACCACAAGTCTGCCCCTTGGTGGCCCCAACTAACCGACCAATCAAATCTAGTCTCAATTCTCACAAAGCTAATCTGGCTAGCATCAGCTCAACATGCAGCTTTGAATTTCGGTCAATATCCATTGGGCGGGTATGTACCGAACCGGCCACCCCTCATGCGCCGCCTCGTACCAGTTGAGACTGACCCTGAGTACAAAAATTTTGTGGCCGACCCACACCGGTTTTTTCTCTCGGCATTACCGGGTTTGACCCAGATGACAACTTTTATGACGGTTATCGACACATTATCTACTCACTCGAAAGATGAAGAATACTTGGGAGAGAGAGATGACAACTGGACTGGAGATGAGGAGATGGTGAAGGCCTTCAAGGAGTTTGCAAAGGAGATTATGGAGGCTGAGGAGGAAATGGAGAGAAGAAATGGAGATAGGGAGAGGAGAAACCGGTGCGGGGCTGGGGTCATGCCGTATGAGTTGATGCAGCCCAGTTCTGAGCCAGGTATTACTTGCCGAGGTGTGCCAAATAGTGTAACAATATGATAATATAATTATTTGGTTTTTGGTTCATAGAAAATTATTTGGGAGCCTTCATTTGTGGCTTTTTGATTTTTCAAGTTATTTCTAGGGATTGTATTGTACAATATTGTATAGAGCTTATAAAAAAAAACTAAATAGGAGGTTTAATTAGGGGGGGGGGGGGGGGGGGGGGGGAGGTAAAGAAAAAATAAATAAATGTACAATAACTATAGAATGTACAACTATTCATTTATGTTAAGTGGATATACTGTAGTCGGAATAAAGCACATGTTATTTCAACTTATCTGTGGTTGTATATGATTTGAATGGCTAATTAAAAAGATACATACTAGCCATAAGCTATAGCATGTTGTAGCCTGCTCAAGCCCGGTACTGGTATCTGCTATTATACCTGTCTAGGATGGATCAGGAACCAACTGCTAGTCATATAGTTAGAAATTTTCTGAATAACATTTCTCTGAATTTCAATAAACAATTATGCATAAATAAAATGTTATATTATGTTACATAACCTAAATTTCCTTCAAAATTCATAATGCCTCAAACAAATTATTACTTCAGAAGAAAATGAAAAGTATCTTCATATTTACAATGAAAAAGAAAAGAAAAGAAAAAATCAAATATATACTTACTACATCTCAACATTCAGGAGTAGAACTGGGTGTTTTTTAGTTCACTAAGACCCTTTGTAAACTTAACTCTAAAACCTATCGGCTGATTCAAATGACAAATTCAAACCGGACCGATCTATATTACGAATGAGTGTACATCCAAAAATTTTAAATTTTCAAATTATTTTGTATAGAGTCAAGTGGTAAAAAAATATTCAAAAAATGAATGCATTAAAGTTAATTTATAAACTTTTAATTTTGACCGCTTGACTTTATACCAAATTTATTCTAAAATTTAAAATTTTCATATGTAGACACATCACTCGTAAGGTGGATCAGTTTCAACGGTTTGAATTCATCGTTTGAAGTCAATCCGATAGATTTTAGAGTTAAGTTCACTTAAGATTTAAGAATATCCTAGTTCTATTCAACAATCAGCATATCCTCTAAGCAGCTCTATTGACCTCTTACTTTCCAGTTCCCTGTTTATGGGCCCAATAAACAACTAGAGGACCGCAAAGCATACTAATATTTGCAATCAATAATCCTGTGATCCAATTGTTTGAAACAGATTCAAGCCCAAAGCTTACAAAAAGACTAATCACAGCCACAACAATTGGAGCTCCGATACATGTTGTGAGCATCAACCCCTGAAAAATAAATTTAAATAATTATCATAATTTAAGTAACAGGGTTCTATACTTCTATTTTAGAACCAGATAATAATAAATAATAAATAATAATAATAATAAAAAAAATGAAAAAAATAAGTACGTAAATTAACCATCAAAGGACCGGATTCATATCACCTAAGGTTGTTTATATTTATATTTAGATCCGGACCATCCGATCAAAATCTGCACGAATATTGAAAGAGTCTAGTGCTTTCCACCTCAGGTCGGATTGGCCCGGATTCTGATCGGACGGTCCGGAGAGAAGTTTTGAGATTGAACCTGCGAGACTCTTAAAGCGATCAATAGGTTGAGAGGTAAAGAAAACCAGCATTACCTGATGATATGGGGCCTGGGCCTCTGGAAGGTTGTCAGGGTAGAAGAGAATACCGACCACTGCAGCAATGTAAAGGCAGAAAGCAGAGAGGAGTCGCAACCGCCAGATTGGATTTGATTTATTATGACCTAAGATGAAATCAACAACGAATGAGAGACAGCCTGCATGGCCCATTGGCTCGTCGGAAAGGCTATCTTGGGCCTCAATATCTGGGCTTATCAGCCCTATATTGAACTGAGGCTGTTGATCTGACGGTCGGCGGCCCGGTTGCAGGCTCTGGAGGTCATTTGGATTTTCTAAATCGCTGACTTGTACTTCTTGGTCGCCACTTTCTCTTGGGCCTTGAATGCTTAAAGGGCCAAGACCCAGTCCTGAAATTTGGGCCACCATATTCGGGGGGTTGCAATCCTTCATTGGTTGGGAAGTAATTTCCATTTTTTTTTGTTTTTATTTTATTATGGTAACGATTCTGAATGTTGGGTAGATCAAGAGAGAGAATGGGGCGAATAGGTAAGGATCAGAGGGGTACAATACTTAAAAGACGGTCTGAAATTATTTCAGCTGGATCAAACTCAATCTGGTGTATATGGAAGATATGGGAAGTTTGTTTTGAAATTGGTGTCAGGTTAAAAAAATGCTCCGAATTTAGATATCGTACCTGAGTTATCCGGGGGATATGAATTCAATATAGGTAAGGCAGGAAAGAGAGAGAGAGAGAGAGTTTGGTTTGTTAGAACTTAGCTGATCGTTATTCTCCAAGATGCTTAATTCGCAAGAGAAGGGGTTTTATAGGTTCGAAGAAATTATAACCTTTTCGGATATATGGAACTATTCGCCGCAAATGCACACGTCGTTCTGCACTGCTACAACTTTTTTAACATTGTTCTGCACTGCTACAACTTTTTTGAAGGAAAATGATCTTCTTTGGCACAGGGGCAAGCGGCTGTGTGTGGACTTTGTAGCTAGACAATGATATTATGATCACAGTGATAAACAAATAGTTCGGGTTCGGTTGGGGGTCAAAAATTCGTGATTCGAAAATAATTCGGATATAATTCGGTACCACAAGGAAGCAAAAAAATAAAAAATAAAACAAAAAAAACCCCAAAAACTAAAAACTAAAAAACTAAAAAAATAAAAATAAAATTCGCGTTTTTTTCTCATTTTTTTCGCGAATAATTCGTGATTTGCATTTAATTCGCGAATAAATTTATTATACGTTTTTTGCATTTTATTCGGTGTTCGGTTCGAAAAACGTAAAAAAAACAAATAAAATGCGAATTATTAATTGACACCCCTATTAAATTTCGAAATCATGTTTCTCTTTTGCTTTCCTTCTATGCTTAGATTGATGGCTGTATATATGTTGTTATTTACTTATTGAGTGAGGCTACGGTGCTATGCATAGCACCAATTGGGTCCGTACTACGGCTCAAAATTTGACTTTTCAAAATTCTAACGGTCGATCCGAACCGTTCAACATGATTATAAAATGAATATGTACTTGCAAACCAAATTTTACATTTTTTCGAATTTTTTTACTATTTTTTCGAAAATCACTTGATATGAACATTCTGGACCATCCAAAAACAGCCTATCTAAAATAATAGTAAAAAAATTCGAAAAAAATGTAAAATTTGGTTTGCAAGTACATATTCATTTTATAATCATGTTGAACGGTTCGGATCGACCGTTCAGATTTTGAAAAGTCAAATTTTGAGCCGTAGCATGGACCCAATCCGTGCTATGCATAGCACAGTAGCCTCACTCTTACTTATTTGAACATATATAGATGCGTTTCATTATTGCTATGTACTGATTGCATCTAATTTGAACATATAGTCGAAAGTAAATATGAGAAGTCAATATTATGATTTTTTTGTACTTAGAAACTAAAATCATGGTTGTCGCATTAATGTTTTTCTTATAGATTATAATGAGGAAAGTTCCTAATATTTGCAAAGATATTACTTAGAGTTAAACACAAGTTTATTTTGAGAAAATAATTGAGGTAATTAACAATGTACTTATAAACTAAAATCAATGTGCTTGGCCGAAGTTGACTAACATGTGAAGCTACTTTACGATAATTTAATGATAATAAATTAACTAGACTATATAATGACACTTTTACAGTAGCATACGAAAAATTAAAATCATCCGATTAAAACTCTTCGCATATTAAAATTAAAATCGTCCGATTGAAACCCATCGCATATTGAAATCTAAACCGTATCTTAAACCGTCGTGAGAGATACTCTTTTGTGATAGCAGG
Source organism: Carex littledalei (assembly GCA_011114355.1). NCBI lineage: Eukaryota > Viridiplantae > Streptophyta > Magnoliopsida > Poales > Cyperaceae > Carex > Carex littledalei. The sequence continues at coordinate 9,828,038 of CM022083.1, read as the reverse complement.
TGCCAAAGTTGATCTGTTAGCTGTTAATAATCTTTTATGCTCTCATTTAAAATTATTAAGTTTTGTCTCGCCCGCTACACAAAGAGCCGCAGAGAAAGAGAAAAAAAATGGAAGGAAGAGCGACTATTCTTATAGGATTCTTATAGGATTGGCCCGGATTCCATATCAGATTTTGTTAGTGGTAGGTTCCACTGATATTCAAGCTTTGGTTTTGTTAGTGGTATGCTTCAGTTGGTGCTGTTCTATGTATCAGCAAATTTCAATTCTACCATTCACGCGGATCCAGTTCGCACATTAAAATAAGTTGGTGCGCGGACTGGATTGGCGCACTAATTGATGCTCTAACTGGGTTGGCGCACTAATTGGTGCTCTAACTAGATTAGCGCACCAAAATTGGTACAAAATTAGTGTTCAAACGGGGTGAAACGCACCGAAGAGCAATAAAAATTTCGGAACAGTTGGTGCTCTAACCCAGTTAGAGCACCAGTTAGTGCGCCAACCCAGTCCGCGCACAAACTCATTTTGGTGCGCGAATTGGATCCGCGTGGGTGGTAGAATTGAAAAAATCTCAACAAGAGTGGTATTGATTTAATTTTGATTTTATACTTTGGTAACTAAAAAAATTTCGGTGTATTGGCTATTGGGTGAGCCCTACAACTTTTTTTTTGAGACAAAATATGCGTCATGCCCGAGCCCTCCAACCTTTTTTGAAGGAAAAGAACCAAATATGGTGGCTTGATCGATATGATCTTCTTTGGCACAGGGGCAAGCGGCTGTGTGTGGACTTTGTAGCTAGACAATGATATTATCAAGGTTCTAAATAACGATTATAGCGGTATAGCGGGGAGACAAAAAAAAAAAAGCTATTGCGAATAGCGTAGCTAAAGCGGAAGCTATCATACATAGCGTTTTTTTTGTTTCAAAATTTATATTCTACTAATTATCAACATGATCAATATTAGAGAATTGAGATAACAATCAAATGATAACTAATCTAAGTCTATACTTTTTTCAATCATGCAAATAAGAAGAAAAAAAGAATCTACAAGGTAATATTATTTAATAGTTCATACTTGATAGTATTACAGATATAATAGACAAAGAGCAATTAATTTTACAAGTGAAATGAAGTAAGTATACTTATTTGAACATTTTATATATTATAATAATCAAAATTAGTTTTTAATTGAAACGAACGGCAATAATTATACAAGTGAATACTAGACAAGGAGCAAATAAAAGAAAGAATTAATATTTGAATATTTTCTGATATTGAATGAGAGACTAAATCACAAATAGGAACATAAGCACATAGTTTGGTTTAGAATATTTATCGTAGCGGACCATGTAGCATCATAAAGAAGAACAAAAGCCCATTTAAATCGCCAAAAAAAAGCTCATGTAGCATAGCGGTAGCAATAACGCGTAACGTATAGCGGTAATAGCGGTCAGCTATTACAGCTATAGTGGTCGTAGCTGAATTAGCGCACTCATATCTCATAGCTTAGCTTTTATGGTCTGAAAAAGCTATAGCGTTGCTATAGCTAGCTATTTAGAACACTGGATATTATGATCATAGTGACAAATAAATTGTTCGGGTTCGGTTCGGCGGGGTCAAAAATTCAAGATTCGGGAATAATTCGGGTATAATTCGGAAATGATTCGGTACCACAAGGAAGTAAAAAAAAAAAACTAAAAAAAAATTCGCGTTTTTTTCGCGAATAATTTGTGATTCGCATTTTATTCGCGAATAAAACGTATTATACATTTTTTGTGTTTTATCCGGTGTTCGGTTCAGAAACGTCAAAAAACGAATAAAACGCCAATTTTTTGCGAGTCATGTCACGATGATTATGATGATCGTCTTTTAAAATTCTTCGGAATATGAAGCCAATTTAAATATGTAAGAGCATCTATATTAAATGAAATTAACTGCAGTTGTGTTTTATTAATTTTCGAAATCATGTTTCTCTTTTGCTTTCCTTCTATGCTTAGATTGATGGCTGTATATATGTTGTTATTTACTTATTTGAACATATTAGATGTGTTTCATTATTGCTGTACTGATTGCATCTAATTTGAACATATAGTCGAAAGTAAATATGAGAAGTCAATATTATGATTTTTTTGTAGTTAGAAACTAAAATTATGGTTGTCGCATTAATGTTTTTCTTATAGATTATAATGAGGAAATTTCCTAATATTTGCAAAGATAGAGTTAAACACAAGTTTATTTTGAGAAAATAATTGAGGTAATTAACAATGTACTTATAAACTAAAATCAATGTGCTTGGCCGAAGCTGACTAACATGTGAAGCTACTTTACGATAATTTAATGACTATATATAATGACACTTTTACAGTAGCATACGAAAAATTAAAATCATCCGATTAAAACTCGCATATTAAAATTTAAATCGTCCGATTAAAACCCATCGCATATTAAAATCTACACCGTATCTTAAACCGTCGTGAGAGATACTCTTTTGTAATAGCAGGTGCGAAAGTTGATCTGTTAGCTGTTATGCTCTCATTTAAAAATATTAAGTTTTGTCTCGCCCGCTACACGAAGAGCCGCAGAGAAAGAGAAAAAAAAAGACCATTCAAGGCGCCCGACACCTTACAGTTTCGTCGACGTTGCCTTGCATCTACTAAAAACTGGGTATAATGCGGCCAAGCCATTTAGATTTGGGTGATGGTGCCTAAAAAAGGTCCAAGAAATAATTTTGGTCAACCATGGGCCATGGGGGGGAGTTGACGTGGCACAATGTAATTGGAAATGTCTTTAAGGCGGAAATACGACGGTGCGAAAGGATAGTGTGGCACAGATGGAATTTTTTTTTTAAACCATAATTCAAACTAAGAATTTTATGAAACTAACGTAATTACTTCTTATTTTTACAAAAATCATAAGAACTGAAATGCCATTTCAGTTCAATTTTCTTTTCTTCGGATTGAAATGGCAATTCAGTCCGAAATGGTTTCACAACTTTTTCAGAAAAACAAGTGTAGCCTTCGGTGTAACACCGATGGACCGAGATGCCATTTCAGTCCAATGTTTTTTTTAGCCCGACCGAAAATCCGAACTATTTTTTTTTTTAGGGTTTACTTATAAATTGTTTAGAAAGATTTGCTTATAAATTGTTTAGAAAAGTCAGAAAAAAGGATTTGCAAGGAGAAAGAAGAGGAGAGAAGAGGCGGTTTCGGGTTAAAAAAAAAATTAGTGGTACTGAAATGACATTTCGGGCTAGAGAGATTTTTGGATTTTTCTGTGACCGTTGGTATGAAAATCTGTAAAACCACTTCAAGCTGAATTGTCATTTCGGTCCGAAAAAAAAAGTTCGGACCGAAATGACATTTCAGTTCTTATGATTTTTGTAAAAAAAATAATAAACATATTGATTTCATAAAATTCTTTTTTGTAATTATGGTTTATAAAAAAAATTCTAACAGAGGTGCAGATTTCCCCAATTATTTTATATGTAACATTCAAAAAGAAAAAAGTTAATCCTATTACATCAAATTAAAAAAAAAAACCTTAAAACACATCATGTTTTACTCTGCAAAATCAACCTTTTGCATATATATCCTTTGAAAATAACAAATGGTAGGGCATGACAATTTTACGAAATTAAAATACATTTTCATTAAACATAGCCCAAAGAGTTAAAATGTTAAGTGTTCATGAATTAAACGAACATAGTAGACACTTCAAATTTTAAGTACATCTGGAATAAAGAACAACCATTTTTTTTATTTCATTAAAAGAAGTAGGTCATGTTTACAAATATTTTTGTTTAAAAAAAGTATTTTATACATCAAATTTAAAAGTCGCTAAGTAAAATAATTCTTAACGTTATAAACTCAGAGAGCACTCTCTTCAATTTCAGTTCAAATAAATTAGGAACTATATCTCACAACTAAGCCTGAACCAAGAACTTTGTTTTGTAGTCACCCCATTAGAACCCAACTCAATTTTCCAATTATGTATGAAGTCGCCACTTGGCAATGAATTGTGAAGTTAGGCCACAATTCAACATGAATTCATATCACCGACGGTACCGTAAAAGGGAATCTTTTACAATTACTTGATCTGAACCGTTCTTTTTAACTTGGCACGAATCTCAAAGCCCAATAATATTGCCCCCTCGGTCAGCCCGAATCCCAAACCGGCTGAGAGTTAATCTCAAACCGTAAATAGCTAATTGTAAAAGGGAATCTTTTACGGTACCGTCGAGGATATGGATTCAATTCAACATCAATATAACAATCATTGTAAAAGTCATATCACCCAAATGAGCGCTTTAAGCACCTAATTTTGAGAAAAAACTACAATAATAGTTGAATAAAAAAAAAATCTTCATTGAACCCAAATTACCGTTTGTTAACCCTTTACTCTTGGATTAAATATAAATCAAGCAAAGAAAAAGAAACAAACACCTTTGGATGTGCAAGAAGAACAACAGCTAGTTCATTCCACTGCGAGGTGAGAAAACTGCTCAATAGTTGAAGCACACAAGCACCTAGGAATTCACATCCAGTGCAATACCGTAATAGGGAATCTTTTACAATTACTTGATCTGGACTGTTCTTTTTAACTTGGCATGAATCTTAAAGTCCAATAATACGGCCCCCTCAGTCAGCCCGAATTCCAAACCGTCTGAGAGTTAATCTCAAACCGTAAAAGAAGTATTGTAATAAGGAATCTTTTACGGTACCGTCGAGGATATGGATCCAAGCACCTAGAGTGGAGCAGAATCAAGATTGCCATCCTGATAAATGAGGTAAAAAAAAAAACTTTATAGAAAGTAAAAAACAAGCTATCACGAAATCACAAGAATATTGTGAACTTCTACATTTTGTTGGACCTTCATTTTTTTGGACCTACATTTCAATCAATCAAGCTATATATTTTTTATTTTTTAATAAAGGATAAAATGGGTATTTAATAAATTTAGAATGAGTTTCAATAGTAAATGTAATAAATTGGGTAAATTTGTGAGTTTTTTAAATTAAGAAAAGTAAATATGATATTACGAACTTTAGAGGGGGATACGTAATTTCAAGTTTTTTGAGGGTATACATGAAACATTTATAATAAAAAAGGAGTAATTATTTAGTCCCGAGAAAAAAGTTTAAACCGTCCAGTTGAAACACCTCACATATCAAAATTTAATCTGTCTAATTAAAATTCCTCACATTTTTAAATTTAAATTGACTGAGAGACACTCTCTTGTGTTAGCAGGTGCGGAAATTGATAGATAGATATTAACAAATGAGTGAGGCTATGGTGCTATGCATAGCACGGATGACTAGTGTACTACGGCTCAATATGATACTTTTTAAAATCTTAACGGTTGATCCGAACCGTTCAATGTGATAACCATATGAATATGTACTTGCAAACTAAATTTTATATTTTTTTGAATTTTTTTACTATTTTTTTAGATAGGTAGAATTTTGATGGTCCAGAATTTTCAGAAAACACTGATTTTTCTACCTATCAAAAAAAATAGTAAAAAAATTCAAAAAAATATAAAATTTAGTTTGCAAGTACATATTCATATGGATATCACATTGAACGGTTCGGATTGACCGTTAGAATTTTAAAAAGTACCATATTGAGCCGTAGTACACTAGCCATCCGTGCTATGCATAGCACCATAGCCTCACTCTTAACAAATATGTTGTCTACATCTATGTGGGGGCTAGATCTTCTTTGGCACAGGGGCAAGCGGCTGTGGGCATAGTAACAATATACACGATTAATTTGCGAATAATTCGCGTTTTATTTTTTTTTTGACGTTTTCGAACTGAACTCCGAATAAAATGCAAAAAAAAAGTATAATACGTTTTATTCGCGAAATAAAACACGAATAAAATGCAAATCACGAATTATTCGCGATAAAAACGCGAACAAACGCAATTTTTTTTTATTATTTTTTTTGGGGGGGGGGGGGGTTTGAGTTTTTTTTTTGCTTCCTTATTGTACCGAATCATTCCTGAATTATATCCGAATTATATCCGAATCACGAATTTTTGACTTCGCCGAACCGAGCCCGAACTATTCGTTTGTCACTGGACTTTGTAGCTTGACAATGATATTATGGTGATGTCTTTTTTAAATTCTTCAGAATTTGGTTATATTGACAGAGTTTAATTATTCTCACCATACATTCAGGGAGGCTAAACTTATCCGACTCTGACTTAGATATGAAGCCAATTTAAATATGTAAGAGCATCTATATTAAATGAAATTAACTGCAGTTGTGTTTTATTAATTTTCGAAATCATGTTTCTCTTTTGCTTTCCTTCTATGTTTAGATTGATGCCTGTATATTTTTTGCTTGTGGTATCGAATTATTTTCAATTCACAAGTTTTTGACCCCGCCGAACCGAACCCGAACTCGAACTCGAACTATTAATTTGTCACTATGAATTGAGAGGTACTCTCTTGTGGTAGCATGCTTATAAGTTGATCTGTTAGAGCATAAATCACAGAAAATGAAAAAGTAGCCGTGATTTTTATTTTTACCCAAAAAAAATATATTTTAATATAAATAACCAGGTTTTTAAAATATTTTTATTTCTACCCAAACCGCTAGGATTATCAGCGGTCCGAATTAAAAATTCGGACCGCTAGGATTCCTAGCGGCCTGAATTCTTTATTCGGACCGCTGATAATCCTAGCGGTCTGAATTCTTAATTCAAACCAAAGCCGACCCGTGATCCCTTCCTCTCTTTCTCTGTCGCCTCTCCGCCAGAACAAAGAAAAAATGAAAAATCGGCTCCGCCAGAAAAAAGGAAAAAAGAAAGAAGGCCGCCTCCGCCCCTCCGCCCCTCCGCCTCGCCGCCCCTCCTAGGCCGTCCATCCGCCCCTCCGCCTCTTCACCCGACCCGACCCGTTAAGGACAGGTACGGTCATTCCTTGTTTCCTGACCTCCGGTACCGACCGGTACTGGGACCCGGTACTGACTTTGAAATGACAGGGACCTTTTCGTGATATTTGTAAATTGTTTGAGGGATTTTGTATAAAAATTAAGCCATTGTGTAAATTAAAAAGAATAAGGGACTAAAATGCAAATTGGTGATTTTTGAATAATTGGGCTTCAGCCGAATTGTATATTGGCCATGACTTGGTAAATTAATTTAGAATTTTAATTAAATAATAACTTAAGTAGTTAGGTTTTTAAAATAATTAGTTAAGTAATTAGATGTTTTAAATTTAGTAATTAGAAATTATAAAGTAAGTAGAAATTTTAATTAGAGAAAATGACTTACAATTAAAATATGTTGTTAATTAATAAAGGACAATTAATTAACAACATATTAATATTTTCGAATCATTACGATTGCAAAAGTTTAGTTAATAGGATAATTAGATAATCACGTATTATTTTGTAGTTTTAAATTAATCAACTTGTGCAAATTATTAAGATAAATTCGTACGACTTTAGAAATAGTATAATTAAAGGCCTAACATTTATTAAGTTAAGTACTTGAGATTTAAATTACGTGTAGCTAAATTAATTAAGAAACACCTTTATATTACACGTAAATAGTTAGGGATCAAATAATAACAATTTAAATTACGTAGAGTATATTTTAAGTAGATAAGCAATTTATCTTCAAATTAAAATATAACAAATGATTTAAGTAAGTAAATTAATAATTAGATTCGAACCCTAGTTAATTAATTAATTAAGTATGATAACCAGAATGTTGAACTGGCAGGGACCATATTGCAAAATAATTTGATGGAAATTGCTCAGTTATCATCCATGTATCTCCGGCATTTGTTGCTCTTGCCTTCAGTTTGAAACGACAACCCGGAGTGCTGCATCTAATTTCCATCCGGGATGTGTCACTTCTCTTCGTATATGTCTCCTTGTTCTTGTCAACATGGTACTCTCTGATCTTTTTCGTCAGTTGCTTTTTACTTACGAAGTATTGGCCTTTTGCGAGCTCACTCCTGTACTCAAAAACTTCCAATAATGATTCGCCAGACCTCAAAACCTGCGCTATTAGACCTCTCAATGCCCCGTTATCTCCCAATGTGATTTTGACATACTTTCCTGCGTTGACCATTCGGGCCTGAATTTGTAATTGGCAACGATTCCTATTGTAGCCGCTCGCTTCATAAATAAGCGATTGTAACTGCTCAAATGAGAAATTTTCATCAACCCAATACGTATTTGCTGCAGGTTTGGAGTAACGTACTCCATACTGGTCAGTTATGAACTTTCCTCCAAAATGTATTGATATTGCAATAGACATGGCCAATAAACTACATTCATAAATGACAAATATTTGGTCAGTTTACTGATTTCAACTGTGAACAGTTGTGAATAGTCGTATATGAACATTAATTAACAGTAAATACGTATGTGAACAGTAGTGAACAGTAGTGTACAGTAAATACGTATGTGAACAGTAGTGTACAGTAAATACGTATGTGAACAGTAGTGTACAGTAAATACGTATGTAATTAACAGTAAATACGTATGTAAAAAAAATTACCTGACTTGACAGACAGAACCGTCTCCTCCTCTTCCTTCAGAGCTCCCCTCCCCTCCCTTTCTCCCTTCCTCCCTCCTCTTCCTTCAGATCCCTCTTTTTTTTTTCTCTCACTTCTACGCAGCTCTCCACCAGTAGTTATAAGTTTTCAAAAAAAAAAAGGGATTCAGGCCGCTAGGAATCCTAGCGGTCCGAATTAAGAATTCAGACCGCTAGGATTATCAGCGGTCCGAATAAAGAATTCAGGCCGCTAGGAATCCTAGCGGTCCGAATTTTTAATTCGGACCGCTGATAATCCTAGCGGTTTGGGTAGAAATAAAAATATTTTAAAAATCTGGTTATTTATATTAAAATATATTTTTTTTTGGGTAAAAATAAAAATCACGGAAAAAGTAGTTTGTCAATTCTCTCCTCAGGCTTGGTCTCGTTTCATACTGAGAGAACCAAGATTCGTCGAAGTTTCTTCTCTAGGTATTAGTGAGATTGGGTAGACTTGAATTGGAGACTATTGGTCAATTATGCTGAGGAGGAGTTGACATGGCATAATGTAATTGGAAGTGTCTTTATGACGTAAATTACGACCGTGCGGAAGGCGGAAGGCAGATTTGCACTAATTGTGAGATTGGGTAGACTTGAATTGGAGAACTTTTGGTCAATTATGCTGAGGAGGAGTTGACGTGGCGTAATGTAATTGGACATGTCTTTAAGGCGTAAATTACGACGGTGCGAACGGATAGGGTGCCACAGAAGTGCAGATTTTCCCAATTATTTTATATGTAACATTCAAAAAGAAAAAAACTTAATCCTATTACATCAAATTAAAAAAAAAATAACACATCATGTTTTACTCTGCAAAATCGATCTTTTGCATATATATCCTTTGAAAATAACATTAGTCCAAAGAGTTAAAATCTTAAATGTTGATGAATTAAGCGAACATAGTAGACACTTCAAATTTTAAGTACATCTGGAATAAAGAACAACCATTTTTTTTATTTCATTAAAAGAAGTAGTTCATGTTTACAAACATTTTTGTTTAAAAAAAGTATTTTCAACATCAAATTTAAAAGTCGCTTAGTAAAATAATTCTTAATGTTATATTATAATAAAAAAGGAGTAATTATTTAATCCCAGACGTCCCCCGGCTACCCCTTATGCGCCTCACATATCAAAATTTAATCTGTCTAATTAAAATTCCTCACATATTAAAATTTAAATTGACTGAGAGATACTCTCTTGCGGAGATTGATAGAGGCGAATTCAAAATTTCAGTTAGAATAGGACATAAATCGGGTTCAAATAACTTATTGGGTTCAAATCCATTAACTAATCGGGTTAGATAAAAAAACAACAAAAATAGTATCTTATATAATGAAAAACAACAAAACAATATTCTTTTACATATTGAAAACAACAAAAATGACATGTAAGTGACAAAATGAATTTCCTGAAATGAACAAATTAATTTAGACATATTAAATCGAACTTTACAAAATTCAGGAGAGAACAGTTGCTTCTCTTGGTATACTTTGAATCCGCTCCCAGAGATTGATAACTTTTACGAGATTCAAACAAAACACCCTCTCTTCAAATTTTTTGTCAAAATGACCCTGTAGGACCCATCAATATAAAAGTTTTTCCTCCCCTCATTTTACCCCCATCATTTTAGAAAAAAAAGTTAATTTGTAAAAAGAAATCTAATCTTATAAAATTGAAGGTATATATTTGGAAACTTTTTTTATTGAAACACTTGACTTTGGCAGCCTACATTCGGAAGTTCAATTTAATCCATGGATTAGAACTTACGGCTTAATGTTTCATTTAATTCTTGTATGCATATATCAGCTTCAATTTAATTATTGTATTGCTTAATTTAAATTGTGCATATATCTGCTAAAATTCTTGTATTGTGTTATTTTTTTTTTTGCTTAATGTTCACTTTATATGAATCTTTTTAAATGTCACTTTTATATGACTTTTTAAATGTATCTTTTTTATTGCAGGTATTTAAAATTTTTAATACAAGCATAGAAGGTTATAAAAGTAGTTTATATTTATGATTTATATTTTTTAACAATATTTTATTTTTTTTACTCTTTTTTTTGTCTATATAGTAATTTAATAATATTTTTGGATTATATATATGTGAAAACAATTGAAAACACGACGTCGACACTTACCGTATTTGCTTTATCTATACAATTTTTGTAATGAAGTAATTAGTTCATGAAAATTAACATTTCATTAAACATGCGCGAATGGTACACTTTACCACGAGAAACATAATTTAATTTCTTTCTTTTTTCCAATTAATAATCTAATGAAACAATCTCATAGAAAATTACTGCAAATATAATTTTGTTGTTTTGTATGTTAGTATCGATAACATACCGACTGATACACGAGTCTGGATCCCCTAAAGTAATTCAATTTTTGAGTTTAGATCAGGACCGTCCAATTTGAATCCGGGCCAATCCGGTTTGAGATCTCTTTAATCTGACAGTCCAATTCGAATTTAACGGTCCAGATCTAAACTAAAAAATTGAATTACTTTAGGAGATCTGAACTCCTGATGCACTGTAGAACAAGACAAAAATATTCTTATACATGTTTCCAAATGCAGGATGCCAGTGTTTAAAAAAAAAGTTTCCAAATATAACCTTCCGATTTTATAGATCAGGTTTTTTTTTACAAATTAACCTTTTTTTTTCTAAAAAAGATGGAAGTAAAATAAGGAGAGGAAAAACTTTTACATTGGTGGGTTCACAGGATTTATTTTGACAATAAATTTGAAGTTTGGGTATTTTGTTTGAACGTTTTTGGAAAGAAGGTTATTTTGTAAATTTTCCCCCGATTCTATGACTTCCTCTCTTTTTCTCTCTCTACATGGAGGTTTTGTTCCCGGCGGGCGAGCTAGCTAGGGTTCGATCAGAGAGATCTATTCTTTAATCAGAATTTAAACATCATGGCAGCAGTGTTTAGATCGAATTTCCATTGTTCGAGCTTAGGGCCTGTTCGGCGGCCTCTAGGGAATTGGTATGGGTGTGGGATCAAAAAAAATTTGAACTGAAAATTACTGTTCACGTGGGAAAAAAAAAATTCACTCCGAGTGAATTTTTTTTTCCCACGTGAACAGTAATTTTTGGAGAGCAGCCGAACAGGCCCTTAGTTTGTTCACCTCTGAAGCTTTTTGTGCAGTTTTCTGTGCTCAATGTTACTAAGTACTCCTGATTTGCCATTTTGTATAACTAAGTCAAGATTATTTCTTATGTACGTATCCTTCTATTAGAATTTAAAATTTCTATTTCAGAACTAAGTAAAATCCATAACTTTTCTTTATTGGTTGTATATTTGCCCAAGTTCTGTGGCTCATGAGAAATCTCAATATTCACTGATAAGAACCAGTGAGTAGGTAGTGTAGCATTTTGTGCTGTATTTCAGTCAGTTCCGTAACAAAAGAGGACTACAGGATCAAGATAATATTAGTTTTACCATTACAACTCTATCTATTTGAGTATTCATTTATGCTCATATGTTAGAGTCACGGGGATCCAGAATTTTGGTTAGGGCAGGCATAAAATATTGACAAGAGTATAATTTTTTTTTTCTCCGACGAATTGGAGCGGAGTAGTGGATAGGAATATAAAAAAGTCACGGCATGACCGGATACATCACGGCACGACATAGTTTTGTCAAGACACGTGTACCGGTTACGTGCCTGGACCATCCACACGTGATGTGACCAACTTTCAAAAATTTGGCACGACAAAACACGTCACGCAAAAGATTTGGTCACTGCACGACACATGATCACATGTAATTAGGACTGTTAGATCTTGATCGAATAATGAATCTTAAATTATGAAAAAAATAGTTAAATGTGACCAAACGTGACAAATGTGACCGGTCACATTTTGACACGTCACGTGTGGTCTAGTGTGATTATTGTTCAGCAGTCACGTGCCATGACCATCCTTTCAAATTTGGTCACGGCACGAAACGATACGTGATTCAAGTTATGACGTGACTAGTCACGGCACGGTACATATTTATATTTTTGATAGCGAACCCTTTTTATCCTAACAAATCAACATTTTTCTATGTGGAGTAGCGAATCGGAATGTGTCTTTTTTTCTTTATTTCTTTTACGCGAATCAGTGTGGACTGACTTTCTTTTCCGTACAATTTTCTTCTACTAGACCGTGAATTAAATTCAGAAGTAAGCATTATATCCATCCAGGAGTAGACACCAGTATAAAATACTACTAGATCTAAAAAGTTCGAATCCAGAGGTAGGCAAGTGCCTACCCCTGATCCTTCTTGGGTTCGCCACTTGTTAGAGTGAGATAGAGTCCATTCTACATCTTGTTGTTCTTAATTTAGGGTTGAATTTCCTGATTTGTGATTTTCAAGAAGAAATAGATTCTGACGTCACTAAGTTACAATCTCAATTATGTTTATGACTCTTGTTTTCCATTTATTTTTACCATTTGAATAGAAGAGCAATATTATCTATATTTTAAATTGATTAAGTTTAAAATTGGAGATATTAATTAGAAATCTAACTTTGAATTGGAAAATAATAAATCTCAAATTTTTGATGAAACAATAACTGATTCAAGAGTTTAGAGTTTTGAATGGGATTATTATTCTCAAACTTCATTTATTTTTTGTTGTATAACTTGTTTTTATTCTGCTGCTGCTTCTGCTACTCTGAGATATTCAAAAATTGCTTGGAGTGCATCTGCTGCTGTGGCGACTAAGCTGCATTTCCAGTGAAGAATTATATATTCTATGTTTAGTTGTTTACATAGTGACAAATCAATAGTTCAGATTCGGTTCGAAGAGGTCAAAAATTCGTAATTCGGGTATAATTCAGATATAATTCGAGAATTATTCGGTACAACAAGAATACACACCAATATGGTCTCGAAGACATTAAAAGAAAATTAATCATTTGTTTGTAAATCACTTTCTCGTTAAATTAATAGACTACTTGAGTTTTCTCGAGTCCATTTAAAAAATATTAAAATATTAAATGATTAAAAGGCTGCTGGGCTACTAAAAAAGTCGGCCTTTGTCAAGTCCAATATTGAGCTGGTAATTCTCACAAAGGTTAAAACGACAACAATTACATCTTTAAATGAATGGGTCCTACTGTCAGATTTACCTTCTTCTCTTTTTCTTCTTTTCTCTTATCCGTTTTTGATCTATTCTAGATCTATTTTTCAGCCGATTTCCTGCTAAATCTCAAATATATTTTGAACTGGATTTTTCTCGAAATGATTCAGCAGTTCTTTAGGTAAACCTGACCGAATTTTTGAGAAGAAAACGCGAATAAAACAGAAAATTCGTAAAATTCTCGAATTGACCATTTAATTCGCAAATCACCGTATTAAACACGGATTGATCCGTTGATGGCTTAGAAACGTTAATTCGCGAATTAAATGTGAATCTTGTTACTGTGGTTGTTTACATTCTATTCCCTTAATTTGTTGAATGTTGCACTTGGGAACTAGTTGAATTAATGTAGTTATCTTATTATGATGATTAATGTTAAGGTTGATATTGTGATAAAATTCTCTGTTCATTTTGTAAGTTATGATTGGCGCTAATAGTTTGAAGTCGGTACTTGCGCGGACAGATTCAGTATTTTCGTTAGGAGAGCAAAAAAATAGCGAATCGGATTTAATAGCTAATTGAGTCCAAACCTATTAACAAATCAGGTACTAGCTAAAAAACAATGCTCTAACTTATGATCTCTAATGTCCTGACTTCTAGTTTCCAATACTTAACTTCTAATTCTAATTAACAATCAGAATTTAAATAATTTATTCTAATTTACTTCTATTATTTTAACGGCAATGCCAGTTGCTTAATTTTATTTTATAACTTTACTATTTTGTAAAGAAAGGAAAAACTACTGATTTTTTAAAATTATAGGTCGTCTAATAAAGATGATATCTTATTGCCAGATCAAAAGATAGCAAAAAAGTTAGAGCAAAGCTAGAGTGTGATGTGCTCACCAAGAGAGTTTGGTGAACACATCACACTCTAGCTTTGCTAAAAAAGTTATATAAAATATAAATATGATTTTCTACTATATTGAACATTGAATGAAACATTCTGATCGACCTTTTAAATCTGAAAACTCAAGTTTTTAAATTATAGTACCGAACGATCGGTTTTAAGCATAATACTTGGCTGTTATTGTGATAACCAAGAATTTTAAATGATTACTTAATCATAATTATTGTAAATTGAAAACAAATTTAATAGGTAATTAATAATTTCAACCAAATAAAACTTTTAATTTATAATAAACTAGCAGAAACAATTTAACACAAAGTAATAATGAACAATAACAAATGATAACTGAATAGGAGGCTAAATTATATAGTGGGAGGACTGAGGAGAGGTAAAGAATAAATAAAATGTTAACTAACTATATGTACAAGAACTATTCATTTATCTTAAGTGAATATATTGGAGAACCCATGTTATTTCAACTTAACTGTGTTTGCTGACATAAGAGCATATATAATATGAGGAGGGATTTTTTTTGGTGACACCGGATTACACTCTACATTTTCAAAGTTTTTAAAGTTCAAACAATCGATCCAAACCGTTCAACATGATGAATATATTAAAATGTGCTTGCAGATCAAATTTTATATTTTTTATATTTTTTTTACTATTTATTAAGTATTTTACAAAATCGCTGTTTTCAGACCATTGAATTTTTGTACCCATCTTAATAAATAGTAAAAAAATTCAAAAAAAATGTAAAATTTGATCTGCAAGCACATTTTAATATATCCATCATGTTGAACGATTTAAATCAATTGTTTAGACTTTGAAAATGAAAAATGTAATTCAGTGTTATAAAAAAAAAAGAGTGTAAGTGGACCCCTCCTCGTATAATATAATCAATAATACAGAGATACATTTTATTTGGAGAAGGCATGCGTTCCCGACATTTTTATTAATATCCAAAGTTTAATAGAAATTATTATTTATGCCCAGATTCCTGGGTTTTCGCCAAAAATGCCCAAGCTGGCCACAAAATGGCCGGCTTACGTAAACCGGTCATTTTGTGGCCAGCTTACTTCTTTTTTCCTTTTTTTTTTTCTTTCTTTAGAGACTATGAAAAGCAAAATAATGAAATCTAACACTGAAAAATTGAATTTTTTGTTTAAATTATTTGTTAGATTACTTCTTTTGATTTATAATTAGCATATTTATACTAAAATACACTAGATTACTTGAAATTATGTTGAATTACACTATATTACAATAAATTATGTTGAATTACACTAAATTACGTTAAATTACAATAACTTCGCTAATTATGCTGAAATACGGTAAATTACGCTAAACTACGCAAAATTATGCTAAAGTAGACCGATTTTGTCTCATCTTTCATGAATCATAAAAAATAGTAAAAAAATTCAGAAAATAGTAAAAATTGGTATTCTACAAGTTCATTATGTAACTAATTTACTGAGCTACTTGGATTGAATAATAGAAATGAAAATCTTAATCGGAAACTTCAACTCAAGTTTTGAGGCTCTTCCCTTTGTTTTTTGGCAATTCTAAATTTCAAAAAACGACATAGTGGTCATGGACGCATGCGTATTTTCGCAAGCATTCCGAAAAGTGGTCATTTGCTGAAATCGGACACTCGAGCGCCGTTTTATAACCGTTTGAAGTTTCGTCGTCGTTTTTCGTCTTTGCAGTGAAGATATCGTCCCTATTCATATGTAATTTAGCGTCATTTATCGTATTTTAGCGTAATGTAATGTAATTTAGTGTAATTTAAATTAATATAGTGTAATTCAACATAATTTCAAGTAATTTAATGTATTTTAGTATAAATATGTTAATTATATATCGAAAGAAGTAATCTAACAAATAATTTAAACAAAAAAATTTAAATTTTCAGTGTTAAATTTCATTATCTTGCTCTTCATAATGTCTCTAAAAAAAAAAATGAGTAAGCCGGCCACAAAATGGCCGATTTACTTGGGGACTAAGCCGGCCATTTTGTAGCCGGCTTGGACATTTTTGGCGAAAACTCGAAAATCTGGGCATAAATAATAATTTCTATTAAACTTTAGATATTAATAAAAATGTCGGCATGCGGTTCCAAATTGCTTAATTTTGGATGTTCAGGTGAGACGTGAGGTAGACCGTAGACAGGTAGTGCTGAGGTGTAGGTGAATTGTTAGCAGGCCTTTGGTTGGCATAAGGCCCATTGGGCCTAGGAGAGGGTAAAGTCGGAAATTGAAATTTGGGCGTGGATAAAATGGTCTTGGGTTATTGGGTCGGGGAAGATAAGGTCTTCGACCCGATCTTGTAAAGAGGAATTCGCAAGTCGCAACCGTTCAAATACGTTCTGCACGAATCTCGAAGCTAAAATAATACTTCCCCTGGCCCTGCGCTATCCAAATAATACTGGCACCGGACACGTCGGTCACGCAGAATATGAGATATCTCAAGGATACAGAGCCCACTCGCTCACCGATGATCCGACAAAGGCAAGTTCGTCGGCAAGAGAACGCATTTTCCCTTTGGTCGTGGTCTGAAGTGATCGCCTGAGCTCAGAGAGCCGAGCACGAGATAGATGTCGCTGGAAACGTTTGCGCTAGCATTTTCCAGCTTAAGAGTAACTGGTCTTGGCGATTCCAGGTTTGAAAAAGCGGGTTGGATCAGCTTTGTTCTTCAACAGTCATATTCTTTTCTGGCAGCAATTCCTCGAGAAAATTATATAAGCCATGGCCATGAAAATTATTACATGTTCACTTTTATTCCCGAGAGAACAAGCACCAGAAACCTAGTTACCTTTGCAAAACACAACAAGAGAAGCAACAAAAGCGGTCATCACAAAAAGAAACCGTGGTGGCGGAATTTTTTTTCTGAGGAAGAAGAACTCGAAGATGAAATTCTTGATGAGAGTTCGGTTGAATCAGAAGATAATTCAGAGGAAGAGAAATTTGAGGCATGGAGAAGAAAGGCCGAGGCAATAGTAGAGCTGAGAGAGGCACAGGAGAATGCAAGAAATGAGGAGGGAAGGGCCTGGGAAGACTGGGTACAATCAGAGGGGCAACATAGTAATTTCTCGGACTGGGACTGGAGAGATGGCGGAGATGATGGTAATGGAGATGAAGAAGATATCAGTGATGATCCAAAGGACATAATCAGGGAAAGGGGCATTTTTGAGGTGATTAAAGCCACGATTAGTGGTAGAGATGAGGATTTGTTATTTGAGGATCGGGTCTTTAAATATGCCTCCACAAACTCGGTATATATTGTTCTTTTT
Source organism: Carex littledalei (assembly GCA_011114355.1). NCBI lineage: Eukaryota > Viridiplantae > Streptophyta > Magnoliopsida > Poales > Cyperaceae > Carex > Carex littledalei. Next base: position 9,810,199 of record CM022083.1, on the reverse strand, counting down.
GTTCAATTTTTAAGTTAGATATCTGTAGAGGTACCTCTTTAATTATTTCCTTTTATTGTTTCAGGCTAAATTTATTGCTGTGCTGATTCTGGTACCATGGTTGGCAGACTTTGTAGTTCATGACTTTGTTCTCATGCCATTTTTAGATAGGTAGTTCTTGAATTTTTGTTATATTTCTTTCACTCTATTAAATTATTATCTATGAAATGATTATAAATGTGATGGAAATAGGGACTCCTTATTGGAAAAGTTTACATGAAAGGCCTGGTCCTTTTTATTATTGCACTATATTACCGAGATTACGACTAATTTCTCCGAAACAAGATGCTTTTTGGTAATTTTATCACACTGCTGGACTTTTACAAAATGAGTTATCATGACCTTTATAACATGGTTAGGTATGTGAAGAAGGTTCCACTAGCTGCCGAGTTACTTGATGTAAGAAGGTCTCAAAAACTAGAAATGGTAAAGGAATTAAAGATCGAGCGGGCCCGATTTCGGTTCGAGGTAGAGATTGGAAAGGCGCCACCTCTTTCTGAGGAAGAGATCTGGGGGGAACTAAGGCAAAAAGTGTAAGATAAAGTAACCCCAAATTTACACCAATTTTTCTTCAATTTTTGAATCATTTGAAATATATGTCCCAGCTGTCAATAGCTAAATTCGCAATGAGCCAGTGACTGAATTATTCTGGCATTTTGTCATACTGATATAATCCAATCTCTTTGGTGTTAATAAGAAACTTGCAGCCTGATTTATTTTATAGTTCTATTAGGCTTAGGGAAAGAACTAATCCATAGGGACAAAAATGTAAATATTAGATTGATTATACCTTTACTATGCACCTTTTTTTTAATGATTTATGCAATGTGCAAATACCTATATAATTTAGGGTGTTAGGTCAATTAAGAGAAATGGCCAGTGCTATTTGCATAGAGAATAATTAGTACTGGGTGTTTGTTTGCAGTACTCCTTTTTTTTTTTCAATTTTTGTTGGGACTCAACCAGTATGATGCCATGATTGAAAGAAGTCGTAGATGCTTTAATCTGAGTTATGCCCTTGTCCCTGGCTAAAACTAAATAAAGTAACTAAAATATGCAGGGGAATAGTATGTTCAACTTGAGATTCGGTTGTTTTCAATTGGTACAAATCTGATTCAGTCCGGTTGAAATATGCAATTAAGATATCTCTTACTCCAAAAAAAGAAAAAAGAAATATACCAGTACCACAGGATAATTATGCTAACCATGGATCCAAATCTTAATGCTTTGGGCACCAAGTATCAGGTTTTTTTGAAAATACTGACAGCGGCTGTCAGTGCACCAAGTATCAGTTAGTGTCACAATACCAGTATAGTTAATTGGCAAGTTGCAGTTGATACCTGATCATAGGGTCCAAGAACCAGATAAATCATAACTGGTATAAATCAGGAGCTTGCATTGCACCTTTGTCAAACCTGAAGCTTTTAGACAAGGAATTTAGAATCTTCCCTCGTAGGATTGGGATTAAAATAACTTATCAAGGAAGAGAAAGGAGACCTTCACTTCTTTTTTATATGGTATTTTAAGAGAAGATGGTCATTTCCTGCTAATTTAAATTTATAAATAATTTATCCAAAATTATTTTGTATTAAATTCAGAAATAGGGTACTAATAAAGGGTGTGAGGTTGAATGTTTAAATATCAAAATTTTAACTTTTGATGGGTATATATCTACAATTAAAAGTTTTGATGGGTATTATAAAAAGTTTCTTTCAAAATTATCTCTTGCCATTTGTTCCTTGGCTATCTATTATTAGCCTACTCTAGACATGCAAGCTCAAACTGTATTTTCGCATACTTTTAATTCTTCCAAATCCAATGGTTTTCCCTTATGTAAGGAGGTTTGTTCATCACTATACAAAATAAAGGAAAAAAAAAAAATAGAACATCATGCAAAAGTTTCTGATCTATTTCTGGATTAAAAATGTATACTGACTTGTGAAGACATTCTGCATAAAGAGGTTTATTGTGTTGAAAAAGGTACACATAATGATATATAATTATATACTATTTAACAAAAGGTATGCTACATCAACTAGAAGGTCGTTTTTTCTTCTTATAGCGATGCAAATTAGTAGTAACTCAATTATTGTTTTTCTGTGCAGTCTTACAGTAAGCCATTTTTCTTTTTTAATATCAGGCTGGAGATGACTGAAGAACGGAGATTAGAGAACCGGAAAGCTTTTGCTAATATCTGGTCAGACATGGTCTATGGAATTGTTCTCTTTTTACTTATTTACTTCAATGAAAGCAAGGTAGGTTTTAATCATACCATCCCCGACTTTTTCTTGTAACATTCCTTACCAGAGCTGCTCATTATGCTAAACTAACTCATCTCCCGTTCAGGTTGCATTGCTCAGGTTTACAGGATACAAGTTACTAAATAACGTTTCAGACATCGGAAAGGCTTTCTTTATTATCTTAATTACAGATATTATTTTGGGGTAATTCATATTCTTCTGGTTCTTCTAAATTCAATAAAGTATTGCAAAACCCCAATTTAGTCTAATTATTATTTAATTGGTTCCTCAGTGTTGAATTAAACTTGTACGAGTCTCAATGGGTTCACAAATGTGCAATCTTAATTATATAGAGTTTTGTAGTTATTCTTCAATTTGAATTAATTTTAGCACAAGTTTGCCCAAATTTTCCAAATAAAAAACCTAGGTATATCTTGATTTTTTTTTTTTGTTAATTTTGTTTGAATTGGTTCAACTTAATCAAGGTACCACTCAGAGTCTGGCTGGGAAGCATTAGTCGAGGTACTACTAGAACGGTATGGGATAGAGGTCGACAAAACCGCAATTTACATTTTTATAGGTGTGGTCCCTGTGATCGTAGATGCATTCGTCAAACTATGGGTATGAACAATATGTTTTTTATTTCATTAATTGTGATAATTTAAACTTTCTAGAAGGTTAAAACTAACTTCAGGTCTGCTGTTTTTTATATTTTCAGCTATTTAAATACCTCCCAAGATTATCACCTAATGTCTCCAACATAATAAAAGAAGTGAAGCGTCATTAATGAAACATTCACATGTAATATATCTAGATCTGTTCTCTTCATTTTTTTCCCCTCTTTGTCTGGTTTGTTTCTGATAAACATTTGTAATTGTGCACTCTTTTTTGAGCAAGGGTTTGGGAGTCCGGCCACTTACCCATTAATAACTAGGGGTGTTCATCGGGTCCGGTTGAATCGGTTTTAAACTAAACCGAGAGAGTTCTCGGTTCGGTTTGAACGGTTCATTTTTTTCTGTTAAATGGATCAGTTCGGTTCATTTTTTAAAACTGGTTTAATAGTTCAGTTCTGTTCGTTTTAGAAATTTTAAAACCATTTAAACTGAACCGATTGAAGTTTTAAAACCCATTACCCGTCCGAACCAAACATTTAAAATAAAATAAAAATTATGACATAATGTATATTGCTTGGTTCGGTTTAAAACCGGTTAAACCGAACCAAACAAAAATTTTAAATCCATCTTTAAAAAAATTCAAAAAATTAACAAAAAAATGTTTATTTTTATTATTAATACCCTATTTCGGTTTAACCTGTTTTAAAATTTCTAAAACTTTGGTTTGTCTATTTTAGTTTGGTTTGGTACCGAACCGAACTGATAAACACCCCTATTAATAACCACAAAAAATTCTTATTCGGATTTTGAATCCGCAATATAACATACGAAGAGCATTGTCTTTAACCAGTAGACCTAAGTAGGGGTGTTCATCGGTTCGGTTCGGTTAAAACCGAAATAAAATAGGCAAACCAAAGTTTATTTCGGTTTTAAAAAATAGAACCGAACCGACCAAAGTAAACATAGCAACCGATTAAAACCGAACCAAAGTAAATTTCGGTTTGTTCGGTTAAACCGAACAAACCATTGTTTAGTTGAGATTGTTATAAAACAAGGCATTTACAGCTCACAAATTGAGATTAATACACTGTAAATAATAAATTCAGCAATAATGTGAAACATCGTACCACTATACCACCCATGTACCACACTGTAAAGATTAAATTCACAAGTTGAAACCACCCATGTACCACACTGTAAAGATTAATACCCATGTTAACGAAATCGGTCGGTTCGGTTATTACGGTTTTTAGATATTATAAACCGAACCATATTAAAGAAACCGATCTATATCAAAAATTGAACCGAACCGGACCAATTAAACCGAAAAAACCGAACCGTTTGAACCAAACTATTTCGGTTCGGTTAAAAACCAAATAAACCGGCCCCGATGAACACCCCTAGACCTAAGGCTGATTCTCCATTTGTAATTGTACTCTTGAAATGAATATTGTTTTACGGGTCAAATGTGGAGGCCAGTTCGTCAATTCACCAGTTGGTCTTCTGCTGTGTCTTCCCTATATACTAGATAGAGATCATATATCGAAATAATGCTTCCTATTTTTCTAGGAAAAATCCATTCTTTTGATGTATCATTTTAATCAATTTTGAATTATCCTAGTGAGGCTTTTGCTCAACTCAAGTTGCGCAAGTGGCTATTCATGTGTAAATTGAAACAGCGTTTGTACTTTGTACGCTCTTGTTGCCAATCTGGTGGCTCAACACTGGCTATGAATACTTATATGTTATACGGTTCACTTCATCATCAAATAATTGTACCCTTTTCGCAACACATGCTGCTGCCTGGACAGCTGTCATGTTGGCAAAAGGAAGCATGCCAGTGACAAGTTCCCATAACACTATGCTATGGCCTATGCTGTATCATTTCTCTGAAATTCATGCAACTTATTAAATATCTTAAAAATACTCCTATTTATCATTGTTGCTGTTTCAACATTATAGGAAGATCACAAGTGTGCACTACAGGTTTTTGCACCTATTTCAGTTCACCAATGCATAAAAGAGAACATCTCATGAAAATTTAGACAAGAAGCTTGGAATACCCAAAAACATCTTATGTTTGTCGAAATTTAGACTTTATCAATTTGTCGCATTAATGTTTTTCTTATAGATTCTAATGAGAAAAATTCCTAATTTTTTCAAAGATATTACATAGAGCTTAAAACCAGTTAATTTGAGAAAATAACTGAGGTAAACAATGTACTTATAAACTAAAATCAATGTGCTTAGCCGAAGCTGATCACTAACATGTGGAGCTACTTTACAATAATTAATGATAATAAACTAACTAGAGTTTATAATGACACTTTTACGGTAGCATACGAAAAATTAAAACCGTCCGATTAAAATCCCTCGCATAATAAAATCTAAAAAGTCCAATTAAGAGCTTCGTCGAAGTTGCGCAAAAGGCAGACCATAAATTGGTAGGGGTTTTTATAGAAGGTGCGGAGTCTCAACCGCCAGATTTCACTTCTGGGCCGTTGCCATCATTAAGAGAATCCAGGCCCCTTGGGCCTTGAATGCTTATAGGGCCAAGACCCTGTTCTGACATTTGGGCCTCTCATACCGGTACTAGATCATTTTTAACCATTTTTTTCATTTTCAAAGTCCAAATCGTCGATCCAAACCGTTCAACATGATTATCTAAATAAAATGTGCTTGCAGATCAAATTTTACATTTTTTTGAATTTTTTTACTATTTATTAAGATGGGTACAAAATTCAATGGTCTGAATATGACTATTTTTTTTTGTTAAATACCTAATAAATAGTAAAAAATTAAAAAAAAATGTAACATTTGATCTGCAAGCACATTATTGTGGAGATCATGTTGAACGGTTTGGATCGACGATTTGGACTTTGAAAATGAAAAAAATAGTTATTGTAACTTTGTTGTAACTCAAATTTGTTATAACTTGATCCCTCCTCATATATATATGTAGTGAGTGGCTAATATCAAAACGTTTGTTCCTAGGCTGTGGAACAAACGCTTCAATTTTTACATTTTCAAAGTCGAAACAGTCGATCCACAATGTTCAACATTCAATCTATATTAAAATGTGCTTGAAAACCAAATTTTACATTTTTTTGAATTTTTTTACTATTTATTAAGCCAGTTTTAAAATTGTTGTTTTCAATGATCCAGAAATGTTTCAATATTTATTAAAATCAGCGATTTTAAAACTGGTTTAATAAATAATAAAAAGTTCCAAAAAATGTAAAATTTTGTCTCCAAGCACATTTTAATATATAGATCACATTTACCGGTTTGAATCGATTGTTTGACCATTGAAAATCAGAAAACCAATTAGTTGCACCACGGCTCTAGAACAAACGTTCTGGTGCAGTGGTCAACCAATTGGTTTTCAAATTTTTAAAGTCTAAACGGTCGATCCAAACCGGTAGATGTGATCTCTATATTAAAATGTGTTTGGAGACCAAATTTTATATTTGTTTGGAACTTTTTTACTATTTATTAAGCCAGTTTTAAAATCGTTGATTTTAATAAACAACGATTTTAAAAATGGCTTAATAAATAGTAAAAAAATTTAGAAAATGTAAAATTTGGTCTCCAAGCACATTTGATTATAGATTGAATGTTGAACGGTTTGGATCGATAATTTAAACTTTGAAAATATAAAACGATGCGTTTATTCCACAGCTTAGGAATAAACGTTTTAATATTAGCCAACCTCTGTGTGTGTGTGTGTGTGTGTATATATATATATATATAGAGAGAGAGAGAGAGAGAGAGAGTGGCTAATATCAAAACATTTGCACCAAGGTCCTCGTGCAACCAAGTTGTTTTCGGATTTTCAAAGTCCAAACAGTCAATCCAAACCCGTTAGATGTTCAATCTATATTAAAATCTGCTTGGAGACCAAATTTTATTTTTTTTGGAATTGTTTTACTACTTATTAAGCCACTTTGAAAATTGCTGATCCGGGTGAACAGTAAAAACAGTGCAACCAAATTCTGGATCATATGATCAGCAATTTTCAAAGTGACTTAATAAATAGTAAAAAAATTCCAAAAAATGTAAAATTTGGTCTCCAAGCAGATTTTAATATAGAGATCATATCTAACGGTTTAGATCAACCGTTTGAACTTTGAAAATTCAAAAACAACTTAGTTGCACGAAAACCTTGGTGCAAACGTTTTGATATTAGCCTCTCTCTGTATATATATATATGCTTGCTAAGATCGTACTTCCTTGCCTCTATCTTCGAGAGATAATCTGTTAGCCGTTATGCCGTGTCCTTGTGGCTTGTGAGCTTCCTCGAAGCTGCATTAATTAATTCTATCTAGTTTTATAGGCCTTGACTGCATTATTTTATTTTTTAGGAAGCCTTGTGCATTAAATAATTTTCCGATTCACTCGCATAAATTCTATTTAGAAGTTCAATTGCTGACATATTCTCTAGCAGTCTAAGCATATTAAAATCTATACATTCATTTTCACACGTTATCTCTATCATCGGCAACATTGTGAGATTGGGTAGACTTTTTGAAAGGGAGGAATTCGGTAAATTATGCTGAGGCGGAGTTGAAGTGGCGTACTGTACCGGCATTTTTATTAATACCTAAAGAAAAAAGAAATTATCAAATCTACCCTCACTTCAAAATTATTTTTAAAAATGCCCTAACCGCCTCCTGCTGGGGCGGTCCAGAATCCATAGCAGACAGCCCAGAGGGGGGCTGTCCACTACCCATAGCTGACCGCCCAGAGGGGGGACGGTCCACTATTTTTTTTTTTTTTAGAGAGATAATATGAATATCAAGATGCTGAATTCTAACACTAAAAATTCGATTTTTTTTTTTAAATATTAGTTAGATTACTTCTTTTAAGCATATTTATACTAAAATACGCTAAAATACTTGGAATTGTGTTAAATTACGTTGAGTTACACTAAATTACTTTAAATTACGCTAAATTACGCTAAATTACATTAAATTACTCTAAAATATGGTAAATTATGCTAAATTAGATATGAATAGGGACGATATCTTCACTGAAAAGGCGAAAAAACGACGACGAAACTTCAAACGGTCATAAAACGGCGCTCGAGTGTCCGATTTCAGCAAATGACCACTTTTCGGAAAGCTTACAAAAATACGCATGCGTTAGTGGCCACTACGTTATTTTTTGAAATTCATAATTGCCAAAAAACTAAGGAAAAAGTCTCAAAACTTGAGTTGAAGTTTCCGATTAAGATTTTCATTTATATTATTCAATCTAAGTAGCTCAGTAAATTAGTTACATAATGAACTTGTAGAATACCAATTTTTACTATTTTTCAAATTTTTTTACTATTTTTTATGATTCATGAAAGATGGCACAAAATCGGTCTACTTTAGCGTAATTTTGCGTAGTTTAGCGTAATTTACCGTATTTTAGCATAATTAGCGAAGTTATTGTTATTTAGCGTAATTTAAAGTAATTTAGTGTAATTCAACGTAATTTAACATAATTCCAAGTAATTTAGCGTATTTTAGTATAAATATGCTTAAAAGAAGTAATCTAACTAATATTTAAAAAAAAATTCGAATTTTTAGCGTTAGAATTCAGCATCTTGATATTCATATTATCTCTCTAAAAAAAGTGGACCGCCCCCTCTCTGGGCGGTCAGCTATGGGTAGTGGACCGCCCCAGCAGGGGACAGTTAGAGTATTTTTAAAAATAATTTTGAGGTGAGGGCATATTTGATAATTTTTTTTTTTTTTGGGTATTAATAAAAATGCCGGCGTACTGTAATTGGACGTATCATTGAGGCGTAAATAACGACGGTGCATGCAAAGTGATGTTGGGCGTAAGCAGTGCAGCCGTTCCCGAATTCCTTTTAGTTCACACGGAAAAAAATAAAAAAATAAAATGATTACCATCCTCCTCCTGAGCATATTTTCAATTCATTTCCAACCGGAAAATAAATCTGCTGCAATTCTTTTGAATCACATGAGCCTGTTATTTCAAATCCAAACCTTAATCTGTTTTGACATTCGTGCATTTAAAAAAAAAAGATTATATTTGAAATTACAGATCCTGCAATTTCCATGGATCACAGCAGATTTATTTCCTCGGAACCGACACAGGTTACCACAATGCCGATACACGTGTCCTACTTTGTAGAGTCCGGGGATCAGATTTTTTTTTTTGAGTTGAACGGGGATCAGATTTACTCCCAGCCGGTGCCTACTCGGGATGACATAGGGGTCAGTATTATTTATGCTTTGAGATTCGTGCTAAGTGAAAATGAACAATTTTAGAACGTCCGATTCAATTGTGTTGAGTCAGGTACCTGGGAGGATGTGAATTCTATATAAAGCACCTCATTATTCACCGTACAGTTCAAAATTTGAGATCTCTCTTTCTCTGTATATTTCCTGCCTTACCAATCCAGGCAATTCTCCCTTTGATCTCTCTACATACCGTTGCCAAAAAAAATGGACAATTCACCGAACCAGGACTGCTCTGTGGAGGCCCAAACCGATCTCCAGGTCGTGCAGCTTGGCCTCCAACCGACGGAGGCAGTCGTCACGGGAGCTGAAGATCACAGAGTGAGAGTGGTCGAAGACGAAGACGGCTTCTTCAGCGAGCCTACACAATATGCAAGCTGGCTTTCATATCTTGAAAGTTTCATCTTAGGTCCTAATCAGAGGAATCAAATCTGGCGGTTGAGGCTTCTCGCTGGCATCTCCCTTTACATAGCCGCACTGGCTGGTATACACTTTTACCCTGACGTTCGCAAGGCCAGTGATCCATATCAGGTGATTGCTTTTGTGGGGCACTCAAATGCTTTGCAGCTCAGAAAAATGTGCTGCACATGCAGCTCTCAACCATTCCATCGCTTTAAGATTTGTTCAGGACCAATCTCAACATCCCCTCTGAAAATCCGTCCAGCGGAGTTGCTGTGCAGCAAAGGAGGACTGCGGGACTTGTGTTGTTGGTCCTTTGATAGTTCATATACGCACTTATTGTTTTATAATAATTATTAATCCTATTATATAACTTGTCCTTTGTTGTTGGTATACGCACTTTTCTGGTTCTGAAGTATAATTTTCTAACTTGGGTTAATAGTTATTTGGATTTATTTTTCAGATGGTGATGCTCACAACAACTATTGGAACTCCTATAGTTGTCGGGGCGATTAGTCTTTGTGTCAGTTCTTGGCGTGCATCTGTTCCAAACGGACGAAGCAATTGTATAACAGGATTATCAGTTCTAAATATTATTATGCTTTGTGGTCTAGCTATTTATGTGATGCATAAACGTGGAACTGGAAACTAAGAGGTCAACAGAGCTGCTGAGTGGCTACTTGAAACTTCTTTCTTTGGGCCTGTGTATAATTTCATATTGAATTAGTTTTTATTATATAGTTTTAAGTGTATATATCTCTATATGTCTATATCGTTTTGAGGTGTTTTTATTTTTCAAAATGCTTGTTTCATTTTTCTGTACGATAAAGGTCCAATATATTGAATGTTTACCGCATTTTTTTATGTGTCTATTTCTTTTTGTGATTTGGTCCTCAAATATGGTGCTAACTACGATGACACGCAAGCAGTGGAGCCTCTTCACTGCTTCACCTTTGCCTCTCACTATGCGCGAGCTTGTCTTGTGAGGTACATATACATACATATGTGTGTGCTGGCTGGTACCGGCTGGTTTTGGTAAAACGACGAATAATGTCCAAGTTGTTGTTTACCTCAAAAAAATAAGGAAAACTAAAAAAAATCAAGTTATTGTTGTATGTTATAAAAAGTTTTTACAGGGGAAATTGAGTGAGGCTACGGTACTATGCATAGCACGGATTGGTCCGTGCTACGGCTAAATATTTGATTTTTTAAAACCCTAACGGTCTATCCGAACCGTTCAACATGATTATAAAATGAATATATACATGCAAACCAAATTTTATATTTTTTCGAAATTTTTTTACTATTTTTTAGAGAGGTAGAAAATCACTTGATCTGAAAATTCTGGACCATCCAAAAACAGTGATTTTCTACCTATCTAAAAAAATAGTAAAAAAAGTTCGAAAAAATATAAAATTTGGTTTGCAAGTACATCTTCATTTTATAATCATGTTGAACGGTTCTGATCGACCGTTAGGATTTTGAAAACTCAAATATTGAGCCGTAGCACGGATCAATCTGTGCTATGCATAGTACTGTAGCCTCACTCGGGAAAATTATGAACTTGAATTGGCTTGAAAGTGTACCAATTCTGGTAGGCTGATTGTTGATGAGACATAGATAGAAGTATAATTTGATCTTCTTTTTTTTCTTTTAAATATGAAGATCCTTTTCATTTCTTGTAGAAGTATTTGTGTAGAAAATAATTAGGATTAAGGGACCAAATAATAGCATCAGATTTAATTCATCATATGCTATTATAGGAATAAAAGGAGCAACTAAACTTAGAGAAGAAAGTTACTCAACTTTTTTTCTTTTTTAGAAAATATAGGCTACAGTAGGCTCAGTACAATACTAGACAACTGTTAGAATTTCTAACGTCTCTTTTTTTCTTTTTGTTATATAAACAACACTGTACATCTTTCTAAGAACAGATTGAATAGAAACATAGTTTTTCATTTCATCAATATACTTTCGAAATCACTCTGAAATTCACATGGTATCAGAGCAGACTTGATCTTGCTCCAAATCAAACGCCAAATAGGTAACCCAATCACTGGACAGATAACAAGAACTGTACCAGTTCAACAAATCATAAAAAAACCTCAAGCTCAAATAGAGCAATTTTCATCACATAAAGCAATCAAGCTCAAGTTCTTAACAAAGAACAAAATCCGACAGAACCAACATACCAGCAAAACCAAAAATCAAGCTTTGCTCCAATTAGAATCCGAAAAATTCAGAAATGGCACAACAAACTGAAAGACTTACGAGGGTGCTATTAAATGGCAAAAATTACCATCTCTGGGCACGGCAAGTAACCTTTGGCCTCATTGGCAGAGACAAATTCGAGCATGTCACTGGAGAGAAAACAAAGCCAAAAGCCAGCAAACCAACAGAACCAACAGAAGAGGAAAAAAAGGCGATATCAGAATGGAGGAAAAGCGACAACCTTGTCATAAGCTGGCTGCTGGCAACCATGGAATCCCATATCTCTAATCTCATGACATACTTAGACACAACTCGAGAAATGTGGGTTAAAGCCGAAACAATGTTCGGAAAAAAGAAAAATTACTCCCTTATCTATCAACTTCAGCAAGAACTCCATCAATTACAACAGCAAAACCAATCCGTCACCAAGCTATTTAGCCAAATCCAAAAGAAAGATGAAATTAGAGTGTACCGTCCCCTTACAGCCGACATTGAAGAAATCAAGAAGAAGGAAGAACAGGATGACATTTTCACCTTCCTGGCCAAGCTCGATTCAAGCTATGAGGGGGTGAGATCGCAAATTCTTCTCATGGGTGAGTTTCCATCCCTTGACGAGGTTGTCAGGATGGTTGAAAGAGAAGAGACAAGGCGCATAGTGATGGGATCTCAGCCCCTTGATAACCCCGAAGCCAAGGCCTTCGCTGCTCGGCCTAACCCTATGCCAGAGAATCGAGGAGACCAAGGCCTTCGCTGCTCGGCCTAACCCTATGCCGGAGAATCGAGGAGACCAAGGCCTTCACTGCGATTTCTGTAAAAAGGAAGGGCACAAACGCGAGGAGTGCTGGTGCCTCAACCCCCATCTCCAACGAAAGGGTAGGCGCGGTGGTGGTTTCACTAGAGGGGGAGAGCGGCGACAGGGAGGCGGAGCTTTCCGCGAAGAGAACAAAGAAAGAAAGGGGTATGCGGTGCTGAAAGAAAAGGAGGAGCAGATTGAGGGATCCGACCCGCCAGAGAGGAAAATAGAGACTGAACCCTCCCTGGATCAAATGAGATAACTCTATACGCAGCTGTCTGTGATGTTTCAAGAAAAAAATCAGAAGATCTCTGGTATTATTACAAATCTTGCTCAAAATTCTTTAAATTCAAAGTGGATACTTGATTCCGGTTCTACTGATCACATGACCGGGATAAATACTTGCTTAACAATTACAAAAAATTTGAGACCAAACAATTTGTAATTGTTGCAAATGGTGAAAAATAGAAATTTTAGGAAATAGTTCAATTAGTCTCCTTTCAAAAATTATAACTAATGTTTTGCATGTAGAAAATTGTACATCTAACTTGTTATCCATTAGTAAACTCACACGAGAATTAAATTGTAAAATTACATTTACATACAAAAATGTGATTTTTCAGGAACGGATAACAAATAGTGTCATTGATGAAAGATTTTTAGAAAATGGGTTTTATTTCTTGAGTGAAGAAAAATGCAACTTCACTATTAGAAAAGAAGAAGAATTATGCATTCTTTGGTATAAGAGAGTTGGACATCATTTCGATAAGATTTTGAAATGTATTTTTGATTTCAAACAACTAGATTATAGTAGTTGTGAAATTTGCAAATTAGGAAAGCATACAAGATTACCATTTAGTTTATCAAATTGTAAAAGCAAAAAACATTTTGAGTTAATACATTCGGATGTTTGGGGTCCCGCGCCAATTGAATCATACAATGGCTATAAATACTTTGTCATTTTTATAGATGATATTTCAAGAACTACATGGCTACACTTGTTAAAAAATAAAAGTGAAGTATTTTTTTAATTTCAAGAATTTTTATAATTTTGTAAAAAATCAATATGAAGCAAATATTAAAACCTTTATATTGATAATGGAACGGAATTTGTAAATCAAAATTTTTCAAATTTTTTTCAAACAAAATGGAATCTTGCATCAAACAACTTGTGTTTACACATCCCAACAAAATAGTGTGTCGGAAAGGAAAAATCGGCATTTACTTGAAATGACTAGAGTACTCTTGTTTCAAAACAATGTTCCAATAATTTTTTGGTCGGATTCCGTTCTCACCGCAACCTATTTAATTAATAGATTGCCAAGTGCCAACTTAAGTTTTAAGAGCCCACTAGAAATTTTTTACCAAGAAAAACTCAATATTGATCATTGGAGGGTATTTGGATGTACATGCGCATAAAAATAAACAACACAAGTTAGATTACACATCAATCAAAACTATTTTCTTGGGTTATTCATCTAAAAAAAAAAAAGGTATAAATGCTATGATCCGGTTAACAAAAAATATTTTATTTCAAGAAATGTGACATTCCAAGAAAATGAGCCATATTACAAGTCACTAGAAAATGAGACTAATGACCAAGAGAAACCAAATGAATTTACATTTTCATTTTTTTACAACACTGAAGAAAGAAATTCGGTCATAGAAACCGAAAATGAAATAATCAATGAGAATGAAGAGGAAGAAACTTCTCAAAGTGAGGGGGAAGAAGATAGTGCACCCGAAATACCATCATTGAGAAGGTCTAATCGAACACCTCAACCTACAACTCGATTACGGGATTTTGTAACATATGAGGTAAAATATCCTATCCAAAATTTTTTGTCTTATGAAAATGTTACACCCCAATATCAAAATTACTTGACCTCAATTTCCAAAGAAAATGGGCCAAATAATTATGAGGAAGCCAAAAATCAACCAATATGGTGCAAAGCATGGAAGAAGAACTCCAAGCATTAGAAAAAAATGAAACATGGGTAGTCGTACAACTACCTGAGGGAAAGAAACGCGTAGGATGCAAATGGGTCTATAAGATTAAGTTTAATAGTGATGGTACTATTGAAAGGTATAAAGCTCGATTAGTGGCAAAATGTTACACTCAAACGTATGGTATAGATTATCAAGAAATATTTGCACCCGTGGCCAAGATGAATACCGTTAGAATTTTGTTCTCTATAGCAGTAAACCAAAATTGGACCTTACATCAAATGGATGTTAAGAATGTCTTTCTTCAAGGAACACTTGAAGAAGAGGTATATATGACGCTTCCACCCGGTCATAAAGAGAACAATTCTAACCTAGTGTGTAGGTTAAAAAAATTAATTTACGGGCTAAAACAATCTCCACGGGCATGGTATGACAAACTAAGCTCATATTTAATTTCTTGTGATTTTAAAATTAGCAATGCTGATCACTCATTGTTTTCCAAAATTAGTGGTACTTTCACAACCATAATTTGGTATATGTAGATGACATAATAATTACCAGAAATAATTTGAAAGAAATAAAAAAAGTAAAATGCAATTAAAAGAAAATTTTGACATCAAAGACTTGGGTTTACTAAAATATTTTTTTGATATAGAAATAGCACATTCCAAGGGACTATTCATTTCACAAAGAAAATATATACTTGACCTATTAAAAGAAACCGGCAAATTAGGGAGCAAACCGGCATCTACACCAATAGATAGCAAATGCAAATTAAATATAGAGGATGGTGAACCATTAGAAGACATAAATCAATTTCAAAGACTTATAAGAAAATTGATTTACTTAACGGTAACTCGACCAGATATTTCTTTTTCGGTAAGCCAAATTAGTAAATTCATGCATGCACCTAGAACACCACATTTAGAGGCTATACATAGAATTTTAAAATATTTAAAAGGGACACCCGGAAAGGAATATTTATGAAATGTAACAATACTAATGTGTGTGGCTATTCCGATGCAGATTGGGCCGGTAGCTTTGATAGAAAATCAACTACCAGTTTTTGCACGTTTGTAAGCAGAAACTTAGTCACATGGAAAAGCAAGAAGCAAAGTGTTGTGGCACGATCAAGCGCCGAGGCGGAGTATCGGGCCATGGCATCAACCTCAAGCGAGTTAACTTGGATCAAATAACTTCTTGCGGACATTGGAATTAAAATTCAAGAACCAATGAAGATGTTTTGTGATAACCAAGCGGCTCAACACATAGCAACTAATCCGGTTTTCTACGAAAGAACAAAACACATCGAGGTGGATTGCCACTTCATTAAAGAAAAAACTCAAGCAAAAAAAATCGAAACTCCGTTTGTAAGAAGTGAAGAACAATTGGCGGATATCTTCACCAAGGGCTTAGAACCGAAATCATTTGAAGAAAATTTAAGCAAGTTAGGGTTGATCGATATCTACATGCCTAACTTGAGTGGGAGTGTAGAAAATAATTAGGATTAAGTGACCAAATAATAGCATCAGATTTAATTCATCATATGCTATTATAGGAATAAAAGGAGCAACTAAACTTAGAGAAAAAAGTTACTCAACTTTTTTCTTTTTTTAGAAAATATAGGCTACAGTAGACTACAGTTCAATACTAGGCAACCGTTAGAATTTCTAACGTCTCTTTTTTTCTTTTTGTTATATAAACAACACTGTACATCTTTCTAAGAACAGATTGAATAGAAACATAGTTTTTCATTTCATCAATATACTTCCGAAATCACTCTGAAATTCAACAATTTGTTTGAGATGTTTTGAATTTTGTAGATTGCAGATATGTTATTCTCAAATTTTTTAGCTATATAACTAACAGTTGGTACCTGATCCATCGTAGACTGGTATTATAGTACATACCAGTACCGGGCTCGACCAGGCTGGAACATGCTAGCTACTGGCTAGTATATATATGTATCTAATAATGCGAACCAAAATGCAAATATGAAATGTTGGATCCCATGGAAGATGCCAGACAAATCAATACCAAAGGACGCAGCGTACCAAATAATAAATGACGATCGAGCTGATGCTGGATGGGAACCCGAGGTTGAACCTGGCACCATTTGTCACATGGATGATATGGATGGAACCGGAGTGCGACAAGCGGTCACCAACGAGAACTTTGTCGACATGGATGAGTATTCCGTCCCAACCGAACTTCAGGTAAAGTAATTTTATTTTCTTTTAATTGAATTTCCTCTGGGATCGATCCGTATCCTCTCAGGTACTTGACTCAAGCAAATTGAAACGGACGGTCCAGATTAATCCTATCTGGGCCAAACTTAATCCGGTGCCTATGGAGAATGTAGGAGGTCTGTTTTGAGATTCATCCCATGTTAAAAGAACCATCCAATCATAATTTGCTTGAGTCAGGTAACCTGAGGTGATGTGAATTCAGAGAAAAGTGGTTTTATTGCAATTAATGTTCAATAAAATATATACATTTTATTTTCTTATGTGTCCTTCACTGAATTTGCAATTGAAAAGTTTCATGTTAGTCTGTGAAGAAGATTGTAAAATGAGTAAATGACAAAATATATTGTTGTAAAATAGAATTAATCTCAGATTGTAATTTCATCATAGATCAAGGGTCTAGATTTAATGTAATAGGATAGGCAAGGCAACGGTACAATAACATAGGTATATTTGCATAGCATAATTAGAGTAGGTAATATTCAAACGGCTATAACAAAGTAGATCATGTATTATAAATACCAAGACACATACTGTAAAGAAATACAACAACAAATATACTCGTATTTTTATCATCTCCTCAGATCTCATTTTCAACATATATATCAGTAAATTTAACTACTTTGCCTTTTCTTATGCATAATCAATGCGCTAACATAATCGCGCACCTGTTCAATACAGGGCTGGCAAAAAAGCTCGTAGCTCATGGATCGATCGGGATCAATTCGTGACTTGATCACTAATAGCTTGTTCGTAATTGGCCTGAGCTGTTACAAGCCAGCTCGTTAGTCGTTACTGGCTCGGTCCAAATTAAACGAGTTTGAGCTACGCCTAGCTCTCTCATTAAATAGATTTTACGATTTGAACGATCCGTTGGATGAAAGGTTAGAGTTTATGTTTGCAGTTTTTTATTCAATATTCATGCATTTTTGTCATTCTACTAAATGCTATGTTTGATGGTTTGTTTGATGTTGTTTCATTCTATTAACTGCAGTTTGGAAATAACTATCTGATGCTTTGTTTGATGGATTTCATTATCTATTTTTTTTAATTTGTATGATAATAATAAAGTCCTGTGAGCTAAATGAGCTAGCCCAGTCCAGCGAGCTATTGGCTCGATCGGTTCAATTATGAGCTATGATTCTAGCTCATCCCCTTAATATTAGCTCACTCGGCGCGTTCGATTGTTTTGGCAAGCCGATCACGAGCTGGGCCCAGCTCGTGATGAGCCAACTCGTTGCCGCCCCTAGTTCAATGCCCCAATTAAGTGGGGACAGTTGGGTCGTCAGAGGAGATAATAAGGGTGTTCATCGGATCGGTTCGGTTCAAACCGAAATAAAATAGTCAATTTGACATTTTATTCGGTTTTCAAAATACAACTGAACCGACCAAAATAAACATAAGAACCAAATTAAAACCGAACGTAACAAACCAAACTAAATTTTGATTTATTCGGTTAGAACGAAATAAAAAATTAATTAATAATAAACCCACGTACTGATATCTCATATCCAAGTATCCAATTGTTAATCTAAAAATTTGAAAAGAAAAAAAAACAACAGCAGAATATAACTGTATAAGAATTGATTGATAAAATCAATAGTGCCTTCATGCTTTTTTTTTTTTGACAAAATTGACACACACACCACACGAGCCATCTGTTTCATCCGAAACACACAAACAAGATGTAAATTACTAAGAAAAAGTGACAAACCAGCAAAATTGTTTTTTTTACAATTGGCGCATGTTGATTACAATTTGTATGCCCGGAGTTCAAAACTTTCGCTAAAAATACCCAAATCGGCCAGAAAATGGCCGGTTTACTCTTTTTTTTTTTTTTTAACCCGCATTATTCAACTTCTAGATATTAATAAAAATGTCGGGTATTAGTCCACAGAAAAATGCCGCCATAAAACAATATAGCACATTTACTCTTATAACTACATGATATACGGTATTCTATAATTTACGACTTACGATTTATAATCGAATTTTTTTTCAAAATAATTTATAACATGATACGTTTCGAAAGTAAAATGATAGATAAAGGGTGAATTTTGACTTAATTGCATTATTTTCATATTTTATTTATTTTTACAAAATTTCAGCTTTTTTTTTTTGTTAATTACAACCAAGGCGTGATCACATTTTCATATTCAAACTTTTGAAACCCCAGATGATGATTTTCTGACTAAGCTCAAACTTTTGAAACCCCAGACGATGGTTTTCAAACTTTTTATTCAACTTTGGATATTAATAAAAATGTCGGTTTAATCTTGATGAGTTTATTTTTGCTGTTTAACATATTTTTCTGTTTATTTTTTATGTTGTGCTACTATTTTAATTTTGTAATATTTTCTGTTTAGCATTATCATGATAATTTTTTTTATCTGTAAAATATAAAAATAGTACCATAAAAGCACACATACACAAGAACCGAAATATAGGATAATCCAAATATACCAAACATAAATAGCATATCAAATATAAATAGTACAAAACTAGTAAAAATACAACTAAAACGGAGAGGGGGAATATCGCTGAGGCGGTACTCCGGCGTTCGCCCGGCGCCAGCGCGGCCAGGCTCGGTCTCTCTCGGGGTCATCGGCAGACCTGAGTATCTGATCGGCGGTATCCCATATGGCATCACCCGTAGGGACTGTCGGTACTGGCGGAGGTGTACTAAAGATAGATGCAGCGAACTCAGTCCCAAAGGCAGGCTGAGTATGAGACCCGCTACCACTCACCTCTCCATCATGCGGCATCTCTGTGCCATATCGAGGTACCCTCGGTGCCGAGCTGAACTCATCATCGGCTATCCCGTAGTAGTCCTGAAGACTGTACGAGAGGGACTCCATATCAGAAGTATCGAACCCCGCAGGTGGTGGCTGTGGCGGCATCTCTGCCGGACCCTGCAATCATACACATAAATTATTAAATTTGATCTGAATGAAGAAATTTATTAAAACCTGACAGATACTGAAGTATGACATACATAAGGCTGCACCGGACGTCCATGCTCGTCGTACCATGCCTGCCACCCAACGCCGGACAATACCCAATCATGGTAGTCCCACTCTGGATGCGAATCGGGAGAAGGTGGGAACTCCTGTCCAATAATCGGCTCCGGGTCAGGCTCGGTCGGATTTATCTCACGCCAGTTGATGTTCTCTCCGGCGTCTCGCAGCATCGTGATGATCTTCCCACCGTGCCCGGCATCCTCAACCGCATTTGCATTTTTCTTGAGGATGCGGTACCCAAGATATCGCCAGTTCTTCTTGCCCATCGTGGAGATCCCATGAGCGCACTCCTTGATCCCCGCCAAAAGCTGAAACAAAATTGGCATGTCAGATCAAACATTGATGAACTATGAAGTTAGAGAAAAACTATGTAGTTTTAGGTGACTTACGTTGCGAGCGAATGAACGGCCGTTAGGATGGTAACCATCATCAGTCTGGATCATGTCGCGGAGATGGGCACCGTAATTGCCCCGCAGATAGACACTGGCCATGCAGATCTGCATGTACCAAGTATCGTACCTCAACTGGGGATCTCCCTGGGTCTGCCGAATCGGATCTGGCTCGTGATAGAAGTCCAGATACTGAGGATCCTGGGCTGTCCCGCAGTATGCATCAAAATGGGTGCTCCAGTCCTTATCCAGCCGCCCTCGGTGGTTCATCATGTAAGGAAGACGTTAGTTGCAATACAAAGCCATCAAGTAATATGAGAAATTTGACAATAGACTACGACTTACCTGTGCAGGTCTCTGTGCGTGTGCATCGGCAAAAATGGGTCTGCGGGAATAAATGCCGGTCGATCAAACTGGCGGAGCACCCGATCTGGGTAGTGGTGCTCCACTGTCCAGAAGTGTATGAGTGGACCTCGGTAGAACCACATCGCCTGCTCCTGCTGGTCAATCACCGTGACCGGCAAGAGGTGCTCCAAGTAGAACTGCTCGTAGGGCGTCCACTCAACTAGAACGGATGGCAAACTCTGGATCTCTGATCGGACTGGCCTGATCCCAACGGTAGCACCGTGGGTCCGATTCTGGTAGTTGTGGCCACCGTGCCACTTCTTGCCGTATGCCGGGCATCTCCATATATCCGGCTCTCCCCATTGCGGCGCCGCATTGGGGATAGGACGGCCCACCGGTAGCCGTGACCACGACCAGTGCTGAAGCAGGAGCACCGGCCCGTACATCTGCTTCACACTCGGCTGCATTTTCAAGAACATTAGACGTCAGTGTATTTTAATGGATTGATTGATTAAATAATTTACACTAAATTAAGAGTTGGTGACTTACCTCACTACTACGGCACATGTGGGAATACAGATACGCCATGACAGCTCCACCCCAGTTGTACCGCTCCGGCTGCTCAAGGTCTCGCAGCAGCGGTAGATACATCATCGGCATATGGTCACCGCTGGAATCAGGAAACATGACAGAACCAAAAAGGTCCATCACGTAGCCCCGTGTATATCTGCAATACAAAACATATAAAAATTCTAATATAATCCTCGTATTATAAATTGATTAATAGAAACAAGTTATAAAATTTACCTCTGAATCTCCAGCGCGGTGGAATCTGCCGAGAGACCTGTGCTGAAGTGCTGTCGTAACCTCGTCATCCGCAAATGAAATTTGGACCTCCCATTGTCCCCAATGATATAGTCCGGATCAGCTCCCAACAACTCCTGGACATCACCTACGAATCTGGTGCTGTCAGAGACGCCGCAGACGGGTGTGCCACGGATAGGCAAACCCCAAAGAGCACTCACATCCTGGAGAGTCACCGTCATCTCTCCGAATGGCATGTGAAACGTATGCGTCTCGGGACGTCATCGCTCCACCAGTCCAGCGATGAGAGAAGCATTGATGATGCTTTTCTCTGTCCGCACGATGTCCACAACCTGGTAGAGACCCAGGCTGATGAGGTACGGGGCCATCATATCGTAATACTGCATGTGAGGACACCGCAACTTCACATCTAACAGACCCATGTCCTGCGTTGAAAAATGTATTCCGCATGGTGATAACATAATAAAATTTAAACCCAACAAAATTTAAAGAAAATCTAAGAAAATGAACGTACCTCGCGAGAAGCTAGTGAGACTCGGTGCTCGCTGTGGGGAATCCACAGGAGAGGACTGATGTGCTCCGTGCTGCTGGTACTGATTGGCTCGTCCACTACTGGCCGTGCTCTAGACATCCTGATGTCTAAAATAACATAATTTCGGTAAAATTACGCTTAATTAGCCTAATTATGGTAAAAAATGGCCAAAATAACCTAAATATTGGTTAGCCGTGCTAATTTCGGTCAAATGACGCTTCATTAGCCTAATTATGGTAAAAATGGCCAAAATACCCTAAATATTGGTCAACTGTGCTAATTACACTAAATTACGCTTAATTAGCCTAATTATGGTGAAAGTAACCAAAATACACTAAATATTGGTCATCTGTGCTAATTACACTAAATTACGCTTAATTAGCCTAATTATGGTAAAAAGGGCCAAAATACCCTAAATATTGGTCAATTGTGCTAATTTCGGTAAAATTACGCTTAATTAGCCTAATTATGGTAAAAAAAAACCAAAATATCCTAAATATTGGTCAACCATGCTAATTACACTAAATTAAGCTTAATTAGTCTAATTATGATAAAAATGCCAAAATACCATAAACATTGGTCAACTGTGCTAATTTCGGTAAAATTAAGTTTAATAAGCATAATTATGGTAAAAAGGACCAAAATACACTAAATATTGGTTAACCGTGCTAATTTCGGTAAAATTACGCTAAATCAGCCTAATTCTGTTAAAAAGGACCAAAATACACTAAATATTGGTCAATTTAGCTAATTACACTAAATTACAATAATATACTCTAAATTATAACACCTAAATCCTAAAATAAATAAATTAAAAATTAAATTAGATAAAAAAAAAATTTACCTCAAAGAAGAGAGAATTCGGTTGAGAGATAAGATAATTGTGAGAGGAGAGAGAGAAAAGGGGTATATATAGGAGTTTTTGCGTGTTAAAAAAAAAAAAAAAAAAAAAAAAGAGTAAACCGGCCAGAAAATGGCTGGTTTAGGGGGGGAGTAAACCGGCCATTTTTTGGCCGGTTTGGGTATTTTTAGCGAAAGTTTTGAACTCCGGGCATAATTAATAATTTGTATTAAACTTTGGATATTAATAAAAATATCGGGGTTTGTTCCAAGGCCTAGGATATATATAAATGACGCTGTTCCTTGTTGGCACTGTTAATGTATCAAGAACAACTTGAGAACTAGCTTCACCAAATAAAAAATGAGGACCTCATTCTTTGTTATTGAGGGGAGATCATGTGATAATATTTTTTTATTTTAACAATATTGAAAAGTTTTTAGAAGGAATAATTTTCTGTGTACCATTCAACACGTTTTGAACATTTTGAACATGATATTCATATATCGTGTCTGTAAAAAATGATCAGATATAATGTGTGTTAAGTAATTTAAAATTTTCAATAGCTTAAAATCAAATGTTCTTAATATATCATTAAATAACACTAAAATTATATTAAATCTAATTGTTAATCTAAGAACAAGTAAATCAAAGAGTTTACGGGTCTTGGTGGTACCTTTACAAAACGATTTTGGAATAGGTTGGCACCTCTTCGTAACTCACAATCGGAGCCACATCGTCAAGCCAATGAATTACAAGTTCGTTGGAAAACCTCAAGGCTGACTTCTACGAGTATAAGAACTGTGTTGACAAAACTGGTTGAGGTTGGGATCCCAAAAAGCGCATACCAGTCGCTTCCGATGAAAGTTGCTGGGATGATTTAATAAAGGTACAAAGTAGTTTTATGTTTACAATGAATTGTAGTCGTACATTTGATAATTAGTGTATTCTGATGAAATTTTGTTACTATTTTTTTCAGCACAATGCGAAGTTGTACAAGTGCATGTCAAAAGCCTTCATTAAGTATGATGAAATGAATTAGTTGTGTGGGTCTAACGTTGCAAACCGGACATTACTCAGTGGTTCATAATCTTGCAGATCTTGTTAGTGGATCTGATAGTTCGGATAATAATGGCAACACAGAACAGGAGTTAAATGAGTTTGCTATCCATGTTTTTAGAACTAGGTTGGAGGTGGATTCAAATTACTCAGGTGGTAATTCTGTTGGTGGTCAGCCATACTTGATTCGCCAGAAGTTGTCTCAGGTGCTGCGTCAAGTACTAATTCTGGTAAGAGAGTACGAGATGAGTTTGTTCCAGCTGGGGGTAGCGAGTCATCTCAGGTTAAAAATTCATAAAGAGTCCCAAAAAACAAACAATTAAATACAGGGTTTGATAAACTTGTTGAGGAGTCGAAGGAAAGAGGTGTCCTTATAGAAATCGTGTCGAACAAGGGTATGAGGATTGCTGAGAAATTACTCGAGATAAAAAGAGAGAACATGATCAGTCAAGATGTTTTCAGTTTGCAAGATGTGCTGAAGGATGAATTGAGCAAAGAACTTATTCAGTGGATAGAAGGTGTAATTGCATATGCCGTCAAGGGTAGTGCAATTACCCCACCAAGAAACCATGCCTAATTTCAGGTAATTTTCAATATTTTGCATTATGTTTTAGCGTTATGTTAGAATTAGGTTGAATTATGTATGAGCACTGTTAACTTTATCTTTATTTCAGTTTTAGCATTGTTTGCAACTCCATGCTGGGATGATATTTTTTTTATTTATTTTTATTTATTACTTGGATTACTCTATCATGTTCATTTCATATTTTTTGTTGATACTGTTTCATGTTTCTACATGCTTCATACTTTCTGGTACTTTCTGGTAGATGTTCTAAATCTTTGTATTGGTGTGATAACATATTTTTTGTATTGCTGATATGCTGATATGTTTCTAAAAAAAGCACATTGTCAGATCGATAATTTAACCCGCTCCTAAATTATTTAACTTTCCAATAATCCCAATTATGCCCCTGCATTTGCACCAAAGAGGTTCCAATCATGAACTTTAAAGCTTGTAACTGCCAGTCTGAAAACCTCTTGTACTGGTACGCATCCTGATTGCTCGGCTGGTACAGCGATGCCAGCTCCTACTGTTTCCTTGCACTCTCACTCAGTGGGCTGAGATAACAGACACATATTACTAACAATAAACATATAGTAAAATAGAATAAAATAAATACACATAAAAGAAAGACGATAACGGCCCCAAGAAACAGTAATATTACTTACCCAGTAAACAACAAGAATCTAGGCATGTCATAAAAGATATTAAAAATTACAGGGACAAAATTAACAGTAGGTAATGAGTTTATGTTATTGTCAAAATATACTACACTTAAGTATGCTTTAGTTCAGTTCAGCTTAAATCACCTAAATAATCAGTTTATGTTTTTATGCTTTTACTTTGTTTTTATTAGAGGATCAATGAAAGCCTCATGTGTTGTATAATGATTTAAACAGAGCAGTTTTGGTTTCATGCAGCACCTGGACTATAGAATCAAAACATCAATGCATATGGTTCATGCACTGCATGAAGCCAAAACTACTCTGTTAAAATATTTACCCTTGTGTTGTCCAGCTCCGTACCAGTTTATCTGGAATTTGGTACAAGGCTTAATTTCTTAACCAAGGGCAACTACTCACCTAATTAGCAAGGGTTCATATGCAATGATGAGCACGTCAATCAAAACGTTCTTCAGACGAATCACTGTCAGTACCAAAAATAGGAATAACAGTTAATTAGGTACATATATTTTAATATCAGTTTCTTCCTCAAGCAATGAACTCTGGTCTCAGATCTTGCTACCATACCAATCACTGTCAGTACCAAAAGTCCAATACAAACCAGTAAGAGAGAGAGAGAGAGAGAGAGAGGTACCAGTTGGCCCGCTGCCATCATAGCTGATAGCAGTGCATTTACATGTACATTCCTCAGATAACTTGCTACTTGAATCAATATTTCATTCATAATTTAAACTAAATTATTAATATATTTCAAAAAAAAATTGGTAATAGACACCAAAGTCCAGCTCAAGATTTATTATTATGAGGATCAGATATTGGTAATTAGTGAACTTAACTAAACCTGTTTATAGTTTATGAGGTTTTGTAAACTCTTGACTCCATTGTTGTTTTTGTTTTCACATGCTTTTGATCAATAACTGTGTCATCTTTCTTCATCTTTTCTAAATCTTGCAAATCATATGAAAAGAAAGATCTATAAGATGTCAGTTCTAATATCGACGACAAAAGTACAATTTAGGTATAATATTTATAATATGAAGAAATGTTAACCAATTCAAAATATTTATAATATTTTTGTATAGACAGAATATTTCATCTAAATATTCCGGTTTAAAGTTTGGATTAAATGGTTCGGTTTTTCGGTTTAAATAGATCGGTTCAGTTGATTTTATATCAGACCCAACCAATATGGTACTGGCACTTTGTACCAACAGTAAAAGACCATTATTTCCAAGTAATATTTAAAATCTATATGTTAGTGATACATGCTTACATTTTTACTTAATAAACAAGGGCTTACTTCCAAGTAAAAGACCATTTGGTAATTTCTGAAATAATCTGATCGAACTTGTATTTGCCGGAAACTGTTTCATTCAGCAATTTGTTTCTATAAAACGTCTAAAAAAAAAGCCTGATTTCCAAGTAAAGCATGATTCCTATAATTATGCATAATGAGAATTCATCACTGCAAAAACCTGTATTATGGTACCTCAACTGCTAGCTTTATAATTTGTACCAACTATCGGTTATGCACTAGTTGACAATTTTGGACAACATTGGTTACAGCATTTCATCA
The DNA here is from genome assembly GCA_011114355.1 of Carex littledalei. Classification (NCBI taxonomy): domain Eukaryota; kingdom Viridiplantae; phylum Streptophyta; class Magnoliopsida; order Poales; family Cyperaceae; genus Carex; species Carex littledalei. The sequence goes on along the minus strand of CM022083.1, from coordinate 9,783,627 downwards.
AATAGCAAGAAAGCATTCAATTGTTCCACAACATAAAGACAAATATACTATTTTCAAGTTCCAAATACTAACTAGAACCTTAAATTCATTGATAAAATAGATTGCTTACGGGTTGGAACAATGAAGGTACACTGAGCTTTCTTCTTGTATTGGTGGTTGGGTGGTCTTGTGAAGAACGGTAGAGTCAGAGAAGAAACAAAACGGTAAAGATTAAGGCAAGACATTATATTTTCGTGATTCCCTCCACAGATTTGTAAAGATCAGATAATTTCTATTTTCAGCACTTGAAAAACATAGGAAGAATAGGTATCGGAAAAAGAAAAACAAGGAAACAACGAGAGTCGCTACAAACCGGGTTTTATCAGTGGTTTTTTTATGAAAAAAAGGTCAATAAAACCGGTTTTGACCGGTTTAATTACACAAACTGTCTTTTTATTGAACCAAACCTGATTGGTATTCGGGTCCGGTTTTAATAACAGTGATCCAAACCTATCAATCCACATTCTTCATTTTATGATTTCGGGCTTGACCAAGATGAACTCTCTGGCCCATCGATAAAGTGTTTTTGCCAGTTCAGCTGGTGTATACCGCACGCAAGCATCAGGCCACATCGCCATTACTAGAGAAACTCAAGTATTCGGTCAGTTGATCTTTTTATCGGTAAATACTGTCTGTTAAATTTAACGGAACATTTCTTCAAAAGGGTAAACAGTAATTTTATGATGAAGCGTCTTCCTTCAAAAGAGTATCACAGTAAATTTAACCGTCCACAACTTCGCCCTTACCAAGTTCAAAATATGAAGAAATGTTAACCAAGTTCAAAATATTTATAATATTTTTGTATAGACAGAATATTTCGTCTAGATATTCAGTATGAATATTCCTTCTATTTAAATATAACGTACAAATATTCTATCCAACATAGTTGTAAATGGAGGAAGTTGGACACATTTGGCTCGATTTCAATTTTTTTTTATAAAACGTAATTAAAAAAAGAAAGAAAATAAAAAAACGGATTGATTACTTTCCAAATTACAAAAACTATCAAACAAAAAAAAAATCGGTTACCCCATACTCCAACTGAAAATTATTTTCAGTTACCCCTTGTCAAACCATTTTTTTCGGTAACTGGAATTTTTTTTTCGCCCATTCCCCACCAATTCAATAGGTAACCGGAATTTTTTTTCGGTTACTCCATGTATGGGATTTTTTGTGGCAATGGGTGAGAGGAAAGGAAAAACCAGACAACAAGCTCGATTTGAGAGAATTAGAAATCGGACATCAAATTCGGTTTGAGAGAATTAGAAACAGAATACAAAAATTAATAAATAAACAAAAAATATTGATAGCAAACTCTAAGTTGATAAAAAATTAATTGGATTGGATATTAAATAAAAAAACAAAAAAGAACAAGGTGGAAGTAAGATTAATTGTTGGATTGTAAGAACCGAAGATTGTCACGGTACGACAAAAAGCAAAATAAATAATAAATAAACAAAATCGTCGATGGTTTTTGGTTTGGCAAAAAGAAAAAAATAAATAAACAAACCGTAAAAACATAACCGTAGATGGTTTTTGGTTTGGCAAAAAGAAAAAAATAACAAACTGTAAATAAACAAAACCGTAGATGATTTTCGGTTTTGGTAAAAAGAAAAATAAATAAATAAACAAATCGTAGATTACTTGTATAGCACTTTAATCATATATAAGCTTATTAGTTTTATTGACCATTGGTAAAAAAGCCATAATAATGATCTAAAAAAAATTCCCAAATAATTTCAAATCCCAATTAATAGCATATAAAATTTAGTTTAAAATAAATCTTTTCATCAATTTAAATATTCCCGAAATCATGTGTAATTTACAGGAAAATTGTTAGACTTGTCACTAAATCTGAAAATGGCATGCATTAAATCCCAGACGTCCGGGCTGCCTCGTCAGCATAAACGAACGGGAACAAAGCTGACGTGGAGCCTTATATTCATTTTCCCAAGTTTCTCTTTCTCCGGGGCACGTGAGATTGGGTAGACTTTTTGCTTGGGAAACTTTCGGTCAACCATGCTGAGAAGGAGTTGACGTGGCGCAATGTAATTGGAAATGTCTTTAAGACGTAAATTACGACGGTACGGATGGATAGTGGTTGTATTGAGCCGAGCCGAGAAGTCTGAGCTAAAAAATACAGGCAAAGCCGAGCCGATAAGTCCGAGCTAAAAACAGTGGCTCGTGGTTGGAATTAGAATGTACTAAGACTGTGCTTTAGAGAGGGGGAGAGACCGGAGAGTCCTTTCATTAAAGGGAAGGAACAAGAACGAAGGGGTACTCCGCATGCGTCTGGATTGTCCATGTCATTCACCCGCTATAATCAGAGAGAGAAAGGAAGGAACGCGCTACTGTAGCTAGAGCTAGAGGAAAGCGCTATACAAACTTCTCAAATTCGTACCTTCCAAATTGAGGTGTAGGTTTCACTGTAGCGAGAGAAACCATGCGCTGCTCCTTTTCTCTTCCTTTCCGTTTCTCTCCGCGTGGGTGTTGTGGAGCAAAGCCTAAAGTAACTCGAATTTTGAGTTGGATTCGGACCGTCTGATATGTTATGGCACGAATATTAAAAGATATCGTGTATTTTACTTCGGACCAGATTGACCTTGAGCACATATGTTGAAACTGGCACGATGCCATTGCTTGATATTAGGCTTCAACGCTTAAGATTCTGATCGGACAATCTGGATATATACTAAAATAATGAGTTACTTTAGGTATCCGGACCCATGGTGTTCTGGGGCAGCCTATTGGTATCGGTTTTGATAGGGATTAGAGAAGTACATGTTCTTTGCAAGAGCATTTTGGGAATTTTGTTAAGAGCATTTTGGGAATTTTGTTAAGAGCGTCCCCATTTTAAAGGAATTCGCACCCTCTGAGGTATCTCATATATTTTGCGTGATTTTTTTTTTAAATTCCCCACCGTTCAATACATTTTGCACGAATCTCAAAGCTCAAATAATACTTGCCCCGCGCTGTGCCTGAATAGGCACCAGACGCGTTGGTCATGCAAAATATGAGATATCTCAGAGGATACGCACTCATTTTAAAGCACCCTCAAAAATGAAATTGCCATTTTTGTTAGGTTTTGAGTCATCTATTTGGCATGAGATAATTACGAACCAAGCAAACTTGTGATGACAAAATGAACTATAAAAACTGATGTATAAAAACTGGCTACATCTTGATAGCTTTTCAATAGTATAAATATTTGGCTAACCATTTTTTCTTGAAGTCTTTTATTTGCAAAATATATATAACAATTACATAAAAACTAAATAAATACTATACAAAAGTTGATCTATACTATTATATAGATAAGATGTTGGAGGAAACAATATTGGAAAAGATTATTTTGGGTAAATCTTTCTTTTTTATGTTCATACATATTATATATAGAATAAGTATTATATATTTAGGATATTATGTTGAATGATATATATATAACTCATTCTTGTATTTGATAAACGTGTTATCAATATTGGAGCATTTTTATATTTAAAATTATAAAAATATTGTTTGACGCATCCGTAATTTTATCAAATCTTCATCATTTTAATTTCATATTATCTTCATTTCAATAATTAAATTTTCAAGATAATATATAGTTTTAAATTTTACAATCCTAACATTTTCAATTGCAAATTAATGATATGCCAATGTGACAATTTTAAGCATAACTATAAGATTCTCGCAATGAAATTGCAATGGGCATTACAACGATTAAGTTTTTGAATATTTTTTGTTACTAATTAGTATCTACTTTTATTAACAAAAATGGTACTTGTTAAAAAGTTTAGAAAAACTGATTTAATTAATTAATTCAAATCAGTGATTTACTTGGATGCTACATCTGTCTATAAGAATTTAAAAAAATGTCGTTTAGTGCTTCCAAATTTTAGTTGAAGTTTATGATTCTTAGTAGTTATGTATTTTTCTTTTATTTCAAATATAAATGACCCACCATACAATCAATAACCAAAATCCTAACTTAAGTACTAATATTTTTCATTTTATTTTATTTTTCTAATTGTATATATGTCATTCTGTACCAAAAAAAAAAATAAAACTCACATTCATCAGGTCATCAGGAATACCATCAAGAAAAGTGCTTGCAGAAATCATTTTTGGGGTTTCCAAGGATATGTCAGCGAATCGTCCAACAATATTCAATCGCCTTAGGCCAGGTGAATGGATGACGAGGCGGTCGACCGTTAATTGAGATAGGTCCAAGCTCTCAAGCAGGGGCAAATTCGAAACCAGATTCTCCAATGTATTTCCGATTAGTATAAAATGTGAAAGCTTAAGGGTGAGCAGAAGCATAGGGTATTTGAAGGGTTGAGGTGCATTTATAAAACAATTTGCAACTTTCAAATGATCCAAATCGTGACACAAGAAGATGCTTGGTGACATGTTAGAATCTAAATCGGCAACAAAGTGGAAACATAGATCCTTGATACCCTTTAGGCATAAAATGTGACCCATCTGTCGATTGCCACCTCATTACATTTCAGTTTACAGTCTATTTCAAAGGTTTCAATTCGAGCCTCATGCGCCTGATGCTCCGATAATACCTTACCTACAAATTCGGTAAGATCATTATCATTTTCAGAATAGTATTTAAAGACCAAATCCGACATTAAGGTCCATTTTGTCCTTCCATTTGCTTAAGAGAACATTTGTTCGGATGACATCTTTTATTGGAAGTTTAACGAGAACTTTTGCAATTGCCGGGTTTGGAAGGAAGCTTATCGAATTTGCGTCCATTGTAAAAGCTCTTTTTCATTACTTTATGTATTGTTTTTGTTTCAATTTTTTTCTGCATAATACTATCCTTCTTGGGTGACTTTTTCTCCTTCATATTAATTACAACTTAGAAAGACAAGTAACAACAAATTTCACGACGGCCTGATAGAAAAACTAGTATTTGTACCTGAAAAACATGAAATATTTTTTTATTGCATCCAAAAGCACGGGGTGCTCCTCTTAAGAGATCAAGTATCATGTATACCCTGCAAAAGAAGTATTCTTATATGCTCACAATAATTATAATAAATGATCAAGATATATTCCATATATATATGATTATATCGACATATGAATTCTTATAAAAGCTATTATTGGTATGAGACCGTGGGTGAGAGTACAGTTCTAAAAGTATATAATGAAATTTGGTCGCCAGTGATAAGATATATAGCTCTCCTGTAAAGATTTACATGTGAAAGAAAGAAAAACGATATCAACGAAATCCAGATAGTAATTACTAATTAATTTCAGAAGTATCCAGAACAATCATCATATTAGAGGTCCATATGAATATAATTTTAAAAATTATGAGGGCTGTTAGGGATAGATTATGAGTTCATGGTGCATCGGCCTGCTAAACTAAGCTGGTTTTTGTTTGGGCTTAAACAGGCCATCAGGCCCAAAATCACTTGCTTCCACAAATAAGAAAAAAAAATGAACTATCACCACCTCTGAGCGCTCTTGCTCTGGCCTCTGGCCTCTGGCATGTACGCTCAAAAACCCTAAACCAAAGTACCTTGCTTTTGCGTGTGTTACTTCGCTCCGGCCGCCTCTCAGCCTTTAGGTACCGGATCTCCATGTTCGATTTAGATACTGCGATATTTCATCTCATCTTGTTGGTTATTGCTTGCTCTTTTTCGTTTACTAATTTTTTCGTAAATATTTTAGCTGTTATTGATGGTTGGATTAATGAAATAAGTCACTATATCTTGCATTTTACTAAATGGAACTTTTTGAAGACCTGATGATGATAGAATTGGTATAAGCTCGTGGATCTGGAAACAAAAAAATGTGTTCTCTGTTGAATCCCGATAAGAATGTACAACGATTATTCCAATTTTCCCTATTTTTTCTCTCTGAAACAGGAAATTGTTATATCTTTACAAAAATAATGGTTCAGATCTAGTTCGGTACATCGTCCGTTTTAACCTGGCACAAATCTCAAAGCGGACCCCTATAATCCAAGGGTCTGGATTGTACGATCAGAATCCGGGGCAATCCGGCCCAAGGGGGAATGTACGGGGTCCCTTTAATATTCGTGCTAGAGCAGATTGGATGGTCCGGACAAAATCTCAAATTTTGAGTTACTTTAGGGGATCCAAATTCATAATTCTCGGTTGGGAATTATTCTATCTCCTGCGGCATCACAGGGGATACTCACCCCAAAAGATAGGCTACTCCGTGTTGTTTTTGGTGGAGGTACCAAATAGGCTATTTGGTACGTCTGAAACGTAAATGGGTGGTATCGAATAGTCTATTCGGCACTTACGGTTTTTGTAAAAAACCAACCAATCAAGGTGGTTCCCTAAAATTCAGTTTTTTATTTATGGTTTATAAAAAAAATTCCAAAAGAATAGGGTTAATTGCTTGTGTACCCATCAAAACTTTCAAAATTATCAAACAAAATATTCGATTTTGATGGATAAGGAAAATCAATGTACATTCCTATATGGGTCCAGACAACAGTGTGATGAAATAATTTTGCAATTATGAGATTTACTAAGGGTCTTCACAAAACAGTATATATTCTTGTTTTATTTGTTGCTGGTGTTTATGTCTGGATACTTCCATTTGAAGACATTCAGTTTTTTTTTTTTTAATATCTTTTGTTAGCATTTTTCTTTTATTTTGTTTCTTTTTTTGTGAGGGTCTGCTTTATCCCTTCTATTTATTTCTCTTCTCATCAAAATGCAAATCCAAATTGTACATTACCTAACATATTTTTTACTTCATGCCCCATTTTGTTTGTTAAAGTTTACTTCTCAGGAATGCTAGTGAAGAGGAAATGTACATTTTTGAAGTTTTGATAGGGATGATTATGTCTTAGTCCCAGCGAGAATTTATCTGATCCACATAGAGAAAATGCATTTTGTTTGCTCAAAATTGTGAATTTTGATTTTAGAGGTATTACTATTTTTAAGATTTATGGATTTATTTCTAAATCAAAGTAGACCTTAAATTCAATCTTTTAACTTTCTGAAATGAAAAATTATTTTATGGTTTTTTTTTATGGAATTTTGATCTACTGTTGATTTTTTCAAACAATAAACATGCATTGTATTTTTTTTTTTATGGTGAAGACCCGGTGATGGAATTATAAGTATAAGAACATATATCCGAAAAAGAATGTTCTCTGTTGAAGCCCGATAAGATGTACTACAAGAATTATGGTTGCATTAAATTATGGATTTGGAATAACAGGGTCCCTGCAATTCTTTGGAATCACAGCAGATTTATTTCCATACATATACATATACACATACACATCATATATACATGGAGAAATAGCAGAAATTTTTATTTATAGAAATAGCAAAAATGGTGACATGTTCTTGGTTCGGATATAATTCGGGGAGATGCTGGAAAAAATGAGTATTACTTGAGAACCATGCCTATCTTTGGCACAACACACAATGTGTTGGAGTCCACTTCACTTCGTATATTGTTTAATTTGAAATTTTTTATGTTATGAATAAAAATTTCGGTAACAGTTTGCTGGCACAGCTGCAAAGTGAACCAAGTACATTTTTATATGGGCCCCAAAGAATAGCATGTTTAAATAAATTATGAAGTTTGCTGAGGGTCTTCACAACACTTTTAGTATATGCTTCTTGGTTTTGTTGAATCCCTTTCCTTTTGCTTAATATTGTTTGTTATTTTAAATGATTGTTTCATTTTTTTTTTCAGATGTGAGGGACTTCTTTATCCCTTTTAACTATAACTTTTGTATCGTCTGTAGTATCAGCACATGATTTCTTAAATTACTGGTTCTACATTGACCTCTAGGATGCCAATGAAACATTATAATGCATGCATATTAGAAAGCATATTGGTGATTTCTCTATGCTGTTGTCACTACCACTAATTTTGCTTTCGCTGTCACATCTCTTTCTTGTAATCCTATAATTTTTAATTTTGCTTTTACTGCTCACTGTTACCTTCCATTTTTGCATCATTGTTGAATTAATGGTTTTATTTTTTCTAAATTTGATATGCTCTTTTTTTTTCTTCTAAATTACTGGCCAATGATGAAATTCATTTCACAGGAGTATCTCAAATCTCTTGTCACAGTTTTAGTTGATGAAATTTTCTTGTCTTTCCTTGCTTTCATTGCTCCCACTGATACTTGACATTCATACAAGGTGTAATTTACACATTTTATAAATTAGGGCTCCTGAGACTTGGGATATTGTAATAGTAATTTTAACCTTTATAAACTGTCTGAAGACCCAATAACATCCTATTTTTTTATTTTTTATTTTTTCCTTTTTTCTCATTTGAATGTGTGCAGTTGTAGATTTTGTGTGCGTGTTCCTGCACTAGATGAAAAAATTGATTCATGCATGACTGTTAGCTCTTTTTCTAAAACTTCTGATCTTATAAACTTTCTATATATCTCTGTATTTCTTTTTGTTTGTAATTTTTTAAGCAAGTTCTTCAATCTGGAACATTATTTGGGGAAGCTGGAAAACATTTCATGATTTGTGTTCTAAAAATTTGTCAATTTAAGAAAATGCTTTGCTGGTAAAAGGTTTGTCAATTTAAGAAAATGCTGTTTATTTTTTTTTTCAAGTACTCTTCTTTTTTTCTTTTTTTTTATGAAAAAAAATACATTAAATTTACAATTGCAAAGGCCCGATGATGATGCAAGTATAAGAATGGAGATATGAGAAACTGTCCTCTGTAGGAGCCCGATAAAAATGTACAGATGGTTTGTCACACGCAAAAGGTTCCTTTTGCTAATTGGGATTTATATCCTTTCCAAGAGTATGGCATTGTATATGATTGGTTTTTGAGGGATATACATGAAAGTCCCCTTAAACTTGGAAATCGGATCCTCCCCTGTACCGGATAAGGGAATTTTTTAGAATTAGTAGATCCAGACCGTTCTTTTAACTTTGCACGAATCTTAATGGGGACCCCCTACAGTCAAAGAGACACCGGATTGAGTGAGGCCCCACTGTCTAATACTGAGAGGATACTTGGAATCCATATCCTCGACGGTACCGTAAAAGATTCCCTTTTACAATTTGCTATTTACTGTTTGAGATTAACTCTCAGCCAGTTTGGGATTCGGGCTGACTGAGGGGGCAGTATTATTGGGCTTTGAGATTCATGCCAAGTTAAAAAGAATGGTCCAGATCAAGTAATTGTAAAAGATTCCCTATTACGGTACCGTCGGTGATATGAATTCGGATACTTGTCCCTAAACTTGGTGACAGATCTGAATACTGATCTGCTACATCTCTCTCTCTCTCTCTCTCTCTCTCGCACACACACAAAAGTCTCTCTCTCTATTTGTAGGGGGTCTGTTTTGAGATTCGTGCCATGTTAAATGGGCCGTCTGATCGTAATTTGCTTGAGTCAGGTAACCTGAGGTGATGTGAATTCATTTATATCTGGGCTCCAGAGAACAGCAGAGTTGAAAACCTATGAGATTAATTCACTGAGGGTCCTGTTATGATAACAGTATGTTTCTTATTTCTTATCATTTTTGTGCTTTTTGTGATTATTTGTGCTGTTCTGGGTCTCCTTTAAAGATGACTGCTCTTATGGACAACAAGTAATATGTTTATCCTGAAATTTTTTACTGAAGAGTCTTAAAACTTTAGCTAATTATCCTTGCATATGTTTTTTCTAATTTTGAAGAGGATGATGACTTGACTGGGAATTTCTTTGTGCTTGATTCTTCTTCTTATTCAATAACTCTTTGAAAGTTATTTTGTTAGTGCCAAGCTCATGAATTTTGTTCTAGCACAACAGCTTTTAGTATTTACTAAGAAAAATGTTAAGATTGATTCCATGCATTTGATTAACCATGGTAATATGAAAAAATCGAAAATATTTTGTTTTGCCTGTTTGGTTAGAAAATCTTATATTAATTTTAATCTCTTAAAATACACCAAATGGCAACCAAGCACTTGATCTATGGGTCTAAAACGGTAGCTATTTACACCTCAAAATTGTATGACCACCCTATCAAATATTGTCTGTATTTGTGAGTTAGAATTTTACATATTAACCTTCCATGCCACTAATATTTGCACATTTTATATTATTTTCTTTAGTTAATGTTTATTGTTCTAGAAATAGGTGAATATTACTCAATTTTAGTAAGCATAAGAAGATAATATTTTTTTTTCTCATATTTTCTCAAATAATGTAATTTGAGATTCCAAAATAGTAATACAAATTTTGAAAGACAGAACAGAGAAATGTTTCTGATTTATTTACAAAATTAGGTTTACACTCAGCATAGCAGAGTAAATATTTACTCAAATAATGTATCACTAACATGCTTCCTTAATTGTCTAGTCCTGCAAGTTTATTAGGATTAATTAATAATGCATTGGAATACACATTATTTTTAAATGAAATATGGAAATATGGAAATATGAAAAAGCACTAGAACTAGCAATGTCGATACTATAATGAGGAGGGTTCAAATGCCTCCATTGTTTGTGCCTCCATCATGCCTCTATTTTTAAAACTTTAATAACTCAAAATTTAAAATTTAAAAGTCAAAATAAAACCGTTGGATGTGATCTACATCATTTTATCTATGTGCTCATAAAAAATTATCACATTTCGATTTTGTTTTTATGTGAATCAATAAGTTGAAAAATCAATGTCTCGAAATTTTCCACATTAGTACGTTTTTTACAAGCTCTTGATGACAACCAAAACAAAATTGAAATGTCATAATTTTTTACACGTGCATAGATAAAATGATGTAGATCATATCCAACGGTTTTATTTTGACTTTTAAGTTTTAAATTTTGAGTTATTAAAGTTTTTAAAAACGGAGGCATGATGGAGGCATGAAAAATGGAGGCATTTGAACCCTCCTCTACTACAATTAGGGTATTGCACATGTTTGATAAATTAAAGAGTACAAATTCTAACACTAAATCGTTATTAACAGATTCTTCTATAGAGATGAACCATTAATTAGTGATGATCCCGCACTTATTAAGTTCAAAATAGTGTATTAAACAACCAAAGGTTTATTGAATATAGCTAAAAATTTGATTATTTCGTTAGCAATGATTTATTCATGATAGGTAATGTTTTTCTAAAAACTATTAGTTATTTTAATTATTCTGTTGCTTCAGTTTACTCGAAATTTTGAACCAAAAAAAAGTTAAATATTTAGTCAAGCAATCATTCCCCACTAGGCTGCCTACTGGGACAACTACCGATATATTTGTCCAAAAAACAAAAAAAAATAGAATTAATTTTCTATTTACCCTCTAAAACTTCTCTCTTTTCTTATTTACCCTTGCACTCTTTATTATATATAGGCAAATTCTTCTATGCACATAAGGACCTATTTGTAAAATGAGCATATTTTCATTTTCAAAGTTCAAACAGTCGATCCGACCGTTCAACATTATCTTCATATTAAATGTACTTGGAGGTCAAATTTTACATTTTTTTGAATTTTTTTACTATTTATTAAGATGGATACAAAATTCAACGGTATGAAAACAACAGTATTGTAAAGTACTTAATAAATAGTAAAAAAATTCAAAAAAATATAAAATTTGACCTCCAAGTACATTTTAATATGGAGATAATGTTGAACGGTCGGATCGACTGTTTGAATTTTGAAAATGAAAATATGTTCATTTTACAAATAGATCCTTATGTGCATAGAAGCATCCCTCTTATATATAATGTACTATTTAATTATATTTATCTTTTTCTATTTACTCATAAAATTAGTTATCCACAACTATCTTCAAAATTTTTGAAACAATTTAGTGTTAATTAAGATTTCTAGTTACATACCACAACATTTTTTTTTTTTATGATAACAAATAAAATAGAATAGAATATTTAAAAAATATTCAGTTATTATTATTCATTGATAACTTCCACTTATTACATACTAATTAATTTTTTCATAACATGTATAAAAACAAGTTATAACAACAAAAAAAATTTACATGTATAAAAATAAAAATCACAATTGTGGAGGAGTAGGAGAACAATCTATTAATGGTTTCTTTTACACCTTGTTTGGATGGAGAGTAGAGGAAGGGAGGGAATGGAAAGAAAAGAAAATTTTCTGTCGAATCGTGTTTGGTTGACAAAATTATGTCGGAGGTGAAGGGTACAGGGGGTGAAAGGTTTAACCTTGTATTATTATAATCAATAGAATTGATTTCCCTCCCGATTTGGGGTGTAACGGATGGAAAGAAATTTTGTTGTAAATATTTTTAGAACAAAAAACATAAATGTCCAATCCTATATCTTACTTATATAATTCTCATACAAATTTTTTGTCACGAATCTACAACAACCACCGAAAGAAATAAGACGGAAAGGAAGGTTAAATTTATTTTCTCTCATTAATCATTCAAATAAAAAGAAGTTAAATATGTAATCTTCATTTCTATTCCATTCCATTCCCTTTTATTCTTCACCTCCTCTTCCTTCCTCTACTCTCCATCCAAACAAGGTGTTAATGTGAAACACTTTTTCATGAAACATGCATGATTCTTATTTAGATATAGGTTTAAGCTCTAAAATATTTCAATATGGAGCAACAAATACTGTAAGCAATTCTACTCGTAATTACAATCCGACTTATTTGAAAGTTATTAATAAGTGTGTCACTAATAAGGAAGTTTATTAATAAGTGTGTCACTAATAAGAAGTTTATTAATAAGTGTGTCACCAATTTTTTGAAAAACTTTTGATTCCCACATATTATCTAAAACAAATAGATTTTTTTTATGTTAAGAGATTCCTCATAATGGAATTAGAACTATGGTTAAAGAACAAGTTCATTAATTTTTTCTTATATATTAATTCAAGTTTTATAAACTTCTGTAAGTATAATCAATAAAAAAATATTTTTATCATATTTGTTCTCAAGATATTAAGATAGATATAAAGGCTAACTTCAATTTTAGTTTTTTTTAGTGTAACAAATATATGCTCATATCACAATTTTTCGAAGATAATTAAATAAACATCCAACAACACATTACACATGCATGATTGATCATGCAAAATCAATCTCAAGCAACACATACATGATAAATAATAAAAGGGTAAATTTCGTTGGAGGTCACTCAACTTTGTCATTTGTCACGAATTGGTCACTCAATTTTAATTTGTTCTTTTTTAGTCACTCAACTTTGTCATTTGTCCCAATCAAGTCACTTTATATTTTTCCGTCCAAAATATTAACGGAATATTCTCATTCCGTTAGTATTTTGGACGGAACTAGTATATTCCGTTAATATTTTGGACGGAATGAGAATATTCCGTTAGCATTTTGGACGGAAAAATATAAAGTGATTGATTGTGACAAATGACAAAGTTGAGTGACTAAAAAGAGACAAATCAAACTTGAGTGACCAATTCGTGATAAATGACAAAGTTGAGTGACCTCCAGCGAAATTTACCCATAATAAAATCTCTCTAACTTTCTCTCTCTCTCTCATGTACGTTAACATTTAAAGTGCACATGCTAAATCATATTGCATAAAGTACATCTAATTTTTTTGAGACTATATAATAAATTCACTTTAATCAAAATTCTGAGTAATTTGTATCAGAGCTTATTTTTAAGAAGAGGAGGGCTCAAATGCCCCATTGCTTCATGCCCCAATCGTGTCCCAACATCTATATCTTCAAATGCAAAGTTCAAACAGATGATCCGAACCGCTCAACATGATATCCATGTTAAAATATGATTGGAGACCAAATTTTATATTTTTTGGAATTTTTTTACTATTTTTTAAGATAGGTACAAAATCATTGTTTTTAGATGGTCCAGAATTTTCTGATTTTGTACCTATCTTAAAAAATAGTAAAAAAATTTCAAAAAATATAAAATTTGGTCTCCAATCATATTTTAACATGGATATCATGTTGATCGGTTCGGATCATCTGTTTGAACTTTGCATTTGAAGATATAGATGTTGGGGCATGAAGCAATGGGGCATTTGAGCCCTTTGAAAAATATCTCAAGAATCTAAAATTAGACCCATTTGAAAAATATGATCATACCCATTTGAGCCATTTGAGCACTTTTAGCATGAAGAATATGATCATACCCATTTGAAAAATATCTCAAGAATCTAAAATTAGACACAAAAATAGTGAACAGATCCAGTCTGCGCACGTGGCAAAAAATAAATTTTGCACCAATTTTTTTTTTTTGAGGTGGTAACTAAATTTTTTTTGGGATAAACCAAGGCCAAGTAATTTATGTTTCAAGTACATTAAAAATAAACTACATTAACGAACACTTTCCATATTCATGCTAAAAGAGTATGCATAAGAATCAGAATCAGAATCAATTCTCTAAGCACGTAGATGTTATATTAAGTGTAATGTGTAATGTAAATCCTATCTAAAGTTGTAATGCATTACATCTCTTTAATATTCGTGCCAAAAGAGATCGGATGGTCAATTTTGGGAGAATCTTAATTGGTAACAATTAATGCCATATCTACACCTTCGCTTATATATGGAGTCCGAATAGTTCTCATCTTATTTGATGCATTGAATCAATTTGAATCAATACAGTATTTCGATGTTCTTAGTTATGGGTCTTACTTCAAAAGTGCATATAGGACCTTTCAAATTTAATTAAATGTGTTGTCATTTCTTTTTGCCTATCAGGTGAAAACTCTGACTTACGCCCCTGCGTCAACAGATTCGAAAAAGATTTATCATTTATGCTATAAATTCCACCACTTTCATAAACGAAGGGGTCCTAATTAAATCATGATGAGGTCAAGGAGAGCAGCTTGGGTCCGATGCCCATTGGACTCAAATTTGGGTCCGATGGGTTTCGGGACCGTCCGATATGCTTTAAGATTCATGCACACAAATTTCAAAGCAGACGCGAAAGTTGCGGACGTGAATCTTAAAGCAGATCGGACGGTCATCGAACCCACCGAACTCACTTTGAGTCCGATGGGCATCGGACCCAAATTGACCTCGAGGTCAAGATGCTGAGACTATTAAACAAATTTATCTTCATTGATCAAATAAATTGTTCTAGTTAATTATGTACAAAAACAACAACAATTATTTCATTGCACACCATTTACGACAAATCAAAGTTTCATTAGTACACAAAATAACATTAATTTCTAACGATCGGTCTCGTTATTGGGTTTATTTTCATATAACCAAGTTATCAGGACAAAATGTAACGAGTACAAATATTTATAGATTAATTTACAGAAACTCATACTCATAAGGAGCTAGCATAAATGTTCAATTATATTGTGCAATTAGTTTTGACAATTCTTATTTGAAAAAGAAAATCATATTCATATAATGTTTTAATTAATAATTATAAATAATTTCTGATCAATTGTTATAATCTAAAGTCTATAATAAATAAGATATAATAAAATTTAGACCAATACAAAATTGTAAAAAGTTACAAGTGAAGACGAAATAATTTAAAAAACAATGTAAAAGAATAAAGAATGTATAGAGATAAATAATTTACAATGAGCCAATTCCACAGCGGCTTCTATCAAATATCAGGGGGAATTTCACGTATACCCCTTAAAAACTTCAAAATTACATATTTCTCCTTTAAACTTTGAAATTACGTATTTCCCCTCTAAATTTAAAAAACTCACAAATTTATCTATTTTATTGTCTTTCATATTAAAACTTATCCTAAAATTTTAAAACACCCATTTTACCCTTTATTAAAAGCAAAAAAAAACCCATCAGAATCAATTTTGAATCTGAATAATTTATCTACCATCCAATCCACGCACATTGCATTAATATATGCACGCATCGCTTCAATATTCATGTTGATCTAGCACACATGAATCTTAAAACAATTCCGATCCGCACGCATCGCATCAAGATCTGTATATATCACTTCAATATGCGTGAAATTCCCCCATATCACAAATACTCTCCAGCTTCAGTGAACTTTTGTAATGTTTTCAACCGGTTCTTATTTAATTACTTTGATGACGCTAATTTTGAAGATTGATGCTTAGAAATTGTGATATATACAATTGCAGCATAAAATGACAGTAGTTTTTTTATCTTTGTATGGTCATCTACGTATCTATGAGTGAGGCTATGGTGCTATGCATAGCACGGATGGCTAGTGTACTACGGCTCAATATGGTACTTTTTAAAATCCTAACGGTCGATCCGAACCGTTCAATGTGATAACTATATGAATATGTACTTGCAAACTAAATTTTATATTTTTTCAATTTTCTTTACTATTTTTTTAGATAGGTAGAATTTTGATGGTCCAGAATTTTCAGAAAACACTGATTTTTCTACCTATCTAAAAAAATAGTAAAAAAATTCAAAAAAAATATAAAATTTAGTTTGCAAGTACATATTCATATGGATATCACATTGAACGGTTCAGATCGACCGTTAGGATTTTAAAAAGTACCATATTGAGCCGTAGTACACTAGCCATTAGTGCTATGCATAGCACCATAGCCTCACTCCGTATCTATTATTATGAGAGTTTCTAATTCAATTTAAAAAATGTGAGAAAGTTCATTATTTAGAGACTATACAATAAAACTCTAAACCCTAAATTCTAGACTAGTTCAAATTAATTCTCTATTTTAATTTATTACTATACAATAAAACTCTAAACCCTAAACCATAAATTCTAGACTGGTTCAAATTAATTCTCTATTTTAATTTATTACTAATGTGACTTAATAAAAACTCTAAAATTAATTTTAAAAATGTAAAAATTAAAAATTTTAGAAACCTTAATTGAAATGTAGATGCTCAGCCACATTTTTATTTCAGTCAAATTCAAATATATACTACCTTATTGAATCTCTTAAACATTGATTTGTTGTCAACTTGTTACTTGTATTTATTAGTTTAAAAGTTAATGTTGATTACTGCAATAAAACTTTTTTTATGGTCAATTATGTAAGATTCATGATTGGTACCAATTGATACCAATTCTATATATTGGTTTTGATTGTTCGATTGTTCCCTATTATTTGATGCTCTAAATAAATTTCTGATGCAAATTTGATTCAATGCTGTTCATTTTGATGTTTTAGTTGGAAAAATTGACCTAACGCATGCACCTCAGCTCTAATTGAGATCATACGATACACATAAAAGCAACATCTTCACGAATATTGTACATGCTCGAGAGCTTAATTTCGGAAATGCCTTCAACAAGCAAATATAATCAAATTCCAACTTGTGAAACATTATTTCAGATCAGTAAGGATTCTGAATTTCAAAAGAAACAGGGACCAAATTACGAAACCTACAGGTCAAGACGCAAAATGTAAATAAATATCATAGAAAAATAAATATAACAATCGAGGATCAGAATGAAAAAGAGCCACATAAACCAAGGCCAATTAATTTACGTTTTATATACATTTAACATAAAACTAGATTAATGCAATTCAACACTTCAAAAGTTTTTCAATTATATAATTCCATTTTATCTGAAATTAAATTCTGAACTCAGAAATAATTTTATTAGGATTAAATTCAAAACTAAGAACTAAATCACAGAAATGCCATCACACAGCAAACCTAATCAAATTCCCTTACGAAAGATTATTTCAGATCCGTCAGGAATCAGCATTTAAAAATGCAGCATCAAGCAAATTACGAAAACATCAGGGTGATCAACAGAAAATGTAAAGAAATATCTTACAAGAAAATAAATAAAATATTCGAGGATCTGAATGCAAGATAGCCACAGAAAAAGGCCAATTGCCAGAATCTCAACTCGATCGATCTTGGCAACGTACAGCGCTGAGAACGCTATGGAAATTTAGCGCAACAGAGACTCTAAATATTGCCTTTTTCAAAACACAAAATCAATTTAAACGAAATTCAATTATCAAATACAAAAAGAGAAAAGACTCAGAGATTAGTGAAATTATCAACACCGCTAGTTGCTTCAGCGTTTGATGGTATTAAATTGCTCTTCACAGTAAACAAACACAGAAATCGTAGAAACAATTATGAAATAGAGGAGAAATTGATTAGGTTTTCAGGTGGCGGCTGTAAGAGCGCTTTCGTTTGATTTGGTTTGATCTGATGATGCTTTTATAAGGGGAGGAGATAAAACCCTAGCCTAGCGAATAGTACGGTTATTCGATCTGTTAATTATTCGAGTGGGCCTAATTTGAGAGCAAGCCCAGCCCAATAATGGCTGCAAAGCTTAGTACCAGAACGCTTTGTTTGGATGGCCTATTAACTAATTATATTGGAAAGAAGCAAATTGGCATTTTCTATTAAAATATCATCACAATATTTACTTTAGATTTTTAAGCTGACAAAATGTGAGCCCAGCTCAACTAAATTAGATTCCTAAATTACAAATTTGATTTAAGGGGAAATTTTACGTATATCCTTTTAAAATTTCAAAATTACACATTTTTCCTTAATCATAATATTATATTTATTATTCTAATTAAAAACTAGCAAAATTTATCCAATTTATTGCCTCTTCCATTAAAACTCATTTTAAATTTATAAAAAATTTAATTTTACCCTCTATATAAAAAGTAAAAAAATGTAGCATATGTAAGAGAAAAATTCACTCTTCTAATTAGTTGGTTTGGGAAGGAAATAATTTATTTTCCTATTGGTGGCACAGTTTTTGGTATTTAATAATGTTATGAATTTTTGACGAAAAAAATTCATAATTTCAAAATTTTGAAGGATATCCATGAAATTCCCCTTGTTTTAATATGTTATGATTTTGTGATGGATTGGAAGGAGATTTTATCTGAATAAACAACAACTATCACCTCAATTTCTCAAATCAATCCGTTAACAACCACATAACATTGTACAAAAGAAAAAAAATTACAAACCAGGTACAACTTCTACGATCAATGGCCGAAAAAATCCCGAACGTTAATCAAAATAACCCGACACGACATCTCTGATGACAAGCAAGAAAAATATACAAAAAGAAAAAAAAAAGAGAATGGAAAGAGATCTCTCATTTAGTTAATTAACAATATATTACACTGTGCTAGTTGGAATTATTGATCTATTAGTTAGTGAGCATAAGAGCATAGGATAGAACAATGTAGAATTGTTTATTGGGTGGTTTGTTCTTGCGTCGTCTTCGCGAGAAGGGGTTGCAGAGCCTTCACGACGATCGTCATGTTTGGTCGAAAATCAGATTCGTATTGAACACAGAGTGCTGCAACTGCTGCTAGCTGCATATATGAAATGCAAAAATGACACAATATGTGATCAACTAGTTGGATTATGCAAATCAGGAATTATTTAAAATTCAAAGTACTAAAATGTAAAATGGATATTGTACCTTTGCCACTGCCTTAGGAGGGTACTCATTGTTAAGCTTGGGATCTATACATTGTTTTACCTTATCTTCACTTAATCTTGGAGTTGCCTAATAGAAAGAACACAAATGTTATACAAGGAATTTGATTTTGCTTATTACATAACAAGCAGTAAATTTCTTATAGAGTTCCAATATTAATAATTTCATGCAATCAAGTGTTTCTCTCTGTCTTTTCCATTAGAAAACATAAAAGAAAAGAGTTTAAACTATTCTTATGCATAAAGATGCTGATATTTCTTATAGGAAAGGGTACCATAAAAAATTATCATTAAAATAATTGTCAAATTAATTACATAGCTACTTACCCAGGTAACAAGACTTTGTTGGCCTTTAGGCATAGTATGATCCACTGGCTTTCTTCCAGTAAGAAGCTCAAGCAAAATGACACCAAAACTATACACATCACTTTTTTGTGTCAATTGTCCTGTCATTGCATACCTGAAAAAGCAAGCATTCATAAATAGTGTACAGTTAGTATTTTCATGAAAAACTAGTATGAATAGAACTACCTTTGCTCATATAACCTTAGCAAACATTATTTATATTTTTCATAATTATCTTACTTAAGAAAAAAACTTACTCAGGGGCATGGTAACCGAAAGTTCCCAAAACTCTTGTAGAATGGAGGCGAGCGGCTGTGTCGGGTGACTGATTCGTTAAAGTAAAATCCGCCATCTTGGATTCGTAGTCATCAAATAGAAGTACATTGCTTGATCTGACGTCTCTATGCACAATAGGAGGTTGCACTTTCTCGTGCAGATACTCGAGACCACGCGCTGCACCATAGGCTATTTTTACTCTCTGGTTCCATGTCAGAACAGGACCTGGCTCAGCACCTTGCACCCCTTTCCTTCCTATATCGAAGGAATGCAATGAATTTTAATTCCTTTAATGATTTTTTTTTGTGGAGTATAGTACCATAATTTATAATGAACACGGAGCAAACATACCGTGCAAAGTGTCGTGCAAGGAGCCTAAGGTAGCGAACTGATAAATAAGTATTCTATTACTGTCCTCCAAGCAGTAGCTGAGTAGCTGGACGAAATATTCATGCTTAAGCTTTGAGACCATTGCTAGCTGGAACAAAAGTATATTAATAGTAACAAAATAAGTGAAAAAAATTGTAAGGATATGTATGCAAGCTTGAATTATTCAAATGGAATCATCACTATATGTTAAATTCTTCAAATGAACTGATATGAAATTGCTGATTAATTGTTTCCTCAAAATAGCAACTTTGTTTACCAAAATTAAGTTCATATTCAAGTTTATGTCATATGAATGCATAAGATTGTTTGAGCTGAAAACATGGCACTGTATTGGTAAAATAATGGCAACCAAAGCTCTTTCAAAGGACCTGTGCTGTGAAGTCTGAATCGGGTTCTTGTGAGGCCGTCGGATCGAGCTTCTTTATAGCAGCGGCTTGTCCATCGCTTAAAACTGCACGATACACACGGCCATACGATCCCTCTCCGATCAACGCCTTGTCACCAAAATTGTTGGTGATACTTTTTAGGTTGGCCAATGGCATTGCTGGAACCTCGATATTCGCAACCTTCGGGGGCCCGCCAGGTCTGCTTGACATGGGGCCTCTTGGTCCTCTGTCATTACCTAATTTGTCATGTCAAAGTAAGAGCTTATAAATATGCTTATTAATTAGGTCTATGCAAGATTTGTTCACACAAGTTTTTGTTTTGCTTCCAAAATATTTGTTGTTTCATGAGAAATTTAGGGCAGTAATTGTGATGTCATAGAGTTAAATTAATAAACAAAAGCATGAAAAAGACAATAATAAAATAAACATCTCAAGTCAAAAAGTTCATGAATTTATTTGATTTATAATAAAGAAATGTGCAATTTAACAAAATGTTAGCAACTCATGCATGATAAAATCAGAAAGTTAATATAAAAATAAGAAATCCCCAACTACAAGGGAACTTCATGTTTCATAAAAAATTGGAAATCATCAAGAAATGAAAATGACTAACTAAAAGGAATCAATTTGATAAAACAAAAAAAGTTGGATATAAAAGTGGTAATTAACTCTCACCATGATGATTCAAATTTGGTGGCGGCGCCGCTTGGTTTGCCGGAGGACCGAAACTATCCTCCTCTACTCCTCCACAACACAGCATTTTTCTAATTTTCTTGGAAATTGCCCTGCAAATTCAGCAAATTACAAAACAAATCCTCCTCCAATGTTTCCCTAATTTACCTTCTCCCTTTTATTTTGCTATACAATAAGCGTTGCGAGTACTCCGGCCGAATGATCACCGGAGAGTAACCGTTGATTTTTGTGTTGAGATGTACAATTGGGAAGAAAATTAATTGATCAAAAAATGGAACAAGGGTTTGGGTCCTTACATTTTTCATAACCAATTAAGCGCCTGTGTAGCAAATGATAGGGTGGAAATGCAGAGAAAGGATGCCCATTCTATATTTAGAGAGACTAGTGATCATGATACATAAACGGTTTTCAAAACAAAACATGGTTTTGGTATTTTACATTATTTATGGTACTATGTAACGAGTCAGATTCGACCCGTTGTAAGAAAATAATAAAATATTAATGACTTGATATAAATTCAACAAAATAGATAATTTTTACATATGAATTTAAAATGGGTATTATTCATTTCTTAAACAAGCTACACTTGTTTTATGTTTTTAATAAAGGATAAAGTGGGTATTTATAAATTTAAAATAAGTTTTAATATAAAAGAAAATAAAATGGGTAAATATGTGAGTTTTGAAAGTTTAGAGAGGAAAATATATAATTTTGAAATTTAGAGAGGGAAATATGTAATTTTAAAGTTTTTGAGGAGTATACATAAAATTCCCCCATAATAAAATACAACATAGTAGAACATATTCGATGATTTAGTAGTTAATAATTTTTTTCATGTAAAATAATATAGATTAAGAAATAAGCAGATTTTTTTTATTAATACTAAATGTATGAAGATTTAACCCTATCCTTTACTAAAAAAAATCTAAAATAAATGTAATAGGAGTGCACTTCAAATTAGATTGTAATAAAGATACTGCAAATTGGTTTAGGATAAACATATTTACAGAACTATTTTAACTTTGGAAGCTGATATGAGTACCCGCACTCCAGTACCCGCATTGTACCTGCACTTTAACTGTCATATTTCTGACGATCTGTGAGAAATTTTGCGAATTTAAAACCACGAACATCTTCTACGTAATTTTCTCTTTCAAATGAGATCCATGATGACGTACTTTCGGGCTCGTCATCACACAAGTATTTATACCTATACTTGTAAATATTTTTTTACATATGACACTGGATTACATCTGAAAGTATTAATATCAAGTATTGTAAGTATTTATACCTATAAGGTCAATTATTTTTGTTAGATGAAGGTTGACGCGGAGACTATTAGAGAATGTTGATAGGGGATACGGAGTCTCTACTACTTCACTAGAGGAAGGTTGACACGGGAACAATTAGGGAACTGGAAAAGGGGATGATCATACCAAGTTACGCATGCAAATATTTATATCTTATTTTGCAAGTATTAATATTTTATGCTCAAAGTATTTATACCTATGAAGGTTGATGTGTAGGCGAGTGTGGAGACTGGGAAAGGGAACCATATAATTAGTGGGGACCATAGTACAACCTTCCTCTAATTAGTGGGGACCGTAGTACAATATTCCTCTATTGTTGCTGCGGGTACAATACGGGTACTGAAGTGGGGAGATTAAAATAATTATTCTTTAACTTTATGTACCATATTAATTATATACTATTTTATTTTGTTTTTATTGATTATACGCGTTGTGTGAAACTAAACAAGCTCTTTCAATATCTTTACCTTTTATTTACTACCAACAAAACGGAAAAAATATCTAAAATAGATACAAGGAAAGAAAACAACTAATCAAGTAAAATTTCCAAAAGAGAAATACTATAAATAGAAATGGGAAATAATGTATACCCCTAAAAAGTTTAAAATTATATATTTTTTCATCTAAAATTCATAATATCATATTTATCCTTCTAAATTTCAAAACTCACAAATTTATTCAATTTATTAACTTTTCTATTACAACTCATTTTGAATTTATAAAGTAACAATTTTATCTTTTTTAAAAATAATAATATGTAGCATATGTAAGAAAAATATTCCGTCTAACTAATAGGTTTTTTAAGACAAATAATTCATTTATTTACTTATGATACATACATAATAACATTTAAACTTATGCTTGTGTGAGCATTACAAGTAAGAAAATAAATATATTTGCTCTAAAAAACTGACCAATTAGAAGATTAAATATTTTTATTAAACATATTACGTATTTTTCATTTTCTTAATAAAGAATAAATTTGAGAGTTTTCTAAATTTAGAAGGGTAAATATGATAATTATAAAATTGAGGGTGGAATACGTAATTTCCATACAAGTAGAGTTTCCAGATAATTCGGGCTAGAACAATCCAGAACAAACCCCTCCTTTCTCTCTCTCTCCCAGCCGGCCGCAGCTTTATATCCATCTCCTCTCAAACTCCAGATCTCGACTAAATCCCAAATAACTCTCTCAAGCTTTTTGTCGAACACCTCTCGTGCAATCCAATTTTCTCTCTCTCTTTGTAGCTTCCATGGCGCGACTGGGCGAGGGTGACAAGCGCTGGATCGTGGAGGACCGTCCCGACGGGACGAACGTGCACAACTGGCACTGGTCGGAGCGGGACTGCCTGGAGTGGTCGCGATCGCTTCTCTCTTCCCTTCTCTCCAATCTCGAGATCCTCAACGGTGAAGGTGGGTTGTACATCCGCACAAAAGCCATTGACAAGGTGGAAGGTGAGGCGTATGTGAATGTCAGGAAAGGGAAGGTGATACCGGGGTATGAGCTCTCGATCAACCTTGTATGGGAAGGAGAGGCCAAGGATGTGGCGGTAAAGGTTACGGGCTTGGTTGAGGTGCCGTACCTGGCTGATGAAAATGCTGGAGAGGATCCAGAAATCAAAGTCTCTGTTAGAGACGACGATGGTCCTGTTGGAAGAAGAATCAAGGATGCAATGCTTTTAAAGGGTAATCTTTGACTCTCTTGTACTAGTTTTTACTTGGAAATTGTTGAATAGGTTGTAAACATCAGCCAGTAAATTTCTCAGAAACGTTGGTTCTGAGCAGCAGTGGCCTGGTTTTCTAATTTGTCAGTAACTGTTCTGAATAGCACTAGCCTGATTCTTACTCTATTCTCAGCATACAATAAAAAATGAAGTACTGGAACCTAATTTAGATTATAATAATCTTGAAATGTCAACAGAGTTGAATTTCGTTGTTGATTTATATGTTTCTTATCCCATTTATATGGAATGATAAAATTTTACAGTACTGGGTTGATCCAATATTATCAGAACATATTGTGATGTCTGTACCAAAATTGCAAATTAGTAAACTAAAAATTGATGGGGCCTCTATGACAGGTAAATCCATACTCCTAGAGAAAATCCGTGCCTATGTTGATGCCATGTCAAATGGTGGACCTGCCAAGGACGAACTAGAGACCAAGAAGGCTTCTTCCTCTACTGCTGCACCGAAGGCCGCATCAGCCTCCACCACGGAAACCGAAACAGCCACTACTGCTCCAGAACAAAAGGAGAAAGCGAAAAAGGAGAAGAAGAAAACCAAAGAGGGGTTTAAGAATATAACCATGACTGAGAAGTTCTATTGTCGAGCCAAAGACCTTTATGATATTTTGATGGATGAGAATAGGTGGAAGGGGTTTACACAGAGTAATGCAAGGATCAGCAGAGAGGTTGGGGGGCAATTTAGTATTTTTGATGGGTCTATCAATGGGGTCCACGAGGAGTTGCAAGAAGGGAAGGTTATTGTGCAGAAGTGGCGGTCTGGGAGCTGGCCTGACGGTCTCTATTCATCGGTATGGTTTTATTTTATTGTTTCCTTTGCACATTGCATTTTGCATTTTGCATGTTTTTATATTTGTCAGTAACATCAGGTTCTTCATGTTACAATTTATATATTATTTTCATCAAGTCATAGTTGGAGATGACACTCAGTTTTTGAAGGACAATGGAAATTAAAAAATGAAACAAGAAGTTGAATTTATGTGCACTATTCATAGGGGTGCAAACGGATCGGATATTAGACGGATACATACGGATACGGATCGGATATCGGATAATCCGTAGATATATACATAAATATTTTCATAATATTTAGTAAACTATATGGTATTTATCTACTATTCGGATGCGGATAATTAATAATTCAAAACCATATCCGTATCCATATCCGCACGGATATTCGGATATCGGATATCCGTATCTAATGTTCGGATACGGATGTGGATATAATAATTCAACAAAATCTTTTTCCATTAATCTTATAATATAATAAAGTATAAAATTATTTGCATATAAGAGTTAAAATTTAAATCCGTATTTGCACGGCTTTCAGAGCTTGGATTGTCATTTTAAGTGGTGTACATTATCAATGATAATAATTTTAATGCTGGGTTTAGATGGTTTTGATTTTTTTTCTTAAATATAGTGGCTCAAGATGACAACATCAGATTCTATTTTTCATCACAGACTAAAGCAAAATTGTCTGATTTTAATTTATATCATACTAAGACCACTTTGGAAATACTCTAGATCTCAGTATATAGATAATGGCAGGCTGTTATTTGTCTATTATACTTGGTCTTTTCCAATACACATTTGAAAGGTGCAAGCAGAAGCTTGTCACCAGAAATATGATTGTTTTGGCAACATTCAAATCAAATTTGCAAAGACAAAGTTTGAATTGCAAATCAAGGAGGGACTTCGCAAATTTGATTTGCACTTCAAAGTTGGCCTTGGCAACGATCCAAGTTTGAATTGCCAACAAAACCAAATGTTACAATTGTTATTATGTGAGAAAAAATAATGACTGAATCAAGCCTTGCTTGACAAAATTTGAACTTTGGCCTCAAAGAACCATGAAGTTGCTGTATAATTTGTTAGATGATAGTGGTTCGGTTATCATAGTGAGTTGACTTGATTCTATTTTTGTAGGTGAGAATCGTTTTTGACGAGCCCGAGCCTGGCATAACCATAATCAATCTCACACAAACTGATATACCAGAGGAGGATAAGTAAGTTCTATTTTCTTGATTAACCTTAGCTTAGTTATTTATTTCGATGGTGGATAGAACTTAAATGTATAAAGCCTTAATCCAAACAATTAGAAGTAACAAAAGAAGCAAAAGAAAACCGGAGTGAGGCTATGGTACTATGCATAGCACGGTTTGGTCTGTACAATGGATCAATATCTCCATTTTCAAAGTCCAAACGGTTGATCTTTACTGTTCAACGTGATCTCCATATGAAAATGTACTTGAAGATCAAATTTTACATTTTTTACATTTTTGAGATAGATGGAAAATCACTTGATAAAAAAATTTTAGACCATTGAAAAGTAGTGATTTCTACCTATCTAAAAAAATAGTAAAAAAATTATAAGAATTGCAAGTACATTTTTCATATGGAGATCATGTTGAACGGTTCAGATTGACTATTTGAACTTTGAAAACGAAAAAATTGATCCATAGTACGGATCAATCCGCGCTATTCATAATGCCATAGCCTCACTCAAAGAAAACCAGAAAGTTTAACCCTTGTATGTATATACGGGGTGCATTATATTTGAAACACTTGCCCTGGTTCAAGTGCTAAGTGAAAGTGCCATGTAAATCTAAAGAAATATATATTCTTTTTGAAATTTTTCTTATTTGATGTTTTATTTAGGTACGGGAATTCAACTGTGGTTGAGAATACTGAGAGGGGATGGAGAGAATTAATCTTCCACAAGATTCGTGCTGTTTTCGGTTTTGGAATTTAGTTATAAGAACGGGCTTATCCTAATTAATTTGCTTTATTAAGTTATCCAATTTAGAAAATGAGTTGATCTCTTAAGTTGTGCTACTTGAATGTTAAGTGGTGTGGCTAATGAAAACTGTGGTCTTCTCTGTTGTTAGTTCTTTTGTGCTTGTAGTGGAATTACGAAATTGATGTATTTGAAGGAAACTTGTCCATTTTTTGACGGATGAAATAGGATCATTTTTCATTTATTTTATTATTGTTATTTTCTATTTTGGTGATTAACATGTGGTGCCCATGGAAGAACCCAAAGTTGTGAGTTGAGCTGCTACTGGTAACGATACTTAGGTATGTAGCATCAATTGTGTTTCAGCATGTAAAACTATGTGATAGGTCTATATATCAATGGTCCTTAAAAAGTTCAGGTCTGGCCCAATAAAGTACTCTCAGATTCAAGTTCACGAAAGACCGGTCCAAAACGAAACAGAATAGGCTCTCCTCCCAAACAGGTCACGGCCCAAACAACACATCGAGACTCGGACCCCCTTCCTGGGCCAGTCCGAGACCAAAAAACAACTCGGGATTCGGACCCTCGCCCGGGGCCAGCCTGAGGTTAAAGACACCCTGGGATTCGGACCCCTCTCCGGGGCCAGCCGGAGGCCAAGCACAGGCCGGGATTCGGACCCTCTCCCAGGACCAGCCCGGGATCGAACAAAACAAGGCTCAAAGCCTAAAACACCAGAACAGTCGAGGGCCGATGCACGGCCTCGCTGTTCGGCTAAAAAGATGAATTATGCGAATACTACCGCCTACTATGCGGACGCTCTCAATAATTATGCGGACCCTTGTCATTAATGCTGACAAGACCCCGCTACAGTAGAGCGTCCCCCTATTTAAGGCAGATAATTTCTCAGAAAAAGGAATCGCATTTATTACAAACTGATGAGGTATTAAAAAGGGTTAGAGCGTTAATACCCATCCGACACCCCACGTGTCCACTGTCTCGGCCCGTTTCACTCAAACCGGGACGAGCTGCGCCTTCAGTGCCCGACTCCCATACGGCCTGCTCCCCAGGGACAGGACGCACCTGCAGCTTACTGGACCGAGTCCAAGTATGGCCCGGCCCTCTTGGAAAGGGACGTATCAACCACCGTGGGGCCCCCAGCCTCAACTGAGCAAGATAACTCCTACAACTAAACAAACAGATATGAGCAAGACCACCCCCGATGAGGTCGCTTGGCGGACGGAACAATCTACCCGAAGAACTGAGAATGTGAAATTCCTGACCAACCTAACCTCGGGCTTGAAATCCAAAGAAGCTTTGAAGAAAACTCCCCCAGGTAACCCGAGTGTAGGGGCGACGAGTAAAAACCCCCTCGACAAAGTGGGCCAGAAGACAGCCCTATTGTCCCTCCGACCTACTACTTGGGTATGCCACCCGAGGGGGTACCGACCACCTAACTCGGGATGGGTCTAGAGCCTCTCAGAACTTCTGCACCGATTATTAGACCAATCGACTCGACCATCGTGACCACCCAGGTCACTGGGTCGATCGGGTTGACCCCTCTAAATACCCAAAACCAGATGATCTACACCCAATACCACTCTTCGTATGTTCCGCAATATGTGTATCCCCTCCCTACAATTACCATCAACACCCGCCATATGTCCCGCCGTACCCGCAATACCCGACCACTCCGCTGGCCCATTACCCTCCGCAGACCGATCCCTACTTGTTGTATCCGCCCCAAACTCCTGTCTCGGCCTCCGGGATACGGATGATCCACCCCCCACCACCTGTGGTACAACAGATCCAAACTGGACCCGGGTCGAACAATCCAGGGCCCGGTCCGCACAACATGGAACGCGACCCTGAAAATCCTAACCCCGCCCTTGAGACCCTTGTTGGCGAGGGAGAGACGAGACAGGATGTCGGACCGAGGCGAAGATTATCTTTTGGGACCGAACAGGAAGAAAGCGAAGGATCATCCGTGGCGGCCAGCTCGAGAAGGAGCGCTGGTCGAGTGAGGACCGAGCGGACTCGAGAAGGCCCCGGCAAACAAACTGATGAACAGTCCCGTCACTCGAGAAAAGATGAACAATCCCGTCACTCGAGAAGGCCCCGGCAAACAAACTTTGTGTATGGGTTCTTCGAAAGGCTTCGCCTACATGGAGCATCGGATGCCGTTGCATGCCGCATCTTTACGACTTGTTTGACTGGAGAGGCGTGAGAATGGTACATGAGATTGAAGCAAAGATCGATAAAAACTTTTGACGAATTAGCGAGAGCCTTCCTGGCCCGCTATGACATGCTTCGAACCCCGCGGGCGACCTGTGACTCCCTCCTAAAATACGTTCAGGGACACCAGGAGACAACTCGGACCTTTGTAAATAGGTTCGTGAAGGCCTCTAGGGAGGTCCGAAACTACAGTGAGGACATCGCCCTGGCAGCTATACAGAATGGACTTTGGCAAGGACCGGGCACCCTCCGGTATGATGCCCGAAAAAGAGAGTTTAAGAGTTTACTGGAGTTCTTGGCTTTCGCCGAAGGGTACATCCGGGCCGAAGAGGATGCCGCCCAGTTCGTTAGGCCACGGTCCAGGTCTCCAAAACCACAACAGGGTGACCGACAGCCCGGCAGTGGTCCGTCTCGAAGACGAGAACCACAAAAAAGAAATGCCCCACTTGGACCACAAGGAGAACGTCGCGAAGATGGCAGGGAGGGCTACCGACCACACTATGTGCGGTACGCCCCGTTTATCAAGAAGAGGAGCGAGATGTATCATGTGATTAAAAACATGGCCAACGTCCCAAGCCCGCTGCGCAAGAACATTTTCGAGAAAAAAGATGAGACTGTAAAATGCTTGTTTCACCGCTTCAACGGGCACTCCACAGGAGATTGCCTCCAGCTGAAAGATGTGCTAGAAATGATGGCTAGAGAAGGAAAACTGATCGAGTACATCAAACCAGAATTCTTCAAAAAATTTAGAAAAGAATACAATGGGAAAGTCGAGTACCAAAAGAAGATTTCCTATCGGGACGATTACAAGGGGCCCAGGTACCCGGGACCAAAGCCCGAAGAAGATAAGGGAAAATGATCGAAACATCCGGTAGGCAGCGAAGTATAGAGATCAATGTTATTAGCGGAGGGCACAAAATGGTGGTCCCTGAGAAACATAACCGAAGCACCACCAAGCCGTACCCTGCCATACTAAACGTAGAGAAAGAGGCACCGGATGGACGAAGCCATATGCTTTTATGAGAAAGACTTTGGCAACATTATGTGGCCCTATGACGATCTCATAGTACTAAAGCTCAAAATAGAAGAGTTCGGTGTGAAGAGAATCCTCGTGGATACGGAGAGCTCGGCCGACATCTTATACTTCTCAGCTTTTGAGAAGATGGAAATACAGCTCGAGGAGTCGCAGAAGAAAGTAACGCCGCTGGTGGGTTTCACCGGCGATTCCCTCCGACCCAAAGGGATCGCCCGATTGAAAGTAGCATTTGGGTCCTCGCCTCGCATCACCGAGGTCATGGTGGACTTCCTCGTAGTAGATGCCCCTTCCGCCTACAACGCGATCATCGGCAGGGGCACCTTGAACAAAATTGGAGCCATAATGTCCTCCCCCCACCTAAAGATCAAATTCCCTACCAGCCACGGAGTGGGAGAGGAATGTGGACAGCAACAGGCGGCCCGAGAATGCTATCAGACTTCCCTAGAGGGGCGATGAGGAGTGGTCCATCAAGTGGATGTGAAAGTAGGGGCGAGATCAGGCCCCCTAGCCCGCGCTTGCGATCCAGCAGAGAGTTCTTACCCCCGCACACACCCATGGTCTTGGATCCCACTGATAAAGGAGAGTCAAATACATCCATCGAGCCGGCTGACGAGGTCGACCAGGTCGACCTCGGCGACGGCAGGTTCTTAAACATTGGCAAAGCAGTTCAGGGAAGCGCAAGGGAGAAATTGATTGGTTTTCTCCAGGAAAGCCAGGCAGTGTTTGCATGGACCGCCACAGACATGCCCGGGATCCCAGGATCTATAGCAGAACACCGGTTGCACATCAAACCAGGGGCAAAACCTGTGGTACAGAGGAGAAGGAACATAGGAGCCGAGAGGCGTTCAGCGGTTAAGGCAGAAGTCGCCAAGTTACTAGAAGCCAGTTTTATCAGAAATGTGACCTGTCCGGAATGGTTGGCGAATCCTGTACTTGTTAGAAAGGCGAATGGAGACTGGATGATGTGTATCGATTACACCGACCTGAACAAAGCGTGCCCTATGGACCCTTTCTCTCTGCCCAAGATTGTCAAACTAGTAGGTTCCACCTCCGGACACGTGTTTCTAAGCTTCATGGATGCGTTCTCGGGGTACAACCAAATCAGGATGTGCCCGGACGACGAAGACAAGACTGCTTTCACAACTCACTCCGGGTTATACTGTTATCGGGTGATGCCTTTTGGTCTAAAGAACGCGGGGGCTACCTTCCAAAGAATGGTGAATAAGGTGTTCCACGAGCAGATAGGTCAGAATGTGGAAGCCTACGTAAATGACCTCCTAGTAAAGAGCATGTCCGACCTGGACCACGTTCAGGATCTGCGCGAGACATTCGCAACGCTTAACCAGGCTGACATGAAACTCAACCCCAAGAAGAGTTTTTTCGGTCTTACGGGAGGAAAGTTTCTCGGGTTTATGGTGTCCATGAGAGACATAGAGATACACCCCTCCAAGTCGCAGGCCATCCTAGATATGAAACCTCCCCGAAACCTCAAGGAACTTCAGTCGCTTACAGGCCGACTAGCAGCGTTGAACCGATTTATCGCCCGATCTGGCGATGTCTGCTTCCCATTCTTCAAGGCAATGCGCAAATATGCCAAATTTGAGTGGACTGAGGAATGTGCGGTGGCTTTTGACAAGGTCAAAGAGTACCTGGCCAGTCCGCCTTGCCTCAGCAGACCCATAGATGGAGACACACTAGTTGTATACCTAGCCACGACCAACCACGCGGTCAGTGCCGCGTTAGTGAGAGAAGAGGGGCGAGACTCGATACACACAGATAGAGAAGGCGAGACTCGATACATGTGCTCCACGTCAGTATCGCATGTGCTCCGAGATGCCGAGACTCGATACACACAGATAGAGAAGGCGGCCTATGCTCTTATAATTGCGGCAAGAAAACTGAGACCATACTTCCAGTCCCACCCAATCAAAGTGTACACCGGAGTGCCCCTGAAGAAGGCTTTCGCGAACTTCGACTCCTCGGGCCGCGTGCTGACCTGGGCACTCGAATTAACAGAATTCGATGTCACTTTCCACCCGCAGAATGCCATCAAATCACAAGTATTCGCGAATTTTATCGCAGAGTACTCGGGAGTCCCTGAAGAATTAGACGGCAAGTGGACACTTTATGTCGACGGCGCCTCCTCCCTCCAGGGAGCAGGAGCAGGAATAGCGCTCACGGGCCCCCAGGGAGAAACACTCAACTATGCACTCCATTTCCAGTTCCCTGTAACCAACAACACGGCCGAGTACGAGGCCATGATAGCAGGCCTCAAGTTAGCCGCAGGACTGGGAGCTCGACAAGTCCATCTCCACAGTGATTCCGAACTCGTGGTCAGACAAATCAATGAGGAATGCCGTATACACGATGACCGGTTGCGATGATACCGTGAACAGTTCCATTCCCCAAAGGGACAATTTAATAAGGTGGTGATCGAGCATGTGTCCAGGAACCAGAACTGTCAAGCAGATGCCCTCTCCAAACTGGGGGCAGCAGGAAACCTCGACAAGGACCGCCCCGTGATAGTAATGGATATTCCCGAGTTAAGTATCTCGGATGGCGCGAAGGAAGCCTATGTCATTAACGAACCAGGAGATACCTGGTACGCTCCCATATGGGCATACCTCACCTCGGGGACCTTACCTGAGGACCCACTGGAGTCTAGGAGATTGAAGAAGATTGCCCCTTTATACTCGATATACAACCGCCAGTTATACAAAAGAGGATACGCCCGGCCATGGCTTAAGTGCGTCGGAGAAAAAGACGCCGAGAAAATGTTGGAGGAAGTCCATGAGGGACTCTGTGGCAGCCATCAGGGAGCCAAAACTTTAGCAAAAAGAGTCATGCGCGCGGGATACTATTGGCCCACGATGCAGCAAGATGCGGCCGATATGGCGCGAAAATGTGAAAGGTGCCAATACCACTGTCGATTATCCAGCGTCCCGGGTTATGACATGATCATGATTTTGGGAGCTTGGCCCTTCGACCTTTAGGGGATCGACATCCTAGGCCCTTTTCATATGGCTGTCCAACAACGAAAATGGATAATAGTAGTCGTGGAATACTTTCCAAAATGGGTCGAGGCCGAGGCATTAGCCCACATTACGGCAGATACTGCCAAAAGTTTTATTTGGCGCAATATCGTGTGCCGCTTCGGCATCCCGCACGCACTGATTTCTGACAACGGAACACAGTTTATCGTGGACGTCACCATGTCCTTCCTTGAAAGGCTAGGCATTCGCAGCAACTTTACCTCGGTCAGCCACCCCATTAGCAACGGCCTCGCTGAAGTCACCAACAGGACCATTCTTGATGGATTAAGAAAGAAGGTGGCCTCCAATAGGAAAAATTGGCCCGACAAACTAGATGAATCCTTTGGGCATACAGAACTACTCCCCGTGAGGCTACCAGCAAACACCCTACTCCTTAGTATATGGGATGGAGGCTGTCACACCTCTCGAACTCATTGCACATTCCCTCCGGATGACGGCCTATTCCACAGAAAGCAACCCAGAAGCGCGAGCAGTGGAGCTCGAGCTAGTACAAGAACTCCGAGACAAAGCCCGCGCTCGGGCCACAGAATACCAGCGAAGAGTGAAACGCGCTTTCGATAAACGTGTATCACCCCGGACATTCGAGCCGAGCGACCTAGTGTTAAAAAAGGTCGAGGCTACCGGACAGCATGTTGGTAAACTTCAACCCAATTGGGAAGGCCCTTTTCGCGTAATTCGCACTTGCGGTAAGGGAGCCTACGAGCTCGAAGGTTCCGATGGGCGGATGCTCGCCAGACCGTGGAACGTTGTCCACCTCTGAAAATTTTATATTTAAAAAAAAGGGGGGAAGGGGAAGAATAGGCTTGACAGCGGACATGTTGTCTGCAAAATGTAATTACTGATCTTTCACATTTTTGGGACCAGCATGGGAATGCCCGTGTAAGGTCAAGGGCGTCGGTGCGACATTATAAGCACGGCCCGATATCTCGTACTTTTGGATCAACATGGGAATGCCCGTGTGTGGTCGAGGGCGCCTGTGCGATATTATAAGCACGACCCCGGTGTTTGTGATTTCTGACTAACAAATTTGGGACCCGACGACACAAAATTGTCGTCGGGGTCACCTCACAAATAACTGATTATTACAAGGATAAACGAAAGCCTACGGGCAACGAATGACTTGATAATAGAATAAAATTATTACATTACGAGGATAAACGAAAGCCCACGGGCAACGAACGCCTCCGCAATAAAACAACAACGTTTCCTGTAATAAAGGGATAAACGACAGCCTGCGGGCAACAAATGTTTTTTCTAACAGAAACGGAAATTATTATACTAACTTCGGACTAAAGGCCCTAGAGCATAAAACAGCCCGAAACAATTTTTCCGAAACAGCGAGCGTGCGCAAGTCGTGAAAAGTATGAACGAATACTCCGAAAGAATGATGAGTACACACGACGCGCCCCACGAGGAAAAATCACGCTAGTCTCGGGCCAAAGGTCCTAAAGTACGGAGCAGCGAAACAATCCTTCAAGACAATACAGGCGCGAGTCACAAAAGTGTGAACGAAAACTCTGAAAAAAGTAACGAATACACATGACTCTCTAATATAAAAAGGGACAGTTATGCAAAAAGCGAACGAAAATCCCAAAAGGATAACGAATGCGCATAACCTTGCCGTGGAGAGATAAACAACGGAAACCCTTAGGGTAACGAAAAAATCTCTCAAAAGATCCCGATATACAGCGTAAACGAAAGCTCGACGGGGCAACGAACACGCATCAAATCTGATAAATATCCCGCTATTCCACAAGACAACGAGCTTGTCTACGTAAACAGGTACAAACGAAAGTCTTGTGGAATAAGCGCGAGTGACCTACTGGCCTCGCGAGACAACAGGCAGGCATGATCACATGTCCGAACGAAAAGTCTCGCAGGAATAGAAGAGCAAAATATACCGAATACGTAAAAGAATACCTAGACTCCCCCCAGATTCACGCAAGTTCGTCTCTTCACAGAGCGAGCTATGCTGACCGGATAAGGAGTAGCCCGATGATTTTACAAACTTAAAGGAATCAAGAGGACAAGTTCCTCGAGGCGACGCAAAATAGCGCAACATGCAAGGCGCGCGACCCATAAGTTGACCTCTTCGCGAGACAAGCTACAGTTGGAAAAATATTGGGTCGAGAACCTCGCCCATTTCGGAAAGTCACGGAAGCACGCCTCGCAAGGTATGAAAACTGTCTATTTTTTTTTATGAGAAGGAAAACTCTGTAAATCACATAACAGACCTATAATTATAACTTTTTTACTCGCTAGTCTTTTGAAATTTCTATGCGATACCCGATATGGCACTAACACAAAAATTGACGCATGCCGTCTACATTACAATATCGCAACGTCGAACAGCGAACCGAGTTATGAACTCACTTTATCATCTCGCCCACGCAAACAATAGATGGACGCCACCTACCTCGCGACTAGCTGGTCTCGGGTAGGAACATCTGCCATCCTATTAACAAATAGTTACAGTGACATGCTCGCTCGATACACCATCTACTTGCCCGCTACACTAACGATAGCATTGGGTGCCAATAATCTCGCATACGAGGATCTGTTCCACGACACTCCCCTATAACCCTACACAACGAACGTGCAATGGTACACTCGTTAAATGCGTCCTTGCGGATTTGCTTACCTTAAATGGTACCTCGGCGTTAACAAATCCCTCGTCAATAAATGTCTCGAAACGACTGCCCATTAAATCCAAAACGCTTCGAAACCTGTGCCGGTCAAACGACAGGTCTACATTCGTCCCGTCAAATCGCCTAGTCTCAGCTTTTATGGCCAAGTGGGGCCCAGACACGATAACCAACGACAATACTCCGCCTATATATTGGCCCGCTCAGCCACAAGAACTTCATCCCTTACCATCCGTTGTCCATCTTGCAAAATAGTTCTCGCCCCCTCCACCTCCATAATGTCGGCCATCGGCTCGGTTAACAAACCCGAGCTGCAGCACCTCTACGTAACCCACCCTCGCACTTCACCTCCCAACCGACCCCGATCTAACCCCGCACAACCACCACTGTGGACATTCTCAGCAGGTGAAAGGTGGGTATTGCTACAAGATATATTTCACCCTGACTTAGAATGGATGCTAACTCACGAAAACCTTCGAATTCGAGATTTTCTCAACTTCAAGCTTAACTCATGTCCGAAATTCACCTCGGAGGACGAGAACGCCCTCAAACCAGCGGCACCATCATTGCGCACATGTGAGGGGTGCGGTGATCAAGATCCCAAGACCGAGATGGTCAAATGCCGTACATGCTTCGAGTGGCGCCACATGTATCACTATGACATCAAAGGCCGCTCAGATCCCCGCCGTCGGTTCTGGCGATGCCCCCGTTGCATCGACCTCAACTACGGAGGACCAACTTTATACACGGCTACCAAGGAAGAGCTCGAAGCGGACAATGCCTACGAGGACACCGATAACGAGATCCTCGCCTGAATGCTCCCCGTGTAGCGACATCACACCCGTCTTCTTGCCGAGAATGGAAACCGTAGTGCAACTGACAGAAGTGGAAACATCCTGCTAGCCCGTCTCGGATTCCTAGTCGGCAACTTGACGGGTATACAGGGAACTAGTCGTCTCGCATATCATAGTGTGTTAGACAAAATGTATCTGTAATCATGTCTTAATCAAAACAAGTTTACCTACAAAATATGTGTTACCCGATGTACTAATATCAAGCTTATCACAATTAAAACAGTTAAATTCGTTGTCGGATCCTTTCGTGTTATCAAACGGCTTATCTTTTTATATCACATCGGCTAAATTTTTGTCTCGCC